>JARHVA010000631.1:4035000-4762500 GCA_037957365.1 Torreya grandis | reverse complement strand
ACATGTTTTCAAAACATGTTCCCATTGTAAACTAAAGATGTTAAATACTGAATAAGTGTGGATAACATGCTTCCAAATCATTCCCCCACTAAATATAATATCTAATATAGGTACCATATACTGAATGAATGTGGAGAGCATTCCCCCAGTGAATCTAAGAACTATGAATGTGTGGAAGTTGTGCCCATAATACATGCCCTGAATGAATCTAAAAACTAATCTAAGTACCATATGCTAAATGAATGTGGATAACATGCTTTCAAATCATGCCCCTAGTGAATATAAAAATTTATATAAGTACCATATAGTGAATGAATTGGGAGAACATGCTTCCAAATCATGCCCCCACTAAGTCTATAAACTATGACAAGTGTGGAAAACATGACTCTATGACATTCCCCCACTAATATTACCCATCTTTGAGGTGAGGGAAAGATAATAACCAATTTTTACCTCACCTCAAAAGGATAATACAATTGTATAATATATGAATGTAACCATGTAGCATATAGAAGGAAGATGTCTAGGTAGATATAACATTTAAGTACATAGAACCAATGTGATAACATGTAAGCCTAATATGTATGATAAAGATCATGGTAATGTCTATATATTAATAGTATAATCTCAAAAAATAACCAATTACACACACAAGAGCACTCAAAATTAATTCAAAAGGTAGTGTCCAAGGATACTAAAAATAAGGGGCATGTTCAAATGTTATAAAATTGAAGGGAGATGACTTTTTCAAAAGCCCATAAAGGCAAGAATGACATATTCAAATGTACATACAATAAATAATGGCATATTCAAATGTAAATTAAATCATACATAGGCACAAATGTTGCAATCAAAGGAACATATTCAAATGCTTGAAAAAATAATACAAGACACTTAAATAAGTGCATAAATTATAACATAAGCAACCAACATAAACATGTCATAGTGGCCCATAGGTCCCATGTGTTAGGAAAAGTATGTCAAGTGTATAACATATGAAGTACCATATGTAAGATATAATCATGGATAAAGGCATGTGTTATTACATATGTGACCTCAAACATGATAATGGAGAGTGATCATTGAATCATATAACCTATGTATATCAAGATCAAAGAAGTGGATGCCCCCAATGAGTGGAAGGAAATCCCAACATCTAAAATATGAATTTATCATGTATCTATGTATGATTGTAACACATTTAAGTATAAGTGTGACACATATGTGTACGTAGGAGTAACTGAGTATGTCATCCATTAATATGGAAGTAACACATTGATGCTAAGGAGACAATAGAACATGTAGGTGCCCAAAAAGTATTTTTGTAATTTTGTATGTTTTTTTATTTTTTTGGATATTTTTGGAATTTTTGACATGGGTTTAATCAAGTCCTCATCCTCAAAAGGTGAATGTCCACCTACAAAGATAGGATTTGTAGCTTTGTCAGCATTTTAATGTTTTTATGAAATGGTTTTCCTAAAGCTAATGATGTAGGAAAATAATCATGTCCATTATGTTGTATGAAAATATTTTTACCCATATGATGAAAGTTTACACACATGTTTGTAGTGTCTATCTTAACATTCCACTCAAATAGCCAAGTTTGTCTAACCTTTATTTTTTAATGTAGTTTATTTGATGATATCCATATAATTTAAACTTTAACATGTGGGTTGCAAGAAATGGGTGAGTGAATGTATCATCAATATTTTAGATCTAAGGGAGAATATATTAGCTCATTTATAGTATGTCCCAATCATGTAAGAAAAGTAGTCCCACAAGTTGTATCCCACTTGTTTGGATCAAACTTGATATGGTGGAAATATACCCCATCAATATTAACGGTAATATTTAAATCATCTTGATTATATTGCTTTGGGGTATACTTATCTTCTAAAATATAATAATTATACTTCCTTTTGCCTATTTTGGATGCATTGCATATGTACCCTTTGCTCTTATATTGTTGGATTATATTTTTCAATGTTTCACATTGATTATTAGTATGGACAATCATCTGATGGTAATTACGATATGGTACTCCCTTTATGGGGACTAGTCAACTACCTAATTTATGTCTAGTAGAAGGTAAAGAAATCATCGTATGTTCAAGTAAAAGAGATAAGATGGTATTTGGTTTTGTTATGGTCTATAGTATTTGGGATAAAGCCTTTCAAAAAGATTTCACATTATTCACATGATGTACTTTCATTTGGACCTTATATGGTTGACTTAGTTCTTTTAACCAAAATGGATGTATTTAATAACAAAAATTTACATGATTTTATACTAGTTTTGATTTTCCCTTATCTAGATTCAATGTTGTATTTTTTATAAGTTGGTTTAACTTATATGTTTTAGGAACCGTAGGTTCAAAAACGTTATGTCACAAGTGGTCAAGTGGATTAAATTTCAAGTTTCAATTTTTTTTTCTCATATCATAGGTTGTATCACAGTCACTATCATAATAATATAAAACACGGCCATCATTTTTGTCAATATTGGCTAATAAAAGAAGCTCAAATGTTGGGGGTTCTTGAAGCTTTTCTACTTCCTTTATGGATGGTTTTTTCTCCTTGTGCATATCTATGTGTACCTTAGAACCTAATTCTTTTTTTGTATCTAGAGATAAAGGATCCATTGTACTTGACTCACCTATTTCACACATATGTATATGTTCAATAGGAATGGATTACTTAGGTGGTACTATTGTAGGGTTGCCTTTAGTTTTGAAATGTACCATTTTACAAAATTTGAAAGGTTCATCATTGGTAGCCATGGATAATAAGGTCCCCTCATGTATGAATTTTAAACATCAATGAATTTTAGATGGGATAAGTTCCATTAAATGTATCTAAGGTCTAACCAAAAGTAAATTATAATGTAAAGATTGAGACATGAGCTAAAAATTAGTTGAAATTATTTTTGGTCCTAAGGTCACACCAATTTAATATATCCAATTATATGGATATGTGATTTTTCCAAAAAAAATATGTTCATAACACTATTTTTAATAAGGCTTGTGTTTATACCTATAGTGGTTAGGAATTGCATGCTATAAATATTTAGGCCCAATCCATTATAAATATACTTTATATTGTGACTTTTATGAACAAAGGCAAATTTTGATCAATAATATTTTTGGATGGTAAGTTTTTTGAATTAAATGTGACGAGATTATTATTTTTCTTAAGATATTTCATTATATATACAAAATAAGTAAGATAAATATCATTGGGAACTTAATTCTCATGCAATTCCTCATGTATGGTATCCTTATAAACATTAAATTACTATGGGAGTTTAAGGATTGAAAATTTTGTATGTGTATTTCTCAATTGGTCAATAATGTCATATCCCTTGTATTTTATTAAAATATTAGGTTTAGGTGGCACTTAGTATATATTACTAGGTGGTGGGATGGGTTGGGTAACCTTACCTCTTCAATTAATAATAGCATGGACCATGGAATCCAATATAAGCCAAGGGTGAATAATGGGCGTGGAATGGTAGATGTCATTCAAATAAGATATAGGTAGGATAAATTTTTGAGAGCATTCCTATTGGCATCTAGATATTGACTCTATAACATTGTAAAATGAATTTGGAAAGAGATTAATTATTTTATTTTATTTAAAACCCTCTCATTATTACCATGAGTTTGATTATAGGATTTAACAAGGAAAGTAATTTATCAAACCATAATAAGTATTACATATTATAATCTAAAATGGGTAACATATGAATCCATGTTGCACATATTTTATGACAATCAGGAATCAATAACAGAAAAATAAAAAAGCCTAATTTTACATAGGGTTTTGATGTTCAAAGATTGGGTTCACCATTTGGTAAACCCTAAAATGGATCTATATTGGGGTTATCTATATTATTTAATGGGTATATATAAATCAAATGGAGCAAGGGTGATGATTAAATAGCAAACCAATTGGATGCTAAACTCAGATGTAAGCATACACTAATTTTTTTTATGTTTTTCATATTCTAAATATGGAAAGTATAATTATGATAAATATAAAAATGATAAATATATTAATTAATTATATTTTTATTATTATAATACACTTATGGATATAGAACATGTTGAAATCAAGTGGGAAGGATATTTTTAAACAATCATCATATTATAGATTTGACACCTCTGACTCTTTAGATAGTAACATTAGCCTGGGATGGTTATGTTGATGCTAATATTTGTGTTTGATGCTAGTTTAATATATAGAATATATACTAAAATAATATGCAACCCCCTTATGCTTCTAGGTTTTATTCCATCTTCACTCTAGTGCATTCTAGGTCATGGATAATTGGTCATTGTGAAATGGTAAAACCCTATCTTTCCATATTCAATATGACCTTGGGAAAAAATGAGTTAGTGATCAAATGGTGTCAAGATGACCCCAATGACATTTCTACTTGCATATCCTATACTCTAGAAGAGGGCCTCAACCTCATGTAGTTCTCCCCTATGTGTTGGCTTATGTGTGAATCATACAATATGTGCAAAGTAAGTATAATAGTGACCTAGCTTGTAACTTGGAAAATTAGTCTCTTAGATTTTTTCTTTAGTAATTCATACTTGTATATGTGTTTTACCTATAATTGGTATAGAAAAAGGGAATTTTTATTCAATTTAATGCTTGATAGAGTTATTTTAATAAGTACCTTAGTCTCTTTCATATTTTTATAGGTGAGGAATGAATGAGCATTGATCTTATATTTATATCAATCCCTTTAGAGTAATAATGCACATTAAATCACTTAGGCCAACCATTAGGATAGATTTTATTTATATATTTCATGACTTCAGGGTACTGGACACTTTCATCAAGATAGGAAAGTAACATTGATGTTACTATCTATCTTAGACATTAGTGTCTACAGATTAGGAGAGCAGGTATAGGTTCTAGACTTATAGAGATGGAAGATAAGTACAATTTAAAATTTTTGATCAAGATAGAAGACTTGGTTTATCAATATAAAATTGGTCTAACTAAGATATATAGGATAAGGGGTATAAATATAGACCAAAGGTGATACTTGTAGAAGTGATAAAATTAAATAACTAAGAGGAATAACAAAGGTTTGAGTTTTCCAAGTGTATAATACTGAGGTGCTATATAATCATAAAATATCATCTACACTATGCTTGTGTGTTTTATGTGATGATAGAAAAATTCATTAGTTCCCTACCCTTTATCTAACCCATAGTGTAGGATATAGTTTGGAAGGGTTTTATCTATCTTTGGTTCACAACCCCTCTTTTCTACTCTACCCTTCTCTCTTTTTATAACCTTTTTGATCCATTTCACCTTTGGTTAGAATCCACTCCTCCATCTCAAGTAGAATTTGGTTTATTTCATGTTACATACATCTGAACCATCTAAGATAAATAACCTTTTTTCACCATTATTCCACCACTAGGTTATTTATAAAACTCAATATTTTGTAACTCCTACCTTGGATTGAATTTTTTTCATTGATCCTAAAATATTAGAGGATACCTCATAAGAATTTTTGGTGTGCATAAAACCCACTGAAACATCACCAAATTAAATAATAACATTATAATTAAATATGTAAAATTTAAATGTGAAAAACCTCTTGCATTGGCATATAAGCATGATCTCTCTCTCTCTATGTGTGTGTGTGTGTGTGTGTGTGTGTGTGTGTGTGTGTGTGTGTGTGTGTGTATGTGTGTGTGTGTGTGTGTGTGTATATGTGTGTGTGTGTGAATGTATATATATATATATATATATATATATATATATATATGTGTGTGTGTGTGTGTGTGTGTGTGTTTGTGTGTGTATACATATATACATACATACATACATACATATTCATCATTTTGAAATATACACAAATTTTGGAAAAGAATCAAAAATCAAAGGGGAAAGGGATAATGCAACACAAAAATAAACAAAAACTAAATGGTTAGAATAATGTTGAGGTAATTATAAATTTTGATAAGAAATAATTAGGTAAAGGTGTACATGAACAATGTTTCTCTTAATTTTTAAATGGTTAGCTCAGCATTAAAATACTTTTCCTACTCCTCTTCTTGTCTCATTCTAAAAAGGGCATAGTTACCTCATTATAAGTGCATGGGTTTTTTTTACTATCTAAGTACATATTTTTTGTAAATTAGATTTGAAGCCTTTACTATTTTTATGTTAAATTTTATTTAAACCTTTATTTATTTTATAATTTAACATATGTATTTCCCATAATTGATGAAGGTAATTGTGACTATAAGTGTTCATCCTTCTACTTCTCTCTTGTAGTTATTTAAACCTAAAAAGTTCTAGATTAATATTATCTAGATTTAAAGGGGTAGATATAGCCTAAGGCACAATGATGATAAACTATCTCTATAGTAGAACAATTAGGTGAATAACTTAGATATAACATATGTTGAATTCATTAAACTAAGATAGGTTAAAAATACTGATTAAAATTATGTTATATATGAAAATGATAAAGAAATAATGTAATTAGCTAGTTTTGATACTAATACAGTTATGGATATATAATAGATAAGAAGTAGACTAAAAGATGATTCTAGAATAGTTGCCAAATTTTGGATTAAGTACCTCTTGGTTATAGACACTAGTTTTACCTTAGATATTTGTGTCGATCCTACTTTCAAAAACTCACATAGTTATCCTATATGGAATGCCTAATGGAAAAGGATGTGACCACCTAGATGTTTCTAGGTTTGGCTTCACCTTTATTATGGTGCATTTATATTAGGGTCATGGATTGTCATTCTTCATGAAATTTCAAAACTTAGTTCTTCATCTTCATAGTGAAATAGGGGGAAAATGGGTTAGTGGGCACACTATGTCTAGTTGGACCCAAAGACCCCTCTATCAATAAGTGTTTCTTACATAGATATTACTATGAAAAGGACCTCAAACTAATGTAGTTCTCCCATACGTGTTGGTTTGTGTGTGAATCATGAAATGTGTGAAAATCCAAGTACAATAGTGATCTAGATTATAACTTGAAAATTGGGATCTTAGGATACTCCTTCAATACTTAATATGTGTGTATGTGTTATCCCTATGGTTGATATTAAAATATGGAAGCTTTACTTTATTGAGTGCTTGATTTAATACTTTGATAAGTTGCCTTAGTTTGTGTTAGGTTTTTTGTAGGTTAGGAATGAATGACGGTTGATATTGTATTTATATCAATCCATTTGGATAAGTAACTCACATTAAATTAGTTAGGCTGACCATTAGGATACATTTCATTTATAAATTAGATGAATTTAGGGCACTAAACACTCACATCAAAGTAGGAAACCTACATCAATGTAGGTGTCTATCTAGGAATCTAGTTTCTAGCAAATAGGAAAGAAGGTACACACTCATAACTTATAGAGGTGGATGATAAGCTTGTTTTAAGCATTCTCAGCAGGATATAAGGTATGTATCATCAACATAAGATTGGTTAGAACAAGAGATAAGCTAAGTAACATAAGATACAATAGATGTGATACTTTTGAAAGTGGTAAAGGTCCAAAACTAAGAGGACCAGCTAAGGTCTAAGTTTGATCCATAAATAGTAAGTAGCCCCCTACTATCAAAATTGTTTATTTAAAAATGGATTTTTAAAAATATAATGTCATTTTCCAAAATTTAATTAAAAATAATTGAATTTTTAAATCTGAATGTGAATTGTCTGCATAATTCTAAATATGAGTGTTTTCAAAAACCATATAACTCTATTACTTAGTTAAATCATTCCATTCATATTTTTATCCCTTAAAATAGTCTCTTATCCAATTTCTCATAATTAAATTCTAAGTATCAATGAATAATTTGAAACTGATATTTACTAATGGAATAATGAAAAAGTGAGAAAAATATAGACAAGAGATTGTTTATGAAGTTCACCAATTGGCTACGTCCCTTGGTTCATTTGAACTATTCCATTATAAACAATATGTGAATATAGTTTATAAAACATACATCCATGAATGGTTTTAAAAAAAATGTAGATCTATAGAATAGGAAGAACTCATCCAGATAGCATGAAAACATTCTTCTCTTCAACTAAACAAATACCTACAAATGCTTAAAGTTCTCCTAAATGGGATAATTAATTCTCTTAATAAGAGGAAAATAATACAATCAAATGATATATAAAATATCCTTGGATTTACAAATCTTTGTAATTTATATAGGCTAAAAAGGACTCAGGAATGGATTTTTTTTTTAATTAAATAACCTATGTTCTTCAAGAAAAATAGACCTTCATCTTTATGGACCATCCATGCTTGAAAATCTTGGTAACATTCCTTCTTTGTCAAAAAATAAGTAACCTATGTCCTTCTTTGTTGTTTACCCACTCTCTGTATTCTTCTCCAGAATAATAAAAATCCTCAATATATAAAAATGACATATAACCAATGTTGGCTAAGAATTCTATTCTACCCTGAAGTATGGTTAAACTCCATAATAGGTATTACATGTGATTTAATTAAAGGAAGAAATATCATATTAATAGGGAGGTTCCAATGCCATACTTTATTTAATAAAATGCTTATAAAAAATAAAAACCAATGCATATCATCCATTTAACCCACCCATGTCCATCATAGTGCAAGTGGAAGACCCACATGGATAAAAAGGTGGGTAAGCATGCATGTTAAGAGTTTAGCACCAAAATATTAAAAGGATAATTAAGTTTGGAATTTAGTTTTAAAAACATATCCAATGTAAGTCACCCCCATCCAAAGTGAAATGGATGTTCCACATGGGGAAAGGTAAAGTGTATGGTATAACATTTTATTAAAATGGGACATAAAATTAAAATATCCAATGGTGATTTAAAAACCATGAATATTAAGTTGGGATTTGAAATTGAGGACATTAAATTAAATTTGGATTTAATCTGGAAACATATCCCCATGGTTATTAATAACAATAATAAAATAGGATATTATTAATATTTTGAAAATGGAGGAATTATGGTGGGAATAATTGGATATATAGAAGGAATAAATAAAAAGATATATTAGAATATCTCGGTGTAATTAATATAATTATATGTAAAAGTTAGTAACATTGGAGTCATGTTGGTAAATGTCTAGTTTGGTCCCACATCTACAACACAACACCCATTAGCAACATAATAAAATAATTCCAATATAAAAAGTAACTGTATCAACTCTTTATATTTTTTTACGTGTCAATTTTACATTATGACACTTGTCCTTTCCACATTTTTTAAACCATAAAAAATCCTCCAAATCAAACCTCCCCAAAAGGAGGCTTTTTGTCTCCAAAAGTCCAACTGATTCAATTGACCCAAAAAAGCTCTATGAGTTCTTTTCTTACCATTGACAATATTCCTACACTACTTATAAATATATAGGAGCCAAAAATATCATATGAAGGAGTTATGAATTCAGTCTATCAAAATTATGCATTAAAACTCCATTTGAAAAAAATATCTATGATATAAGATGTTATAAAAACTTCCTTGCAAGAAGTCAACTATCCAACTGAAACTGTAACATATTATGGAGAGTAAAACAAACTCTTTACCCATTATACCTCAATGACATGTTACCCAAAATAGTCACAACATACGGTGGATTCTCTCAACCCCTACACTTCATGAATGCTAAGGTGTTATCATTGTTATATCCCACTATCACACAATGGAAATAAAATGTTGCATACCAAATGGTGTCATAGATCACTTGTGTACAAAAATATACCCTATAGGACTTGTAAGCAAATTGCAACATCTGTATACTTGAATTTATAAATGTTACCCAAGATATAGTGGGACCTATATGTATATGTCAAGTATAAAAATGTGCAACTAATTTATTCATCCTAAGGTTAGTAGTGTAAAATATGCACAAATAAGATCCTCTTTACAAACTCACAGACTTTACAAGTAACTATAAGTCATATCACAAACATGAAGAGAAAACTAATAATTTTAAACATCTCTCAAAGTTTCCTCACTATTGATTGTTCCCCAATTCATACTTACACATCTCATCAAAATGATTTAGTTTCCCAAAAAATTTATCATAATGGAAAAACTATAATAGTGAGATAGCAATAACATCTTTCCTAACATAATGGTTATCAAATTTCCTTCCTGAATCAAACAATTAGGAATTTCCCTTAAATAGTGTTTTGAAGTGATAACTAAGAATATTATGCAATACTATAGATATGCTTATCAAAAATATCCAATTAAACCATTTGATCACTAAGGGTTGTTCCCTCTTCATGGTTTCCACAACTGAATAGGAGGTGGTTTCATCTTATCAACTCGATCTTATGAGAGTTAGATGATCCATTTTCATTTTCAAAAGGCTTTCAAAATAATTCCAAAAAAAGACATATTTTATTCCCAAATCAACCTTACACAAAGGATTCAAACCAAAATTATGCATACATAGTTATGTTGAAAATAATTTATACCTTTGAAGAAACTATGAAGTGCACCTATTGAGTAATGGTTGGCATATTATTGGTGTCTTAAAAAAAATCCTATTTTCTTCCTACAAATATTAATAAAGCTATGGAACATAAACCAACTTATGAACCAATTAAAAACCCAAACTTAAAGTGAAAAAATATGTTCATTCCTGAACAATTCCTTATTTTCCATTTCCATATCTTACCATATAACTGGTCTTTTCACTTGTTCCTATAGGCTTCCAATGTTGGGGAAAATATGTTCATAGTTTCAGTATTAGAATATTATTATTATGTAATATTTAAATAATACACAAGTGTTCAAACTAGTAGTAGACACAACCTATAGAGATAGGGGTGTGGGAGTAAAATTAGGGATTAGAGGAAGTTACAGTGATAATAATTGATTATATACTTCTAGGAGCAAGTAATTGTATAATAATGCCTCAAAATATCAATAATAATAACTCCATTTTATTTATATAATTTTGTCTACAACCTCTATTTTAGTTATATGTGGTATTAGAGCAGGGATTTCTAATGGTTTAATAAATGCATATGAAAATTTATGGGTCAATAAGGTGCAAAGGTATATCTAATTATCTACCAAACATCTTGTGTAAAGATTTACATATTGATTCTATATCAAAATTAATTATATTTAGATGTAGCATGTACTCAGATTTGGAGACTTAAAAATCATCATAGATCATGTAGCTTATTGTGTATTTTCCTCACTATCATTCTTGTTACCTACCATTTTATGCACCTACATTACTTAACATCCTGGCATCACCTCAACTTTGGATCATTATTTATAATTTTTTTCTATCAAGCCTTTTGTTTACCTAATGTTTAGTTGATGGTCATAGCCCATTATCCATCATATATATCAAACAATAGATAAAATTATATTATGTGATAAAATCATCTAGTTTTCAAGCCATTAGTTGGTTTATGTTCATGAATTTTCAACGCAGTCGTATCCCTATCATGCAACTTGCCCATCATGATTCTAAGGTTAATATTCATAATCAATTATTTTGTAGTATTGAGTCAAATTAGAAGTAGATATTTATATTATTTTATTTTGGTCATATAAATAGTCATTTTTTGTTCATTTATCAAAAAATTACATGGACTATGATTATTTTTAGTTTAGTTTATTTATAAGTCTAGTAGTCTATGTATAGTCATTTATATTAATCAATGGGTTTTTTAATTAGTTTAAGTTTTAAAAATTCTCAAAATTTAGTCAAAACTCTTAAAAGTGTCAAAGAGTCATTCTTTTTCAAATATTTATTTATCATCAAGTATATCAACAAAGTCAAAAGGCATTATAACAAAAAGTCATTTTTATAAAAGAGTCAAAGTCAATAGTCAAAATTGTCAAAAATTTCCAAAAAAAGAGTTAAGTCTTTGTTATCAAAATTTGAGTGTTTTTATAAGGGTGCATTTTTTTTTACTAATTTTGGCATCCATACTAGACTAAATTTTCACACATGGAAGGTGAAAATAAAAATAAAACTAATGAACAAGAAACTTTGGGGGATTATTAGTGGAAAAGAGAAAGAACCAACTGATACTGCAAAATTACTTAAATGGCAAACCAGGGATGACAAAGAAAAATCCATTATTGCACTTGATTTATCTGATATTGAGTTATATTATGTTGACTTGGAAAAAAAGTCTAAAGATATCTAGGAACTACTAATTCAAACATTTGGTGCTAAGGTTGTGAATGTTAAATTCACATTAAATTTGTAGTTATTTAGACTGAGAATGAATGATAATACAATAATGTCAAGCCACATTAATGAACTAAGGTATCTTCTAAGATAATTAAAATAATTTCAAGCTTAAGTGGATGATGAATATGCAAAAGCAATTTTATTAAATATCCTACCTCCAAAATATAGTAATGTGGTGTTTACTCTTTATCAAATGCCAACACAATCACTTGAAGGTATGATATCTGCACTATTAGCTAAGTAGAAATGAATAAAATAAGAAAGCAAAGAATAAATTTCCATTTATATAAAAAAGAGGCATACTAATTTTTCAAAAAATAAAGAGGAATTAGAATGCTTTTATTTCAAGAAAAAGGACATAAATCTTCTTTTTGTATTACTCATACCAATCACATTATTAATGGAAATCTTAAAATGGATGAGACCAATGTAATTTCTAAGGAGGACACTGAAGAGAACCTAAAAAGGAGGAAGATGAATAAGACTTCCTATATTGAATAACTACTAGAGGATGGAGGCTACATGGATGAAGGAGGTATTTCAATGACTCTCATCAGTCACCAATGATGGGGCCATGCCAATGATGTGGTGACTTGTGTGTGTGTGTATTTTTTTCATTTCCACTATGTGATTGCATAATAAGAACATATGTAATCTCCATGTTCATATTCAAGAGCATAATTTCCTATATTGTTCCCTTTTGTAAAAATGAGTGGGAAAACATGTACACTACTGTGGAGTGGTTGGTAGTTCCACTAGAAAACTAGTTTTTGGAGTTATTGGTTCTCTTAGACAACCATCTACAGAGTGGTTGTTGGTTCCACTAGAAAACTATTTTTTAGATTTATTGGTTCTCTTATAAAACCATGTAAAACATGAACAAGTACTAAATAGAGCTTACCCCATGTTTGTACTAAGGGGGAGACTATTAGGGAAAATATTTTCATAGTGTGAAAATTAGAATATTATTATTATGTAATATTTAAATAATACACGAGTGTGAAAAATAGTTGTAATACACAAATTATAGAGATAAGGGTGTGGGAGGAAAACTAGGGATTAGAGGAAGTTACAGTGATAAGACTTGACTCCATACTTCTAGGAGCAAGCAACTCTATAAGAATGACTTGAAATATCAATAATAATAAATCCATTTTATTTATATCATTTTTTCTATAACCTATATTTTGGGTATATGAAAAATATGATTAGTTATCCAAAAATAAAGGATACACAACTAGTTATCAAAGACTAAAATATTACATCAATACCAATATGAAATTAGATTTGTATCATACCTTAATCTACCCTCTATGTAAGAATGGTAATAGAAATAAAATTGATTCCTCTTAGATGTGCATCCCTAAAAATGCCTTGCATTTTATCTAAATGCATTCTAAGAAATAAAAATTGATCCTTTCATAACACCATCTCACACCTCTAACCGACAATGTGCTTTTTCATCAACCATATTGATCTTAAAGCACTAGTGGTTCCATATTCTTGACTGTTAGAAGCTTGTATTATTTAGGAAATTAGAACACCTTCAAATTCTCCTCTACACTAGCCATTCTTGCATAATCAAATCAACACGATAATAATATCAATTACTAATGTATAAAAACTCCAAATGAAGTATACCAACAACTGAAGCAAGTCCTCTATCAACCTGCTCTGATACCAAACTAATATATAAACATTAAGTATCCCATTAATATAAAAACTATTTATTTAAAAATGGATTTTTAAAAATATAATAAGTCATTTTCCAAAATTTAATTAAAAGGAATTGATGTTTTAAATCTAAATGTGAATTGTCTGAACAATTCTAAATATGAGTGTTTTGAAAAATCATACAACTCTATTGCTCAGTTAAATCATTCCATTCATATTTTTATCCCTTCAAATAGTCTCTTATCTAATTTCCCACTATTAAATTCTAGATATCAATTAATAATTTGAAATTGATATCTACTGATGGAATAATTAAAAACTTAGAAAAATAGAGACAAGAGATTGTTGATGGGGTTCACCAATTGGTTACATCTCCAAGTTTATTTAAACCATTCCATTATAAAAAATATGTAAATATATTTTATAAAACTTACATCCCTAAATGCTTTTAAGAAAACTTGCAGCTCTATAAAATAGGAAGAACTAATCCAGATAACAACAAAATGTTCTTCTCTTCAACTAAATAATTACTTGTAAATGCTTAAAGTTTTCCTGAAGGGATAATTAATTCTCTTAATAAGAAGAAAATAATTCTCTTAAAGGATTTATAAAATATCTTTGGCTTTACAAATATCTATAATTTATACATGCTAAAAAGGACTTGGGAATGGACAAATTAAAAACATGATCAATTCATTGAATTAAATAACCTATGTTCTTCAAGAAAAATAGACTCTCATCTATGTGGACCATCCATGCTTGAAATTCCTGGTAACATTCCTTCTTTGATAAAAAATAATCAACCTATGTCCTTCTCTATTGGTTGTTTGCTCTGTGTTAGCTACTCTAGAATAATAAAAATCCTTGATATATAAAACTTGACATATAGCCAATGTTAGCTAACAATTCTATTCTTCCCTGAAGTATGGTTAAACTATATAATAGGCATCTCATGAGAATTTAATTAAAGGAAGAATTCCCATATTAATAGGTAGGTTCCAATTTAATTCTTTATTTAATAAATTGCTTATCAAAAACAAAAATATAATGCATATAATCCATTTAACTCATCCATGTCCATCAAAGTGTAAGTGGAAGACCCACATGGAGAAAAAGGTGGGTAAGCTGCATGTTAAGATTTTAATGCCAAATTTTAATAGAATAATTATGTTTGGACTTTAGTTTTAATAACATATCCCATGTAATTCACCCCCATCCAAAGTGAAATGGATGTTCTACATGGTGAAAGGTAAAGTGTATGGTATAAATTTTTATTAAAATGAGACACAAAATTAAAATATCCAATGGTGATTTAAAAACCATGAATATTAAGTTGGGATTTGAAATGGATGATAGTAAACTAAATTTGAATTTAATTTAGAAACATATCCCCATGGTTATTAATAGCCATAATAAAATAGGATATTAGTAATATTTTGAAAATGGAGGAATTATGGTGGGAATAATTAGATATGTGGAAGGAATAAATAAAAATATATATTATAATACATTGGTGGCATTCATATAATTACATGGCAAAATTGGTAACATCGGGGTAATGTTGATAAATGGTTGGTTTGGTCCCACATTTGCAACACAACACCCATTAACAATATAATAAAATAATTCCAATATAAAAAGTAATTGTATCAACTCTTTGTATTTTTTCCACGTGTCTATTTTTAATTATGACTCTTGTCCTTTCCATAGTTTTACAAACCATAAAAAATCTTCTAGATCAAATTTTTCAAAGTATACAAGACTAATGTACTATATAATCCATAAATATCATCTACATTCCCCGCCTTTAGTCTAGTAAAGTAATTGTTAGTTTAAAGGAAAATCGATGTGTACATGGGTGTATATAACACACATTTCCTTTATTTTATCCCCACTTGAGTGCTTTGCTAATGACTGGCCTATAACTAACAACATGTTATTTTATAAAATTAGTGCATATAATCTGAAATTTAAAGTATTTGAAATGATTTAAATTCAAAGATCAAGGTTTAGAGGTGTTAGGGTGTGGAGCTAAAAGCTTCACCAAGGAGCATACTTAAACAGGTTCGGGTCTACACAGACGCCGGCGTCGGTCAGGAGCGACCGACGTCGGTTAGTAGTAGTTGCAGAGGCACCAACATCGGCGATATGGTCGACCGGCGACGGTCACAGGCGAACAGGCAGGAACCGACGTCGGTTACCTGCGTGTCCAGAAATCTATTTTCGTGGACGGCAGCGAGTGTTTGCATGATAAGTTTGAGTCGTGGACTCAAGCTTGCGTCTCTATTATTGGCAATATTATTTTTACAGCCCTTGTTCAAGAGGCTTAACTGTTTGTTGTAAGAGCATGCTCAAGTTCCCTATTTCTATATGTAGGAAGATCTTCTTAGCTTAGAATTTAAGAATGTGTGTAGAACTATAAGAGTAGAACATTGTGAATGTTTGAAGGACAGTACAGAGTTGCATCAATCCAGGTTGTTGGATTTGAATGTACTTGAGAGTGAGCTCTTGAGGAATAGAGATCTAGTGAGAGATCTTGTGTGCATCTGAGAGAGGTGTGGAAGAACGAAGCTTCTTCATTGTATTCCTATTGTAAAGAGTTTCAATACAAGTTTTCAGGGTATTTTCTTGTATATCTTGTTCTGTGCTATTTATCATTTCAGTTACTTATCTATCTGATTTATTTCCGCATTTATTGCTTTCACAAGTGTAATCTATTGTTGGTTTGATCCCCCAACAAGTGGTATCAGAGCCTTGGTTACAGGTTACAGGTTACAGATTACAGGTTGCTCACAGGTGTTTCTGCAGGAATTTTTGTTTGAGTGGGAGAAGCAATGGCAGAAGAAAGTAAGCTGAGAATGGAAAAGTTTAATGGCAAGAACTACCAACATTGGAGAATGCAGATAGAGGACTATCTGTATCAGAAGGATCTCTACTTACCGTTAGGTGGGATAGCAAAGAAGCCCAAGGACATGGAGGATGAAGAATGGGAAGTTCTTGACAGAAAGGCTCTTGGGTCTATAAGACTGAGTCTGGCCTCCACTGTGATATGTAATTTGTCACAGGCAAAAACAACGGTAGAGTTGATGACCACGTTAGCAAATATGTATGAAAAACCCTTAGCTTCAAATAAGGTATATCTTATGAAGCAATTATTTAATTTGCATATGAATGAAGGTGGATCTGTTTCTACTCATCTGAATGATTTCAATGGAATTGTTAATCAGTTAAGTTCTGTCAATATTGTATTTGAAGATGAAATAAAAGCTCTTTTGATATTATGTTCTTTGCCTGAAAGCTGGCATGGCTTAGTAATGGCAGTTTCTAATACTGCATCTGCATCAAATATTTTGAAAGTAGAGGATGTGGTTAGTGTTATCTTGAATGAGGAAATATGCAGGAAAAGCACAGAAGAGACATCTGGGAACGCTTTAAATTTTGAGAGCAGGGGAAGGCAAAAAGAAAAGAGCAAGAGGAGATCAAGATCTAAGTCTAAGGTGAGAGGAAGATCCAAATCCAGGAATGGCAGGAAGCCATAATGCTGGAACTGTGGAAAGATGGGGCACATAAGCAGAGATTGTTGGTCAAAGCCCAAGGAGGACAACCAACACGAAGGAAAGGAAGAAGCCAAGGTTGTAGGTATTGCACAGGATGCTTTAATTTTCTCTTTGCATAATAACATAGAATCTTGGGTATTAGATTCTGGTGCTTCTTTCCATGCTACCCCTAACAGAGAGTATTTCAGTGACTATATCCATGGAGATTTTGGAATAGTATACTTAGGGGATGATGAGCCTTGTAAGATTATCGGCAAAGGTAAAGTGCAGCTGAAGATGCAGAATGGCAACACATGGGTGTTGAGAGAAGTGATGCATGTTCCTAGTTTGAAGAGAAATTTGATTTCTGCAGGTAAGCTAGGTGATGAGGGTTGTACAGTAACTCTCACAGTAGATTCTTGGAAGGTGACCAAGGGTGCACTAGTTATGGCCAGAGGTAAGAGAGAAGGTACTCTCTACTTGTGTAATTGTGTTACTAGCAAATCTCCTTCAGTTTTATCTACTTCAGGTGTGGATTGTAAATTGTGGCACTCAAGGCTTGGCCACATGAGTGAGAAGGGGATGTCAATACTTAAGTCTAAAGGTATGCTTTCAGATTTGAAAAGTATGGATCTAGAGTTTTGTGAGCACTGTGTATTTGGGAAACAAAAAAGGGTTAGTTTTCTCAAGACCGGGTCTACTAAGAAAAGGTAGAAGTTGCAGCTTGTTCACACAGACGTGTGGGGACCGGCTCAGGTAGCCTTTATTGGCGGATCACGGTACTATGTTACATTCATAGATGATGCCACAAGAAAGGTATGGATCTACTGTATTAAAAAGAAATCTGATGTTTTTGAGACTTTTAAGTTTTGGAAGGCTATGGTTGAGAATGAAACAGGCAGAAAGTTAAAGTGCCTGAGATCTGATAATGGCGGTGAGTTCTGCAGTCTTAAGTTCAAATTGTATTGTTATACACAAGGAATCCGTAGGCAAAGGACGGTTCCAAGGACACCTCAGCAGAATGGTATTGCTGAAAGGATGAACAGAACTATCATAGAGCGTGCAAGATGTATGAGATTGTATGCAGGGTTGCCCTTAGAGTTTTGGGCAGAAGCAGTTGACACCGCAGTGTACCTGATTAATAGAGGACCCTCTACAGCTCTGGATGGTGGAATTCCAGAAGAGGCATGGACAGGTAAAAAGGTAGATCTCTCATATCTCAAAGTTTTTGGTAGTGAAGCCTTTGTGCATATAGATAAGGAAAATAGAAAGAAGCTTGATCCTAAGTCTATGAGGTGCACGTTTATAGGCTATGGCTCAGATGATTTTGGTTTCAGATTTTGGAATCTAGGAACTAACAAGGTAATCAGGAGCCATGATGTTGTTTTCAATGAAAGAGTGATGTACAGTGATCAGATAAGGAAGCTGGATCAATCTGGGCAGAGCAATAGTGAATTGGACGAAGTTATGGTCCAAAATGAGCTCGCGGGAAAAAGAAATAATCACTTGCAGGAAAACACAGAGACCGACGTCGGCAGGGTTAGAACCGGCGTCGACAGTACAGAAACTGATGTCGGTCATACAGAGACCGATGTCGGTAGACCAGGCATCGAGGTCGGTCAGGCAGAACCGATGACGGCGAGTGACAGGTCTACAGGTGGCCGAGGTCGGTCACTGTCAGAAAATTTGGGTGGACAGATTGTTGAAAACAAGTCCAAGACACCCACCAGGAGGTCTGAAAGGGTAAGTAAGCCTCCGATTAGATATTCTCCTTCCTTATATTATTTATTGCTAACTGATGGTGGAGAACCAGAAAGTTTTGAAGAAGCATTACAGGTGGAGTCCAGGAGTAAGTGGGAGCGCGGCATGGTTGAGGAGATGGAGTCCTTAAGAGAGAACCAAACGTGGGATTTGGTTGAATTGCCAGCTGGTAAGAGAACACTGAAGAACAGATGGACCTACAGGTTGAAGGAAAGTGAGGATGGTCAGATGCGATATAAGGCCAGATTAGTGGTAAAAGGATTTGCACAAAAGCCAGGTATTGACTTTGGTGAAATTTTTTCTCCGGTTGTTAAGATGACTTCTATAAGGGTTGTATTGTCTTTGGTTGCTTTTGAGGATTTGCATCTCGAGCAGCTAGATGTTAAGACAGCATTTCTTCATGGAGATTTGGATGAGGAAATTTATATGGAACAGCCAGAAGGTTTCGAGGTCAAGGGTAAGGAGAAATTTGTGTGCAGGTTAAAGAAAAGCTTGTATGGCCTCAAGCAAGCTCCAAGGCAATGGTACTTGAAATTTGACAGGTTTATGACTGAGCATGGCTACAGTAGGTGTCAATCAGACCATTGTGTATATTTCAAGAGATTTGATAACGGTAGATATATTATTCTATTGTTGTATGTAGATGACATGCTGGTTGCAGGGTCTCACATGCAGGATATCTCTGAGCTTAAGGAGAAGTTAGCTCAAAAGTTTGCCATGAAGGATTTGGGAGTAGCTAAGAAGATCCTTGGCATGAGCATTAGGAGAGACAGGAAAAATCACAGGTTGATATTGTCTCAAGAAGATTATGTGAATAAGGTGTTGGAGAGGTTTAATATGCAGGATGCAAAACCGGTGAGTACACCTATGGCTGGACATTTTAAGCTAAGCAAAGAACAATGTCCCAATTCACATGATGAGGTAGAGTACATGAGTACAGTTCCATATTCTTCTGCAATAGGGAGTTTGATGTATGCAATGGTGTGTACTAGACCAGATATTGCCCAAGCAGTGGGAGTAGTAAGTAAGTATATGGCCAATCTAGGTAAGGAGCATTGGAAAGCGGTTCAATGGATCCTTAGATATCTGAGAGGAACCAGTAGCAAGAATTTGTGCTATGGAGGTTCAGATACTTCTCTACATGGCTATGTAGATTCAGATATGGCAAGGGATTTGGATGGCAGGAGGAGCACCACAGGTTATGTTTTTACTGTAGGTGGAACAGCGGTTAGTTGGATATCTAAGTTGCAGAAGGTTGTAGCCTTGTCAACTACAGAATCAGAATATATTGCAGCTACAGAAGCTAGCAAGGAGATGATATGGATGACACAGTTCATGGAAGAGCTTGGAAGGGAGCATGAGAGTTGCAGATTGTACAGTGATAGTCAGAGTGCAATCCATTTGGCCAAGAACTCAGCCTTTCACTCTAGAACCAAGCACATACAGCTAAGGTACCACTTCATACGACAGGTATTGGAAGATGGTGAGTTGAAGCTGGAGAAAATTCATACAGACAAGAATCCTGCTGATATGCTAACAAAGCCGGTTACGATGGAGAAGTTGAATCTTCATTCAACTTCTATTGGTCTTCATGATTGAGTTGAAGATGGAGGAGCAAGAAGATGATGCTGTACAGGTTGGTGCAGCTGGTTTATCTCCAAGTGGGAGATTGTTAGGGTGTGGAGCTAAAAGCTTCACCAAGGAGCATACTTAAACAGGTTCGGGTCTACACAGATGCTGGCGTCGGTCAGGAGCGACCGACGTCGGTTAGTAGCAGTTGCAGAGGCGCCGATGTCGGCGATATGGTTGACCAGCAACGGTCACAGGCGAACAGGCAGGAACCGACGTCGGTTACCTGCGTGTCCAGAAATCTATTTTCGTGGATGGCAGCGAGTGTTTGCATGATAAGTTTGAGTCGTGGACTCAAGCTTGCGTCTCTATTATTGGCAATATTATTTTTAGAGCCCTTGTTCAAGAGGCTTAACTGTTTTTTGTAAGAGCATGCTCAAGTTCCCTATTTCTATATGTAGGAAGATCTTCTTAGCTTAGAATTTAAGAATGTGTGTAGAACTGTAAGAGTAGAACATTGTGAATGTTTGAAGGACAGTACAGAGTTGCATCAATCTAGGTTGTTGGATTTGAATGTACTTGAGAGTGAGCTCTTGAGGAATAGAGATCTAGTGAGAGATCTTGTGTGCATCTGAGAGAGGTGTGGAAGAACGAAGCTTCTTCATTGTATTCCTATTGTAAAGAGTTTCAATACAAGTTTTCAGGGTGTTTTCTTGTATATCTTGTTCTGTGCTATTTATCATTTCAGTTACTTATCTATCTGATTTATTTCCGCGTTTATTGCTTTCACAAGTGTAATCTATTGTTGGTTTGATCCCCCAACAAGAGGTAGACTTATGTATCTATCATCTAACTACCTTGCCTACTGACAAGTTGATTTGAAAATATATATCATTTTAAGGCCCTAAAACTAATATTAGGACAAAAATGTATAAATATGGAAAGTAAATATATATAATGAGATAGAGAGATATTTGAAGGCACATGCCCCCAACCTTGGAGAAAAGGTGAGTTACCACTTGATAGTTGATATTAGCTCAATTGTGCAACCCAGTCATACTTATAACCTAGTGAACATGAGTGAACAAAGTAAACTCATACTATCAAATTATAAGAATGGATTATATGATCAATTCCAACATGAAAACTTTGCAAGATTGAGTGATTTAATCACCTCAACCATACCGAAAGTGAACTAACTACTATAATAGATTATCTCAATATAGTATATAAAAGTACATCTTGATGGGTGATGGCAGTCCCTAAAAGTGTTTTTAAATTTAAAATTGATTTTTATTTTTAAATATTAGAAGATAATTTCATATTATATTCACCTTACATATGTCTCATGCTAAAACTATGCATAATAATGGTACCAATGTATAGAATTATGCTACAACTATGAAACTGAACTATATAACTATGTGCTTTGGCCAATTATAAAACTATGTAAGTGTGGATAAAATGCTTCCAAAGAATTCCCCCACTATATATTGAGAAATATGATTACAAAAATATGTGATAATGTGCAGGATATGTTTCAAAAACATGCCCCCACTATAATCTGGAGATGTTGAATATTGAATAAGTGTGCACAACATGCTTATAAATCATGCTCCAACTGAATTTAAAAATTGTGCCAAATATGAATAAGTGTGGATAAAATGCTTCCAAATCATTCTCCTAATGAATCTATATGTGTTAAATATTGAATAAATGTGGAGAACATGCTTCCAAAGCATGCCCTCACTAAATCTAAAAATTGTGCCAAATGTGAATAAGTGTGGAGAACATGATTCCAAAGCATGACCCAATTTAATCTAAAAACTATGAATGTGTGTAATCCATACCTATATGACATTCCCCAATTTTAGGTGAGGGAATAATATAAAATATTAATTATCTCACCTTAAAAGGATAAGAGCATTGAATATTATGTGAATGGAACCATGTAGCATATATAACATGTCTAGTTAAATTTACCATTGAAGTGTATAGAATGATAAGATCACATTAAGGAATAATATTATTATAAATATCATGGAAACACACACACACACACACACACACACACACACACACACACACACACAGTAGTAGTAGTAGTAGTAGTAGTAGTAGTAGTAGTAGTAGTAGTAGTAGTAGTAGTAGTAGTAGTAGTAAGTAGTAGTAGTAGTAGTAAAATCAAACAAGTGCACACACAAGATCACTCAAAATCAAGTCAAGATACAATGGTCCTAAGAGACCATAAATAATGGGAATGTTCAATTGTTCCACAATTGAGGTGACATGAATTATTAAAATATCCATAATATAAATAATGGTGTATGCAAATGTCAAAGAAATTAAATAATGACATATCCAAATTTCAAACAAATCACACATAGGCATGGGGGTTTCAAAAAAGGGAGCATATTCAAATGCTCGAATAAGTAAGACAATAGTAAGGCAAAACATTCAAATAAGGGCATAAAGGAAATCATAAGAAACTAACATAAACATATCATATTATCCCATCGATCAGATGTGTTATCAAAAAATGTTAAGTGCATATCATATCAAGTACCCTGTGAAATATATAATCATGGATAAAGGCATGTGTAAGTATATGTATGAGCTAAAAACATGATGATGTAGAGTGACCATAGAATGATATAACATATAAGTATAATGATACTCTAGTCTCAATTTCCATATGACATGAGTATAGGGAAGTCCCAACATATGAAATAGGAATAGATCATGTATCTGTGTATTCCTATATCACACTCACATAGAATCATGACACATATGTGTTTGTAGGAGTAACTGATATGCCATCTATTAACATGGAACTAACACATAGATGACAAGGATCCAAATAGAGTATGTAGGTGCCATAGTGTTTTTGATTTTTTTGGTATATTTAGAATATTTTAAAATGAAAATACTATCCTATAATCCCATTCAAAAGGTGGTCATAAATATCTCCCAATTTTGAACCTAGTGCAATAAATTGGTGATGCTACCAAAGAGCATGTATAGGTGAAATTTATATCACTGTGGTATTTTGGATACTCTCTATATGTAAAATAGGACTCTATGGTCTTAGAGAAGTAGTAGGAGTAATAAGAGTAGGGGAAGTAAAACCCATGGTTGAGTGCTCTATGGTTTATTTGGAATAGTAGTAATAGGAGCATGTGTAGGTGTTTTGGATATCAGAATATGGTGTGTAGTATATGAATATTTCATAGAATCAACTGTATGTATTTTATGTAATGGTCTATTAAATACTAGCTACCTATTAAATGATATTACCTATTGCCTACCCTTTTGTAGTAGATTAACCTTAGTATATTGGATAATTAGTTTCTTGTGTATAAATTTATCTTGTTTAAGAGGACGTTCATATGGAATTTTAGAAACTATATTTACCCAATAAACATAAATATATTTAACACACCCATTCTAGTTTATAATCATGATTAACATTCACATCATATCCTTTGGATAAAGGTATATCCATATCAACCTTTATAGGATGAGAGAGGAATAAAATGACACTCTAATAACTATAGGAATAATGAGGTAGGGGACTTAGGTAAGCATGTAAATTGTCTCTTTGGTGAATTAGATAAGACAAGTCAATTAGGCTGCTATGAAACTATGTTAAATGTGGTTGTTGCTTCATTTTTAGGCTCATGAGGTTTTACCTTATAATTTGGTTGTATTACAAACTTTTTAGTGGATGTAGATGTTTGTGGTGTGTTTTCTACATACTTGAGCTTATTTAATGAAATAATCTTCATTTCATGGTGTTTTATAACATGGCATAAGTCATTGAAAGATTTTAACTTATTGAAAATATAAATGAGCAAGTAAACTATGCTTGAATATATCTTTTAATCCTTGTTTTCTATAAGATTAGTCATTTTATCTTACATTATATTTTACCTCAAGACATATTCACTGATAGGTTCATTTGTTCCTTATCTTATTTTGGTAATTTGAGCATAGGAAACCTTTTCATAAATATTAATGGAAAAGTGTGCCAAAAACTAATCTACAAGAGGTTTGAATGCTTTCATAGATTAGAGAAGGTAAATCATAGAACCACCTCAAGTCATAGTCATTAAGACTTATTGGGTATAATTTGGTCAATATTTTATCATTGAATTCATACTCAAGTCATGCCACATAAAGGTTTAAATATGTTTTTTAGGACCATCCTTGCCATCATAAAATGTGAACTTAGGTACAAAAAATATAGTTGGAAAAGGGTGCAAAGATATCTCTAGTGCAAGTGGGTTATGTAACACATATTGGGAATCAATAACTTGAAGATATTTTAAAGTCTTTTGTTCAATGTGTGTAACCTTGTCCTTTAAGTAATTTAAAACTTGAAGAAGTGTTTAAACTATGGACCCATTGGGATATAGACTATTAAGCTGAGTTGTCACCAAAGGAGATGTAATCATGATTTAAATAGGCATAAAAATTAGTTTTTGAGTTGAAACATTTATTATCCCCATGGTATATTTAGTAATAGTAGTTTTATGAAACAAATGTTTAAATATATATCACATGCCCCCAATAGAAGTATTAGGTTGTAATGTGTTCAGGGTTAGGGTTGTTGGTATATGGGGATGACCCATAGTTCTAATAGTATGATTAATAGATGGACATGTTTGATCATCTATGATTTTTACATTCTTATATTCTAATATGGTTTTTAGGATTTCATTAATATCTTAAAGGTTTTTATGAATATGCTCATGAAACAATGCAATTACTTGCATGTACTCATGATCTATTTTTTCATGTTCATTGGTTTCATTAAACTCATGATTTTCATTATTATAATCTTCTTCTATGATAACCTCATTAGTATATTTTTCATTTTCAACATTAGAATCAACATGATCTAAAGGATGAGATTCCTCATTGGTTTGAGACATCTTAGATGGTGGTATGGGAATCTCAATGTGTTCAATAAGCACACTTCCCAATCTAGGGCTATGCCTAGGTTGTATGTAAAATAATATAAGTAGGAAATAAAAAAATACATCAATTTGAAACCCTAGTTGACTGAAAACCCTAGGAATTAGAAATTTTTGCATTCATACAAATCATTTTCACCAAATTTTTAACCTTAAAAATATCTATATGTGAATTACTAGGGTTAAAGGGGTAGAGATAGCCTAGGGAACAAGGATGGTAAACTATCTCTATATAAGGCCAATTAGATGCTAAACTCAAATATAACATATATCAAATTCATTAAAATGAGATAGGATAAAAATATTAAGTAAAATTATGCTATATATATAAATGACAAAGAATTAATGTACTTAGTTGATTCTGATAATGATACAGTTCTAAATTTAGAATAGGTAGGAAGCAAACTGAAAGATGATTCTAAAACAATTACCCAATTCTAGATTTAGTTACTCTTGAGTTGTAGAAACTAATGTCAACCTTAGAAGGTTGCATCAATGTTATTATGTAAACATGTCCTAGGTATATTATAAATAATACCTACTATAAAATAATATATCCACCTAAATTCTTCTGAGTTTGTCTTCGCCTTCACTTTGGTGCATTCATATTTGGGTCATGGACTGTCACTCCTCATTAAATTGTAAAACCCTAGTTCATATTTATAATGACCCTAGGGGAAAATAGGTTAGTGGTAACATGGTGTTTAAATGACCAAAAATACACCTCTATTAATGAGTGTTACCTATATATTTATTACTATAAAGAGGGTCTTAAATTGATGTAGTTCTCATCTATGTGTTGGTTTGTGAGTGAATCATATAATATGTGCAAAAGTAAGTACAAGAATGACCTCTATTGTAACTTGTAAAATAGATATCTTAAGCTAGTCCATTAGTAATTTATATATGGGTATGTTTTGTTCCTATGACTAATATAAAAAATAGGGAAGTTTTCATTTATCGAGTGCTTGATTGAATGCTTTGATAGGTTGCCTTGGTTTGTGCTAGGTGTTTTGTGGGTTAGGAATGAATGAGGATTGATCTTGTATTGATATCAATCCATTTATAGAATTAACTCACATTAAATAAATTATGTTGACTATTATAATACATTTCATTTTCAAATTATATGACTTTATGGCACTAAACACTTGATTCAGAGTAGGACACCTACATATATGCATGTCTATCAGGGACACTAGTGTCCAGGGAACAAGAAAATAGGTATAGACTCATAACATTCAAAGGTGGATGATAAATAATTTTTTAGTGTTTTATTAAAAATATGAGGTTTGGATCATCAATATAAGATTGAGTAAACCAAGATACAAGCCAAGGGGCACAAGATAGAGAAAATGTGAGACTTATAAAATTAAGAAAGGTCCAAAACTGAGAGGAAAAACTAAGGTTTGTGTTTACCAAATGTTTAAGACTAAGGTGATATATAATCCATACTAATCATCTACAGTATCCTCTAATCCCATTCCCATATTTTTAATATATCTCACCTTTTTGTGTTATTTTTCATCATGTTCACTTTCCATTATTTCATGAAGAGTATTTTTTTGTTTCTTTAGATAAGGTATATGCCCATTTCTTTCTTAGTGCATTATCATATTTCATGTTTATTTATCTCTTCCATTTCCCTTGTAGATATCTTTTAAAGCATTCATATTTGGTAAATTAACACTAAGTGTTGAGATGTTATCATTTATGTCAAAGGGTTTGATATTTAGTAAATAATATGGTCATTGATGTCAAATAATTTCTACTAATAAGAATCAATAGTTTTTGTAGAGTATGTAGCTATTGATTAAGTCTATAGCTTGCCATCAATGTTTTTTTTGGTGAAGTAGACAATTGGCCAAGAGACTTGTTATATATATTTTATATCATATGGAGACACATAAATAGACTATAAAATTAATTTAGATTAAAGACCATTAAATAATTTATTCTATGTGAAGGAAGGTGATCTAAGGATTATATAGATTAAGATCATGTCCAGTGCTATTGGGAAATTAAATATAGATTATATCATGCATGTTATAGAATGCATTAGGTTTTTTATAAACTATATTAGGTTTGATATGGATTGCATCAAGTTTTATATAAAATGCATCAAGGGTGATACATACTACATTATAACTACTATAAATTGCATCAAGACTACTACAAACTTCAATACAACCATTACAGAATTGTTTAGAAATTATTTATAAATGTATTATATTGATTTCTTGGTCTATTCTAGCCTCATTTCACTTAGTCTGACCTATGTAAGTGAGATTTTATAAAAGCTAATGTGAATTATGTTTTCAAAAGAGAACAAATAATTATATAGCCGACTATAGAGTTTTCCTTTGGCTAACTTTCAAGAGGTTGTTGATCACTATCTTGCATATAAATAAGATCAAATTATCTTTTTGAAGTGTGAAAATAGAGGATAATATAAATTTTCTAAGGATCAGAGAAAAGGTCCATTAGGGAATGGATGGCCAGATAGGTGTGAGTATGAAATCATCAAATGATTCATAGGAAGATTAACCCTAGAGTATACAAAATATAATAAAAGAGATGAGTAGAGAAGGCAGAGAGGTAAAAGTCATTGAAAATAAAGAGTAGATAAAGAGAGCCTAATGTGTCTATTTGATTGATAAGCAGAAAAATAGTAGAATGAATTTGAGATCGATAAGTAGATAAAGCAAAATTATACCATCATTTGTTATTATAAGTAACTGATAAATGTGGATGATTTAAATAATTTGAGTTGGTTCTTAGTAAAGGGGGTTGAAACCTCCTATAGGTTGGTATTTACAAACCAAGGAGTTGGTGATTCTTAGCAGTTTGGTGCTTGTTGAATCTATTTTTCAAGTTGGTGGTTGACTATTTGGGTTTGGTGCCTCAAGTTTAGTTGGTTCTCATTAATATTTTTTACTCATTACATATATGATTTAATAAATGTAATCAATACATTGGTCAATGTGGGTTTTCTTCCTTTTAAGGGTTTCACACCTATATCATGTGTTATGTCTTTATGTTATTTGTTATGGTTTGATTTCTCTATGTATTTTTCATTGATTCTTACCTAATGAAATAAAGAAATTAAATAAATTTGTAAGATCTCATTGATTCACATCCCCCTCAATGGTTTTCTTCCAATAATTAGTATCAAACTAGATCCTTCAAGGTTAGACTTGAAAACTAGAAGGTAGATCCTAAGAAGTATAACATAAAGTCATCAAGTACAAGAAGGTTTTTCAACAAATAAGGACAATTTGTTCACTGGAACCAATTATTCCTTTTTGATAATTAGGATGAATAACTAATTGATGGATCTTGGGTTTGACATTTGGTAGTTAGTTGTAGATGGATATATTATCCCTCAAACTCCTCTAACTAGCATTGTAGGAAAGAAAGAAAGTGAGAAAAATTTAAAGGATATGAATGGTATATAGTGTGGATTGGTAGAATATGAGTTTTTCAAGGTGATGAAATGTTTAGCTAAGGAAATTTGGGACAAGTTATATCTCATATATGAAGGTGACACCGAGGTAAAATTGGCAAAGCTTCAAACTTGTAGAAGATAGTTTAAAGGTATGAAGATGAAGGAAGAAGAAAATATTGTAGCACATCTTCTTAGAGTTGATGAAGTAGTCAAAATAATAAAATGTCTTGGAGAAAATGTTAATGAGTCAACTATTACTCAAAATGTTCTACGATCCTTGACCCCAATATTTGACTCAAAGGTGTTAGCAGTTAAATAAGTAAAATAATTAGACATGTTAAAAATGGATGAGATTCATGGAATACTTATTGCCTATGAGATGATGAATAATTATGGAAGATATTATAAAAGGGAATTAGCCTTTAAGGTTACAAATAAAACACAAATAAAAAAAGTTGAAATTGATAGTGACATTGATGTTAATGAAGATAAAGTTGAAGCTTTATTTTTTAAGAAATTGAGAAAAGGTTCAAGTAGGTACAAAGGTAAGCTACCATTAAAATATTTGAATTATGATAGGATTGGTCATTTTTATGTGAATTTCCCCAAAAAGGAGAAACATGAACATGATGGTGAAGATAATAGGAAGTCTAACAAGTATGAAAAGATCAATAAAAATTTCAATCAAGGTGACTATAATAAAAAGTTCTTCAATGAAAAAAGAGTCCATATTCTAAAGAAGACAATCATCTTCTAAAGTTAGTGATAAATATATATTAGAAAATGATGACTATAGTTTAGACCATATAATTTATGAAATTTTTTTAATGGCCATTGAAGTTGAAGAAGGGAATAGTGTTGAGCATTGTTTTTGTTGTTGAAGTTTGGCATTGATGTTGTCAATAATGTCAAAGGTTATTTAAAAAGGTGTTACTGAGGTCATTGAATAATGTTCTTGTTTGATAGAATCATTAAGATGTATGACATTGTCTTAAGAGAATGTAAGACAGATGAGAAAGTTATAAGAGCATCAATAATTGTTTCAAGGTAAGTTGTCAAGTTTCAAGAGCTTGAGAAGACTAGCCATGACAATCATCATTACATAAAGAGACCTTGTGAGAAGGTATGAGCTTGGTGTCCTAATGAGATGGATGCAAAGAGTCACGATAAGTTTGTTTGATCTTGAATATTAATTATTTGATTAATCATGAGAGTATCAGAGTGAGCCTATAGGGGTAGGACCTACAAACCTGGTATGCAACTAGATCACCTCTAGACCTTACTTAGCCTAATAAGGCGTCATGATCTATCACCAAGGAATATTATGTATGTTTGAAATTTTTTATCATGTTATATGTTATGTGAGAATTTAATTGAGGTGGAGAGTACATGAAAAGAGGCTTAAAGGTCAGTTTCAAAGCCTAATGTGGTTTGTAGGTCAAGGTCTAAGTAAGCAAAGAGAGTGATGGGGGCCAAATGAGGTATGAGTTTCAAATTTAAAGATAATAATGAGAATGTGATCATTTTAAGTGGTGTGATAGGTTTTTATATGTGTGTTGACCATGTTTTGGGTCAAAGTTTTCAAGAAAAGGCATGAAAAGTGGTTTTGAGGTTTCTCGAGTGCATAAAATGAAGGGTTTTCAACTTGAAGAGGACTTTCAAGTGTTCATTGACACATGTAACCTCTACATGGGAACCTAAGATATTGAGGAGAGATGGGTAAGGGTCCTAGATAATATATCTAGGCAATAGTTTTGGAAATAGTGGATATTCCTTTATGAACAATCGTTAACACTATAAATAATGTTAACCCTCTCTAAAACCCTAACACTAACCTAATGTGAAATATCTTGTTAAAAAAATAAAATTATGGTATAAAATTAATATAAAAACTATTTTATCATGTATCAAACTCTCTTAGGCACCTCCAAGTGTGATTAGTTTGTCAAGTGAGTGAATGGACTCTACAAGAAAGGCCTTATTCCTCATAGATTTACTATAGCAATCAGAGTTGAACAAGTCAAAGTTTCCAAATATATGAAGGTTGAATATTTATAATTTTATTTGATTTCCATGGTGTTTTATGAGAATATTATATCCCTCATAGGTGATAAACTAGTCTTACAAGTTGATCAGTCACTGACAGGGCTTATGATGTAAATAGTGAGAAAACCAAACAGAAATGAGAAGTTATTTAGGGATGTGTTATCATGGATTAGGGATGATAAAATTCCATGGATAATTTTTTAAATACCTTTAATACATGTTCATTTTGTATATATGTTTTGGATATCAGTGAATAAGATGAAAATGTTGCTCATAAGTTGGCATGTCTAGTTCAGATGAGATAGTAAGATACAAGACTATGAGATTAGGTTGCAAGACTAATATTTCCATTTAAACATATTATCTATCTATATAATAATGGTATAATTAATTAATACGATCATATACATTAATTTTAACTCTCTTAAATTGTTTCTAAAATTGTTTTAGTTCATTATTTCTATGACTATGTTTTGTGGCTAGTTGGTAGTTCTAAGTGGGCTACTTGTAGAGAAGGGTTTGAGTCCTTTTGCCTTATGTAATGAGGTATAATAAAATTGTTGAATATATTTAAGGATTAAATTTTATATTTATATTATTTTTTCCATGGTTTTTTGAGAAAATTGTGTTTTTTCTTTAGTTCTTCCAAGATAGACTTTCTAGGTATGCACAGGCCTAATTGTGAACAGTGCTAATGACGTGCTTCAAGTGGTGGTTGGAGATAAAAGGTCTCATGGAAATAATATTATATTTTTATGGATATATTTGAATTAAATATGATATTTTATTTTCATGTGATTATTTTTAAATTTTTCCAAGGAATTTAAAGGGTAATGTGTGTTAATGAAGGCTTAATTGAATTAGGTCTCCTTAAGGTCTAAAAGAGGTTTTTGGTCCTATATGATATGACTGACCTATTTTAATGTTATATTCATGTTTTTTACAATTCCTAAGTCTTATTTTATGGTAAATATAAATTTTAAAGTGTGTATGTATGACCAAGGAGTGTATTAGCAAGAACTGAGTATAAGAACAAGGCCTAATAGGCCTAATTGTATAGTTAGAGATTGAGAGAGTTGAAGTGAATGAGATATAACGTTAAAGAGATTAATGAGTTATTATAGACCATTACAATTGTGTATATAAACAATAATTAAGATCTGATATGGCTACTATATGTGATTATCAAGTTCATATGACCTAACCAAGTCAAGAAGAGGGCTAATTAAGCGAAGAAGGCTAGAGACCAATTTGAGAAAAATAGGAGTGTGTTAAGTGATGAAGAAGGAGATCATCATATGTTGTATTTGAAATAAATTATTCAAAATATTATTAAGGTTTTGAGGTTGTTAAGTTGGTACTAAGTCATCTATGGGGTTTTACCTCCTTGTAAGTGGGTTCTTGCTAAAGCCTAGTCAAGTTGATGCTTGACTAGTTGGGGTTAGTGATCCAAGTGAAGTTGGTGCTTCACTAAATCTTGATGTTTATATTATAGGACTATATTCCATTTTCATCATTAGTGGGTTTTATTTCCCTTTAGGATTTGTCACTCAAATAATTTTTCTATATGTTATGCTCATGTTTTATGTTCATGGCTCTTAATGTGTTGCTAGTTCACTATATTGTTTTGATAGTTCATGAATTATAAAGGAAAGTTTTAAATTTTTTGAAGACTAATCCACCCCCCAGTCATTGTGATTAAAATAATTAGTATCATATCTTAGTCCTTTGAGTCAAGTTTAACTATTTTATGGTCATACTAATAAGAACAAAAATGACTTGTGATTAACAGGAAGAAGAAAAAAGTATGATCAAGAAATCTACTATGACAACAAAGAAAGAGAAGATAATGTAAAACATGATGCTAAGCTCATAAGTTACCTTCATGATTTAAAACATCAAAATTATACTATAAAGGATCTTAGGAGTCAATTATAAGGGATCAACACAAGGTTTAAGTCAAAGGAAGTTAAGTATGACTAGTTGAAGATAGATCTAGATTCATTAAAGGTTGAACATGAGAAACTCATAGACAAAATGATAAAGTTTGAGAGAGAGCGTAATAAGTTAGAACAAGTGAAGAGTACCAACATGAAAACACTAATTAGGTATCCCAATGCAATAAAGGATAAGTCATCATCAAACTATGGTAAGTACATAAATGTTATTTTCTACATCTATCACAATATATGACACATTGCAATATTGTTTTCTAATAGAGTTAGAAGGCCCAAAAGATTCAACAAGACATATGAAACTCCTATAATGTATAATAAGGATCAAAAATTAGTTTGGAAACCAAATCAAGTTAGGATGAATCATAATGAGATCAAGAGGTAAGATGGACTATTGTTCAAGGAGAAAAAAAACCAAATAAGATTCTATGCTATCTCATTCTACTTTTCACATTCAAGATACAGGAATGAAATGATATATAGATAGTGGTTTCTCAATATACATGATATGAGAAAAAAATAAGTTCATCTCATTAAATAAGTATGCTATAAGAATAGTGAGGTTTAGAGATAACACAACTGCCAATATAGCTGGCAAGGGTGTCTTGATTTTGGACAATGGAAAGACCAAGACACAAAATATGTTGTATGTGGAAGGTTTGAAACATAACCTAATTAGTGTAAGTCAAATGTGAAATCAAGGACAGACACTAACCTTTCATGATAGAGAGTTTGAGATAAGGAGATATAAATTAGGAAGTTTAGTTACCAATGCCAAGAAGACTGAGAATAACCTATATGTATTGAATGATATCAAGAAGGAGAGATGCTTCATAAGTAAGATAGATAAAGTTGGCTATGGTACATAAGGATAGGTTACCTAAAATTTGGAAAAATATTAAATATTAGCACAAAAAATTCAATGAATAACATTCTTAAGATCATCAAACCTACAAACATACTTTGTAAAGCATGTGAACATGGTAAACAAAATAAAAGAAGATTCAAGTCCAATGAGTACTCTAATACAAGACCCTTGGAGTTAATACACACTAATCTCTATAGGTATAAAATGATTTAATACATTCAAGGAGATAGATACATAATGTCAATAATTGATGATTACACAAGAATAAGTTGGGTTACATTCTTGAAATAAAAATTATAAGCTCTTAACAAGTTCAAGGAATTCATGGCTCTTGTTGAGAATGAGAAGAATGAGAAGATCAAGTGCCTTAGATATGATAGATGAGGAGAGTTTTGGTATAATTAATTTGATGACTTCTATGAAGTTCATGTAATAAGGAGATAATTCTCAATAGCTAAGACACCTCTACAGAATGGGGTAGTGGAAATGAAGAATAAGACAATTCAAGAGATGGCTAGAACTATGCTAAATGAGTCTATATTATCTGATGGATATTAAAGAGAGGTAATAAGCACTCATGTCTACATTTTTAATCGAGGAAAAATAAGGACTAATGGAAATAATACTCCTTATTAACTATGGAAGGACACACCTACTAATGTGTAACACTTTAGAGTGTTTGGGAATAAATGCTTCATCAACAGAGATGATGAAGACTTAGAAAAGTTTGAATCTAAATCTAATGAAGGCATTGTTGATGCCTAAATATATACCATAGGTGCCTAGAGTGTTTAAGTAACACTTCTCATTTAAAAATTAAAAATAATTCAAATCATGAGTTGTAGTTTGTGATAATCATGTTATCTATGGTGAAATAGAGGTAGAACAAATGACTATTTCAAAATATTTATATTAGTTGGTGGTTGGGAGCCACCTTGGCCTATATATTTGTAAATAATAAGATGATATATGTTGGTTAATATGAATTATGCTCAAAATAAGTATAAATCTAAGCTAAGATGATCATATACAATGAAGTTATAATGTAAAGTGACTTGGTAAAAAAAGAAGCAAAAGGCAAGGGTAAGGCAAAAAGAGAATACGTGACTAATGTTTATCTTAGACATCATGAAAAATCTCAAATGTTTCCTAGGTGTACACTTAAAACCAATATATGAAGTAAAATAGCCTAAGCTCAAATAACAACATATATCAGGCAAAATTTTAAGGAAGATAAGAAACAATGCAAATAAGAACCAAGCTTACTTTAAATATTTACTCCTTTAAGAACACAACTAATGCACATCTATAAATGTAAAGAAAATAAAATGAATTAAACTAGAAAACCTTTAGTTATCCTATCATAATCACAATTTACCAATTCTACATTAAAAGGCTCACACCAAGAATTCATAAGGACAATTCAAATCTGAAATTTAAAACAAACAATTGAGAGAGAAGCCATATATCAATTCACACAAATAACAATGAGACAATCCTTTTAGAATTCTCTACTTGTACTAGTTTCTCAAAGTTTACAATAGTTTTTTTAGCTCAAAAATTCCCTTCTCTTTACAATACATAATACTCCTTTTATAGAACTTAGGAAGTATGTCTGTAAGTTGTATTAATAAACAAGTGTATAAATATAAAGGATAGTTGTCATCTTTATAATTTTTTAGAATACACTAAACTTTCTAAAATGAACTAACCTATAGGACAATGTGGTAACAAAATGCACTTCTTTATAAAAGAATATTCTATTTTAAAAAAAAACAATGCTTCAAAAAGAGAATATTCCTAATTAATTCGTGGGCCCTATGCTAATCAAGTGCCTTGGTTCTACAAAAGTAACCTTACTGCCCTTTAATGCTGTTTATTAATAAGTCTCAAATTAACTGTAGGTTTGAGGAAGATTTCATCCTCTTTCTTAGCTAAGTCTTTGAGGTCCCTATTATTTATCTCCAATGCTTCTTTAATTCTCCTAATTTTAGCAATATTTTCTTCTATCATTAGAATCATATCCATGACCCTGTTGTTGTCAATCCTAGACCTACTTTGGCTCTTGCTCTTTACCTCTTACATGACCAAAGTGGTCCTATGCTTGAATTTATCATCTATAATGATGCCTATGGAGTTGAGTGGGGTATGTTTATCAATCATGGTCTTGAATAATTGTTCTATCTTACCTAGTAACTCTTTATCATCCCTAAGGAGTCTTTCCAAGCTCTTGGAAGACATGCTCAATCCATGAATTTTATCTAAAATCAGTCCCATGACTATGTTGACATGGGCTAGGCTGATGATCTTTAAACTTGGGATTTTATCCCCTATTAAGATGCTAATTAAATCCTTCATCTTATCTTTTGAACTCTACCATTGAGTTATTAAACCCCTATCTATTGCATCTCACTGACCTAATACACCTTGTCTTGCATTTGTTATCTTTATAAAATTGAACATGTCATAGAATTATGCCTCAAACATTGTAATCATAGGGTTTGGGATAGATAAAATAGCCTAATTTTCTAAATTCTCCTTTTGCTTCTTCAAGTTATTTTTTTATTGTTTCATGCCCTTGATCCTAGTTTGAAATTGGGATGATTGAGATTGGGCTAATCCAAATATATATTCTTCAAAGATGGGGTCTTCACCTAGATTTTGACCTTCCACTATAGTCAAATAAATAAGTGGTTCTAATTTTTTAAAATTAACTCTTCACTAGCAACCATGGATCTCTTTTCTATCACCCTCTCTAGGCCTATAGTTTTTGGATTGAAATGGACTCCAATTGATTATTGAGTTATTTGAAAAGGCCCTGGAGTCTCTATTTGGGTGACACTTAACTCCCTTGGAGTATTCATTTGAGCACCACTTGACTCCTCAAGGTAAATCATCTTTCTTTTTTTCTCCTCATTCTACAAGGCAATTATCCATGATTTGAGGGCATCATGGAAAATTATGTTCATTGACTTGGTTATGACCCAAGAGTGTTTTAGAGTAAGAGTCTTTTGTATTTTATCATAGATGAAACATTCAAGGATGATTGATCCTTGTAGCACATTTTATTCACTAAAGACAATGACCTCACTTAAAGGGTGAGTGAAGATTAGTTTGGGTCTCTTTGTTCCTACTAGAACCAATGCAAGTTTAACCTTCCTCTTACATGGAGTGTTAATGGTAACTAGGTTCAATGCTACCTATTTTCCTTTCTCCTTCCCTACCTCCTCAACTTGGGGTTTAGGTTCGTCCATCTATATTTCCTCTTCATTAGATTGATAAGTAGTGGACAACATTAATAATGCATTTTCCATTATCTATCCTGAGTCTAATGCCACCACATCAATGTACTTAATTGGAGACCCTAGTTCATTATAATAATATGGGCTAAATATAATTTCCTTTCCCCATGTATCCTTTATTCAAGCATTTGTTTAGTGTTTACTTCAAGCTTTGGGACTTCTACTTGTGATTGTGGTTACATGGGAGAGATATAGAGGATTAACCTCCTATCAAGTGGTATTGCCTTAGACCAAGTTGCCATATGTCATCACTCCCTTTTTGGTCCTTCATTATTATATATTTTGGATTGATGCCCTTTTTCTTCAACTTTGCCAATACCACTGTGAAGTATACAACCTTAATATATATTGAGTCATAGACTCTTGGCCAATGTTCATAGGTGAAATTTATTTATTTAACCTTAAAATGTTTTCCAACTCTATCATTAAGGTCCCACTACCTCAATTCATCATGTTAAAACTTAAAAGATACTCTATGCCTAGTAGAATATTCAATTTGTCCCAATACTAGAAGAAGGTTTTACCAATAGCTAAGGGTGGAGTATATAAAAGTAATTTTATTTTGCTTCTACAAACACCATCAATACCATTGCATATTTGGAAATGAAATTTCTTGCTTAGCTAATTTGTTAGGAACATGGATTGATAGTCTAAGTGGAGTGAATTATATTCCCTCAATCCTTATGATTGTAAAGTCAAAATAAAAAATATGTCTCTAATGGACTCAATGGAATTCTTTGCAAATGGGCTGACTCTTTCCATTGGGAATCCTATTATAGCCTTAGTCAAGGTAAGATAGATGCAATCACAGATAAACTGAATATGGTCCCTATACTTAGAGATATGCAAATTTGAATAGAAATAAAATACTATCTATGCATTTTTAGGTGACCATCCCCTAAAGTTAGGGATCTCAATTATGGAAATCAATGCATCTAGGAGGTAAGACATCATATAGAAGGTTTTCCTAGACCCTTTATTGACTATGGAGATCTATCTACATAAAAAAGTATAAATAACTTCACCAATGGGAGGGGTGAGATCCTTCTCAATCATTAAGTATACCAAGGGTACCCAAATGCTATCAACATAAGTGGTAGTATAGTTTCCACATAGCATGTTACTTATAGTCATGATCATCCTAATTTTATGTTAGAATTGGTTGATGGGGATGTTTGCACTAAGGTCAAAAATCACATTGTTTATAGAATACAACTATAGGGTGAGGATGGTTTTGAGGTCATTTTTCTTAGCCCATTCATTAAGTGTGGGTACATCTACTCGAGACTTAGGTAACTTATAATATCTCTCAAAAACAATGGGAGACATATATGAAATGCATTTAAGATTATGTTTGTTGATCAACATACCTTTTTCAATTTTACATTCTTTAAACACATGGAGGAGGATATCTATACAATGAAGTACCTCTAGTTTGTTGTTGCATGGTGAAGGCTCATCATCTATGCTGCAACAAGGTTATAATATATTTTCTTAAAGGATGCAATATGCTCATCCTCTTTCATTATGGGTTTCAATTCTTCAATTGTCTAAAAGATCTTGGACCAATTATTGTCTCTAGTGTTCAACACCATAGCATCAAATACTATGTCCTTAAAGACCCTTCCTTCCAAATTTGAGGTTAAGTAGAGATTTTTGTCCTCTCTATGTTTCTTTCATGCCACCATGACTATGAGATTTATAAATTGTTCACTAATTATCTACAAATTGCCTCTAGATTAATATTCACTTACTTAGAGGATGATTGAGCTCTCTTTGGTTCAACTATGGTCAATTTGAGATTAAATTAGGGATTTATGGATGTTAAGGCTTCTTTGAAAGTCTTTTTGGGGCTTTAATGGTGATGGTTTTTTGGACTTAAGTGAATTTGTGCATTAGATTTGATTTGGTCCTCTGCCTTTATACCTTTTCTTTTGTGTGACTACAAAATCTCTGATTTTGTCATTTTATGCTTAGGTGGCATCTATGTGGCATCCAGTTGGCACTTTCAAACACTTTTCTCATTAATGTTTGAAAATTGACCATTTCCCTTTGAAAATACTACTTGGTATTAATCCATTGGATCATCTTCCATAGATCAATGAAAGTCATTGATCTCAATCATGTGAGCTACATGTTATTGATCATTATTTATACTAGGCCCTATAGTTATGCCACTTGATAGTCCTATAGGGATTCCCAAACTCTACACATTATCATCTTTGTCAATTATCACATGTTCACCATGTGGCAATACCTTAGGTCCTTAGAGGTTATGTTGAATAGTCCACAAATATCTCTCTCTGTTAGATCATGTTCCTCTAATCTCACATGAGCTATAGATCCTACAAAGGTGCATGATGTTTAAGTTAGCATTAGGATATATAATAACTTAGGTTAAAGACTTTGGGCTATGGTCTATTTTGTATTGATAAGCATGATATAAACCATAGGCTAAAGAATTTAAGCTAAGTCTAGATCATGATAAAAAAGGGGACCCTTAATACTAAAGGACCGAGTATAATGTTTTTTTAACCTAAGGTTTTATCATATTAATAAATATGATAAAAGTTTAGGGTAAAAAGTTCTAAGTTAAATTTTAATAACAGGACCTTTGATTTGATTGGTTAAGTTGATGAAATAGAAATAAATAAGATCATGGGACATATGGGTACCAATCATGATATTTTGGACCAAAGTTTAGTCAAATGTTTATAAACATGACCATACTTTAGGATAAAATTTGAGCTAAGTTCATGGTATTTATAATCGATCCCATGAAAATTAGAACTTGGTCTATGATGGGATAAAGGATAAATGAAAGGTTGATTTTATCTTTGAAACATGAAACTCAAAACATGCCTATTCTCCAAATGGGTCTCCATTGATCCTACAACATAAGCAATGAGCCTTAGCCATATTTAACATGTTCATTTATCCAAATGAGATTAGTACCTGAGATAGAATTTGATAGTCTCACATATTTTAATGACAATCTCATGAACATCAATTGATGGTCATAAGATCATATATTTATTTATGGGGGATAAAATTTTATGGTCTTGTAGATGTCAATGACGATCTTATAGACATCAATTGATAGTTTCGAGAATGTCAATTTTAATATCACCTAATTAACCATAGGGTCTAAAATTTGATGGCCTCAAAAACATCAATGATGGCCTTGTAGACATCAATTAATGAGTGTAAGAACATTAAATTTGAGTCTTGTAAATAGTAGGTCCCATATAATTTTACTTCAACACACTCATTTGATCATCTCTCATGAATAAATGTGAACCATTAATTATGATCCAAGTAGATAGTTGTGATTGGTCCTTGGAATTTCAATTATACATTCACCCTATTAGATTAATTTTATGTCAGAAACTATGGATAATTGATTATGATTCATGTGATTTAGCTATATTGGCTACATGGATCAAAGTCTTCAATTTGTTAGGTCCTCCTCACTCCGTTTAATGAACTTATCTTGATTAAATATGTGTCATTGATATTGTAAATATGTAGATGGTTTAAGTTAGGATTGGAGACATAAAGGGACTTAGGTTAAAGTCTTTGGAATATGGTCTCATTCATGTTAATAAACATGAAAAATGACTTAATATTAATACATTAGTCTAAGTTCATAACAAGGGACACTATGAATAATAAAGTTGAACAAGCTAGGAACATAATAAAAGGACTTTGTAAACATGAAGTTATACCATGTTAAAAGGGAATAAAGGGTTTGGGATATAAATGGGACCAAGCATATAATTTTTAGCTTATGGTTTGGTCATGATGAAAAACACAACTAAGCCTTAGTGTAAAAATTAAGCTTGAGTTCATGGCCTTCTTAAAGTGTTCCTGCCAATTTTATCCCCACCAAATTTGAATTAGAATGAGAGTTCTAAGCTAGGGTTTTTGAATGAGGGTTTTAGGAAACTTGATCATGGATTTTTATACTCCAAAAGATGGTAAAATCCAAAATATGGATTTAAAATATAAAATCCAAGCGTAATCCAACCAATGAGGGTTTTATTAAGCTTGCAACTTGAAACATGAAGATCATAGGTTAGCAACATTAGGCAAAGTTAAGGTAGAAACTTGAAAAAATAAACCAAAGTATAATTAGCATAGATGATATTTAAATACAAATAACTTGTGAAGATGTTAGTAACACTTTGATCAAGTGAATTTTCAGTGTTAAGGTAAAAATTTCACAATTTTACACAAGGGTCCCCATTTCAAAAATAGGGGGTATGTTGACCTCAACAAATAACAACTTTTGGGGGAAACATAGCAATATGTTAGAATTCAGAGACTATGATAAATAACTAAATTATCTATTCAATTTTATCAATATCCCTATCAAGATCAATTTATGGTTAAAATAAGCCTTACACCTATAAAATTAGGATTAGACATGAAAACATAGCCATGTTGTGTGTGTGATTTGATTCCACTTACTATTTACCATGGGATTCAAGGAACAACTTCCAAGTTTCATGTATTTAACCATTAACATTGGCTTGTATCATAGTTAGGTATCCATTAAGAATCATGCTTTATTTTAGGAAGGCTTGGGCATTACTCTTATACTATCTAGGTATCCATAACCCCAATAAATATACCTTTAGATATACTTTTAAGGCCTTGATCCAATTCCATATAGGCATCCATAGCCCCAATAGAGATTACCAAAATCAACTTTGCTTGGAAATCTTTTGATTTTATAATAATCTCTTATTTTTGTATTTTTTAGATCTTTTAGGCTTTCTAGAAAAGTTTGGGAACCAAGTTATCTAGGTTTAGGGATTTGATCAAATATTTGATCCTCAGACAATCACCTATGGTTGAAACTTTATCTTAGGCAAGGATATTTTTTAAATTCAAACATGATTATGTTCCAATAATTTAAGCTTTCATCTTATATGTGAAATTCTTCTTAAAACTAAGTTCATATCAAAACAATGCTTAAGATCTTATGGAGAAACTAACTTATCTATTGGTCCTTACCGGTTTCTCTAAACTATATCATCAATCCATATTAAAAATCAATTATCAAAATTTGCTTAAGATTCATACCTACATTTTTGAACTATGAGGTTTTCTTTGAGTAGTCATTAGAACTTTGAGATAAGGGTTGTCCAAAAGTACTTATTTAAGGAACAAAGTAGAGAAAGGAAACACATAAAAAAGAAAGCAAAGAAATCAGAAATCAAATGAAGATCAAACAAATATAGATAAATATATGTACAAATAAGGGACAAGAAGGAAATAATAGAAAGAAACTATACTAGCCTACCTACTCTAACTCTAACTAGTCTTATATTCATTCCATGAAGACCCTAGGTGGATTAGTAAAAAATTACTTCTCGAGGTACTACCTATTGGTGGGTAATGTGAATTCTAATCCTTGTAGGTCTCTTATCTTGAAAGTATTATTTCTAAGTGTCTTATAAATATGATAAGGGTTTACCCACAAAGGTGTGACATTTTCATGTTTGCCCTTAGGCTCAAATGCCTTGTCCTAAAGAAGGACTAAATCCCTTCACCTAAACACCTTTATCTTTGATCATTTATCAACCCATTTTTTCACCATGGTTTGGTGTCTACTAAAGTTGGTAAAAGCCTTTTCTCTAGTATCTTCCATATGAACAATATCCAATAGTCTTGAATTTTCCAATTCATGATCATCCTCCATGTACTCTTTCATGAACTGATATGTTGGTAACATGAGTGTAATGGAGAATATAAGCTCTTGTTCATACACCATCAATAATGGTGATGCTTTAGGAACAATAATTATCATTATCCTATCTTCCCAAAGGCCATATTTGAGAAGCTTGTGCCACATTCTAGGCTTGTCTACTGCAAACTTATTTATTGCCTTCATCAAGTTTTTATTAGTAGATCAGATACTCCATTACCTTGAAAATAATGGTTGGATGAGAACTTGAGAATGATATTATTTTCATATTCCCATTCTATAATTTCAATGGATATGAAGGCATATCTAGTGTCACTTACTAGAGAGACTGGAGTTTCAAATTTGGTGCATATATTCTCTTCTAAAAAACTGATCACTTCTTCAGTTTTACACTGCTTAGTGGTCACTACCTCAGTCCATATTGTGTAGTATTTAGTGGTAGCTATAACATACTTGTGACCTTTTGAGGAGTTGGTGTTGACTACCCCTACAAAATCTAGTCCTCATAGGGAAAATGGCTTGTCAATCATCACTGGCTACAGTGCAATGGTTACTTTGGGATCCTTTGTGATGAAGACATAGAGTGAATGGCATTACCTTACATGTTTGTGGTAATCCTTGAATATTTTGGGCCAATAATAACCAGCTATAAGGATTTTTTGGGTTATTTTCCTTCCAGATAAATGTCCACTTCCTTGCTTCTCATGAAAAGTGCTCATGATCTCAGTTACTTCTTCTTTGGATACACACCTCAAGTAAATGCCTTCAAAGTTATTTCTATATAACATTCCATATTTAATCAAGTAGTGGGATTCCTTGAGTTTTATAGATCTCCTTTTCTCCTTGGTCAATACTATAAGACAAGTGCAATTGATTAGTAGATGGATAATAGGATCATACTAATCATTGGACTGAAAACTTTCTTATTCAACCTGCATGACATTAAGATTGGGATTAACATTAGTCATCATTAGAATCAATCCTTGAAACCTTACCAATTTTTTAGTCTTCATTTTAATGTCATATTCCTAAATAATAGACATCCACTTACCTCTCATTTTTCCTAGTTCATTTTAACTCAACATGAGATTAGTGGTTGGGTCAGGTAAGATATCATGCACCTTATTCCTAAGAATGTAGTGTCTAAATTTATTCAATAATTTAACTAATAAACATGCTTTTTTATCAATTAAAGAATAATTTAAATCAACATTTTTAAATTTTGTGATCATGAAATCAATTGTATGGTCACATCCATCAATTTTCTAAGTTAAAACTACATTAATAGTATGATCAAAAGAAAAAGAGTAAAGGTAAAAATATTTGGAAAAAATTGGACTTATAAATATTGGAGCTTGAATAATTTACTCTTTGATGTCCTTGAAATCCTTTTTGTCTTCTTTGTTCCAAGTGATTTTTACTTCTTTCTTCAGCATATCATTTAATGGCTTGACAATTTCTACAAAGCTAGAAATAAACTTCCTTACAAAGTTAATTTTACCAAGGAATGATTTCAGTTCTTTTATACTATTAGGAGGCTCTATCTTTGATATATATTATACTCTTTAAGGATCTATAGATATTTCCTCCTTAGTAATGACATGACCTAACAACTTTCCCTCAGTAATAAAAAAATACTCTTCTTTAGGTTGAGGGAAATATCATACCTTTTGCACCTTTTAAATACCTAATTTAAATACATGATGTGGTCCTCCCTATTTTTAGAAAAAAGAGTCATATCATCCATGTATATAATAATGAATTTACCTTCCAAACATTAGAAAACATGATCCATGGATATTTGGAACATTTCTCCTACATTGATTAGTCTGAATGACATCTTCTTATATGCAAACATACTCCACTTGGTAGTAAAAGTAGTCTTTTTGATTCACCAATACCTAGTTATCCCCTAAAAATCCATCAAGAAAGGACATCATAGAAGAACAAAAAATTCTTTTTATAACTTGATCTAGAGAATGTAAAGGATAGTTGTCCTTTATAGATGACTTATTTAAATTCTTGAAATTAATGCACAATCTTATTTCACCATTCTTTTTTCTGACTAGGATTAAATTGGTGACCCAATTAGAGTGCCTAATGGGAAATAAAATCCTAGAATATAAGATTTTTTTTACCTCTTTGAAGATCATAGGTTTTAAAACAATGTTTACAGGCCTTTGATTTTGTTTAAAAGGCTTGTATTTTTTCTTCATGGGTATAATATGGGTGATGACTCATGGATCAAAAATCTTCAAGTCATCATAGGACCAAGCTATTATGTCCTTAAAATTTATTAGACATTTTTTGGCTCTTTCATTTTCAACTCTCATACATGTTGTTCCAATATTTAATAGATGAGGTTGATCTTGAGGTTCAAGATCAACTACCTTGTAATCCTTCCCACTAGCTTTGGGAATCATAGTATTCTCATCTAGCTTATCCAGACCAAATAATCTCTCTAAGGCAATCATTCCTTTTGTAATTTTATTTTGATTTAGATAAATGACCTTGCCATAAGCTATGCCATCATCTTCAAGAGTTTCCTTATTAGACTCATCTATGACATGGGCCTCAAATACCCCTGAGTTGGTCATGAAATCTAGGATTTGTTGGTCATCATTAAAAACTTATAGATGATTTATGTTATTTATTACTAAAGGGAATAGACCAAATCAATGATAAATTTTTGAGAGTTATGGTTTGGCATAAGATTATCTATATTTGAGGCAAGCTCATCAATAACCTAGTTTTCTTCCCTAGTGATGGAAAAAATGTTAAATGTATCAAAAGATTATAGCAAGTCCTAGAATCTAAATTTATATCTCTTGATATATGATAATTTACATTGGTATTTAATCCTCACCTGATTGATTACTAGTTCTAAGTCACCATAAACCAAGATCTCTTTAACCTTATGTCTAATGATAAATTACAATCCTAGGATCAAAGCTTCATACTTTTCAAGATTATTTGTGTAAGGAAATTGAAGTATATAAGAATATTTTAGTTCCTTCCCAATAGGATTGGTAATAAAAACTCTTACTCTAGATCTAGACTTACACCTAGCACCATCAAAATGTAATTTCCAAATTCTAGGCAAAGCATGAGAAGTCTTAGGACTATATACCTTAGAAGTCTCAAGAGTATATACTCTTAATAAATAATCCATCATGTTAAACCTTCATTCACATCATTATATTATGTGATCATGTGCTTCATCCAAGGATCTCTCTCTACCCTGATTTGATTTGGGACTCCTTTCCATGGAAGCCATAAATGCAAATGGTCAGTGGACATATATACATTCAAGGCTTTAGTCCATTCCCTACTTAAAAACAACTCATAAGTATCAAAAATGTCTACCACCTAGATTTAAATAAATTATTGGACTCTAGGTTTAGAGGTGAGTTGCATATGAACATTTAATAATTCCCTAATTACCTTGAATCTAGACTTATCTAACTAGGTGATAACTCTGTCAGCTTTGATAAGAGTCAATCCACATTTTATACAAATACTCGATGGTATAATGTTTGTGTATAAACCAAAATATAACAAACATTTATGTATATTCTTACCAAAAGAATTTGTAGTGAGTAGGAAAGGTGGGGATTCTATATTAGATTTATACATAACAACATTGGCATTGTCAGTCTTTGGTGGCCTATCAAGATTTTTGGACAAGGACTCCAACAACATATCTCTTTGCTTAGTGATCTATGTCAACTCATGCAATGTGATATTATAATTTATTTTCTTCATGTCCTCCATAATGTTATACCTACTATTATTGGAAGAATTAAATGCATCAATATTATGTTTATAAGTACTTCCCTTTGGGGGTTCTAGGTTATTATCTGTAATAGTGTCTGGAGGAGTGCCAAAGTCATTTGGAGGTGTTGAACTAGTCAAGGGATACTTATGATCCTTATTAATTAGAGGTTATGTCTTCTTTAGGAATTGTTGGAAAGCATGGTCTTCTTTAAGAATGTCATCTAGTTCATTGTCTTCTTTTAAAGGGAAGTCAAATGTCTCTACCATGAAGGCTTGGTTAGTAAAATTAGATCTTGATGTACCTACACCATTACCTTTATTAGGGAGCACTTAAAAAGTATCAAACTCCTCTTGAAAGTATTCAAAAGCTTTATAGAATTTAATGCAATCTATTTCACCATGTCTAGAAGTGCAATGTACTCTACAATAATCAGGTAAAGTAACATCAGTCAAATTTATATTAGGTAGATTTTTGCTAGCAAATGATTTATTTATCTTATTATGGTTGTAAGTATCATTATGGAATTTTTTATTTGGCCTATTGAACCTTTGGAAATAAAGGATCCTACTAGATCTCTCTCTAGTGTTACCAACCTACTTTTGTAGTTAAAGAAAATTAGTGCTTAATTTTTGGACCATATTTAAAATAGAGTCATTCTCATTCTTAGGTATCTCAAAATTATAAACATAATTATTATTGGTACTAGGATCTAGTACCAAATACTTTTGATCATTTAGTTTAAATTTCATTTGAAGTAGTATGGTTTAAGAATCTTAAGTTCTAGGTCAAATGAACATGACTTAATGGTAATTGGTTCAAAGTTATGATTTGATTCAAAGTAGGTACATTATGACTGTTATTAGGGAAGACACTCAGAGTGAAAAATGTGGTTTTACATTAGTAATTGAGTAATCCATCTAAACTTGGGGTTACATTTAATCATATGATGATTAGTGCTTTAGAATAGGCTAAGGCTAGAGTATTTGTAGGTCCAATATCCCTTTTTATGAAAATAAAGGTCATAGGGTCTAGAGCATATTTATAGATTTCTAAATATAAAGCATCTTTATATTTATAAGGATCTATGGTTCATCTATACATATTTTGTAATCTAGCATTAAATTCTCTTATAGGTTCATTCACATCCCTCTTGATTGTGATGAATTGTTGGTACAAGACACAATGACTAATAATCTTGCCAAATTGGTCAATGAAAACATTGTTAAAGTGGTCCCAATAGTTAATGTAATTCTTAGGTATATTTAAAAACCATTCATATGTATCATGTTTAAAAGTGAAAGGAAATATTCTACATGTTACATCCTCATGGACTACATTTAATAGTCTTAATGCAGCCTTGAATGATTTAATATGTTCTTCTATAGTTATAATACTTAAAGGACTAAATGTTGGCAAATATTTATCAAGGTTATAGGGAAGGTCATGTAATACACGTAGTACATTTATATAAGAGCCACCTTTCCAAGCCATACCTTGATAATGGTTAAACATGAGAGAATCTAAAATTGGTGAAGTTAGCAAAGACTTTGAAAGCATGTGCTTACCTTTGTCCCGCCTAGCTCTTTTATGGACTTGTAATTTGAGCAGAGGTTACATGGTCTCTAAATGAGATATTATTCTAATTATTGGTAATTATAGCTTTAAATTTCAAATCCTATTTTAAATATGATGTGTCAAACCAATATTTACAAAGAACAATTATTAGACTTGCACATTAAGTAAGTTTTGTAAAGATTCATGTAAATAATGATAAAGGATAATGATCTATAACTATATTAGCTCAAATAAGTGTCCAAATACACAAATATGAATTATATTTACACATATTATGTCTAAATTTATTCAAATTTGTAAAGTGTCCAAGAATCTTTGATCAAAATAGCTATTACTAACCTCAAACTCATTAAATCTATAATTATAAAGCTATCTTTACCACAATTCAATATATGTCTTCAAAGAATGTAGATATTTGTCTAAATAAGCATAAATACCAATCTAAACCATTAATATCACTAATATTTACATTAATATTCTAAAATAAACACAAACATGAAAAGAATAGGGTGATCTTTGTGCATAATTCACAAAACCTAGTAAAGATAATATAGATCGACAAAGATTTGGCCCTCCTTCTAGTGCCAGTAAAGCTCTAACTATTGATGTATAAATATGTACCACAAGTTTCTAGAGTTTTTAAATAACACTTATCATTTTATAATTCAAAATTATTTAGAGCATGATTTGTAGTTTTTGATAATCCTATTATCTGTGGTGGAATAGAGGTAGAACAAATGACTATTTCACAATATTTATATTAGTTGGTGGTTGGGACTCACCTTGACCTATATATTTGTAGATAATAAGATGATATATGTTAATTAAGATGAATTATATACAAAATAATTCTAAATATAAGCTAATATGATGATATATAATGAAGATTTAATCTAAAGTGACTTCGTAAAAAAAAGAAGCAAAAGTCAAGGTAAGGCAAAAAGAGAATACGTGACTGATTTTATCTTAGACATCATTATAAATCTCAAATGTTTCCTAGGTGTGAACTTATAACCAATATATGAAGTAAAACAACTTAAGCTCAAATCACAACATATATTATGGGAACTTCTAAAAAAGATAAGAAATAATGCAAATAATAACCAAGCTTACTTTAAATATTTACTCCTTTAAGTAGATAGTTAATGCACATCTACAAATGCAAAGAAATAAAACCAAGTAAACTAGAGAACCTTCAATTATCTTAGCATAAACACAAGTTAATAATTCTACATGAAAAGGTACACACTAAGAACTCACAAGGACAATTCAAATCTAAAATTTAGAATAGACAATTGAGAGAGAAGCCATATCAAAATTCACATAAACAAAAATGAGACAATCCTTTCAAAATTCTCTACTTGTATTAGTTACTCAAACTTTACAATAATATTTGTACCTCAAAAAATTCCTCCCCTTTACAATAGATAATAATCCTCTTATATAAACAAGGAAGTATGTCAATCAGTTGTGTTAACTTACAATTATACAAATGTAAAGAATATTTGTCCTTTCTATAAAGTTTTTAGAATACAATAAACTTTCTAAAATGAACTAACCTATAAGACAATGTGATAAAAAAATACACATGGATTTATAAAAGAATATTCTATTTTCAAAATTTAAAATGCTTCAAAAAGAGAATACTCTTAAGTAACTAGTGGGCCCTATGTTAATGAAGTCCCTTGGATATACTAAATTAGCCTTACTACCCTTTGATTTTCTTCATCAATAAGTCTCAAACTAACTATAGGTTTGAGGAATATTTCATCCTCTTTCTTAGATAAGTCTTCGAGGTCCTTGTTATTTCTCTTCAAGGCTTCTTTAACTCTCCTCACTTCGGAACTATTTTCTTCTACCATTAGGATCATATCCATGACCCTATTGTTGTTAATACTAGACCTACCTTAGATCCTAATCTTTACCTCTTGCATGACCAAAGTAGTCATATGCTTGAATTCATCATCTATTATGATGTCTATGGAGCTGAATGTGGTAGGTTTAGCAATCATGGTCTTAAGGAACTATTCTATCCTACCTAGTAACTCTTTATCATCCCTAAGGAGTCTTTCTAAGATCTTGGACCAAATTCTCAATCCATGAGTTTTATCTACAATCAATCATATGACTATGTTGAGATGGGCTAGGCTGATGGTCTTGAAACCTAGGATTTTATCCCCTGTCAAGATGATAATTAAATCCTTCATCTTATTTTTTGAACTCTTCCATTAAATAATTAAACCCCTAGTTGTTGCATCTTACTGACCTAATGCAACTTTTCTTGCCTTTGATATCTTTATAGAATTGAACATTTCATATAAGGATGCCTCAAACATTTTAATCATATGGTGTGGGATAGATAAAACAACCTACTTCTATAAATTCTCCTTTTGCTTCTTCAAGTTCTCTATTTGTTGTTTCATGCCCTTGATGCCAGTTTGTAGTTGGGTTGATTGAGCTTGGGCTAATCCAAGTATATCTTATTCAAAGATGGGGTCTTCACCCAAATTTTGACTTCCATTAGAGTTAAACCAATAAATAGTTCTACTTTTTGAAAAATGAACTCTTCACCAACAACCATGGCTCTCTTTTCTATCATCCTCTCTAGGCTTTAATGATTGAGTTATTTAAGGAGGCCATGGAGTCTCTATTTGGGTGCCACTTAACTCCCCAAGAGTAGTCATCTGATTGTCACTTAACTCCCCAAAGGTAATTATCTTTCTTTCTTTCTCCTCCTTTTGCAAGGCAATTATCCATGGTTTGAGCTCATCATAGATAGTTATATTCATTGACTTGGTTATGGCCCAAAAGTGTTATAGAGTAAGAGTATTTTGTAGTTTATCGTAGATGAACCATTTAAGGATGGTTGGTACTTATTGAATTTTTTTCACTAAATAAATTTACCTCACTCAAATGGCAAGTGAAGATAATTTTGGGTCTCTTTGTTCCTATTAGAACCAATGCAAGTTCAACCTTCCTCTTAGGTGGAGTAGAAATGGAAACTAGTTCTAATTCTACCTCTTTTCCTTTCTCCTTCCCTACCTCTTCAACTTGGGGTTGAGGTTCCTCCATCTATATTTCCTCTTCATTATATTGATAAGTATTTGATAATATCAATAATACATCTTCCACTATCTCTCTCAGGTCTAATGCCACCACATCAATATACTCAATTGAAAACCATGGTTCACTGGGTTAGGCTAAAGGTGATGTCCCTTCTCTAAGTATCCTTTCTTTAGGCCTTTATTTAGCTTGTAATTTAGGCTTTGGGACTTCTACTTATGATTTTGGTTTCATGGGAGGAGATGTAGAGGATTGACCTCCTATCAAGTGGCGTTTCCTTGGACCAAGTTACCATATGTCATCACTCCCTTTTTGGTCCCTCATTAATCTATATTCTAAATTGATTTCCTATTTCTTTAACATTGCCAATACCACTGTGAATGATGTAGCCTTGGTATATATTGATTCATAGACTCCTAGCTGATGTTCATTGGTCAAATTTATTTTTTTGGCCTTCAAATGTTTCCCAACTCTATTATTGGGGTCCTACTACCTCAATTCATCATGTTGTAACTTGAAATATGCTCTATGCCTAGTAGCATCTTCAATGTTGTCCCAATACTAGAATATGGCTATGCCAATAGCCAATGGTGGAGTATGCAATAGTCCTTTCCTTTTGCCTCTATAAAAACCATTAATATCATTGGATATTTGGAATACAACTTCTTAGCCAATTTGTTAAGAACATAGACTGACAATCTATGTGGACTATATTGTGTTCCCTCAATATTTATGATTGTGTAGTCTAGATAAAACTAGATTTCCCCAATGGAATCAATGTAATTCTTTTCCAATGGGTTGAATCTAGGCATTAGGCATCTTATTATAGCCTAAGTTAAGGTAGGATAGATGTAATTATAGATAAACTAAATATGGTACCTATACTTGAAGATATACAACTTTGAATAGAACTAAAACACCATCTATGTCTTTTCAGGTAACCATACCCTAAATTTAGGGATATAAATTATGGAAAACAAGGCATCCAAGAGGTAAGACATCATATATAAGTTTTTCTTAGACCCTTTCTTGACTGTGGAGATCTGTCTACATAAACATGTACTAATAACTTCACCAATGGGAGGGGTGAGCTCCTTCTCAATCATAAAATATACTATGGGTACCCAAATACTGTCAACATAAGTGGTAGTGGGTTTTTGACATAGCCTATTCATTAAGGTCATGATCATCCCAATTCTAGGTTAGAATTGGTTGATGGGGATGTTTCCACTAAGGTCAAAAATCACATGGTTTCTAGAATATAATCATGGGGCCAGGATGGTTTTGAGGTCATTTTTCTTAGCCAATTCACTAAGTGTGGGTACATCTACTTAAGGCTTGGTTAACTTATAATATCTCTCAAAATCAATGGGAGACACATAGGCAATGCATTTATGAGTATGTTCATTAATCAACATACCTTTTTTCAATTTTACATTCTTTAAATAGAGGGAGAAGGACATCTATATAGTGAAATACCTCTAGTTTTATTGTTGCATGTTGAAGGTTCATCATCTATGTTACTACTAGGTCATAATATCTTGTCTTAAAGGATGAAATCTTCTCATCCTCTTTTGTTATGGGCTATAATTCTTTAATTTCCAAAAATATCTTGGACCAATTATTGTCTTCAATGTTCAATGTCATAGCATCAAATACTATTTACTTAAAGACCCTTCCTTTTGAATCTATGGTTAATTAGATATTTGTGTCCTCTCTATGTTGATTTAATACCATCATAACTATGATCTCTATAAATTATTCACCACTGGTCTATAAATTGCCTCTAGATTAATATGCACATAGAGGATAATTGAGCTCTCTCTAGTTTGGCTATGGTCAATTTGAGATCAAATTAGAGCTTTGTGGATGCTAGGGCTTCTATGTAAGTATTTTATGGGTTTTAATTATGATGGTTTTTTTGACTTAAGTGAATTTTGTGCCTTGGATTTGATTTTTAACTCTATCTTTATACCTTTTCTTTTTTGTGACTACAATATCTTTGGTTTTGTCATTTTATGCTTAGGTGGAATCTATGTGGCATCTAGTTGGCACTTTCACAACACTTTGTTCATTAATGTTTGAAAAATAAACATTGTACTTTGAAAATCCTACTTGGTATTAATCCATTAGATCAATATTATCCATTGATCTCAATCCTATGAGTTGCATGATATTGATCATTATTTATATTGGGCCCCACAGTTATGCGACTTGGTAGTCCTGCAAGGCTTTGTGAGATTTACACATTTTCAACTTTATCAATTGGCATATGTTCATAATGTGTAAATACCTTAGGTACTTATATGTTTTATTGAAAATTACATTGGGATCTCTCTCTGTTAGATCATGTTCCTCCAATATCACATGAGTCGTAGATCCTACAAAGGTGCATGGTGTTTAAGTTAGCATCAAGATATATAAGAAATTAGGTTAAAGAATTTAAGATATAGTTTATTTTATGTTGATAAACATGATATAAACAATAAGATAAATCATTTAAGCTATGTTTATATCATGATAAAAATGGTACCCTTAATAATAAAAGGATCAAGTATAATGTTTTCTAACCTAAGGTTTTATCGTATTAATAAATATGATTAAACTTTAGGTTAAAAAGTTATAAGTTAAATTTTAATAATGGGACCTTGAATTTTATTGGTTAAGTCAATGAAATAGACCCAAATAAGATCATGGGACACATGGAGACCAAGCATGATACTTTAGACCAAAGTTTAGTCAAATGTTTAGAAACATGACCATACTTTGGGATACAATTTGAGCTAAGTTCATGGTGTTTATAATTGATCCCATGAAAATTTTAAATTGGTTTATGATGGGATAAATGATAAATAAAATTCCAATTCTATCTTTAAATCATGAAAATCAAAACATGCTTATTCTCCAAATGGGTCTCCATTGATCCTACAACATAAGCAATGAGCCTTAGCCATATTTAACACGTTCATTTATCCAAATGAGATAGGTTCTGCAATAATTCTATGATCTCATATATGTTAATTATGGCCTCACAAACATTAATTCATGGTCATGAGAATGTCAAATTTAAGCTCATATAATTATTCATAGGGGCTAAAATTTGACAGCCTTATAGACATAAATGATGGCCTCATGGATATCAATGACGGTCATGAAAATGTCAATTTTAAGCTTGCCTAATTAACCTATATGGACTAAAATTTTATGGCCTCATGGATGTAAATGATGACCTCATAGATACCAATTGATAGGTGTGAGAATTTTAAACTTAAGTCCCATAAATAGTAGGTCCTATAGAAGCTTTCTTCAACATGCTCAATCTAATCATCTCTCATAAGTAAATGCAAACCACTGATTATGGTCTGATTAGATAGTTGTTATTGGTCCTTGGCATTTCAACATTGTGTTCACCCTATTAGATTAATTTTGTGTGAACAACCATGGATCATTGATTTTGATCCATATAATCAAGTTAGATTGGCTCTATGGATCAAAGTCTTCAATTTTTTAGGTCCTTCTCACTCTGTTCGATCAACTTTACCTAATTAAATATGGGTCATTGATCCTATAAACATGTACATAGTTTAAGTTAGGACTAAAGACATAAAGGGGCTTAGGTTAAAGTCTTTGGACTTAGGTCTCATTCATGTTAATAAACATGAATGGGGCCTTAGGACTAAGACATTTGTCTAAGTTCGTAACAAGGGGGACCATGAATAATAAAGTTAAACAAACTAGGAACATAATAAAAATACCCTATAAGCATGAAGTTAGACCATGATAAAATGGAATGAAGGGATCGAGATATAAAGGGGACAAAACATATAATTTTTAGGATATGGTCTGGTCATGTTGAAAAATATGACTAATCCTTAGTGTAAAAATTAAGCTTGAGTTCATGGCCTTATTAAAGTGTTCCCCCCAGTTTTATTCCCACTAAATTTGAATTCAAATAAGAGGTCTAAGATATGGTTTCTGAATGAGGGTTTTAGGAAACTTGATCATGGATTTCTACTATCCAAAGGCTACTAAAATCTAGAATATGGATTTAAACTATGAAATCTAAGCATAATCCAACCAATGAGGGTTATATTAATCCTAAAACTTGAAACATGAAGATCAAATGTTAGAAAAATTAGGAAAAGTTACAGTAGAACCATGAATAAATAAAATAAATTATAATATAGTGTAGATGATATTCAAATATAAATATTGTGAGAAGATGTTAGTAACACTCTGATCAAGTGAATTTTTAGTGTGAATGTAAAAATCACATAATTTGACACAAGGGTCCCCAATTTTTAGAAATAAGGAGTATGTTGACCTCAATAGATATATATGTAGGATAATCATCAATGAGGTCAAATTATAGATTTAATAATAAGAGACTACAAAATATAATGGAAATCAAAAATGTGAAGATTGATGAGACAAAGAAATATCACTCATAGTCAAAGAACACTTTAGATAATATAGACTTAAAGAATGAATATGATACTATGGAGGTTGATGAAGAAAAAGAAATTAAAGAGATAAATACTCAAAAGGACCCTCAAGATATATTTAAGGAGATCACCCTGAATCTCAAATCATTGGCAACAAGAATGCAAGTATGAAAACAAGAATATTAGTGAGTAATCTAAATCAAGAGAATATTTATCTATTAACCAAGATTGAACCTAAGAGTTTTATAGAATCAAGCAAAGAAATTTTTTGGATAGGTACCATGAATGAGGAGTCAGACTAAATAGAGAAGAATGAGACTTGGGAACTAGTTCTTAGACCTAAATATAAGAATGCCATTGGCAGAAAATGGGTGTTTAGAAATAAGTTAAATGAATATGGAGAAGTCACTAAGAATAAGGATAGATTGTTATGTAAAGGATATGCGCAAGTTAAAGGGGTATACTTTGAGGGGAGCTTTGTACTAGAAATAAGATTGAAAGCCATCATATTGTTTCTAGTAGATGCAAGATTTAAAGGATTCAAGGTATACAAAATATATGCCAAATCTACATTTTTTAATGAGAATTTAGAATAAGTATACATTGAGAAACCTGAAGGGTTCTCATTATCATATGACAAATACTATATTTTTAGATTGAAAAAATATCTCTATGGTCTAAATCAAGCTCCTAGAGCTTGGTATGCTAGGTTTGACAAGTATATGTTGGATCAAGTTTGTAGAAGAGGAGTTGTAGATAGTAATCTATACATCAAGACATAAGATGACCATCAGCTAACGTAGTTGTCTATGTGGATGACATCATCTTTGGTGGAAATAATGAGAACATGACTAAGGCCTTTATATATGTGATGAAGAAAGAGTTTGAGATGTCCATACTAGGAGAACTTTCATTATTTCTTGGGTTTTAAATAATTCAATATAAAAAATATATATTCATCTCACAAACCAAGTACATAATAGAGATGTTGAAGAAGTTTGAGATGAAAGATTTCAAGGTAGTTAGTAAACCCATGATCATAGTACGTAAGTTGAGCAAGGAATACAAGTCTTCAAAGGTCAATCAAACATCATATAGGTCAATGATTATAAGTTTGTTATGCATCACTACCTCTAAACCTGACATCATGCAAGTAGGTCTTATGGGAAGGTTTTAAGTAGATCCAAAGGATAATCATCTATAAGCAATCAAAAGGATATTGAGGTATCTTAAGGAGACTATGGAATATGGATTGTGGTATCCAATAAGTAAGGATTTAAATTTTATATCCTACATAGATGAAAATTAGGAAGAAATTATAGATGATAGGAATAGTATCAGTGGAGGAGCCTTCTTCCTAGGTGGGTGCCTAGTTTCATGGATAAGAAAGAAACAACCATTATTAGCTTTGTCTGCTTATGAGGCTAAGTAAATTATAGAATTTTCATGTTTTACTTAGGTCCTATGGATGAGATAGACCCTAAAAGACTACAAATTGGAGTATGATGGTCTTGACCCTATCTATTATAAAAATACAAGTGTTATGAGTGTCTCAAAGAACCCTGTCATGCATTCAAGGACCAAACACATTCCTATTAGGTATTATTTTATAAGAGAACAACTAATTGAATAAAGTGTCAAACTTGAATATGTTTCTAAATAAGATTATACTATAGACATCTTGACCAAACCACTTCCAAAGGAAACTTTTGAACACCTAAGATAGGAATTAGGTGTAATTCCTACCCCTAACAATCATTGCAAAATTCAAGTATTTAAAGAGAGATAATCATGTTAATTAGCTCCAAGAATAGGTGATTTTTTCCAAAAATGTATGCATGGAGATAGGGGATCATGTTTGTGTTATGTCTCATAATTGTATAATTCCTATGTGTTGAGTATGTTGGTTGCAAGGAGTGTGATCTAAGGAGTTACATACATCACTTTGTAATTTATATCAAATGGAGGGAAAGATCAGAATAGGGAGATAAGAATTATTAGCTTACAATATGTTTTTTCATCATTTACTAAGGGGGAGACTATTGAGAATTGTTCTTATTGTTGAAGTTTGGCATTGATGTTGTCATTGATGTCAAAGGCTCTTAAGAAAGGTGTTCATGAGTTCAATGAAGAATGTTCTTGTTTGATATAATTATTGAGAGGTATGAAATTTTTTGAGGATCATGTAAGATAGATGAGAAAGTTATAAGAGCATCAAGAAGTGTTTCAATGTCACTTGTCAAGTTTCAAGAGCTTGAGAAGCCTAGTCATGACATTGGTCATTGCATGAAGAAACCTTGTTAAAAGGTATGGGTTTGGTGTCTTGGTGAGAAGGATGAAAAGATTCATAAAAAGGATATTTTATCGTGTATATTATTCATTATATCACTCATGAGAGTCTCAAAGTGAGCCTACAAGGGTAGGACCTATAGATCTCGTATGTAATTAGATCACCTCTAGACCCTACTTGGCCTAATGAGGCATCATGATCTATTACTAAGGAATTTTAAGGATGTTTGACATTTTTTGATCATGTGATATGTTTTTTGAGCATGTAAGTGAGGTGGAGAGTGCATGAAAAGAGGCTTGAAGGTTAGTTCCAAGGCCTAATATGGTTTATAGGTCAAGGTCCAAGCAAATAAAGAGAGAGATAGTGGCCAAATGAGGTATGATTTTTATATTTAAAGATAATAATTATCCTGTGAGAATTTTAAGTGATGTGATAGGTTTTATTAGGTGTGTTTAGAAAGTTTGAGGTTAATGTTTACAAGAAAAGGCTTGAAAAGTGGTTTTAAAGTTTCTCAAGTACATAGAATGAAAGGTTCTCAATCCAAAAAAGGACTTTCAAGTGTTCATTGGAGCATGTAACATATACATGGGAACATGAGATATTTATGAGAGATTGGGAAGGGTCATAGATAATATATCTAGGTATTAGTTTTGGAAATGAGGGGTAGTCCTTTATGAATAATTATTAACACAAAAAATAGTGTCAACCCTCTCTAAAACCCTATCACTAACCTGATATGAAATATCTTGTTAAAAATAGCCAAGAATAGTCTCAAATGACTATTAAAACTATTTTATCATGTATCCAACTCTCCTCAGCACCTCTAGGTGTGATTGGATTGTTAGGTGAGTGAATGGACCCTATAAGAAAGGCCTTATTTTTTGGAGTTCTATTGTAGCAGTCAGAGTTGACTAAGTCAAAGTTTACAAATGGATAAGGTTGAATATTGAGACCTTTATTTTATGTCCATGGTGGTTTCTAAGCATATTATATCCCTCAAGGGTTCTAAACCAATCTTACAAGTTGACCAGTCACTAACAATCCTTATGATGCAAATAGTGATCAAACTAGATAGAAGTGGAAAGTTATATAGGTATGTGTTATCATGGATTATGGATGAATAAAAGTGCATGGATAATTTTTTAAATAAATATAATACATGTTAATATTGGATATATGTTTTTTAGATAATTAATTAAGATGAAAATGTTGCTCATAAGTTGACCTGTCTAGTTTGGATGAGATAGTAAGATACGAGACTATGAGATTGGTCTACAAGACTAATATTTAAATTTGACCATATATATACATATATATATATATATACAATGTATATATGTACATATATATAAAAATATAGACACACACACATATACATATATATATACATATATATATGTATATATATATATATGTATATATATATTCATTTATATATACATATATATATATATACACACACACACACATACATACATACATATACATATATATATATATATATATATATATATATATATATATATATAATGGTATAATGACCTCATAATATCATTTAAAGTCTTTTAAAGTGGTTCTACAAGTGTTTTAGGTTATTATTTCTATGACAATGTTTTGAGGCTAGTTAGTAGTTCTGAGTGGGCTACTTACAGAGAAGGGTTTGAGTCCTTTTTTTATGTATTTAATTCTATATGTATATGATTTTTCACACACACACATATTATCTATATGTGTGTGTGTGTGTGTGTGTGTGTGTGTGTGTGTGTGTGTGTGTGTGTGTGTATGTATGTATATATGTATATATATGTATATATACATATGTATATATACATATGTATATATATATATATGCATATACATATACATACATACATATATATATATATATATATATATATATATATATATATATATATATTTAAAGTCATATATATATATATATATATATACACATACATACATATATATATATGTATATGTATATATATATATGTGTGTGTGTGTGTATACATATATATATATATATATATATATATATATATATATATATATATATATATATGTATACATATATATATATATATGTGTGTGTGTGTGTGTGTGTGTGTGTGTGTGTGTGTGTGTGTGTGTATATATATATATATATATATATATGTATGTATGTATGTATGTATGTATATGTATATATATGTATATGTATATATATATATGTGTGTGTGTGTGTGTGTGTGTGTGTGTGTGTGTATATATGTGTGTGTACATATATGTATACACACACACACACACACACACATATATATATACATATACATACATACATATATATATATATATATATATACATATACATACATACATACATATATATATATATATAATATTATAATGACCTCATAATATCATTTAAAGTCTTTTAAAGTGGTTCTACAAGTGTTTTAGGTTATTATTTCTATGACAATGTTTTGAGGCTAGTTAGTAGTTCTGAGTGGGCTACATACAGAGAAGGGTTTGAGTCCTTTTTTTATGTATTTAATTTTATATGTATATGATTTTTTTCCATGTTTTTTTTTAAATTTATTTTTGCTTTAGTTTCTCAAAGACAGACTTTCTAGGTATGCAGAGGCCTAATTATGAACAATGCTAATGGTATGATTCAAGTGGTGGTTAGAGATAAAAGATATGATGGAAATAATATGAGATTTTTCAGGATATATTTTAATTAAATATGATATCTTCTTTCCATGTGAATATTTTTAAACTTCTCTAAGGATTTCAAAGGGTAACATGTGCTAATGAAGGCCTAATTGAATTAGGTCTCCTTAAGGACTAGAAGAGGTTTTTGGTCCTATATGCTATGACTAACCTATGGTAATGTTCGATTTATTTTTTTTAAATTTAATAAGTCCTATTTTATGGAAAATATAAATTTTCATGTGTTTATGTCTGACCAAGGAGTGTATGAGCAACAACCTAGTATAATAATAAGGCCTAATAGGCCTAATTATCTAGTTAGAGATTTAGAGAGTTGAAGTGAATGAGATATAAATTTGAAGAGATGAAAGAGGTCATTTAGATAATAAAAATGGTTCATAACCATATTTAAGATATTACATGGGTACTATAGATGATTATCAAGGTCATATGACCTAACCAAGTCAAGTAGAGGGATAATTAAGCAAAAAAGATAAGAGACTAGTTTGAGAAAGATAGGCGTGTGTGAAGAGATAAATAAGGAGATAATCATATATTTTATGATAAATAAAGTATTATAAATATGATCAAGGTTTTAAGTTGGATATGTTTGTGTTTAGTCATCTAAAGGGTTGGTGCTTCCTTTCAAGTTGGTGCTTGCTAAATCCTAGTCAAGTTGGTGCTTGTCTAGTTGGGGTTGGTGCTCCAAGTGAAGTTGGCGCTTCACTAAATAATGATTTTTTATTATATAAATATATTCCATTTATATAATAAATGGGTTTTATTTCCCTTGAGGGTTTCCCACTCAAATAAGTGTTCTATGTGTTTTGATCTTGTCTCATGGTCATCACTCTTAATGTGTTGTTAGTTTACTATATTGTTTTGATAGTTCATGAATGATAAAGTAAAGTTGTAAATTTTTTGAAGATTTATTCAAACCCCCCACTCTCATTGATTTTGGTTTCAATAAATAGTTCAAAAAAATAAGTCTTCATGGATGATAAAGAAGTGGATGAGAAAGAATTTAATGTTGATCTTGAGGTAGAACTTATCAGTGCTTTGGATGAATTAAAGAGTCAAAGAGAGAAAAACCAAAAGTTGAAGTCTCTAGTCAAAATTTAAGGATAATAAAATGTATCTTAGAAACTAAGATAACTAAGAGTGTCATGGAAGCTAAGGAGGTCATTAACAAACTTTAGAATCAGTTATAAGAAGCAAAGGCAAGTCTGAAGTCCAAAGGAGAGTGTAACGAGTACATATATGAGATAGGTTCATTGAAGTTAGATTTGGAATAGTTCATAGTCAAATTAAAAAAATTTCAAAAGTTTGAAGATTAATGGAATTCTTGATTACATATTGAATAGCCAAAGGTCACCTCTCATTAAAATAGTTATTGGATTCATGGATGACCAAAAGAGTAATAAGGAATAGCATGATATCAATAAGCCAAAGACATATGTTGATGCTCTCAAGAAATCTAAGATTATGAATGATAGTCAAAGGTTAAGATAGGTTAAGAAGATTATCACTTCTCTCAGAGACATCAAAAGTGTGAATGTGCCTTTCAAAAATATTCAAAGATCATTTCTTATTAGGAAACTTAATACGATAAGGTACATGAATTCCTTCTATGGATATTGTTGTTCTTGTAATCAGTTTGGGCATAGATATGTAGATTGTAGATCAAATGCTAGAAAAAATCATTCATGAAGAAGTGATATGAATAGTCATGGATGTCTAAAAATATTCTCAAATTTAATTATCTAAGGGTCAAATATTAATATAAATAGTATTATTTGTTACAATTGTAATAGAATTTGACATATTACAATATTCTATAGATTGGGTTATACAAAACCCCCTAGTCAAAATAGGAAGGTGTATGTTCAAATTTATAAGAATTCAAAACCTCTAAAAATACTAAAAAAGGAGAAAGAAAATGATGGTCCAAAGGAAGAAGAATCCATGTTAGCACAAATTAATTTTCACACTCAATATGAGAGTTTGAAATGGTACATTGACAATGGTTTTTCAATCAATATGAAAGGTGACAAGAATAAATTTATATATTTAAAGAAGACTAATGAAGGTACAATCAAGTTTGGGGACAATACAATAGCTAATATTATTAACAAGGGAATACTAAGTCTTGAAATGGGAAAAATACAACTAAGAATGTGGTATATGTAAAAGGACTGAAGCATAATTTTTTGAGTGTTAGTAAAATGTGCAATCAAGGGCATACTCTAATATTTCATGATAAAGGATGTGAAACAAGAAAATTAAGTTTAGGAAGATTGGTAATAGATGTTGATAGGACTACAAATAATTTGTATGTTTTTAATGAGATCAAGAAGGATAGGTGTTTTATGAGTCATGTGGATAAGATTTAAATTTATCACAAAAGAATGGGAAATCTAAACTTTGACAACTTAGTAAAGATAAGTTCTAATAAATCAATTAGGAACATGCCTAATATCACTAAGCCTGCAAACATCCTATGGAAGGCATGCCACCATGAAAAAAAATAAGAAGGTTATAGACAAAATAATATTCAACTATAAAACCTTTAGAGTTGATTAATAAATATCTATATGGTCAGACTAGAATTCAAAGTATTCAAGGTGAAATTTATTTCATCATTCTTATTAATGATTACACTAGAATGACTTGGGTTCATTTTTTGAAGGAGAAATCTAAGGCTCTAGATAAATTCAAGGTGTTCAAGGTTGTAGTTAAGAATGAGATGGACTGAAAGATCAAATGTCTAAGATCTAATAGAAGAGGATTATTCTAGTCAAATGATTTTGATGACTTTTATAAGGGATATGGAATCAAGAGACAGTTTTCAGCTGCAAGGGCACCATAGCATAATGGTATGGTAGAAAGGAAGAACATGATTACTCAATGAATGACCAGGATAATGTTAAAAGAGTTTAAATTATTCGATAGATTTTAGAGATATGATGTAAACATAGTATTACACTTTATAAACAAATTTCAAATCATAATAAATAGTAATAAGCCCCCTATGAACTATGGAAAGGTAGACTAGCTTTAGTGGAACACTTTAGAGTGTTTGGAAGCATGTATTTCATCAAGAGAGATGAAGAGGATCTTGAAAAATTTGATTCAAGGGCTGATGAAGGAATATTACTTGGATATTCTTTAGTTAGTTATTCATATAGATGATATAACAAGAGATTATAGAAGATGTGGAGAGTACACATGTTAGTGTGGATGAAACTAGATATAAGAAGATTAGCACACAATCAAAAGTTCATGTAGAGGAGCTTGACGTCGAGGAAGAATAAAAAAAATTATAAGAAGAAGTAGTAGAATAAAGTCAAGAAGAATAATAATGGGAAGATATAAGGGTAAATTTTAAATTAACTCAAAAAAATCAAGCATAAATTCAAATCATTGGTAATATTGATGATGGAGTATAAACTAGGATAAGGTTTATGAATACACTATAAAATGTATACTTCTCTTTATTTTTAAATATAGAACCCAAAAAAAAATCAAAAGCTATAAGTGATAAGCATTGGGTGAATGATATGGAGGAAGAGCTCAATCAGATTGAAAAAAAATGAGTCTTGGGAACTTATTCCTAGACTTAAGGATAAGAATGTCATTAGAACCAAATGGGTTTTTAGGAACAAATTGAATGAAGATGGTTAGGTCACAAGAAACAAAGCAAGGATAGTATGTAAAGGCTACTTTGAAATAAAAGGTGTGGACTTTGAATAAAATTTTTCACCTTTATCAAGACTAGAATCCATAAGACTATTTTTGGCATATGTTGGTTTCAAGAATTTCAAGATATATCAAATGGATGTGAAGTATGCATTTTTTAATGAAAATTTAGAAGAATTTCATATGGAGAAACCTGAAGGTTTTTCTTTGTCAAGAAATAAGGATTATTTTTATAGCCTGAAGAAAGCATTATATGGGATAAAGTAAGCCCTTAGAGCATGGTATGTAAGACTTGACAGATATTTACTTGATCAGGGTTACAAGAGAGGTGTTGCTTATAGAAACCTTTACATTAAAATAGAAGGTGAGCATTAATTAATTATATTTTTGTATTTTGTGATATTATATTTGGTAGTGACTATGAGAAGATGTCTAAGGAGTTCTTATAAGTAATGCAATAATAATTTGAGATGTCTATATTAGGGGAACTATCATTTTTTATTAGATTGTAAGTAGTTAAGTTAGATAAGGGAATATTCATCTCTCAATATAAGTACATTAAGGAAATGTTAAAAAAGTTTGATAAGGAAGACTATAAATTAATAAGTACTCCAATGACAAGTTTCAAATTGAGTCAAGAAAATAAGTCATCAGAAGTCAATTAGACCTTATATAGATCTATGATTGGAAGTCTATTGTATACAATTACATCAAGACCTGATATCATGTAGGTAGTAATTCTAGTGGATATATTTTAGGAAAAACCAAAAGAGACACACTTATAAGTAGCTAAAAGGATATTCATATATCTAAAAAGTACTATGGACTTTGGTTTTTGGTACTTAAAAGGTAAGTATTTCACTTCAATAACATATAATAATGGAGATTGGGTAGGTACCATTGATGATAGAAAGAGCATAAGAGGTGGTGCATTCTTTCTTGGAAAGATTCTTGCGTCATAGTTGAGTAAGAAACAACCATCAGTTTCCTTGTCCATAGCTGAAGTTGAGTACATAGTAGCAACATCATGTTCCATAAAGGTTTTATGGATAAAATAGATCTTGAGTGACTTTAAGATTAAGAGTGATATTCCAATTTCTATATTTTTGACAATAATAGTGCCCTTAACATCTCTAAGAATACATTCATGAATTCTAGGACTAAGCATATTCTAATCAAATATAATTTTATAAGGGAGTAGGTGGCTAATCAAATCATCAAAGTAGAATATGTAACCACAAAAGAATAAGTTGTAGACATTTTTACAAAACCTCTTCCAAGATAAACATTTGAGTTCTTAAGGCAAGAATTGGGAGTAATTACTTCTTATGTTAGTCACTCCAAAAGGTATGGACTAAGGGGGAGCTAAACTTTGGGTATCTTTTAACTTCAAGGATCAATAATCAAGAGTTTATGATAGTCAAAAGATGTTCAAGTGGTAGTTAGTAGTATCTTGCAATTTATTATAAGGAGAAGTTTATGGAATTCTCATCAAGGAAATGAAGATGGATATTATCAATTTTAAATAAATATTAATTATTTTGGGATCAAATAAATTTTAGGTTGTATGACCCTTTAACATTGATGTCAAAGGGGGAGAATTAGCACAGTGACTATTTTTAGGGAGAAATAGTGTAGTAGTAGAGATAACTCTATAAGGGAGAGAAGTAATAAGGTGTGTAATGACTATTTAGCTAGTTTTGGTGAAGAAATAATAGGGGAAAGAGTAAACCAAGGTCAATTATTTTGGTGATGAAATGATAGGGAAATGAGTAAAATTTGATTAAGTTCTAGTGTAAATGTATGTTCACTGAATGATAAAATTTGGTGTAAAGGTATGTTCAATAAATGATAAAATCTTCTTAGGTCATCATCTTGTGAAGGTTTGCCATCAATGACAAAGGGGGATTTTTTTGAGATGTTGTCATTAATGTCAAATGGTTTTCTATTCATTAAATAATATGGTCATTGATATCAAGGAATTTGTACTGATAATAGTCTATATTTTTTGCAAAGTCTGTAGTTATTGACTAAGTCTATAGCTTGCCATGAAAGTTATTTTTAGTGAAGTAGACAATTGGATAAGAGACTTGTTATCTATATGTTGCATCATATGAAGACACAAAAATAGACTACATAATTAATTCATACTAAATATAATTGAATAAGTTATTATATGTGAAGGAATGTGATGTAAGGATTATGGAGAATAACTGTTTGAAGCTCCTAGGTGAGAAACTATGGATTGTATTAGGCATGATATGAACTACATTATGTTTTCTATGAATTGCATCAGGTTTATTATAGACTGCATCATTTTTTATATGGAATATATCAAGGGTGCTACAGATTACATTAGAGCTACTATGAACTACATCAAGACTACTAAAAAATTTAATAGAACAACTATGGATTTGCTTAGAAATTATTTATAAATGTATTCTATTGATTGCTTGGTTTATTCCAGCCTTGTTTCACTCAGGCTGACCTATGTGAGTGATATTTTATAAAAGCTAATGTGAATTATGTTTTTAAAATAGAATAAATCATTATATAGATGATTATAGAGTTTTTATTTGGTTGACTTTCAAGAGGTTGTTGATCACCATCTTGTATATAATCAAGATCGAATTATCTTTTTAAAGTGTGAAAAGAGAGGATAATATAAATTTTATGAGTAGAGAAGAGGTCCATTGAGGAATGGATGGATATAGAGGCATGAGTATGAAATCATCAAATGATTCATAAGAATATTAACCCTAAAGTATATAGAATCTGCTAAAAGAGATGAGTAGAGAAGGCAAAGAGGTCAGATTATTTGAAAATAAAGAGTAGAAAAAGAGAGCCTAATGTGTCTATTTGATTAATAAGCATAAAAATAGTATAATGAATCTCGAATTAATAATTAGAGAAATTAAAATTGTACCATCATTTGTTGATAAAAGTAACTAAAAAAGGTGGATGATTTAAAGCAGCTGAATTGGTGATTGACAAAGGGGGTTGAAGCCTCCTATAGATTGGTATCTACAAATTAAGCGGTTGGTGTTTTTTAGCAAGTTGGTGCTTGATGAATTTTTTTTTTAAGTTTGTGCTTGACTATTTGGGGTTGGTGCCTCAAGCTGAGTTGGTGCTCATAAATATTTTTGAATCATTGCATATCTAATTTATGACATGTAATCTACGTAGTGATCAACATGGGTTTTCTTCCTTTTAAGGGTTTCCCACCTATATCATGTGTTATGTCTTTATGTTATTTGTTTTGGTTTGATTTTTCTATGGATTTTGCATTAATTCTTGACTAACAAATTAAAGAATTTGATTAAAGTTTTAAGAGCTCACTAATTCACCCCCCTCTCAATGGATGTGCTTCCAACACTAATCTAGTAAAAAAACCCATATTTATCTATTTTATACAAAGATCAATACCACACTAAATAGACTTCTCATATCATGACTATTGTGTAGGTGAAATCAAACAAACATAATATATCATCAATAATTTTTGGCACACCTAGTGGGATGATAATAATTTGATTTATTTTTAAATATTTATGAAAATTATTTTGATTCATACTAAAATATTAGACTTTAGTGATAATTTTATATTTATTGTTCTTTTTGAAGCAATTCCTCATCACTTAATAACTTCATTGATTAAACTCCTCTTTTTATAATCTTCAAACCTACTCTTATTTGAAAATTTTAGTATTGGAGGATGACCAAAATATGCTAATGTTTTTCCCTAAGAACACGTCAAGTTATTTATGTCTATAGTAATGGAATGACATTCCAAATCTAGCCCTTAAAACCCTCCCATATTTATAGGAGGTGGCTATGTCAATCCTATATACCACATTAAATATGTAGTGAATAAACCCAATGTAGACCTAAGGATACTTATATCTTATCTATAAATAAAATCACAAGAATAATTAATAAGAATTGCTTCACAATCACTCCAAACTAGGATGAGTTGTAGGAGACATTACACAACTAGTGCAAGGAGAATGTGGATGTTTTTTTAATAGATCATATCACAAAAATCAAGAGAGCATCCATAGATATCGTATTATACTTATACCTACAAAACTATGACCTTTACCAAACATGGAATTTTTTAATTATTTATGAGCATTTTCTTCCAATATTTCCCTTGTGATCAAATCCTTAAGTGGAAGGAATATTCTTGATGCTTATGACATTTTTTGCAAGCTAAAAAATATCTTATATAGGTGAGTTAAATTTATCACATGCCCTTATTCCTAATAAATCCCATGTGTATAAAAATAATATTTTTGAAATTTATCATTTACTGGTGCTTTCCCTCTTGCAATAACTTTTAGAGTTTCATTCTCTCTTAGTGCATGACTTAAAGGGTGAACTAGTAAATGGGTGGGTAGACCATTATTTATTTGTAATATTGTTGTTTAAATATATCATTCATGTTGTGGATAAAACTCTCACATTTCTTAAAAATAGGGAACCCATCTTTAAAAATAATGTGATTCAGAGTTCCTAGACCTATCATCTCATTCTATTAGTTTTTTAGGGTCAAGTCTTTAAGAACTTGTTGCCTTGGTTTTCCCAAAGTAGGTGGTGTATTTGTCATCACTGATCAAACTAAGCTTGGAACCTCAAGGACTTACAAGAATAACCATGCTAAGTCTTAGTAATTTTCCCTCGATAAGTCAAACTTTATCTTACTTAAGATATTTAACAAGCTAATTTTACATGATTACTCTCACTTGGAAATTATTAGAGTCTCAGTCTCTTCCTAGAGTATCAGGCCCCAAAGTCCTATATGTCCCTTGGGAGCCTAGTTAGTAGCTAGGTGAGCATTTAATTGGTCATGCTTCTTTTCTTTTTCACTTAGTCATTTTTGTGGTTTTTTGTAGAGGTAAATGGTGTAATGAAGGTATGTCACATGGGCAATCATTAATGATGCCAAGAAAATGTCAATTAAAAGAAGCCACATTAAATTTTTGTAGACATGTTAGTATCTCAGTATTGACAGAGATGTTAGAGACCAAAATATCCTAATGTAATGATAAACCACCATATGGACTAGGGTTAAAATCTATTAGTAGTTTAGCCAATCGAATTGCATTAAAGTTAGAATGGCTAGTCTCTTGAGCTTGATAGAGATGTTAGAACCTGAGAGATCCTAATCCAATCAAGGAGTTCCACGATGACCAAAATTAGAATGGTCAATCTCCTAGTCCTAATAGAGATGTTAGAGCATGGGAAAGCTTAACTAAATGACAAATTGCCATGTGCCCTAAAGGTCAGAGGTTCATGGATCTGACCAATGAGATCTCCCTTATGTTAAATGTGTCAATATCCTATTCTTAATCAAGATGTAAAATACTAAGAGAGTCTAACATAATGAAAAATTTCCAAGCATCCTATTATCATAATAGTTATTCTCCATAATTTGATAGAGATGTCAAATCCTAGGCGGGACCTACATATCATATCATGTCACATGGAATAACTATGAATATTAGTAGGTGGGATTTCCAAGGCCTTATTATGGTCATAATGAAGCAAGTAGAATCATATGGGATAATCATATGAAGCCATACATTCCCATTTGGAATATCATCATTTTTGATGGTATAATATCAAAGTGCAAGGCTAATCCTAGGTGTCAATTGATGCCATAAAAGCCAATAAACATAGGGAATGTGGCACAAATTAAGAACTAATTAGGAATATTTAAATATGAGGTGGTCATGTGTCTACCATTATCTAAACATTAATGAAGTGGGAAAATGGACCCCAGTTAGAAAATTTAAAATGTTGCATCACCTTCATTAGATCTACCAGGTGTTACATAATCATGAGCTCTAAATTTAACTCCAAATTGGGAAATAAAAGAGAATATTGAGCCACAAACTCAAACTTAAATTCATATCAAGAAAACCACCAAATTTCATTAATATGGGAGGATGAATGTGTTTTTTATAAGTTCCCCAAGGAAACTCATTAATGGTTATCACTCTTAGACTCCTAGAAATTGGCTTCTAGATTTCTTCTCCCATAAAGTACACTTTATGTTTTTTTCCTCTTTGATTGAAACACTTTCAATGAATCTCATTCTATTACCATGGATTCCTCATATTGAAATCTCAAGGCTAAACCTAATTACCATAATACTCTCTTCCCAAAAGGCCTAACTCAGTTTAAGCACTAAAATGAAATGTTCAAGGATATCAACTAGGTATCTAAGGAATCCAATAGTTATAATGAGGAAGAATAAAACTTAAAGGATGATGTATAGGTGAATGAGAAGTGTTATTTGTATAGGGCAGTGGACAAGCTAGAAGTTTTCCTGTACACTAGCTTGTTTAGCAAGTTATTTTTGGTAGCTAGGTGGGTGTAAAATGGCGTTCATGAGATGGTTTACTTAGCCACTTATATAAATCAAAGTGTAGACATATCTATGGATGCCTTCAATTCCTATAAAATTTCCCAAATTTCACCTTTACATATTACATGGATTTGGTTAAGGCTTGGACTGACACTTAATTGATCTATGACATCTTGAGGGAATGGGCCAGGAACCCATATGCCAAGTGGGTAAATAGGGAGGATGCCAACACATACATGGTTGACATATTCAATGAGGTGATCCATTTTATCATGATTCTACTAAACCAATTATTTGAATACCCATACTACTTACACATCAACACCTTGTGAGTACCCCTATGCCACATGATTTTGGATGGCTCTCAAGTCCCTGATATGGGAGGTGTGGTTAATCTCAACATGGTTAAGGAAATAGTCGATGCCTAAGTAGGAAATTATTTCTACATGATGAGTTACCTCATATATTTAGTCTATGAGATACTCACCTTCAATCCATCTACTTTCCTAATGTGGGTTTATTGAAGCTCAGTGGTCTATGTTATCTTATATAAACTATATATCAATCATTATAGGAACCATATTAGGGATATCTATGAATATTTCTACCTATTAGTACACAACATAATCATTGAAGCCCTTGTGCCCCATTTATTGAAATAAATCAAGGACTCCCTTGCTTCTATTGGTGACTAGTGGTATTACTAGGAGGAAATTATAATTAAAGTTGTGGGAATTCTCAAAAATCCCCTCCACTTACCATACTATGTCTCAAAACATATAATAGAATAAGAGATTATATACTAATTGGTAGAAGGAATATTTAACTTTTGTGTTCAGTCACTAATAAAAGGTTTTCCCACCTCTCTAAATTATCATTCAACATAATTTATACAAGGCCTTCCCTCTTTTCTAGAATATGGTAGTTAGGTGAGACCCTTTTTCCCTAAGGAGAGTCGATCCATGAGATTATACTCATGGGGAATGATCAAAAACCACTAGGTGAGACACTTGAATCACCTCAATATTAATTATGGCTGCCAGCTTGAAGAGGATGTCATGTTGTACCTAAATGTGGTGGATGATGATGAACTATTGGCTTAAAATGAATCTCATAGAAAGAATAAGGATAAGAAGGTTCATCCTAGGCTAACTATTGCTCCCTTTGCATCCACCCAGTTAGGAAAAGATGCTGAGGTAACTCTTCCCCATATCTGCTAAAGAATTATACAATAGATCTCATTGCCTTATCTCTTTCGAGTTCCTCCTAATATCCCTATGGTTCCACCTATTTTACCTATGATAAATCACTTATCTTGACCCTAGTTAGTTTATACTTGGGTGAGTCAATAAAAATTTGATCAAGCCCAAGTAACTTGACCCTAGTCCACACATTCATTAAGGTTTGATGTTAGAATTATCCTAGAGATGATCTCAAGATACGACCAATAATAGGTACTGATATAAATCCCCCACTCTCTAGTAACCTCTCATGACACCACCTAACTTATTATCCCCTCAATTATCCACATAGATAGTTCCTTCACTCTTCCCCATTTAAAACCCTCCACTATTCACTCAAGTGCATCTAGCCTCAGTTATATACAATTTCCTCACATCTTCATTTCCATCCACCTCACCCATTTCCCAATATAGGACTCTCCCAATGCCCCCACTAGTCATTCTTCACATTTAAGTTCCCATTAGTTCCCCATATCTAATTACCCTATAAACTATAGGAGTGAGTGTTTATGAAATCAAAAATGCATCATGTCTGTAAATCAATCTTGGCTCAAAAGATATAGAGCATACCTACACTTCTAATTTGGAATATATTTGTTAAGCAAGGACATGACCAATATGGAGATCTACTAGACCTAATTAGAGAATCACTTGTCATAATACACCATGCTAGGAAGGGTTCCAAAGCCTATATTCTAATACAATCACATAATAATTGTAAAAGAGTCGTAGGTTTAATGTTCACTCTATTATAATAAACAAGAAAGTAAATATAATATAGTGCATACCAAAGTTTGTATCACAATATGAGGGGTTATTAAAGAAATAAAAACATGTAAATGAGATTATCTATTAATCTAAGTATGAGTAAGACCCTAACACATGGAATATGAAGAGTAATATTATTTGAGCCAATAATTATGTTACTTTTATCTACTAAAGAGAGGAGATCAAAGTTAGAATATACTTACTTGAATATGAACCCATCCAAACTCAATCTATCCCTCAACCAATGGGGATTTGCAAGAGGTTGTTGTGGTTTTTAAGGATCACTAAGAAAGACCAAATAATTCAAGACTTATCCATAAGACTAGATTCTCTAAGTAAAAACCCTAAGCTAAGATTCCTCAAGTAGAATGGTAGAATAGTAGATTTTAAAGAAGCATGATTAAATAATAATTCTATATTACATATTGAAATAATGAAGAAATGATATTATATTTATAGGTGGATATCACCCTAAATCCTTCTAAATATGTTAGCTATACAAGGTTAACCCAGTCGACCCTGTATATTTTTGGAAGATAAATCACTAGGTCCTGAGTTAGGTTGGCTGAAGGGATAATAAATATTTCAAGTGAAAATATTAAAAAATAGTATAGGGTTTGACCCAGTTGGCCCTATATAGTAACCAGAGGATAAAAACCATACATGGTCGACCTAATCGACCTAGTATAGTCAATTGACTAAAGGGGGTCAAGGTGAGGAATAGAGGAATGAAAAGAGGAAAAAGGTTGGAGGAGTGTGCAAAGGAGGATTAATATCTTATGGAATGGTTTTAAGATTTGGTTGAATTGGTGATGATGTGGAAATAATGGAAAATAATCTTGTGAGGTACCAAAGGTTTTCCCACCCCTTTCTTGGTGCACCCCTTAAGGCATGTACTTACAGAGATTGATTCTTGATAGGTTACTGCAAAATGTAAAGCATTATTATTTGATAAAAGTTGAAAATATTATGTGTATACATATGCCCCAATAAAATATCATCACATGTTACTAAGGTTCAATAGGGGATGGTGCTTCAAAAGAGAACATAATAACTCACAACAATGATGCTAAAAAAAATTGTAGTATTTTTAAAGAAAAAATAACTAAAATTAAATGACTAAAAAGTAAATAAATAAAAAGTAAATGCAACATGTACCTTGAATTACCATTATCATTGGATGGTTGTCTATTTTGTTGTTAATTTTGATTATATAGGGCACATAAACTACTTTTGACAAACCCAAGAATATAACACTAAAGAAAAAAACAAACAAACGTAAGAAAAGTCAAGATAGTTGGTAATATGAGTATGGGACATAATTAGGAATTTGGAAAGTTATGGTGACAAGTGATATGTTAGACCAAATGACCAATTCAAACAATAAGAGTAAATTATGTAATCAAAAAGCTAAGGTTACTAAAGATCAAAAAACTCAAACAAGTAAACCCTAAGTAAGAAAGGCAAACTTATCAAGTCAAACTAAAGATATATGCCAAAAATAATATGGTAATTAAATATCAATGAAAATAAGAAACAAAATGGTAAAAACACATTAATGAGTGAGCAGTAACAATCCTTATGTCTGCTCAACAATGGAAAAAGGTGCATAAAAAGGGGGAAAACTAGCATTGTCGAGTGAGAAGTAATAAGTTAACCTCACTCAACAATGGAAAAAGGGTATGAACTCAAGTGTATAAAATAGCATGATAATTCAACAAATGAAAAATGGTAAAATTAAAGTAAAATAAGTCTAGGAATGTAAATCTATGGTGTAAATAAAAAAGTAATCCATAGTTACTCAAATATGTTGTTTCACTCTAAGGATAGATAAAACTGAAATAAAGTAGAGCTAGCATGTTTTTAAGAGATGAAGAAGGAATAATTAGATAAGAGGGGGAAATAGATTTGGATTCATAATTTTCCTATCAAGTGGATAAATAAAATGGGTGGATGGGATAATGAAGTAAAAGCCAAGGTAGAGTAACTCTTTATCAAAGTCAAGACACTCAAATTAGGTTTGTCAAAACATGAGGACTATCAAACTTATGTAATATGAAGAAATTATCTTATCTACACAAGTATTAGGTCAACAAATGATGTATATAAATCATCCCATGAAGGATATATGCATGAAAATTAAAATAAACCTACCTTCCTGCAATATATTCCCCATTCCTTAGAACCCCTTATAAAACCATCAATCTATTACAAATATTAGGTACTTAAGTGAGAAAGTATATATCACCATAGAGTTTGTTAAATTCCCTTATTACAATCTATTAGCGTACTACACCCCAAATGACCTTAGCTCTATGTGAGACTAACTATGGAGTTTGAGCTTATATTAGAGATAGGAGATGTGCTTTTAATTGCATCCTTTGGTGTGATATTTGAATTTTGAGATTTTTATGTTTCCTTTTGTATATCATTACCTTTTGTTTCAAATAATTTGGATTTTAATTTTCTTGATGGATATTTCTATTCCTCCTCCATATAGATTTGGAAAACCAAACATGGGTGCTAAAGATGACTGTCATTTGAATACTTGGGACAAGGTTACTGAGAGAGAGAAATTCAAAGAGCATGGGGTCTACGGGTCTCATAAATATAAATGAAATGAAAGTGTTATCTTGAATTTGACCTTGTTTTATCCAATGTGGAGTGAAAGAAAGGGGAAATTAAGAGGAGTGACACATGAAACAATGTGAATTACTTTCAAATCTCAAAAAATGTGACAAAGGGTAAAAAGGGATATAATGATAGTAAAGTGTGATTAAATATCATAATAATGAGGGAAATGGAGGAAAAATTCCATCCATCAAAAGAACAAAAAGCTAAAGTTTGAGAATAAGGATGTAAAAAGATTAAAATATGGTAATTTTTATGAGGGTTGGGTCCTATCTATGGTCTTACACTAAAACTTAATAAAAGAGAGACCCGTGAGGTTTCCAACAAGAAAGTGAAGGATAAAGTGAAGTAAACAAAAATATGGTAGTTTTGTGAGGAATGTCAGGTTTTGTTTGTGGTCTTATGAAGAAACTCATAAAATAAAAACCAAGGGGTACAAAAAAGAGAAAATGCAAGAAGATAAAGAAGACTATGGTACATCAAGAAACCAAAAGACCAAAAGAGAGGACTAAAGGTTCATGAAAGGAAGGAAATTTCTATAGAGGGAAAGACCCATGTAAGTAACTTGTAAAAAGTGTTAGATAGTTGTAGATAGAAATCATGAAAATAAGGAAATGTTTAGGTGAAGTACTTTTTGAGAAATTATACATTGGTGGGCTCTTTAAAAACATGGCCTTTATTAGTTTGAATATGGTAGGTACTTGGACAAAGAATATCTTTGAATAAATATGGTCCCCACTATTTTTACATATATTTACCTTATTTATCATGGGTATAGTCTAATTTAAGGACAAAATTACCAACATTAAATGTGTAAACTTTAACCTGTTTGGTAATGCGAGCCTTGTATTTGAAGTTATGTTGTAAAGTAGAAAAAGGATGTTCATCAAGTAGATCAATAGAATGAGGATGATATTCATGAAATTCTTTATCAAGAATAATACCATGAAGAGATATATGAAGATAGGGAGGCTTAAATTATAAATTTAGAACTAACTTAGAACCATTGACTAGTAAAAATGGCATTGCCCTAGTGGTAATACGTATGTTAGTTTGATAGGCCCAAAGTGTTAGGTCTAGATGAAGCTGTCAATCCATTTAGGTTTCATAAATTGTCTTCTAGATAATTCTATTTATAATTTTGTTAGTGGCCTTAGTTTGACCATTTTATTATGGATGATAAAGCATGGAAAATTTGTGATTGATCTTGAATTTATTGTAAAATTATTTAACATGTTTATTTTTTAAATTACCACCATTTTATAAAATGATAGTATGGGGAAAAACAAAGTGGAAAATGATTTGATTAAGAAAAAATTTGTAAATGGTAGGATTGGTGATGTTAACAAGTGGTATAGATTCTACCCACTTGGTAGAATATTTGATAGTGGTGATGATAGAAACATGCCCATCTTCGGAGCAAGGTAGTTTTCCAATGAGATAAAATCCCCATGTGTAAAATGGAAAAAGAGATTTGATAGTTTGAATTTTGGCTAGAGGTGAAGGGATTAGATCATCATGAAACTAGAAAGTATTACACTTTTTAGCATATTCAATTGCATCCTTTTCAAGAGTAGGCCAAAAGTAACCCATACATAGGCATTTATGGGATGTGGCATGTTAGTTATAGTGGCCACTACAAATTCCCCCATGTGCTTGTTCAAGAATATAAGGGACCTCATCTTACATAACATAATGGAGCAAGGTACCTTCAACATTATGAAAATAAAGGATGTTGTGTAGAAATACATACTTGAAAACTTATTTATGAACGTGTGTCTTTTTATGAGAGTCTGAATTAGGAGGATAAGTTTGATGTTTTAAGAATTAAATGATGTCTTAGTACCACAAACTTTTTAGAATGGTAACAGCCTCAATATGATAGATAAGTGAATTTGATGGTTCAGTAGATGATGGAGATTTTATTATTTATATAAGAAAAGTAGGATTGGAAAGGATTTAGTGTGGATGAAAGAGAGATGTTGAAGAGGCATGTTAATCAACAATAGAATTTTGATCTCTAGGGATAGTCTCAATAGTGAAAGAGATGAAATCCTTAGCAAGAGTGGTTGTAATTTAATGATATGTAATGAAGTTCTCACTTTTACATTGATAAATATGCCCTAAAATGAGAGATTCATATTTGGCCATATTGTTGGTGACATAAAAGGTGAAGTGAAAAGCTAAATGAATGATCTTGCTAAGAGAACTTATGAGAATGAAACCTAACCCAACTCTTTGAAGTCATTTAGCACCATCAAAGTGAAGGTTCCAAGTATACTCATGTAAGTCAACATTAATTTCAAGAAGTTCCTTGATAACTACTTTTGGTTTAGTAGTATCAGAGGGAGTAGTGGATTCATCAAGATTATTAGCTTCATCATCAGTGGTAAAGATATAAAAGTAATTTTTGAGAGAAATATCTTGATTAAGACCTTTGATGTAAATTATATTATCATCTAGAAGATTATCTTGAAGAGAAGAAGTGGCTAGTATGGGAGCTAAGACAAGGTGATCAGCTATGATTCACCCTTTGATAGTTTTTCGAGTGATGATGTAAAGATCAAATTCCATAAGGAAGACCATCCATTTACCAATTCTATCTCTAGGAAGAAATTATTTGGAGAATAAATGGCAAAGGGGCTTGGAATTAACAATGACATAAGTATTTTGCTAAAGCATATAGTGGCAAGGATTTTTAGCTACAAAATATATGATGAGGCAATCATGCTCAATTTTAATATAACATGTTTCATAATCGATGAGGCCTCAACTAATAGTAGATAACATACTCTCTTCCCATATCATCTTGTTGGCAAGCATTGCCCCAACTAAAATAGTTGTATAAGAATTATATAGAATCAAAGGTTTATCATTAGAAGGAAGATGAAGTGTAGGTGGATGAAACAAAGACTCTTTCATATTATCAAAGGATTTTTGACATGGATCCATCCATTCTAAAGAAGTATCTTTATTTAGAAGTGAATTAATAGAGTGAATTCAATATGCCATTTTGGGGATAAATCACCTAATTGACCTAAGTTTACCTAAATAATTATGAATGTTAGAAATATAATGGGGAATGGGCATGTTGATGATAGCACTAATTTTGGTATGGTCAACACCAATGCCATAGAGAGAGACTAAGAATCCTAACAATTTTCTAGATATGAATCCAAAGACACATTTTTAAGGATTAAGTATAACTTTATATTTAAGGAGGTGGTCAAAGATGATAGCAAGATAAGAAAGGTGATTCTTACAATTTTTGGATTTAGCAATGAGATCATCCACATAGGTTTCAACAATTTTGTGAATGAGATCATGAAATATGTGAGTCATTATTCATTGGTAAGTGGCTCTAAAATTTTTAAGGTTGAAGGGCATTTTGACATAGTAATAGGTGCCTCATTCCATAGTGAAAATAGTTTTATGTTAGTCCTCAGGGTCAGTATTAATTTGATTGTATCTTGAAAATCCATCCATAAGAGATAACATTTTGTAATCAACTATGGAATCAATGATTTCATATATTGAAGTTAAATGGAATTCATCCTTGGGATAAGCAAGATTAAGATTGAAGAAATAAATACAAATGAAAATGACCATATTGACCTTATTTTTAATAGGAATAATTTTGGAAACCCATTCAGAATAATCCATTGGTTTGATAAATTTAGCATCAAGTAATTTGATGGTTTCCTTGTGACATAAAGTAGAAACTTAAGGTCAAATTTTTATTTATTTTTGATGCACAAGATTGGCATCAGGATAAGTAATGATATTATGTACCACAATGCTAGGGTTAATGTCATGCATGTCCTCATAGGACTAAGTGAAATCCTCATGATATTTGTAAAATAATAATCTAAAATTATCATGTTCAGTAGGTGAAAGTTCATGAGAGATAGTAATTGGGCAAGGATAAGATGGAGTACAATATTTAATGGGAGTGGTTTCTTCAATAAGCATGACATTACCATATTTAAAGTGGTATGGTACTTTAGGTAAAGAAAAAATTTGATTTATTTAAGGGTCAATTCTAGTAACGAAGTTGTTGAAGAAAGGAGTTTTAGTTTTGAAATTCCCAATTTTATGATGCTGCTAAGGAAGTTGAGATTCTTGAGCATAAAGTAACTCAAGGATAGATTTGTCACTAGGAAAGGTGGGAAGAGGACCATAATACTCAACATCTACTTCAAGATCTATAATCTGATTGTCATGGTGATCATACTTAGAATATATCTAACAAACATCGGTTGCCTTGGCATCCAGTGTAATTTCAAGAGTAGAAGAAGTAGATGGATCAAAAGGGGTTGGAATATTAGTGGGTTCAATGACAAGATAAGTATTAGATGAAATGATTAAAATGATAGGTGGTAAAGGAGATGTAGGAATTTCTCAACATTTAAAAGGTGTAATTCATTCTACCACCCAGAGTATTGATAAGAGGATAATTGGTAGGAGGCACATGACCCTCAGGATCTAAGGTATGATCCAAAAAAATGGTATGAATGTCTCAATTAAGATAATAAATTTAGGCTAAGTTTTTTTGATAATTTTGGACATCCAAGTCTCTAAATTAAGTTTGGGCCATTATATAGTTATCATCATATGTTGGAGAAATTATACATGCTTGAGAATTAAGGGGATTTTCAAAGGGTGAAATCCTAATATTATGAAATGTATGAGGAAACATGATGAGATAATCATGAAATAATTTGGTCACTCCAAAATCATTGAAAGTGAAGGCATCTTTAGGTAAATAAGGATCTTGAACATTACATGGAGGGGGAAAATTAGTAATCTCATTGATAAGAGGAATAGTATGATCCCTAGGTAATATAGAAGGAGGAAGCCATTGTGAAATGTAATGAGGTAATTTGGTAGTATTTAAACTATGTTTAAAATCATTGGGCTCATCATCATTATAATCTACTAGAGTAACTTGTAAATTAAGATTAATGTTGATGAACTTAGGTAAAGGAGCACTATTGATCTTAAGAATGGTAAAAATAATATATTGTGATTTAGGATTGGGAAGTTGAATGCTCCATGGGTTGGGATCAACTTCATGCTTATATAATTTTCCATCATTTAAGAATTTAATACATTGGCTACTAAAAAAAACAATGGCCCTCATTCGATGAGTCCATGGATGACCAAAGAGTATGTTGTAAGATAGGGGTAAGTTAAGGACCATAAGCTTGGTTTGAATAGTCTTAGGTCCAATGGTTAATGGAAGCCAAATATAACCAAGTGGATTTTTATTAGTATTATTTAGACCATGAAAATTAATATGATTTTTCTTAAGATGATCCTTTTTATAACTAAGTTATTGGATCAGCCATAAAGATGTTACATTAATACCAAAACCTTCAAACTAGAAATTTATGGATAATATTGGTATTAATGTCTACTTTAAGGAAAAGTGGTGGATCATCATCATGAAATATAATTTCATCATTGATCATGTCCTCTTCAAAGAATTCAATAGAATGTCTAGAAGAAGAACACATAGTTTTTAATGGTATTTACATTGGTAGGTTAAGATTTAGTAGAAGGTGGTTATTCATCAAAGGATGATGGATCATAAATTTATTAGAGCTATTACATAATGAAATTATGATGATAGGGATAAGTATGAACCAAATCCATAAGTATAATCTTATAAGGAATAGATTTGAGTTCTTTAATAAATTTCTAATGAGACTTAGAAGAACCAACATGAGGTTTAGAATGTAAATTAGATTTTGAAGGAATAGATGTGGCTAGAGGATCAAAAGGAGGAGATGGTTTCTCTAAGGCTTTTGAAGCAAGACTAGTGGTGGTAGTATCTATAAGAAGTTATTCTTATAAATATAGCTTCTTAATCTTGGTAATGGGATCTTTATGAGTGGGTTTATGATGATAATTGACCTTAACAGTATTGACATATTGAGAATTGTTAAAATATCAGTCATAATTAGTGTTAATGGTACAAACATACTTGACATTTTATTGATTATTTGAAGAATATTTTTGGTTATTAGAGGTATAATATTTGTAATATTGTCATTTTTTATAAACAATGGTATACTCTTGATGATGAAGATTAATCATAGCTTCATGATTGAATGAAACACCAAGCATATAGGAGACAACATATTTAGGGAGCCCTCTACAATATTCATGAGAATTCTCAATTTCATCATGGATCTAAAAAAATAGATCGGGGTCATACCACTTTGGAGGAGCATTGGGATAGATAAAAGGTTTATAGGGTGGATAAAATTGTTTCATATGCTAAACTGAAAGTGGTGTATGAGAAGGTGAAGGAATATTGGTATTGGAAATTCTTGGATTAGTTTATAGGGTATTAATAGTGAAAACATTAAATGTTTGTAAATTTCCTTTAAGAATATTAATATTAGGTTTAAATTAATTAATTATAATGTCTTGACGTTTAGCTTGGTTAAAAACTTCATTAAGTGTTTGGGGAAAAAAGGTTCAAACCTTATATTGGAGAGTGGGAGTCAAAGTCTTGATAAAGAGTTTGAATAAGTTATCATTAGTCATGTTATGGTTAATTATATGAGATAAATATTTCCATATTTTTAAAATTCATGAGATAATTCATTGGGAGATTACTTAGCATTGATGAAGTGGCTAAGACAATTTTTGAGAAGATCATTATGTTGAAACTCTTTATCAAAATGATTAACTTGATCTTCAAGTTACAAAATAAAATGCTGGGGTAGTTGGTTATACCATTATAATACATCACTAATGAATGTATTTACTAATATTTTATTTCTGTCAAAGGTATTAATTTGGATCCACTCTTTTTAAAGGTTTCCAAAGGATTTGAGAAATGAGGCAGGGTCTTTGGTCCCATCATACATGATAGCTGGATATATGTTACCAATATTAATGGATACAATGAAGGGGGCCAAATGCTCATTTTTAATGGTTTAAAACATCTTGTTATTCATTATGGGTTGAGGAATAACATTACCTAAGGCATCTTGAAGAGGTGGAGGAATGTAATTTAGATTATCTTGAGGATGAATGGTCTTAGGTTGATTAGCCATATTAATTAGATGTTGTTGAAGTTGCATCATTTGACCAGTATTAGAATTTGGAATTATGTTTATTTGTTGGATAACTTGGGATAAACATTAATTTGTATTAGGAGGTGTGTTGGTGTTGGTGTTGGTAGGAGTACTCCCAACATTGGTCTTAGGGGGAGGATTATTATAAGAAGGATTATTAGTGGGATTGTTAAGTAAACTTATATCAATCAATACCACATTCACTTGAATATTTTATAGATGAGAAATTTATTGGTAAGTATAGAAAGGATTAGATCCATCAACTTTATCTTGAGGTGTTATTTTCACCATATTATAGTTTACGGATGAAGGAGGAGAAGAGGTACCCAAAGAGCGATTATGCTCTTGGGAGGAAAAGGGAGGGATAAATAAACATCCCATATAATATCTAAATGGATTCAAGTTATCCAAGAATATTTTTATAGGAGACTTCATTATGACTGAAGAGACATGAATAGAATGGAGAGAAGGAGAAATAGAGAACTAAATTGATAAACAAAAAAGGTAGAAAGTAGTATAGGTTAGACTGGGTCGATATAGCATAGAAAATAGGGCCTGTAAAAACTACAGGGTTGACTAGGTTGATCTAGTATAGTGAATAGAGGCTAGAAAAAGATATAGGGTTGACTGGGTTGACCTAGTACAACAAGAAAGGAAAATTAAGAATCCTATAACAAATTTTTGAATTGAAACAATAAAACTTTTGCAAGTAATTTGAAAATAAATAAGGGAAACAACTAGCCAATTAGACTAATGATGGCCAACCCAATTAAGGCACACAACACAAAACCTTGCACTAAACTTGGATAATGAAAGTCTTTGCAATACAAAATAAAATTGAGCAAATAATAATCAATCAACTTAGAAATTAAATAGGTAACTAATTAGTCAACATGAATGCTTATAAGATTATTAGAATATGATTTTAAATGTGATGGGAAGTTGGTTGTAAGCAAGGAACTAGAAGTCAATCTAAGGATGGTTTTAGATAGTTTGGATTGAAAGGGATCTATAGTTATAATGATATAGGCTTAGTATTTTGGCCTACCCCATTATTTCACACATTATAGTGATAAGGGTTTTAGGTGTTTAGTTAGAATATACCCTTAACCATGCTTTATAATTGACCATAATATCAAATTGGCTTCTCCTTTGGTGATGAAATCCAATTAGGTTGGACTTGGGTAGACAAATGTTAAAATGCTTGTTTAGATTTTTTGATTTGGTTGTGTGTGCATAAAATATAAAATAATGAAACTAAATAGTTAATTTAAAACCACCTAATTAAACGATGTGATCTATAAACATGCAAGCAATAAGAAAAGAAAGTGTGAACTAATTACTAGCATATAAGGCTAATTCTAACTTTGAAACAAGGTACAATGTTGATATAGTCAATAATGTATGCACATAATATAGAATAGGATTGACAGGGTTGATCCTATACTATGGAATCAAGGTCTAAAAATGAATAGTGTCGGTAGAGTTGATCTATTTATCTAGACAACACATAGAACATAGAACTAGGTTGGTAGGGTTAATCTAGTTGACTGTGTAGGGGCAATTTTAAAGAACACAAACTATGAAAGGAAATATTTTAAATAAAGAGATAGAAAGATAGAAAGGAACATTGGTGGATCAGAGATGCAAATAATGAATATTGTTGCTCAAGATCATTGATATATTCTTGCAAATTTTGTTAACTGAGTCAACTAGGTCAATCAAGATTTATAAAAACATGCTTCTAAATGCCTAAAAATGTATAGGGTCAACTAGGTCTACTTATTATTCTAGACTAGATTTTTAAAAATTTGAAAACCTATACTGGGTTGACATGGTCGATCCAATAGCTTTATACCTGAGATTTTATGCACAAAAGTTAGATAATAGGTCAATAGAGTTGATTTAGTATGATGAATATATGATAAAAATAATGATAAAAGAATGAAATAAATATTCCAAGGGTTAGTTCACATCAGGTTCACTATAATTTATGCAATCAAAAATTCATCATGTTTATAAATCAATCCTGGCTTGGAGAAGATAGATCATACCTACACTTTTAATTGGTAATATTTTTGTTAAGTGGGAGCATGACCAATATGGAGATTTTCTAGATCTAATTAGGGGATCACTTGTCACAAAAAACCATGCTAGAAAGGGTTCTAAAACCCATAGTCTAACACAATCATACAAAAACCCTAAAAGAGTCCTAATTTTAATGTTTACTCTATTCTAATACACAAGAATGTGGATCTAATCTACTACACACCAAAACTTGTGGCATAATATGAGGGGTTAGTAAAGCAATCAAAACATATATAAGAGAGCATAAATTAAGCTAAGTATAAGTAAGACCCTAATATATGGAATATGAAGATTAATATTATTTAATCCAATACATATTCTACTTCTATCTACTAAACAGAGGAAAACAAAGTTAGAATATACTTGCTTGAATGTGAACTCATTTAGACTCAATCTCTCCCTTAGATAATGGGGCTTTACAATTGGTTGTTGTGGTTTTTACGGATCACTAAGAAATTTAAAAGCATCCAAGACTTATCTAAATGATTAGATTATCTAAGTATAAACCCTAAGCTAAGACTCCTCAAGTATAATGGTGGAAGAGCAGATTGTAAAGAAGTGCAAGTGAATAATAAATATTTATTTCATATTAAAATAATGATGATATGATCTTGTATTTATAGGTGGATCTCATCCTAAATCCTTATGAATATGTCAACTATATGCATTTGGCTGAGTCTACCCTATTTGTTTTTGGGAGATAAATCACTAGGTCCTAAGTGAGGTCAAACAAAGAGCTAACAAAGCTCTAAAGTGAAAATATCCAAAAATAGTATAGGGTTGACGCAGTCAACCCTATATAGTAATAAGAGGATAAAAAATGTATAGGGTCAACCTAGTTGACCTAGTATAGTCAACTTCATAAAGGGGGTCAAGGTGAAGAAAAGAGGAATGGAAAGAGGAAAAATACTAGAGGAGTGTGCAAAGGAGGAGTAATAGCTTAGGGAATAGTTTTGAGATCTGGTCGGATTGATAATAATGTGTCAATAAGGGATAAAAATTCTATTAAGTACCAAAGGTATACCCACCCCTTTCCTGATTCACCCCTTAAGGCATGCACTCAGAGAGATTGAGTCTTGATGGGCTCCTACAAGATGTAAAGCATCAATATTTGGTAAAAGTTGAAAATATTATGTGTATACAAAGTACATCTATGCACACATATTAGATTCCCTAAGCTATCCCATTAAATCATTAATTTACCCAATATATTCCTCAATAATCCCACATGGCTTCTTCTACATCTACTCCATCTATTGTATCCTATAGAGTCGACTTGAACAAAATACCAAGGAAAAGTAGAAGGTATCTCACACTCAACCTTTTATATAGGTACCTACTACTCTAATTCCACATCTACCATTGGTTATTGAGAAGTGTTTCCATTGATTTAAAGTTTAATTTCATTGATGTCATGGTGCATCTGGTGAATATACATGATGAATGGTCTATGAGACATGAGTTTTTATGCTTGATGTGACAAGGAAGCTATGTGAGAAGAAGGCAATGTAATGTATTTTCATTGAGAGATATTTTAAAGGCAACATAATGATTATTATATTGGATATTATCAAGGTTTTTTTAGTGGTGTAAGAGTGATCTTTGATGAATTTTTTATTTTATAGCATCATTAAGGTAATCATGTTTGAGTATTAGTCTTTGAGTACAAGGTGTTTTTGAGAAGCCTAGTCATAACAAGCATAGTCATGTCATGAGCATGTGCATTATGATCATGAATAATTATGTAAATAGGTATTAAATTGTTTAAGTATAATGTAATTCATGTTATAAACGTGTATAAACATCAAAAAGTGTTTTAAGGTCAGTTTTCAAGCTTCAAGTGCTTGAGAATCCTAGCCATAGCTTATAAAGTCCTAGTGAGAAGGTTTGATCATGGTGGCCTAGTGATATGGATGCATAGAGGCTTAAAATGATGTATAAGGATTATTTATTAAGCATATTAGGCATTGAATCACTCAAGAGAGTTTTAAGGTGAGCCTATAGGGGTCATACCTTAAGTCCAAGTTTGTAACTAGACTAGTTCTAGACCATGCCTGACCTAATGAGGTGACATGAGGTATTGTCAAGGCCTATGAAGGATTTAAATTAGTTTTTTTTATCATTATATATGTTTATTTAGATCTATAATGAGGTGTATAGTGCATGTAAAGATGCATAAAGGTCATTTTTAAGGCCTAATGTGATTTATAGGTCAAGGTTTAGAGAGAGAGAGAGAGAGAGAGAGAGAGAGAGAGAGGCCTAATGAGGGTTCATGATCATATTCTAAGATGTTTGAGATAATATTATTATATGTTTTTTCAAACATTTTTATACTTTTTAAGGTCATGGCTTGATCTGGGCAACAATTTAGGCGACAATTTGGGTGACAATTCCACCCCAATTGATGACAGAACTTCTGGGAGCCATAACTTTTGCATCGTACTCCAATTGACTCACCGTTTGAACCATTGGAAACATAATAATGAGGATAATGTTTTGATATGGCATGGAGCTCTTCTTAATTAATTTTTATCCCTAAAAATCCAATGGAAGTGCCCCAAATTTCAATTTTAGTAGTGCAATCTAAAAATAGTAAGTTTCTAAAAATAGTAATTCCTCAAATTCTATATTGTTTTAAATATTAGAGTCAAACCACTTAATCTAACTTGAAATTGATGAACTTACACATCCTCTCCATGATTTCAAAATGTGTATAAATGAATAGGTAACTTGAAATGTGGAGATAGACATTTTTTTTAGAGATAAGCATATATTTGTATTGCGATCTTGAGTAATACTACATATCTTCTCAGAGAATTCATTATTGCTGTGTTATTTATATGCTATTAAAATATTTATCAACTAGAAATTATGAGTTTTAGATTAGTAATTTAAATTTGGGGCACTTCTATTGGGTTTTTAGGGGTCAAACTTCATCGAGCAGAGCTCAATGCCATCTCACGACATTCTCCTCATTATTAGCTTTCCAACGGTTCAAATGGTGAGTCAATTAGAGCTATGGTACAAAATTTATGGCTTCTAGAAGTTATATCATCAATTGGGGTGGAACTGTCACCTAAATTGTTGCCTAAATTGTTTCCTGGATCATGGTTTGCAAGATAAGACATGAAAAATGGTTTTGAGGTCTCTCATATGCACAAAATGAAGGGTTCTAAACTTGAGAAGGACTTTCAAGTATTCATTGGCACATGTTAGCTATTAATTGGAACTTAATATATTCATGGTATATGGATAAGTTTACTATATCAAAATTCACAGCATTATCTTTTAGATTAATGGGTTATGCTTTATGAATGATCATTAAGACTAAAAGATGGTTTAAACACTTAAAGAACCCTAATAGTGACCTGATGTGAAGGAATTTGTTATAGAGTGATCATAATGGATTAATATGGATATTTAAATTATTTTATGTTGTATTCAACTCTCCCAAGCATCTCTAGGTGTGATTGGTTTTTTAGGTGTGTGAGTTGACCATATAAGAAAGTGCTAGTTTCTCAAAACTTTATTATAATAGTCAGAGTTGAGTAAGTCAAATTTTATAAATGGATGGAGGATAGAGTTTTATAATTTTATTTTTTTTCCATGGTGGTTTTTTAAAATTTTCTATCCCTTAGGTATGCTAAATTGGTCATCCAAGTTGACCAATTGCTAATAGGCCTAATGGTGGAAATAGTGAGAAATCCAGGTAGTAGTGAGAGGGTGATTAGGCATGTGTTATCATAGAATAGGGATGAATCCAAGTGAATTGAAACATTTTTCAATAGTTTTAATACATTTTAATGTTGGATATAATTTTTTGAGGTCAGTGGATATGATGAAAATATTTCTCATGAGTTGACCTATCTAATTTAGATGAGACAATGATGTACAAGATTATGAGATTGGTTTGCAAGACCAATATTGAAATTTGAACATATTATATTTTTATATAATAATGGTATAATTATATCATAATATAATCCAAATTCATCAATAGTCTTTATAAATAGTCATACAAGTGTTGACGGTCATTATCACTATGACTGTGCTTTAAGGTAAACTAGCAATTTTAGGTAAGCAAGTTGTAGTGATGAGTTTGAGAATTTATTTAATAATTTTATGTATATAATGCAGATGATATTGTTTTTTTTGGACTTGTATGTCCTATACATTCCTTATATAATCTTGTAGTTTAATTTAAGAGGTTGAAAGATTGAAGACAAAATGGCTTGTCTAGTTGAGTGAGTTCTAAGAAAGAGAAGGTCAACAAATTGGTCTATGAGACTAATATTTGTCATTATAATGTTGTTAATTTTGCCTATAAATTCCAAATACCAACCCCTACAATCCAAACATTTTATTAGTACTATTAAGCTCATTCAAACTGGTCTAAAACTAAGTATTTTGGCCTAAAAGCAAAAAAATTTGGTCTTTAAATGATAAAATTGCTCTTAAAAGGTCATAAAATTGGGAAAATATATTCAAAAATATGTAATAACCTTGTTTTTCAAAGTTTCATGCAAATAAAAGGTGTTTTAATGCCATTTTAAGTTAGAAAAGACCCATTTTGAGCCCATACGTGCCATTTTTTGCCTTCTCAAGCATGGAAAAGGATTATATTTGTTTTAACATGCTAATTGTCACATTGAATTTATTTTCATGAAAATAAAGTGGTTATTATAAACTTGAGTTATCTTTAAAATCCAAGAAAGGGATTTTTTCTTTCATTTTTCAAAGTTAAAGTATGGACTTGTACATAAATCCATATAATAAAGGTCTGAACTAGGAGAAACAACACATGACTAGGATTCCATAAGAATTTTAACACAATTGGAAGTAATACAAGATCAAAAGCGATCATCTCCAATAATGGGAAATTTTCCACCTAGACACCTACCTTCAAGTTTGTTAATGGTATGGATTGTAGAGTGTAGGTATAAGTCTAAAATTTTGGGAAAAGAAATTAGACTCAAAGGGCTTAATAATGGAGTAATTGGTTCTAAAATTATATAATTCACCCTCATGAATTATTAATTTGAAGTTAGGCTAATTTTTTTAATTTTGCATCTATGAAGGCAACTAATTTTCCTCAAGTTCTCCTCGCTAGGGCAACATTTTAAGAAAATTCATGTTTTTAGAGATTCTTGGAAACCTAATACACCCTTGCATGGCCTCTTTCAGTCCTTATTCAGACATATCAAATTCAAACAAATATCATAAATATAGTCAATGCAATCTACAATTTAACATGCTCTTGAAGAGAGAATGTATGGTTTTGAAGAGAGAAAGTTTGCAAGTTTCCTTGTTTTGATCCATGGCAATAATTTCCTTCATTTTTTCATGGTTTAAAGTAGTTTTACTTAATAATTTCTCTAAATATTCATGTATTAACCCATATTTATGCTCTCAAAGTATCCTAAAAGGTCTAGTTTACTATACTTTAAGGAAAGTTGGCATATTTTAAGGTTTTTTTGTAGAAACCTATGTTTCAATTTTGGATCCTTATCCTCATTAAATGGTATCCAATTTTTTATATGTGGTGTAGGGTAGGTTTGTGTTTGAATATTAATCTTCAAGATGGTCCTAGCATACTTCTCAATGTCTTTTCCCACCTCCATCCCACTTACCCCCATATCAATACCATACCACTATTTTTTTCACCATCTCTTGTACTTTTCCCACATTCCTTTCATGTCTTGCCATCATATTTCATCCCTACCACCCTTTCAAACATCTTTTTTCCATGTTTCATTTCTAGAAAGAGCTAAAGATTGATTGAGACCACCACAATCATGAGTTTTAAGATGATATAGTCCAAGTGAAACATCAAGATATAGTCAAGATGAGACCTATAAGAAGTAATAGTACATTCAAATATAGTCATGAAGGTACAATGTGGTAAAGGGTGAAATAAACCTTCTTGAAGGTCTATGCATATGTTATCATAATGAAACAAGGAATTTAAGTCATCATAATTGTGAACAAAGTGAGCCTATAATTCCAAGAGACTCTACCTATAGTCTCAAGAGATACCTATAGGACTAAATACTAACACAACCTATAGTGGTTAGGGTCTTCGTATACATAAGTTTGTTCAAAGTTTAAAAAACTCAAAAAAGTGACCTACAATCAACTCAAAGCAAGCTACAACCATGGTATCAAAAGTTGATAAAAGATATAACCCTAGGTCAAGGAAATAAGGGAAGAAAGAGTTTGAAATTTTTAGCGACTTTAAAGAATAATGAAATAATGTTAGTGGGCTTTGATGTTTGTATGTGCAAGAATAGAAATTTTCAAGTCATAACCCTATTTGTGTAGATCCAAGTATAGTCAAGTTTATGAGGTAAATATATCTCTAAAAGATGGGTTTGAAGCACAGTGGCCTAAGGATAATTTCATGAGAAATGAAAGGTTCATCAAGGTCAATTTAATATGAAATGATGAATAAGTTAGGGAGAGGACTTTAAACACACTTTGAAACATAGTCAAGTTTACCCTAAAAGCACACCTATAACCACTAGGGACAAAGCACAAGCCTTGTATACTATTCAAAGTTGTGATAGTCAACCATCTTGAAGGTGCCTGGTTGGATTAGATAAGTACATAGTTAGATGAAGTTGAATGATAGTGATAAAATCCTTTAATAAGTTTTAAGAGCACAAGGTATAAACTACAACCAGATAGGGACATCTAAAAGTTACTTTTTAGGTCATTATCTATAGTGATGGTAACCTCGGTCAAGTGGCAAGGGAGAAACAAAAGGAGTATTTTTCAACCACTTATATCCCTCTGATAACTCACAGGCCCATGTCATTACAAATAAGGCTTACTTATTAGCAAGAAAAACTTTTTTAAGGCTCAAAGAGTCATCAAAAGGCATGAATATCATTGAGGAAATAAATATCATGAAGGGTGAAATAGGAAAAGCATGAAGTTTATTGTTCCCAAAATCTATTACTCCTTTTTGGGACAACACATAAACTATTTTTAGTCCTACAAGCCAAAAAATTATCTCTTCCCTTCTCAAAAATTATTTTGGGCATTCAAATTCTTCATTATTCAAGCTTTTTCAGCTAACGGACTTCGTATGCTCATTTCTACGGACTCTGTAGGCTTATTTCTATAGACTCTACAGGATTATTTCTATACACTCTAAAGATATGTTTCTATGGACTCCATAGGCTAGATTCTATGAACTCTTTCAAGGCTTGAGAAAACTATAGACTCTATAGGCTAAGTTCTATGGACTCATTTCTATGGACTCAGTTCTATAGACTTCACAAGTCAATTTTTATGGACTCTACAGGAGGGGTTTCTATGAACTCCTTTCTACAGACTCTATAGGTTCATTTCTATGGACTCTGTAGGAAAGAAACAAGATCTCAACACTTAGGCAATTTCAAGGTTGGTTCAATGCTAAGGTTCAACTAAAAGGTTCATTGGCAAGCTTTAAACAAAGGATTGAACCATTGAACCATTGAACCCCACTTTTAAAAGGTTCAAAGGTTCAACATTGTCGACAAGCTTAAAGAGCTAAGTGCTTCAGCAAAAGTTCAAAGTTTGAACCGCTTTAGCAAGTTTAATGGCTTGAAAAGACTTAGCGAAAAGAAGAAGGATTGAAATGTTGAACCATTGAACCTTGAACCAAAATAGTTCAAAGGTTCAACAGGTTCAGTGGTTCAAATGTTCAATAAGCAGTTGGTTTAATGCAGTTGGTTCAAGCAGGTCAAGTGAACACAAGATTGAACCATTAAACCTTTGAACCAAAGTTGGTTCAATTGGCCATTTCAAAGGAGTGCCCCAAAGTGAAGAGACTAATTGCCCTTGTGGAAGGTAGCAAACCAAGTCCAAGTGCCCTTGCAGAGGGTAGTGAGCAAAAGAGGACAAAAGGATTCTCTTCGAAAAAGTGAACAAGGCAGAAAGTGGGAATTCTTTCAAAAAAGTTCCCATGGCAAAATTGTCTGAAGGAAAAATTCCTTCAGATAAAATGTCTGAAGGAATTCTTTTAGACATTTTGTTTGAAGGAATTCAGCCAAGAAGGAAGCCCAACTGAATACAAGCAAAAAAATGGTTAAGGAAAGGCACATTTCCTTCAGACATTTTGTCCAAAGAAATTGAAGCCAAAGGACCCCAAACACTACTCGAAGGCCACCCAAAGAACCCTGAAGGGTAGGTACCCTTACAGGGGGGCTCTCGCCAAGAAAAATAGACCTTTCTCAAGACCCCAAATGGTAGGTCCCCTCTGGGAAGGATCAAACAACAAAGCTGAAGGAATTGCCAAGGAGGATGACGGGCCCATAAATGTTAAAGTTAAACACCATAAACTAGCCATTGGGATCCAGACATCTAGTGACGTCCCTACAGACCAAATTCATAGAAATGAAATAGCCATTGATCTTTAAAGGCTTGAACATAAACATGAATGAAAAAGGCCAAAATGCCAAAAGGAAGAGCTATGAAGGGAGAGAGCTGAAAGAGCTAGCAAAGTAGGGAATTTAGCCCTGAGAGCTTAAATGCTAGGGAAAGACAAAAACTAAGAAGAGACAAAGAGGGAAAAGCTATAAATATCTGTGCATAATTTATTCCAAGTAGGTGGAACAATCCACCAAGAAAATATTTTGGCTTACAAACATTGAAGGCATAGCCTATTTGTCTCCCTTGGAGTAAAGGTGAGGTGGACAGCTGCGCAGACATCAGGTGACAAACTAGATGACTTAGCCCTAGGAGAAGATAATTGAGATGAATTGACATGCCACAGTTAAGGTGGCTGCCTTATTCTAGCATGGGCTCTTTGATAAAATTGAAAATGCATTCAAGGCATTGAATGCAACATGGTTCATTCCATGGAACAAAGCACCAAGCCTTTTTTGGCTGCTATATATTATATTCTCTTACTTTATGCAAAGGAGAATTTTCCATTATAGAAGTGAAACTCTACCCAAATTGAGAGGCAATTACTGAAACTTTGAGCTCAGATTGTTCATCATATTTCTTTTTTTGAATGAGAAAGCAAGTTACTTTCAGACTTTGTGCTATTATAGCTTGTGTAATTTTAGGAGATTGTTCTTATGTATATTTCCTGAATGAATTCTTGTCCATTTTATTGAAATAATTAGAACTAGTGGAAGTAATCAGGAAGGTGTCTTGAAGCCAACTATGGAGAGACTTTGTGCCCCCATAATTGTCTTTAGTGTGTTTGTCTATTTTTTGTTTCTATGTAAAGGACCTTGGGATGACTTTGTGCCCTCATTGTCCTTTGTATTTCACTCTTGGACAGTCGAGTTGGAGACTTTGTGATACATCTCAGTCTGTTGGTTACTACGCCTTTTGTTACCAGTTTTTTGTCTCTTCCTGAAAGAACTCTTGTTGCTTCTTGCAAGATCACTTTTGAAAGAAGAGAAGTGCCTTTAGTCTTATCACCAATATTTTCTCCTTTGTTTGTGAACATCATCTCTAAAAAAAGAGATATGGATGGTGTTATCCTCCCCTTGAGTGTTATTTTTTGCTTATATATAGTATATAGCTCCTCATATTTAATAGGGAACTTCCCCTTGATGAGAGGAGAGATTTGTCCCCTTTTGATGTGGTAAACCTGCACATCTGGCCAACCAATCTCTCTTGCTATGGTTGATACGACCTTTTTTTCTCATCAGTTAGCTGATTGAAAAAATATTCACCCAACAAAGTTAAATAAGGGTTTAATAAGTTATGGAATAATGCACCTACATCCAACTAAAGAGTACCTATAGTCAGTAGGCTAGATAGTGCCATGGAAGCATCTTCAAAGTTTAAGACCTTCAATAAATTCATTAAGACTATAAGTACCTTTTGAAAATATTAATGAATCTTGATGCTTTGGTTATGTTTTTTCAAATTCTTCTAAGCACCTTTAGACCCTATCCACAGTTCGTATAAGGACTCATCATTTATGCATAGTTAAATAGTGAGGCATTAAGATATTGCATAGTATCAAGATTCCCATAATCTATTATGTTTGAGGAGCCTTAAAATGTCATAAGAAGTTCCATTTTAGATAGGAGGATCAAAACATATCCAAGAAGGGTCCTTTCACCTCAAAATGGGTCCTATAGCCAGCCCTACAAGCATAATGGCATTAGAGGGAAAGATAGTAGTTGTGGAGTGTTAGGAACCCAAGGAAGCACCATTGATTACCAAGCAACTAAACATGCAGAATTTAACTAGAAGTGCACAAGTAACTAGAATTCAAAAATAACACAGAATATGAGAGACAATACACAATTGTATTAATACTCTTCTAGAAAAGAATTACAACCAAGAAGATGCCACAGTTCTTCTTCACCTTACAGAGGCTTCCCACACCTCAAGTGTTCAGTAATTCACCTTCAAGAGCTCACTCTCTCAATTACAGTCCCAACACACAACTCAAACATAAAGTTGGTGTTCACCTCCAACCAGTCAATATCACTATTGCCAGTACCACTGAGTATACACACATACTCGAATCTGAGTACACAAATGTACTCCAAGTAGATCTCCCATGAACTGCAACAACCTACAACTCAAATGATCTTACTTTGGAAGGAACTACCTTGCCTTCCTCTTTGCTCTCCAACTAAGTACACACCGTACTCTAAGTAGATCCTACCTGATCTTGCTCCCTATTGTGTTGCTATCACCTTGATCCTACTGCCACTTGCAGATCAACCTGGTTTTGTACACCTACAAACCTAGACCTTGCACACACATACACCTACAGATCAATGATCTTACTTACCATGTAGATCTCCAAACATGGCCTTGCACACCTGCTGACCAAGATCCTACATACATGAAGAATCCTTCTGATTCTCCAAACCAACACCCACACTTGGCACTATGGCACTAGGAGGAACACACCATGCTCTCTTCTCTCTAAAAAAGCTAATATTTTCTCTCTTACTCTCTAGAACAAATTACAATATAGCCCATGAGTCTATTATATAGATCTCATGCAAACAATAATTAGACATCTAATTACAATAATTAGATCCATAGATTCAAGTCTAAAATTGGCCTTCTACATGCAAACAATTGGTTTGTTAACTAACTTTCTGTGAACTGGCAGTTCTGGAACCACACAGGGGACCGACATCAGTCCCTGTCTGCTTGGAGGTGACCGATGCCGATCGATCAATGACCGACATCGGTTGCTCTTCTCATTGTATATGACTGACATCGGTTGATTAGACTGACGTCAGTTGCTCTACAACTCAACAACCCCTCAGCAACCTCCTCCATGTCTACATCAGTGAAGCTTTTAGCTCCATAACCTAACAATCTCCCACTTGGAGATAAACAATTGCACTATACTTGTACCTATACACCATCTAATTTATTTTCTAGCTTGTATCCCTCTTCAAGATCAATCTTGAATACCAACCACCACACAACCTATGGTGAACCTCCTATCATCCAAGTAACCTATCGCATTTGCATCTACAAACACATGTAGAAAAGAACTTGACCCTGCATAGCATGTGCACCTGCTGTTAGTCCCTCTCAGATACTTGAGAATCCACTAAACTTCCCTCCAGTGCTTCTTTCCTAAATCAGCTCCAAACTTTTTGACAGCACCCATTGTGTGGGCAACCTAGGTCCAGTACGCATGTACTTAACCTCATCATGTGAATGAAGACCCTATTCTATGAACTATCCAACCATCAGCATGCTAACTGGTATCACACAATCATCCAAAGACAAAATCAACCTGTGATCTCCATGTCTCTAGAACACACTCATGCCAAAGAATTTTGCTGCTCCAAATTCCACATGACATGCCACTGAACTAACCTTACCCTTAGCTCAACAAAACCCTATATTTATGAACCTGCACCAAGCTCATCCTCCACATATAGTAACAAGATAATGTCACAACCATCATCCACCTAGTAAGACAAACACAATGGTTATACTAACATTGACTAAAGCCTTGCTTTGTCATCCACCTAGTACCACCTGTTAGCCCTGTACCACTATCCGATAACTTCCTCAAGACCATATGACCTAGCCTTTCATCTCATGTATCCATTCTCTCTATTCTTTAACTAAGGTATCCATTCATCTTTTAGTGCTTTCTTTTAGCTGGCAACCCTACCAAATCTCCCCTTTGGTTTTGCATTCTAATCATGCCATGCTCCCATTGTTTCCTAGATCCTTCTTGATCTATAGTAAGAAACAAGTATAAAGAAGAGGAACAATGAATTTGAGGCTTACCACTTTCAATCCTCCACATGGGCATTTGAGACTCCTTGACAGCTTGCTGTCTGCCCAAAATCTATTACAGTGATCGACCTCGATCACCACACAATTTGCATCTGACTGATGTCAGTTCCCATGTGACTATCCTTTCTATCGATGCCAGTTTCAAGACCGATGTCGGTCTTACCTGGTCGCTGATGCCAATTTCTTGACTAATGCCAATAGCCACCCTGTTCGACACCACCAGCTCTAGTCTACACATGACCGACATTGGCACTTGTCTATTTGATGTCTGTAACCTTGACAGATGCTGGTAACTGTGTTCACCTATGAGTGATGACTTTTTACCCGCGAGCTCTCCATGGATCAAAACCCTACCCAAACTACCCTGCTTAGAGATGTCTAGCCTTCTCCACTGATCTCTATCCATCATCTCCTCTAAAAACACCAAGGCTTGCTAGTTCTTAAGTCTGTTAAACACATCTATCTTCTGCTTAAGAACATGCATCTCCTTCTTGCTCATGTGACCAAGCCTACAAAGCCACATCTTTGCAACAAAAGAAGAATCAGTAATATAGTAGATAGATAAAGGATACTACTTTCTTACCACCAGCTAATTCAAGTGCATTCACTGTGAGAGTTCTTGTGCATCTCTCATCACCCAACTTTCCTGAAGAAATTACCACATCTTCAAGATCGGGACCTGCATGACCTCCTTGTAACACCCATGTGTTGGCTGTGAATTTCAGCTTCACTTCCCATTTGCCAGTTCTTTGGCAAGGCACACCAGACCCTAAATAAATCTTTCCAAAGTCTCCAAAGACCTTAACATGGAAAAATACTCTATTTCAAGCTGCATGGAAAGAGGCAATAGAATCTATAAGAAAAGATTCTACTTTATCCAAGAAACCTCCCAGAGCATCTTATGGAACAATGCCTGCAACATCTGCTTCTTCAGTTCCTTCATGCTGATCTACCAACCAAAATTTTCTTTACCTGCTCTTTATTTCCATAACACCGTAATTGACCATTCATGCTTTTTAATTCCTCCATTCTTAGCTTACTTTCTTATACCATTTCTATACTCCCACTCAATCAGAAACCCTTGAGAGTGACCTGTAATCAAACACAAACCTACTCCCTGCAACCTTAGCTCTAATACCAACTGTTAGGAACCCAAGGAAGCACCATTGATTACCAAGCAACTAAACATGTGGAATTTAACCAGAACTCCACAAGTAACTAGAATTTAGAAATAACACAGAATATGAAGATAATACACAATTGTATTAATACTCTTCCAAAAAAGAATTACAACCAAGAAGATGCCATAGTTCTTCTTCACCTTACAGAGGCTTCCCACACCTCAAGTGTTCAATAATTCACCTTAAGAGCTCACTCTCTCAATTATGGTCCCAACACACAACTCAAACACAGGGTTGGTGTTCACCTCCAACTAGTCAGTATCAATGAATGCTAGTACCACCGAGTATACACACATACTCAAATACGAGTACACAAATGTACTCCAAATAGATCTCCCATGAACTACAACAACCTACAACTCAAATTATCTTACTTTGGAAGGAACTACCTTGCCTTCTTCTTTGCTTTCCAACTGAGTACACACCATACTCTAAGTAGATCTTGCCTGATCTTGCTCCCTGTTGTGTTGCTATCACCTTGATCTTGTTGCCACCTGCAGATCAACTTGGTTTTGCACACCTGCAAACCTAGACCTTGCACACACATACACCTGCAGATCAATGATCTTACTTACCATGTAGATCTCCAAATGTGGCCTTGCACACCTACTGACCAAGATCCTACATACATGAAGAATCCTTCTGATTCTCCAAACCAACACCCACACTTGGCACTGTGGCACTAGGAGGAACACACCATGCTCTCTTCTCTCTGAAGGAGCTAATATTTGCTCTCTTACTCTCTGGCACAAATTACAATACAACCCATGAGTCTATTATATAGATCTCATGCAAACAATAATTAGACATCTAATTATAATAATTAGATCCATAGCTTCAAGTCTAAAATTGGCCTTTTACATGCAAACAACTGGTTCGTTAACTAACTGTCCGTGAACTGGCAGTTTTGGAACCGCACAGGCGACCAACGTCAGTCCCTATCTACCTGGAGGTGACCGATGTCAGCCGATCAATGATCGACATTAGTTGCTCTTCTCACTATATATGATGGATGTTAGTTGATCAGACCGACATTGGTTACTCTGTAACTCAGCAACCTCCTCCATGTCTGCATCAGTGAAGCTTTAGCTCCACAACCTAACATGGAGGAGGGTTTCAAGGTTTAAGACCTTCAAGTTAGGTTTTAAGAGATCACTATGACAAGAAAGATATCTTAGACACATTAAGGATTATTAACCCACCATTAATAATATGTGAGGGTACCTAAATAATTATATAGTCAAATTTTTAATGAAAAATCAACACCTACAACCCTACTAAAGGGTAGACCTAGCTCTAGAGTAAGTGGAAGAGGATACAATAGTTTTTAAGGTGGTAATATGCATAAAAGGGTGTTTCATGAGATCATAAAGAATAAATAATCATAAGGAGATCAACAAAAAACCTAATTGAGAATTTACAATCAACTATACAACCAAAGGTATACCTACAACTATGCTTCACATAGTGATATACCTTAAGTTGACATCAATAGTATGTAAACATAGTGGCTTAAGGAAGGGGTACATGATCCTAAATGCCTTGGTAAAAATATAAAATGGTGACATGATCATCAAGAGATCATAATAATGTTCTAAACAAAGCCATGTCAATTATATATTCTTCCACTATGACCGTACAAGGATCAAGATCCTTAACACAGTCATATGCCTGCAAGTGTAAACTCAATCTTCTCTCAAAGTCAAGATGGACATATGTAGACACATTCATCCATATTCAAGTGATAAAATGGATAGTCTCTTAATATTATCAATAAAACTAAATCAATTCTTGACCATGAAGTGAGGGTACATAGTACATTGTATGGAATATGACTATGTAAAGACAAAAAAGCACTATTTTAGGTCAAAACATGCTAGAAGAAGGTTGAATTATGGTTACAAACATTTTGATAATACTATTGAGATAAATGATCGTGAAATAGATATTTAAATCTTACATTTCCCATGAAATCATCTCCAACAAGTATGAAACATAGTCAGTCACATGCTTAGACAATGGAAAAGAGACATTTTTGAGCTTTTTTGGCATCTACAATTGAAATTATGACTTTAAATTTGGTACACATGGTCATAATTACCTGGGTAATCTTTCATATCATTTTATAGGAGATTAAATAAGTGTAATTATTCACTATTTTGACACTTATGACCATTTGTAAGCTCATTGGAATTTTTTTAAATCATGAAAATGTTTTTTTAAATATTAACAATACCTTTAAATAATTTCCAAACTCTAATTCATATGCAAACCATGCCCTTGAGGGCTAAATCAAGCAAGCAAGCATATAGGCCAAAAAGTAATTTTAGACCTATCAAGCAAGAAGACAAATACAAAGTGATTTGGTTACATGGTGAATTCCCAATGATGATTATTTAAATTAGGTAGAATCAATGGAGGAGTCAATTTTAGTCTAAGGAGGAAATTTGAATTTTATAGTACCAAACACCCTTCAAAACCACCTGATCACATGTTCATATCTTTCACCATGTGAAGAGTTTGGAAAAACACTCTTAGAATGATTTTAGGACCCTTATGAAATTATAAATTATTAATAATCAATTTTTTTTAGAGGATGTGATGTATGAATAATCGCTAAGAGAGTAAGCATGTCTATAATGCTTGCAAACCCTATAGACAAATTTACCTTACATGATATATTTTCATACCTTTTGCATGGGAACCCAATATTTTTAGGGATATTGAAGAGGTTTATATAATACACATTAATGGAAATAAGTTTGTATTTGGAGGTCTGTGATTCAAGAATCATCATTAAGAAGATTCATCTCTAAAACCTTCCCAAACCCTCATAGTGACCACTTTTGATAAAAATGGATTTTATTGCGATAGAAACCTCATGGATAAACATTAAAACTCATAAAACAACAATTAAACTTATAGAGGATACTATAAATTCTAATTTGTTGTATGGATCTTTATAGATTAGGGTAGAAATTAGGTTTTTAGATTTAAAAACATATAAAATGAAGTGAAAGGTAGTTTTCATGAATAAAATTCATGGATATTTAAGCCTAAGACATTTTATTCATCCTAAAATCTTTATATAGTCAAAAAATTCTAGGAAGTGCCCTTACCATCTCCTTCAAAATAGCTAGTCTACAAGAAAATAGGGCAAAATTGACTTAATCAACCATAGTGATTGAGTGGTAAGAATTTCTTCATAAAAATCACCTATCTCATGGTTTGAGGAGTTCCTTTAGGGCTAATATCATCATATTTTTCAGGTTTTCAAAGTTTTTTGTAGGTTATATGGATTTCAAGAGCAATAATTAGGCTACTAGGCCTAATTGGCCTAGTGGGCCTATTTGATCAAACATCAAATAAGAAGATGGTGTTGAAGGAATAATAAAGGAGTTTAAATGGAGTTTAAATGCCACATATATATTTTTTAAGTTAATATATCATGCTTAACTCAATCCATAAGTGCCACTTCATGTAAATTGAGTAAAAATGGAGTTAACTAATCTTGAAGACTAAATCACTTTAGTTAACTGATTGGCTAGTTTCATACATCTTTCATGTTTTTAATGAAAAGGAGGACCTATTTTTAGATTAAAATCACTTCAAAGTGGATTTAAAATACCAATTTTTGGCATAACATTCATGCAAAGAGAGTTTGACAAAGTCAAGGGGCCTACCATCTTCATTCCAATGTTAAAAATGAGATTCATGCAAGATTTTCAACAAAAGGAGATTTATTAAAGACTTTAATACCAATTTGTAATTCAAGTTTGAATTGAAATTAAGTGAATTTGATCTTATCTTCCATCTTGTATTCCAATATTGGTTTTTTATTCTCTTTTATTTTCTATATATTCAAACTTTCAGGCCAATTTTCAAGATCCCTCTCTTGGGCATGATTTAACTCTACCAAGATTGAACTTTCTAACCTTTTGAGATGAATAAATGATTGTTTTTATATTAGTTTATTTAAAAATTTGATAGTATTTTATCCCTTGTCAGGTCTTGATCTCACCTAGCTACTAGTAAACTAACTTATGTAGGTCATATTTTAGTGTTTGATGTCATTTGGCTAAGCTAACAGTGGATATAAGTGATTGGTTAGTTCTTTGAATTAGGCCTATTCCATCATTTCCCTCAATATTTGATAAATTGATAAAACCTCTACATTAAATTTTGATGTATAGGAGTTATTTAAGGCTATATATTTAATCATTTCCTTGTCATATTAGTATTTTAGAAGCTCAAATAGGGTGGATGAACTAGTAATATAGGTTTATCACCAATAGTAGAATAGGATTTCCATTTTAGTATCTCTCTTACCCCTTTCATCCCAAAAAGTATAGTAGGTTTTAGTAGCAGTGTGAAAATTTATATATCATAGGAGCTAGCTTCATCAAAACTAGAGGTCTAGTCTGAGTTTAAGTGTTCCACACGTAGGATCATTGTAATGTTAGTCTAGGTGTGAAGCAGTTTCAAAACAAAATATGTTAGCCTTCAATCAAGATGCTATCTGGGTTGCTAACATATATCTTATGATATTTTTATATAATTTTTTTCTTTGTATTTTTTATTATTATTTTCATGCATTGTATGTCCCTGATTTTGTTTTTTCATGTGTCAAAAATTCAAGTTTCCATGAATAGGTTTTGGAGTGTTCTGGTAGTTCTAGGTGTGCTATTTATAAAGAAGGGTTTGAGTCCTTTTTCCCTGAGTTGTGAAGTATAAATAATATTTGGATGACTCTAAGATCATATAGTTTTTGTATATATGGTTTATTTCCATAGTTGTTTGGCTATATTGTGTTTAATCTTCAGTAGTTCAAGATAAACTTTATGACTATGCATAGGCTTAGTGTGAATATTACTAATGGTGTAATCCAAGTAGTGGTTTGAGATAAAAAGTGTCATGGAAAAAATATGAGCTTATTATAGGTCTATTTTATTTTTTATGATATTTTCCTACCATGTTTAAAATTTGAAAGTGTTTCATAGAAGGCAAAGTGTAATGTGTCCCAAAGTAGACCTAAAAATGATATGAGGCCTAATTAAGGTATGTCAGACCTAAAGGGACTCAAAAAACTTTTGATTCATGTTTATGATATGTCCTAACATCTATTACATGGCTTAAATAAGAGGTTAAGGGTGTGGCTGACCAATAAGGATATGAGCAAGAGGCTTATATAAATGCAAGGCAATTTAGGCCTATAGTAGTGAGAAGAGTATAAGTGAATAAATAATATATTGCAGAGCATAATGAGGTCTTGTATACCATAAAAATGGTTGATATAAAATATCATAAATATATAATATGGGTATTGTATATTATTATCAAGGTCAAATAACCTAATCTATCTTGAAGAGACCTAATTGAGTGAGCAGAGCTAGAAGGTAGTTTGAGAGTGCTAAGAGTGTGAAGAGATAAAGAGGTGGTCATCATCAGTTGGTTGAGAAATAAGGTTTAATAAAGGTGATAAAAATAATTTTGTGGCTAATTTGGCATTGAATCATTTATGGGATTGGTTTCTCCTTGCAAGTTGTTGCTTGTTAATGCCTAGTTGAGTTAGTGCTTAGCTAGTTAGGGTTGGTGATCCATGTGAAGTGAGTGCTTCACTAAATTTGGTGTTTGTATTATATAATATTATTAAATTTTTATAAATAAATGGGTTTTACTCCCCTTGAGGGTTTCCCACATATTTTATGTTTTCATGTGTTTCATGTTTATGTAGATAGGTGTTTATGCTTGCTAGATATATGTGCTTGATTGAATGATTCATGATTGTTTAAGTGAAAATGATAAGAAATGTTTTTTAATATTGAGTAACCCCCCATATAATTCATTTTTATTCTAAAATTTGGTATCATAGTGGGTCCTTTTTATTATTCCTAATAGCCTAAAGGAGATCCTAGAATCAAGGATGACTAGTCAATAAACTCAAGGTGGTTTCTCTACTAGTTCAGACCCATCAGAGATAATTTAAAAGTATGAATATGAGTTAAGATGAAATAATTGAATATTTAAGGTTGATGAATTTTAAAATTTCATTATAGTATTAGGAGAAGTTAAATAATCTATAATTTTTTAAAAGATATTGAGAACACTAACTCTTAAGTTTGAGTCTAAGGTGTCTCCAGCAGAAGAGATGTAAGATTTGGACAAGATTAAAATGAATGGGATTCATGGTATATTGACTTCCTATGAGATGATAAAAAATGAAATAAGACCTCCTAATAAGGAATCATCTTTCAAAGTTGAGAAGTAAATAAACAAAAGCATCAAGAATGAGGAATGTTCAGATGTTGATGATCAACATTATAAACATCATGAAGATGATAGGAAGGTCTATAATATTAACAATAACAATAAATATTTTAGGAATTATGAAGGTAAGAAAGGGATATTTAATAAAAATATAATTTTTTACACCACATAAGATAACAAAGCACATAATGTAAGTGACACAAGCACATTTGATAGTGATGGTGGAAGTAATGAACCTAAAAATGACAATAATGAAACCTTAATCATGGCCATAAAATTAGACAATGAGGGTTGCTCAAATGATAAAGACCTTATGGTTGATGTATAATTAGATAAATAAGAAGCTAAAGTGAACCATGAAGTAGATTTGGTAAGTTCCCTAAAAGAGTTTAAATTACAAAGAATAAAGAATCACAAACTTAGATCATTAGTTAAGGACTATGAAGATAAGATTGGTTTGTTTGAGGAGAGATTGAGCAACACATCCAAGGAGTATGATTAGATCATCAATCAGATTGAAGCACAAATGGAGATAGTCATTACTAGCTTAAAATCTAAAGAGGAAGAATGCACCGGGTATGATATTGAAGTGGAGACCTTAAAAGTTGAGTTGGGTCAAACATCTAGCAAGGTGAAGACCTTTTTGAAGTTTGAAAAGAGAAATAAGGCTGTAGATGATATCTTGAGTAGTCAAAAGTTTATAAGTGATAAGATAGGTCTTAGTTTCAAAGAATACCAAAAGGTGGTAGCTCAAGTCAAGGAGAAACCTAATGAAGATAATAAGGTCAACATGAAAATACCAATCAGACAAGCTAATGCTATGAGGTATGATAATTCATTTAATGGTTATTATTTTGTAAGTAGTCCTTTTGGTCATAGAACAAGAGAGTGTAGAAGACCCTCCAAGAATGAGTACTCATGGGAATATAGAAGGAGTCATAGTTCATAGCAGTTAAGAAGTATGAATGAGGTGGTTTGATATAGTTAGCATAATGTGGGACACATTTAAATATTATTTCCTAATAGGGTTATAAGGTCATCAAGTTAGAATAAGAAGTTTGAATCCCCTAGAGTCCAAGAGAGAAGGAAAATGAATGTGTGGAAACAAAAGATAGTAAAGGTTACTCATGATCAGTTTATAAGATCAAATGAAATGTTTGATATGGTATAGTATACTTCAGTTGAGAAATCAAGTTAGGAATGTTTGTTATTAGCTCATATTGATGATCAAATGGTAGATGAAGAGATCAAGCCTATAGTGTCAATCAAGCCTAAAAGGATATTGAATGACATCTAGTCTTGTGAGATCATGGAGATCTAGGAATATTTTGAGATTGTGTGTCTTTAGTGCATTATAGAAAGGGGTGATTCCATTAGGATTCATGGAAACACTTTATAGTTAGAAAAAGAATGTTAGATGCTTAGTTTCAGGGGGCGATATTTAGGTTATTGACTGAGCTTGATATGTGTTGAGAAGTGGTCTTGTAATGTGAGTTCATTTGAAGGAGGTACGAATGAATTAAGGGTGAGCATGTTACTTTAATAAATTTGTCATTAATGTCAAAGGGGGATAAAGTTTAAAAAGTAAGATTGACTAGATTGAGGGAGATGAGAGTGATTAGATTGAAAAATGTTTTTCCATCAATGACAAAGGGGGAATTTGTTAAGAAGTTTTGTTATGATGTCAAGGTTGATGTAATTGATGTTAAGGTTCATCTGGTGAAGATTCATGATGAATCACCTATGAGACATGATCTTGTGTGCTTGATGTGACAAGAAAGCCATGTGACAAGAAGGTAACATAATATCTTTCTATTGAGAGAGAATTTGAAGGCAACCTAATGATTATTCTATTGGTTGTTGTCAAGTTTATTTTATTTTTATAAGAGTGTTGTATTATTAATGTTATTTTTTGATATAACCATTGAGTTAATCATGTTTGATTACTATTCTTTGAGTATAAGGTATTTTTGAGAAGCCTAGTCATAACAAGCATAGTCATATCATGAGCACGTGCATGATGAACATGAATAAGTATGTATAGAGGTATGAAATTATTTAAATATCATGTAATGAATGTGATAAATTTGTATAAGCATAAAATGGTGTTTCAATATTAGTTGGCAAGCTTCAAGTTCTTGAGAAGCCTAGTCATGGCACTAGTCATAACATGTAACGTCCTAGTGAGAAGGTTTAAGCATGGTGGACTAGTGAGATGTATACAAAAAGGAATAATAGGCTATATAGGGAATTTTTATCATGAATATGAGGCATTGGATCACTTATGAGAGTTTAAAGGTGAGCCTATGGGGTAAGATCTTAATTTTAATTTTGCAAATACATTAGTTCTACACCCTACTTGACTTAATGAGGTGTCATGAGGTGTTTTCAAGGTCTATCAAGGATTTAAATTAGTGTTTGATCAAGAAATATTTTTCTTGATTTTGATAATGAGGTGGTGAGTGTATGTAAAGAGTTATGAAGGTCAATTCTAAGGCCTAATATGATTTGTAGGTTAAGGTTTAGAGAGCAAAGAGAGAGAGCATGGCCTAATGAGGGGTCACGATCAAATTTCAATATGTTTGAGATCATATGATCATGGATAGAAGTATGACATATTTTTAAAATAATTTTCACAAGGTTTGAGGTCATGGTTTGTAAGGTAAGGTATGAAAAGTGGATTTGAGGTCTCTTTTATGCACAAAATGAAGTGTTCTCAACCCAAAAAGGACTTTCAAGTGTTCTTTGGCATGTGTAACCTATGCATGAGAACCTAATATACTAATGGTAGATGGGTAATGGTCTTAGATAAAAAAAGTTAAGCATTATTTTTTGGATTAAGGGGTTATGCTTTATGAATGATCATTAAGACTAGAAGATGGTTTAAACCCTCAAAGAACGCTAATAATGACCCAATATGAAATAATTTATTTTAAAGTGCTCAAAATGGGTTGGTATGGATAGTTAAGTAATTGAAGGTTGTATTCAACTTTTCCAGGAATCTCTTGGTGTGATTGGTTTGTCAGGTGTGTGAGTAGACCCTATAGGAAATTGTTAGTTTCTCAAAAATTTATTGTAGTAGTCAGATTTGACAAAGTCAAAGTTACTAAATGGATGGAGGATAGAGTTTTATACTTTTAGTTAGTGTCCATGGTAGTATATAGATAGTTTTTATCCCTCATGTGTGTTAAATTGGTCATTGAAATTGACTAATTCCTCATAGGCCTAATGGTGGAAATAATGAGAAATCCAAGTAGTAATGAGAAGGTGATTAGGGATGTGTTATCATTGAATAAGGATGAATCAAAGTGCATGGGGAAAGTTTTAAAGAATTTTAATAAATTTTCATGTTGTATAGAAGTTTTATAGGTTAGTGGATATGATGAAGATGTTGCTTATAATTTGACATGTCTGGTTCAGATGAAAAAGTGAGGTACAAGATTATGAGATTGGTCTGCAAAACCAATATTACCACATGAACATATTATATTTTTATCTGATAATAGTTTAATGATCTCATAAGATAATCCAAATGTATCAATAGTATTTTAAAATATTCATACAAGTGCTAAAGGTCATTATCACCATGATTGTATGTTAAGGTAAACTAGCAGTTTTGGGTAAACAAGTTATAGTGATGAACTTGAGACTCTATGCCATAATATTATGTACTAGTGCATGTGATTTTGAATTTTTTTAGTTTTATTGCATATTAATTCTTTCCATAATGTTGGAATTCAATGTTATAGGTTGAAATATTGAAGCCAAAATGGCTTATTTGGCTGAGTGAGGTCTAAGAGAGAGAAGGTCAACAAATTGGTCTGAAAGACCAATAGTTGCCATTATATCTTATGATATTTTTATTTAAGGTTATTATAATGATGTTTTAGGATCATGTTAATTAATTTTAAGTCTTTTATTATGTTCTCTTATGTGTCAAAATTTCAAGTTTCCATGATTGGGTGTTCGAGTGTTCTGGCAGTTCTAAGTGGGCTCTTTATAGAGAAGGATTTGAGTCCTTTTACCATTATTTGTGAAGTATAAATAATATGTTGATGAATATAAGGTAATATAGTTTATTTATATATTTTTAATTTCCATATTTGTTTAGATATTTTGAGTTTAATCTTTAGTAGTTCAAGACAATCTTTTTGAGTGTGCATAAGGCTAATGTGAACAATACTAATGGTGTACTCCAAGTAGTTGTTTGAGATAAAAAGTGTCATGGAAAAAATATTATATTATTATAGGTATATATTATTTTTTTATGATATGTTCTTTCCATGTGTTAAATTTTAAAATGTTCCAAGGAAGTCAAAGTGTAATGTTTCTCAAAGTAGACCTAATGAAATTAGGTCTCCATGAGATTTAAAGATGAAATGAGGCATAACTGAGGTATGTCAAACCTAAAGGGACTCAATTCACATTTTATTCATTTTTATGATATTTATTAAGTTCTATTCCATGTCTAAATTAATAGGTTAAGGTTTTTTTGGTTGACAAAGAAGGATGTGAGTAAGAGGCTTGTATAAATATAAGGCAATTTTAGGCCTATAGTAATGAGAAGAGTATAAGAAAATAAATAACATATTATAGATTATAATGAGGTATTGTATACCATAATAAGGGTTAATATAAACTATAATGAATATATAACATGGGTATTATAGATGACTATCAAGGAAAAATGACCTGATCTATCTTGAAGAGACCTAAATGAGCAAATAGACCTAGAAGGTAGTTTGAGAGGGCTAATATTTTGAAGACCTTGTTGTTTCCTAGTTATACACCTCATAAACTCAACCTTTCACACTTCATATAAATGATAAGAAACTATGGGAAACCCACTAATATGTCATTATATCTAGAGAAGTGTTTGACATCAGGATTAGACCAAATGCAAAAAATGAATGAGAGGTAATTATAGAGGGTATGGTTAGCTCCCTGATACTTTTGGATATGCATAAACCAAGGTGAGAGAACGTATGGGGTATCTTGCTCACATGGATGGATTTTACAGTTCAATCTCCATGGGGATTCTTGGCACAAGGGAGAAATATTACCAAAACGTAACCAACTTTTCACACTTCACTTGTGAAGGGTTGTCACACAAAATGCACAAATTCTCTGTGTCATACACAAGATAATAGAGATATATGAAAGGATGAATACAATATTCATTCTATAATATACTAAACAATAGGGACCAAATTAAAAACTATAGTGCTAGAATTTAAAGCACAAACTACAAACATGTTTCAAATGTATAAGATCTTATGTATTTACAAGGCAACACTTATAGATGCAATAGGGTGTGTTATTTGTAGGGTAGGGTAGGGTAGGACAAGTTAGATAATTATAAAATATGGAGGGTGACATGTTGGTGGTTTCCAAACAATAGGGTATCTAGCAGTATTTCATGACAATGTCCCTTAGTAAAGATGCAGGAAAAACTTCAAATGTAAGACAATGATAAACACCAAATGATTCTAATAGAATAGGACATACATTGAAACTAGAATCTCAAATACTTTCTCCTACTAACTTCATGATCCTAGGTTGCCCTTAAAAGTTATTCAAAAACACATTTCCAAATATAACTGTAAAGAGGGATTTATAACCTAGGTACATGCTTAGAATGACAACCAGTAATGAACATAAACCTAAATATCTAATCAATAGAAACTATTAAATATATTATTACATTTCATTAATACGATACAATAAATAACCACAAATATTTTCTAGTGACTTGAAAAATAAATATTACAAACATCAACACTTCAAATTGCTACCATGAGGACCAACATGGTGAGATTGCTATTTTGACAAGAGATACATAAACATGATATTAAATATTGATAATAGCTATACAGATATAACCACCTTAGCAAGGGAGACAAAATATACACACAATAATTGATACCAAATTTTCTATGTAGAACCTAGACTTAGGGAAAATGGACACCTAAAATAGTGACCTACAATAACCAACAACCAAACACAACCTTATAACAGAGGAAAAAGACCATATTTATACATTTTCAAATCTAGAACCATGGGTCACAACTATAAAAAATGGAGAACAAGCTTTTAAATATGCCCAGATACTTCTAATTGGAAAATCCCCTTTGCCACTTTTGAGATACTCATCCAATTACAAGAAAATAATCATTGTTGCAACTACCTTTACAAGGAATGATGAATATTTACACAAAACCTTTCATATTTTGACTAAAAACATCTTTCACATGAGATGGAAGGAGGATATATGCTTGAGGAGCCAAATAGATTTTGTTATTATGTGGAACCACCTAGAGATTCTCTTGAACGCTCACCTACACAGCTAGAGGAAAAAATCATTTGAAGAACCAAATAGATTTTGTCCTTATGTGAAAATTATTTGGAATTTTTTTCTTGTTTATCAATTTGGAAATCATGGACACTTTTGGAAAAGAATTCTTTTCTTTGTGCAAACTGAGGAAAGCTCCTTTACCTTATGATGATAGCTCATGAATGATTTGATGGTGACATAAAATAGATAATTAACCATGATCATGCTTGGAAATATTTGCTCTTAGAATGATAGTTAGAGATTATTCTACACTTTAAATCATTGCTACATTTATGAAAGAGCCATAAATTTTAGCCTTAACCTAGACACTTTTAATTTCCTCATGCAATCTGAACCCTTTAAAAAGCTTGTCTTGGCTTGCACCATTTGATCTTGATAGGATATATTATCACATGTTATTATATTTAGATCAAAATACCAAATTCCATTAGTTGTTCAATAGGTCTGATGTAAAAATGGTGCCACTTGGTAGCTTCATGGGATCTCTACATCATACTCTATCAGCCCCATCAAGCTAATGTGCTCTTTACAAGTGGTGGTATCACATCTACTCTAGGAATTTTTGAAAATTTATGACTTAATATTCCCTATTGATTAGAAGGTGTACATTTAAATGCATATCATTTATCAATGGGAACATGATGAGCCTTATCCTACATCACAAGCTTAACCTTTTGACTTTGAACTCACACCATCCAATCTTGATTTCCTAAGCAAAATCACTTCATCATATCATGATTTGAGTAATGAGGCATCATTTTATATTGCCTATTATTGTCCCAAATAATGTGCCACTTAGTATCCATATGGGCTTCCTATGTTCCTTTGACTAGTCATCCTTCATCACACTTCATTGTATCACCTTGTTCCATGTAAATGTGTATCATTAGATCTGACTCAATTTAAAAACAAATGGCTACTTCATGAGGTCTAAATTTGATGCTCATGTGACTTACCTATAAATTTTAATTATAATGGCTCATCCCTATAGATTAAAGTTGGCATCTACACACCTGTTAAAAGACATCCATGAAACCATCACCTTTGCAATTTAGAAATTTCTTCAAGACTTTGTTCTATGGTAATTTGGTCTGAGTCTTTGTATTTATTACTTATACTTTCATTGGCCCTTTGGTATTTGAATTCTATTCATCACAATTGTCCTAGAATAATTATTTTAGGCATTCTATCAAGATAATTATCTCAGACAAAATATCTGGGACAAATTCTTTGAAAGATTTATTTTTAAACTTTTCCCACAAGAATTGAGCTTTGGATTATTTTTGTCTTCCTTAGGATAATTGTTTTAGACATTTAATTTGAAAAAAATTCCCCAAATAAATCAGTTCTTTTCACTTTTACTGAATAAATTTGAGACTTATCTCCTTTTGCCAAAGAATTTGAACTTTACACTTCTCCCAAAGAAATATGATTCTTTCAGACCTTTAGCATGGGAAAAATGCTTGAAAGATTTAAGACCTCTTATTCATAATAAATTTGATAAAATTAATATTATAACTTGGATTTTCACCCTTTGAGGAGATGGAAAATCTCTCCTCATCTAAATGGCACAATAGAAACACTTCTAAGATTGTGGGTAGCCTAAGGAATGAGGTGAATCTCTAGATAGGGCTAGTTCCCTTGACGTACTACTTTGGATCACACTAAAACTAACTTTTAGGGTAAAAAGGAGAGAGGTAAATAAAATAAAAATATTATAATGGAGATGATACACCAAATAATATGATGACTTCTAACCAATAGCATGTTACACATGAGAACAAATGACAAACTAAACATACACTTCTTCAATTTGTCTTCTCACATCAATGTTACATTATGAGGTTATGGATGAATGCCTTAGGATAGGAGGACTAGAGAAGAGGAATATGACAAAACTAATGAATATAATAACTCATTAATACTTGGACATATCCTATAACACTTCACATGCCCTGTAAGAAGAGGCTATAAATAGGTGAAAGAATGAAACATGTTAAGAAATCCATAGTTTTCACTAAGAAAGATTCATCATCCAATTGAAAACACTATGAATAGTCATGAAATAGGTAAAATCAGTAGTATTATTGATCAAATTGTATGCATTTGAGTAGGGATTCTCGATACTCAGGTGGATCATAGATTACAATGCCAAAATGGCTAGTTCTTATAGAACTTGAGAGAGAGAGAGAGAGAGGAGAAGAGAGAAGTCCAAGGGTCACAAGGATGATTTGAAATATGATAAAATTTGATAATCATGCATGAAAATAAGATATAGGATGAAAAATGTAAGTTTAAGGAGCCCAAGTGTCCATCCAAGTCATCAAAATCTTGTAAAGTGGCATAAAACTCCTTATTCTAGCTCAAAAAAACTACCTACATGATTGGAATTTTTTGAATGCCTCATAGCTAAATAATACTAGTTCCAATGATTTAAATTAAGGTTAAGGGGTTTATGCATGCCTATCCATGAATTTTTTTCAAGATTAGTCCTCTATAAACACCTGGAAAGGAGATATCATCATCTATAGTATATAAATCTCTTGTTTCATGTACCTGTTGATGTGTAAAATTGCGCTTGTTTCTAACACCAACAATGGGAAGTTTCAAGATGTGGGACTTGAGACTTGAAAAAACCTCCACATTTTTAAGAAGATGGTCTCTTCTTTATATCAAGTGTATACTAGAAAAATGGATAGAAATTTTAACAAAGACACAAATGTAAGAAATAAAATCTAACTATGGCGATGTGCCTGAATGTAATTCAACCTTAATCCTGAGCACAGTGAGACTATATGTAAGATACAATTACATTTAAGAGAAAACAAGTGCATGATCAATGTAAAATATGGAAACAATAGAAATAGAGGCTCACAACATAGATTGATTTTGTAGTGATACAAAAAATATCAACAAAGGTATAGGGTTTAATCTTCTTATTTGAATTCTCCAGTCACATAAGAGGCATAGAAACACACATAGTTATATAAACTTTCCAACTCAAGAAAATGGAACAAAGGCAAATGATATTCCTAATCATAGCTCTAGAATGTCTAAAACTCTTAGCAACACAACCTAGACTAATTTTTCAATGACACAAAAAATATCAACAAAGGCACATGATTCAATCTTCTTATTAATTCTCCAGTCACATAAGGGGCACAGAAACATGCACAGTTACATAAACTTTCCAACTCAAGAAAATAGAACAAAGGCAAATGATATTCCTAGTCACAGCTCTAGAAAGTCTAAACTCTTGACAATAATTATCTTAGAAAATTCTCTCTAGTATCTGATGATGATTTTGGTGATATCTGCACCATTATTTATAGCCTTAGATTCACTCTAAATTGTCTACTTGTTCTCAATCTAACGGCCCAACTAAAATCTAACCAAACTGGAAGTGTCTAATGGAAGATATTTCTTAGATTTTAAAATTCTCTATCTTTTAGTAGTTCATTGGCTGAAATAGATCGTAGGATGCTTCCTTCTATTCAATGGAAGAGGACCCTAAGCCAATTCCTTGAAAACCTTCTTATTACTTAGGAGACACCAGAGAATGACACTTGGTGTGTTCCACAACACCTATTAAAGACATGCGGCACTTTCCATGTAATTTATACTCCTTTTGTGTCTTTGCTTATGAGTGTTATACCTTTGACACCTATTGTAATCTGCTTCCTCAAAATTTTAATAGCTTCAAATAAACTAAGACGCACATCTTTTCTTGCCTAAGCAACTTGAAAAGGAGCATAGGGATAGGTGGTGATTTCCGCTTGCTTCAATAAGGACATGTGGCAATCTCCACTACTTTTAGTTATCTTTTGAGAATCTTGTAGAAGATGACATGTGCAAGTTTCCACTTAACTATAGTTATATTATAGAAACAATCAGGCCTCATTTCATCTTTACACAGACAGTGACACTTGGTGGCTTTTTCTTGCTTCAAAAACAAAACTTGAGACCCACCATAGTCTTTCTTATATCGGTGAAGAAAAATGAAAATAATTTGTATCTCAACACATGGTGGCCTCTGCTCTCTTTAGTTAGGATACGTGGCATCTTCCATCACTTTTAGAAAATCAAATTGTAACCTTTCACGATTACCACTTGGCACTTTCCACCTAATCCTGATACTTAGCTTGTTGAAACCTTTCACTGAAAAGAGATGAAACACGGGTGTTGATATGAAACATGGATGCTGACACTTGTCACATTCCACTAAGTTGTTATGGGACATGTGGCATGTCTTGACCAACTTATAGAAAATATGAAAGGTGCCTCAGATGATGACACTTGGCAGCTTCCACTTGACTTTGACACTTAGACAAAAATGAATCAAAAGGAAAATTAGCACTTGCACTCTATTTCAAAACTTCACCATCTCAGACAAAAGTATGTGGGAATAAAATTTTATAGTGTGCAACTGAAAAATAGAATGAAACGTAGAGTAATTTTTTACTCTATATTTATTGGTGACCCTAAGGAATTTTGATCCTACTCAAAAAGAATCTACAACTACCGCATGATCCAAAAACACTAAAAAAACACATTTTTAACTAAAATGTTTCAAATATATCCCATTTACAGGAATCTCTTCAGGTTCACCTTTCATCATTTCTAGCTCAAACAAATTTTGCTATTTACACACCTAAATTTTATAAGGGCCAGTCCATAATGCTTCAAACTTAGTTTATTGACCTGGTTTGGTGGCTCTTGCATCCCATTTCAAAATAATTGAGCCTATTTTGAAATGGAGATTTGAAGTCCTTTTATCAAAATAGTATTTAATTATTTTTTGATGCTTTATAAATGAATGATGTGTTGCATCCCTCTTTTCTTGAACTTATAGAAGTTCTGTGAGTCTGACCTACATGGGGCCATTTTCTTCAATTTTAATTTGTTTGATCAGCTGGAGAGTAGGAATCTCCAAGCTTAGGGGAATTACAGTAGGCTTTCCATAGACCAATTCATATGGGGACATTTTGATCACCTATTTAGGCATGATTCTATCAACCCATAGTGCTAAATTAAGCACTTTATGTCACTCTTTCTGATGATCAGCCCCTATTCTTTTGATGAGTCTAATCAGGTTCTTATTAGTTGATTCTGCCAAACCATTACCCTGAGGGTAATAATTAGAAGAACTTTTCAGATATATTCCATGCTTTAATGTAAAGTCAGATACTTTGGACCCTAAAAATGCTTTAGCATTATCTGAAATTATGGTGTGAGGAGCCCCAAAATGAGTAGTGATACTCCCTAGAAAATCTAGGATCACATTTTCTGTTGCTTCCTTGAGTGGCACTGCCTCAGTCCATCTGGTGAAATAATCTGTGGCTGTTAAGATCCACTTGTGACCCATACTAGATACTAGATTTATCATTCCAATGAAGTCAAGACCCCATTGAGCAAAAGGTTCATCCACAATTATGGGACTAAGAGGCATTACTGCATTCCTTCTCATCCCCACATAATATTGACAAGATTGACATTTTTTAACCAGTTGTTAACAATCTATAAATAAAGTAGGATAGAAATAACCTACTTCACTTATCTTTATATTTGTGGTCTTTGTATAAAAATGTCCACCCGATACTCCATGATGCATTTCATGTAGTATTTTCTTAACCTCATCCTTTTCTACACATCTTAACAATTTGCCATCAGAATTTCTTCTGAAAAGAACCTATTCAATTAAAACAAAATGAACTCCTTACATCCTATAGTATCTTCTCTTATTTTGAGGGAGTTCTCTTGGGTAAATCCCATTTTTCATAAAATGAATCTTGCTTGTAACCCAAAATTCTTGATCAACTTCTTGTATTCTCAATACAATTTCTTCTTTTGTTCCTGAATTTATCTCTTCGAGTATCATCTTTTCAAGCTCTTGAGTCATATATTGGCACAAACCCCTACCTCTAACTAATTTAGTGGGTTTGACTTCTACATCATATTCAAGGATCTTAGTTATCCAGTTTGCTCTTTTTTTAGTTATTTCACCCTCTATGTTATATTCTCTGACACTTGGTGAGCTACAAGTATCAGGATTTTACTTCCTGATACTATATGCCTAAAATTTTTAAGGGATTTTACCATAGCATATGCTTGTTTTTTCATAAATTTATATTTGGTTTCATATTCCCTAAGAGTCCTTGAGAAAAAGGCTATTGGATTCTCTCCCTCCTGTATATCATCTTTCTGTGTTAAGACAGCAACAATACTAAGCTCTCCTCCATATACATACATTACAAAAGGCTTAGAAAAGTTTGGGTTTATAAGTATTGGAGCTATTGAGATAACTTTCTTGACCTCTTCAAAGGCTTGCCTTCCTTCTGTATTCCACTTGAAAATTAGGTCTTTTTTCAACAAGAATGTCACTGCTCTTACTAAGCCTGCAAAGTTAGATATGAACCGACTGATGAAATTAATCTTTCCCAAGAAAGATTGAATTGCTTTCTTATTAATTGGAAGAGGTAAGTTCATTATAACTACCACTCTTTTTGGGTCTATAGAGACTCCTTCTTTAGATAATATATGTCCCAATAATTTTCCTTGAGGAACAACAAAGACACATTTCTTAGGATTCAAGGATATTCCAAATTCTTGACATTTTTTTAACACAGCTTCTAAATGATCAAAATGATCAGCAAATTTTTTTGAAAAAATAGTAAGGTCATCAAGATAAATCAAGATGATTTTATTTTTCAGTTCCCCAAATGCAACATCCATAGCTCTCTGAAAATTGGCTCCAGCATTTGATAGGCCAAATGGAATTTTAGCATATGTAAATGTTCCCCATTTGGTAGTAAAAGTAGTCTTATATTGGTCTTCATTATCCGACCAAATATGATTGTATCCAGAGAAACCATCTAGCAAAGAAAACCTCTCAGATCTAGCCACTGTCTATAAAATTTATTCCATGGAGGGCAAGGGATAGTGATCCTTCAAAGATGCTTTGTTTAGATCTCTAAAATTTACACAAAGTCTTATATGACCATTATTTTTTCTAACTAGTACCAGATTTGATACCTAGGTTGAGTGTTTGATTAGAAAAATTATTTTAGAATCTAAAAGTTTCTACAACTCATCCACCATTAGAGGCTCAATCCTTGGATTCACTAGCCTCTGTTTTTATCTGACAGGCTCAGATCCTTCAGTTAGTTCTATTATGTGATGAATAATGTCTCTATTATATCCATGAAAGTCTTCATAGCTCCAGGCTATAACTCTGTCATATTTTTTGCATAATTTAATTAGCCTTTCCTTTTCTACTTGTGTTGTAGAATTTCCAATTTTTAATTTTTTCCCTTCACTCACCTCTATTTTAGAATAATTTACTTTGTTTTATTGGAACCTTTTCTTCTCCAGGCTTACATCTTCTGGATCAAAAAGGCTCTCTAAAGTGATTAAACCTTTGGGAAGCTTATTATTCTTTAATTGTATAATTTGATCCCCATATGCCTCTTCAATCTTTGGTTGAAATTGATCGACAAAATTCCCTGATTGTTGAAAGAATGAGAGTACTTGAAAATCATTCTCAAATACTTGTCAATTCTCATCATTATCTAGGATAGTTGGCCTTACTATAACCTTTACTGACTCATTATTAACTAATAGGCTAGTTGCTGGATCAAACTACGAACCAATATGTGCCATCCTATCAGCTTCAAAATTTTGAATCCAAGGAACTACTTCAATATTGAAATCTTCAAAATTTTCTATTAAGTCCCAAACTCTGTACTTATAGGATTTCATCCTTACATTCTTTGCTATTGCCTTTTCTCTAATTTGCTTTACTACTAGTTCTGAATCTCCTTTACTATTAGATTCTTTATCCCCTTTTTCTTGGCTAATAGGAGCCCATGTACTAACGATTCATACTTGGCATCATTATTAGTAAAATAAAATTGAAAATTGATAGCTCTTAAATTTTTTTCACCATTTGGAGCAGTAAGACAAATTCCTACTCTAGCACCATTTTTACTTCTAGCCCCATCAAAATTTAAAGTCCAAATTTCTGAATCTTTTTTAGATTCTTGAGTATTCGGTGTCTCTTCCCTTAAAACATTTGGGATTTCATGGTCTTCATCAAAAATAACATAAGTGCCTAGACCAGTAGAGTCATAATTTCCATATGGGTCACTTTGCATCATAGTTAACAACTAGTTATTTTCATTTTCTTGATCATGCTTAGTCCATAATGCTTTAAACTTTTCAACAAAAACCCTTTCTTCCTTATTTATCATAACATGATCTACCTCTAATTTTGATATTAGTTCATTGGTGATGTGATCTTTTGACAGTGGTTTAGATAGAATTTTCATCTTTGAACCATATTTAGTTCTTAGAACTAAGTGAGACCAGTCAAGAGACATATCTCCTCCTATCTTGGCTGTAAAGTCTCTTGATAAACATAGGCCAAATACATGAGGTATATCTATCACTACTATATCTTGATTTACAATTATATTTGGATAAGTTTATAATTCTAATGGGAATTATTTAATTCTCCCTATTATTTGCACTAGTTTGCCTTGTATATGCATAACTCCTTTAGTGAGTTGCTCATATTTTATATCTAAAGCATCTATTATTTGCTTTGTCATTATTGTAGTACTAGCCTTTGAATTTATCATTACATTATGTAGCATTTTCTTGCCAACTATCATAGTTAAATAGAAGGGATCTGGTTTGGATTTGCTTACCTCTGGTGCAATGTTCACTAAGGCTGTTGTCTGCAGATGAACTGTGTCTTTGAGCTTTCTTTTATCATCAAGTCCTTCAGTACATTTGGGCATTGCTTAGCTTTGAAGAGATTCTTGTAACAATATCCTTTGTTCAAGAATAGCTAATATGTCCCAAATTGATACTTGTGTTTGAGTCATCTTCAGTTGATCAACCACATTCATTGATCCCAAAGTTTGAATTCTTGGAGGATTAGGATATCTTGTCTTTCCTTGAACTTGTCCAGGAACTTCTTGATTCTACACTGGCTAAAGCATTTTTTGTCTAACAACTATGTTTTGATGACATTGAAATGAAGGATTTTCCATAACTTCCTTGTTTATAACTTCAGGCTATTCCACCATCCTTATCTTTTATCTAGAATAATAATCTATTTGCACCATGGGTTCCTTGAATGTAGAAACTTCATTCAAGAATACCTATTCTTCCTCTTTAACCCATGAGAACAAAGCATATTCTGGGGCTATTTCTTCTTGTTTTTGTAAATATATCCCTTGCATCTGAGCCATTAAGACTAAATTTTTCATACCATAAGATTGGTAGACTTGATTGTCACTAGTACTCACATTATTATTTTGCCCTAGAACAATCTCTCTATTTGAATTGGGAGGAATAGTCTGTGAGGGTGTAGAGACTGCAACTAATTGATTTGTTGGCTAAGGGTTATTTTGCCTTGGAGGACCCTAGTATTGGTTTGGCTAAGATAAAATATATTTCCTTGATAGCCCTGATATTGAGGTTTAGTATAAGTATTCTGATATCTTTTTATATTAATCAGCTCATTAGAAAATGTCCTCAAGATATTCTTAATATCAGCTAGCTCAGATGACTAAGTGGGGACACTTTCTTTAGTAGGTGGTTGAGGATATGTGTACATAGACATAGGTGGGGTTATAGATTTATGAGCTTCTTGAGGTAATGGCAAGGATATCTCTTAGAAAATGGGCATGGGAGGCCTTGGGGGTAACTTTTCAACATCTATTAAATTATTCTCAACTCTGATCGCATAGTCATAAGCCTCTAGCAGAGTGTGTCCTCTAAGTGACTGAGTCATAATAGATATATCTAAATTTAAAGCCTTAAGATAAAACACTATGGCCATACCTGGTAATGGTCTAGCTATAGTGGGAATTCTTTCCCAAGTATTTTGAAATCTAGAATTGAAGTCAGTCATCACTTCTTGTGGTGCCCTTTGGATGGTAATCAATTAATGTAACAAAGAAGACTTATCACCCTTCTCTTCAAATCTTTCAAAGAAAAGATCTTTGAGTTGATGCCATGTAGAGATGGTATTTGGGGTTAGGGACCGGTACCATTCTAGAGTCTTCCCTTTAAAAGAAGCTACTAATAGTCTTATGGCCACATTTTACTGTGTGACAACATGTATATCACAAACATATGATACATCTTGCAGATGTTCTTCAGGTGTTTTAAAGTCTTGCCCATTGAATTTGGATAGAGATTTTAGGGCATTCACTGGGATAGTGTCCCAAGTGGCTAGTGGTATTGGGAGAATCAATGGACTACCAATGTTCCAACTTGCATAATTTATTGGGGGTATAGGGGCTACCACATTTGCTCTTGGTATTGGTATAAACTGGTTGACTCTTCTTCTTAGACTAGTTACCAAAGGTGGAAAAAGAATACATGGATTTATATTAGATTGTGATCTGGTTACTGGTCCATAGCTATGACTCCTCGTAGTTCTCTGTTTCATATGATCTTGAAAGAAACTTTAATATTGGTCCCACCAGGCATGCCAAAAATTGTTGATGTTTAAAATTGTGCTTGTTTCTAACACCAACAATGGGAAGTTTTAAGATGTGGGACTTGCGACTTGAAACAACCTCTATATTTTTAAGAAGCTGGTCTCTTTTTTATATCAAGTGTGTATTGGGAAAAGGGTTAGGAATTTTAATAGAGACACAAATACAAGAAATAAAATCTAACTATGGTGATGCACCTGAATGTAATTCAACCTTAATACTGAGCACAATGAGACTATATGTAAGATTCAATTACATTTAAGAGCAAACAAGTGCATGATCAATGTAAAAGATGGAAAGAATAGAAATAGAGGCTCACAACATAGACTGATTTTGTAGTGATACAGAAAATATCAACAAAGGCACAGGGTTCAATCTTCTTATTTGAATTCTCCAGTCACATAAGAGGCATAAAAACATGCATAGTTATATAAACTTTCCAACTCAAGAAAATGGAACAAAGACAAATGACATTCCTAATCATAGCTCTAGAAAGTCTAAAACTCTTGACAACACAGCCTAGACTACTTTTGGAATGACATATAAAATATCAACGAAGGCATAGGATTCAATCTTCTTATTAATTCTCTAGTTACATAAGAGGCACAGAAACATGCACAGTTACATAAACTTTCCAACTCAAGAAAATAAAACAAAGGCAAATGATATTCCTAGTCAGAGCTCTAGAAAGTCCAAACTCTTGACAATAATTCTCTCAAAAAATTATCTCTGGTATCTGATGATGATTTTGGTGATCTCTGCACCCTTATTTATAGCCTTAGATTCACTCCAGATTGTCTGCTTGTTCTCAATCTAACGGCCCAAATAAAATCTAATAAAACTAAAAGTGTCTAATGGAAGATATTTCTTAGATTTTGAAATGCTCTATCTTTTGATAGTTCATTGGTTGAAATATATCACAGGATGTTTCCTTCTATTCAATGGAAGAGGACCCTTAGCCAATTCCTTGAAAACCTTCTTATTACTTAGGAGACACTAGAGAATGACACTTGGCATGTTCTACGGCACCTATCAAAGACACGCGGTACTTTTTGTGTAATTTATACTACTTTTGTGTCTTTACTTATGAGTGTTCCACCTTTGACACTTGTTGCAATCCACTTCCTCAAAATTTGAACGGCTTAAAAGAAAATAAGACCCACAGTCTTTCTTGCCTAAGCAACTTGAAAAGGAACATAGGGATAGGTGGCAATTTTTGCTTGTTTCAACAAGGACATGTGGCAATCTCTGCTACTTTTAGCTATCTTTTGAGAAACCTATAGAAGGTGACACATTCTGGTCTCCACTTAACTCTATTTATATTATAGAAACAATCGAGCCTCATTTCATATTTACATGGACAACACTTGGCGGCTTCCACTTGCTTCAGAAACAAAACCTGAGACCCACCATAGTCTTTGTTATATAGATGAAGCAAAATGAAAATAATTCAAATCTCAACATGTGGTGGCCTTTTCTCTCTTCAGCTAGGATACATGGCATCTTCTATTGCTTTTAGAAAAGCAAATAATAACCTTCTGCGATTGCCACTTGGCACTTTTCACCTGATCCTGATACTTAGCTTGTTGAAACCTTTCACTAAAAAGAGTTGAAATGTGGGTGCTGATATGAAACATGGATGCTAACAATTTTTACATTCCACTGAGTTGCTATGGGACACATGGCACGTCCTGACCAACTTATAGAAAATATGAAAGTTTCCTCAGACGATGACACTTGGCAGCTTCTGCTTGAATTTGACACGTAGACAAAAATAAATCAAAAGGAAAATTAGCACCTGTGCTCTATTTCAAAACTTTTCCATCTCAGACCAAAGTATGTAGGAACAAAATTTTGCAGTGCACAACTAAAAAATATAATGAAACGTAGAGTAATTCTCTACTCTAGAGTACCCTACACACTTATCCTCAAAATTGGAATTATTTACTAATTAAAATACATGGGATGGAGTGTATTAAAATTTTAAAGACCCTCCATTTATATATAAGTATTAGGGAAACCTTAAAATCACTTTCACTTCGAGTTTTCACACTTCTCACTAGCTTATTCAATATGCTAGTTTTGACTGGCTAAGATGAGAGATCTTATTAAGGCACCTAAGAGTTGTTATGAGGATTTAAATGAATATTTTTAGTTATTAAAAGTCTTAGTATTCATACCAAAGTTGTTTTTATATTCAAAATACTCTTAGAACCTACAAAACACAAAAAATGGTCACAAATACCTTGTTTATCATCCCATCCATACAATTTCTTATATATAAAAAATGGGGAGAATCTTGAGGGAATAATCTACAATTTAAAATAACCATCCTAGTTAGACTAGTTAATTATAATAGCTTTGTAGCTTCATTTCTCTAGACTAGTCCTTGCAAAGGTTTTAGAGGGTTTCTAAGTAGTTTTGATTCTTAAGGTTCATTCATAAAGGTCTGACATCCAAGTTTCCTAAAAATTACATAAATTCATAGTTTAAGACCTTTTAAAACATGCCTAAACTCCTTTGTCTCCCATGAAAAACCTCTAAAAATATATGAGCACTTGAACCTTTCCTATTGAGCTTGTCCTTCACTTTCATATAAGTCTAAGTTGATCTGATGTCCAAGAATGGCTTCCTTTGGTTTTATTTACACTCTAAAATATTTAAAACATATTTATATGTTAAAAAAACATTATTTAATATGTTTAAATTCATATCTAAGGCTAAAAGTGTGAAAGAGCTCATCTCTAGACACTATGCCTAATCCTTGCCTAATAAGCCTACCTATACTCTTGAGGGTCTAGGGCACTTTGTTTGGTTACATACTCTTGTTATTTTTTTCCATTATTATAATATTTTACCCTCAACCTTCCATACATTTATAAATGTCCAACATCTCCTAAAGGGCACTTTGACACCTTTTCCTTGACCTATCAAGGTTTGTGCATGAGGGGAATACCCTCTATTTGAGACAAAATAGAGGGCACTCCCCTATTTAATCAAACCATTTTAAATAATTTATTATCCCCCTTAATTTTTGAATATGAATTACATAAAAATTCATCTCTTGATTTAATGATTATATCCTCCAAGAACACTAAGCACCAATACAGACCTACCAGCCAAGACTATGGGTAGGGTTTCAAGACAATGGACTATGTTTGGCCATTAAAAGGTTATTTTTATGATTTATTTATATTTTAAATGGTCCATAGATATTTTCATGACTTATATGGAGTTTTCCCAATTCACATCATCACTACAACCTTCCATTTATACTTTGCACACACCTTAAACTCTCAAATACCATGCATCTTCTTACTATGTTTTTTAATTTGGAAAGACCCCTACCTATAGGTTATTATGTAAATTTGGAACCTATTTATTAGTCAATAAATACCTTATTTGGATCTTTTAGGTAAATTTTTAATGATTTGAACCTATGTATAATGTTAGGCAGTGCCAACACTAAGCATCTTCACTCCTTAAGCTCACTACCTAACTGAAATAGCCTACCTGAATGACCCATGTTTATACCATTTACATGGATTAGGATTTGGTAAGTTTTTAGGCATTAATTATATATTAAAATATAATTTAAAATTTTCATTGACCCATTTTCATATCACATAAGCATGGGCCTAATCAAAAGACTCTCTTTGCTCTGTCTGGTCCAAACTATAAACATAGGTTTTCTAACTATATTGGCCTGTAAGAAGGTACCTATAGATGTATTATGGTTTGATAGAATTTTAATAACCTTATTTAATCCTTTAAATCTCTTATATCATCTTATTTTACCTATTTATTACATTGGAATCACCTTGGATGGCTAAAACACCATCAAAACTCTTTTCCTAGGTCATTGTTTGCCCTATCTCAGTCACTCAAATTTGACTGTGAGTGGATATTTTACTTGAATGGATATTATCATGACGATATATAAATTTATTGAAGTTATAGGTTTAAATATCATCTTTTTTAATCACTCATTTCATTAAGATCAACTTCCTAACCTCTTGGGTGACATGTTTATCCCATTGTCTATTTCAGTCAACATAGTGGTTGTAGGTGTGTTTTTCCATGGATTTACAACCTTGTAGGTGTTTATTGAGGAAAAAAACTAGATACCAACTTGTTTCGGTGGTCCCTATATCATAATTAAACCCTTTAATCTCTCCAAACACTTAAATGGGTCTTGAAACCTTCCTCCTTCCTCAATGTTTATTATAAAACAATTTTTTACCTTCTTTCTATTTTAAGTGCTCACTAAGGCCATATGTACAGACTGTAGGTGGTTATTAGACTTTGACACCTATCTCAATAGTTCTACATGATGGTTTTTTATGCCATAAAAAATATATTATATCATTTATAACTATATCCATTTGCTATCATGATCTATCCTTACATCTAAAGGTGTGAGGGCTTTTTAGGACTCAGGGCTGTAGACTTCACTATCAAAAAATAGTGATGAGGAGTGCATGTTCAAGCCTTCACCATAAAGAGATGCAAAAGACTAAAACACTTTATCCTTTTTTCAATTTGATCCCCTATGTGATAGATATGGGTTATGCTCACTTGGGTGTAACATAATTCTTCATAATCCTATTTTAAGCCTTCAACTAAAAGCTCAGGTGCTTTATTTTGTACCTTTATGGATTAAAGCCCTAAATTATTTCATTGAGTCTTTAGAAGGTAACTCTCAACTTTAATTTTCCAATAAAAACCTCAAATAGGTCTTCTATGGTTCCCCAACCTATTAAGGGTCTAAATAAGGATTATAACATGTTTCAATAACTCAAAACAAACTTCTAAATTCCCTGAGTTATCATCTGTAGGTGGCTATTTTCCTATACACAGGCAGTAAAGAGGAGAATTCAGGTAGTGCACTTTGATTTTGATACTTTTATGAGTTAAAAAATTATGTCCATGCTTCAAAATTAAATCTTCATGCCTCAAGGAGTTTGAAACCATTACTAAGGCTCTCATAATGGCATGACATAATCAAGGAAACCTTTGTATGTGTGTATGACTGAGTGTGGACAGTGAACATGAAATGGAGAAAGAGTGTGAATTAAAAGTCGTATGGACAACTTAAACTCATTTACAATTCCTCAATTACATTATTACCATTAATTAATTCTTAATACTAGTTACAAAACATCTCATTCAATGTGAAAACACTTGTAGACATATGGAACAAAGTTGGCAGGTATCTAGTGGCTAGTTAGTATGGTGTCCATGACTATATATTTGATCAAAACATGATGTTATGAGACTAATATGTAAGTAATGGTGATAAATATGGAATTAAGATAAGGGAAACATCACATCACATTTCTATGAAGCTTTCTCTAAGAACCATACACTCTACCAAAAAAGATTTTTGACTGAAACCTCATATGGTCACACCTTCCCACCAAGTGAGTTATTTGGACTATAAAATTAACTCAAAATGTGAAAATAATCATGGATAACATAATAAAATGGAGTAAAAATTATTTTAGATTACTCTTATCAAGTTAATTATATGTATCTTCCAAACCAAGAGCAAAACATGTAGGGTGCATAGATAAGTAGGTAGAAAAATACATTCAACTTCATGAGAATGGTTCATGAATCACAAGACATCATTATTAAAAATATTTGTATGAGAATTAAGGTATATATGTTTAATTTAACCTACCTATGGAGTTTGATCTGAAACCTCCTGAGCTATCCATACCAATCATAAACTTGAAAGTCACTTCTACTTGCCAAGAAGATTGAAAAAGGAACAAAATGGTTTTGGGCCAAAAATAGCACTTCTAGATTTAAAAAAAATGTGTAACTAAGCTTGGGGAAGCTGAAGATATGTACCATGATCCTTTACCACTTGACACACTTACTAAAGAGTCATACAAGTGACAAACTTCTTCTTTCATTCAAGAAAACTACCCTTTTCTAAAGAACCTACCACTTTTTAGTTGGTTTTAGTTACTTAAGACCTATAAGGACACATGAAACATGACATCATGTTTTGAAACCTTCACACTTCCCAAGAAACCTAACTAAGTAATTAAATGCACCTTTTTGACCTCAAAATGACCCAAAATGATTGAAGGGACTAAAATTACTAAGGACCAAGGCTAGTATAACATCAAATGACATTAATTAACCTATAAAATAGATTTTGAAATATGTATTAGACCAATAAAAATATAAATAAAATACAATTTTTTACCTAGGGGTGCCCCAATTTGACCTAAAATTCAAATTTGGTCAATAAGTACCTTTCAAGCCCTTTGAAACAAACCCTTTAGAAGTTTTATCAAGGGCATTTGCCCTAAATAATCACCCCTCAGCATTTTGGAATGGTTCTTCATTCTCTTGAATATGCCATCTAGACTTATTGAAAGTGTCCTTAAAACTCTTTAAAGTGACTTTCAAACTTTCTAAAAGTGTCCTCCATCTTCTAAAAGTGCCCTTCAATATTTTTTCAAGGGAAAAAAGCCCAAAGAAAATGATCCTTCAAAAAATTTACAAAGGGAAAATGACCCTTCAGAAGTGTCCTTAAGGAATTTTTCAAGAGCAAAATGCCTGATGGAAATGACCCTTAAAACATTTTGTAAAGGAAGAATGACCCTTCAGGATTATCCTTCAAGAATTTTGCAAGGGTAAAATGCCCAAAGGAAATGACCCTTTAGAAATTTTGTAAAGGCAAAATGACCCTTCTATATTCTGGAAGTTCCTTTGGCCAAAGTAAATAAGTCCCTCAATTCTTTTAGGCTTTTTGTGTATGCAAAATGCCCAAAGGGAAAGTGTCCTTTGGACATTTTGTCATGGATAAAAATTCTAAAACATATCACCCAAAAAATGAAATAACCCTTTAGATATTTTGTAAAACACTCTGAAATAGATAAGACATTGAATTCCTTCAAAACTTTTATGGTGGATAACATATCTGACATAAATAAGTCTTCAAACTTCTTATCTGAGACAAAATTCCCAAAGAACTATTTCCATCAGACATTATGTTCATGAAAAATCCTAAAAAAATCTAAAGGAAAGACACATTCACCAAGTAAAGACTAGACAAAGGACTTAGCTAATTTTTACATGAGCTTAGCCTTTCAAAATAATTCTTTGAAATATAATTTGGGATGATGAAATATCCATTGATACTCAACTCAACCAAACTTATGGATTTTTAATTGATAAGGACATAATTGCTTTAGTGTAATTTTGGGCACTAACATTGGATCTCACTTGGGGATGCATACCCCTTGCAGGTGTGCAAAGAACCATAGAACACAAAACTAGGTGCCAATACATTGGGCTACGGAGTCATGACTTATAAATTTCTAAAAAACATCCATGAAGGTTCAAAAAACCATGGAAAACTTATAAAAAGTAGATGATGAGGATCTAAAAATGAACACATAACAAAAGGAATGGAAAAAGAACTATACAAACAAGGCCCAAATTAAAGGGGCAACAAAACAAAATAAAAAACAAATCAACAAAACACTATACAATATGGTACACATGTTAAGGAATTAATCAAGGAAGAGTTTTAGCTGTCTTCCATTGATTGGTAACTCCAGTATTTCACCATCTAGATTTCTCAAGAAGAAATTATGCTCCCCAATCTTGCAATCAATGGGATAAGGACCCATCCACAGGGCACCAAACTTGCCATGCTTTCCTTTCTCCTTATACTGGTTATGCCAAATTAGAACCAAATCACCTACTTGTAAGGTTCTTGGATTGACTTTTATATCAAATATTTTCTTTGGCTTCTCCTTGAACTTAAGCCAAAGAAAATATGAGTTTGTCTCCAAATTTCATCAATCTCAATAATCTAGTTCACCCTAATTTCATAGTGGTGGATATGCTTATGATCTTCTAGTTGTTGCATGAGCTAATAAGTGGGAAGCTATAATTCATAGGTAAAACTACTTGAGCTCTATAAAAAATCTCAAAAATGCTTCTACTTATAACTCTTTTTGGCATGATCCTATTAGTCCATAAATCAAAGTTTATCTATTTACCCCACTTCTTCTTGTTTGCTTCCAATGTTCATCTGATGATCTTTAGCAAGTTCTTATTACTTAATTCAAATTGTCCATTACCTTGAGGATTATAATTAGAAGCATCTATTAGTTCAATCCTATATTCTTTGCATAATGCCACCAAAGGTTTGGCTTTGAAGCTCATGGAATTATCAATAATTATCTTGATAAGCACACCAAATCTATAAATAATTTGATTTAACAAAAAAACATAACTACCTAGTGTGTTCCTTTCTTTATAGGGATTACTTCAACCCATTTTGTGAAGTAACCATTCATGACTAAGATCTATTTATGTCCATCACTTGATGAGTCAACAATTCTCCAATGAAATCCATTCCCCATTATCTGAATGGGCTTTCAATCATCATAGGCTACAAAGGAAGAGAAATGGAATTTTTCATCCTCCCAACAAAGTGTTGACATTTATCACATCTTATATTTATCTAAGCAACATATTTAAATAGTGATGGCCACCAATAGCCAACTGTAAAAAATTTATGAGCTGTAACTTTAGGTGAAAAATGTCCACCACATACTCCACTATGGAAGTCTTCAATTATGACAACAATATGTTATTCTAACATGCATCTTATTAGAACCCCATCTGGATTCTTCTATGCTATTCCATACTCAATCAAGAGGTATTTTTGGGACATAAGCTTAAGATTTATTATTTTATTATTATCTAATTCAAGGGGATAGTTCATATTTTGCAAGTAGTAAATAACATCTTTATACCATGGAGATGCGTTGAATGGACTCAAAGAATCATCAACATTAAAAATAGTAATGTTTACCTCAACAACATGCAAATTGGTCTCATCCATATGCTTGCCTAGACCCATCCCCCTTACCAACTTGGTGGTTTGGATATCCATGTCATAATCTTATAGCTTGTTGACCCACCTACACCTCTTGCTGGATACTTCAATCTGAGTTAAAATGTCCTTCACCATAGTGTGTGGGACATAGGAAATAATATTTGAACTCAAAATAAATGGCTTGAACATTGTAATAACCTTTAAAAGAGTGAAATATTGTTTTTCCATGATAGTATAGTCCAGTTCAAGACCTTGCATAACTTTGCTAAAGAAAGCTATGGGCTACTCATGACCTTCCTCATCTTTTACAATAAAACAAAAATAGTAGTATTATTCAATGCAAAAGAGAATACTTAGAATGACTTTGTGTAATTAGGACTAGAAAAAATAGGGGTAGAATTTGAATCTCCCTTGATTTCATTAAATCATTGCTTGACCTTTTCCTCTCATTTGATTTTATGGTCCTCCTTCAGCATGGAAGTAATAGGCAAAGTAATCTCTACAAAACTAGACACAACCTTCCTTACAAAGTTAATCTATTCAAAGAAAGACTGAATTCCTTTCTTAGAATATGAGATAGGCACTTTTTCAATATCTTCAACCCTTTTAGATTTAATCATAACACCATCCTTAGGCACTATATGTCATAGCAACTTGGCCTTTTATACTCCAAAGTGGTATTTCATGGGATTAGGCAAAATGACAAACTCCCTGCATCTAATCAACACCCTTTCTAGATGCTCCAAATGCTCCTCTCTTATTTTATATTACATAGTAATGTCATCCTAATACATAGTGATGAACTTGTTAATTATCCCTATAAAATCAATTTTCATAGCTCACTATAATTTTTCACTAGCATTCATTAATCTAAAAGGCATCCTCATATATACATAAGTGCCCTAAGGTATTGTGAATGTAGTCTTGGACCTCTCATATTCCTTCACCACAACCTAGTTGTAACCTAAGAAGACATCTAATGTGGTAAAAAAATTTGATCCAATAATGACTTTGCAGTAGATTTTCCATATTATGTAGGGGATAATTATATTTTAAAGAAGCTTCATTCAAATTTTTAAAATTTACACACAAGCTGATATCACAATTATTCTTTCTTATGGGGACTAAATTCATAACCCATGATGAATACCTTATGGGCTAAATGATACCACCATCCCTCAACTTCTTTAATTCATCTCTCATCTTGGTGGCCAAGATGGGGTTAATGGGTCTCTATTTCTACTTCAAAGGGTTGGTATCAAGTTACAATGAGATGACTTGCTAAAACAAGTATTCCCTATACACTTTCAACTCAGAATAATACCATGATAAGCAATCCTAGTAATTCCTTAGTAGTTGCATGTAAGATTTCTTATCAGTTGTACTCAAGTGAGTACCTAACCCAACTTTCCTTGGATTCTCATGAGAACCCAAGTTGCATTCAATCACATATTTTGAGATTAATGAGTCTCTTGACTTGATTCTATCCACTCCATCAAAATATTCTTTTGAAATGATTAGTCCTTTTGGGATAGTGTTTGTCTTTAGCTGAATAATGTCTTTCCCAAATAAGGTCTCTTTCTCATCATTAACCTAAACTATAGATTCCAAGTCTATGATCTGATCAAAGAACTTAGATTCATAGTTTAGAAACATCTTAATATATTCATCATCACCAAATACCTACCAATGATGAACATTGTCTAGGATTGAGGGCTTACCAAGTACCTCCACTTGATATTGGTAGTAGGGGATCATATTTACAACATCAAATTGAGCACCTAGCCCTATAAGTATGTCAACTTTTTGGTTGAAATTCCTATCATGATAACAAATATTAAATGTATCAAATAACTCTATCAAGTCCCAAACAACATTTTGATATTGTTTTAACCTTTTATTTTTCATGGAAAAAGTACTCCTAACTTGCTTTACCACTAACTCAAAATTTCCCTTGACAATTAAACATTTGATTCCATATTTATAGGTAATCTATAGACCAAATAAGAGTGTCTCATACTCAATATTATTATTAGTGTACTCAAAATAAATCTTGAAAGAAAAGATAAAACATTTACCATTAGGAGCATACAAGATAACTCCTAGATCCATTTCCAATATTGGAGCAAGCCCCATCAAAGCACATCCTCTAGACTACATTATATTTGTCAGGATTAACATCAAAAATAGTAGGTTTTTCACTAATATCAAAATTCCTAATAAAGTTGGCAAGATCAACATCCATGTACAAAACTTCATTGAGAGCATGCTTTGGATCTTCAATCACATGTATTATCTTTGCCGCATTATAAAGTCTGACCATCTTACCTTCCAAAGGAATGGTGTCATAGGAAAGGTCCATTTGCACACTTCCACCCATGCTATTAGTCCATTTATATGATAGAAAAATCCCCCATTTAGGTAGATTGTCTATAACTATCATGTCATTTTCAAGTACTTACTAGGATGAACTACCAACTATAAGACTAGCCCCTTGACTTTTCCAATAACTAGAACCTCTCATGAGTCCATGGCATACAAACTACCAAAGGTTGACATGATCTTCACTCCAAGAATATTGAGGACACCTAAGGGCATCACATTACAAGAAGATCTACAATCAAACATGTAGTTATGAATAATTAGACCACTAATTAGTAGAGTCATATAAAATGGATCCACATTCAGCTAACTCTCTAAAAGTGTAGTCCCCAAGCATACCTCTAGAGCAGGTTTAATAACCTCTTCTAATTTTTCATCTTCTTTTGGGGGTGTTTGGGTAGCTCAACTTCATTATCAAATGAACTTTCACCAAATTTTAAATATTCAAAGGTTCTTCTTATGTTCAGGTATTCTCAATAACTCAATAAGTGGCATAGTGATTTTTATTTTACTCAACACTTGAGCCATATCACATACACTATATTGAGGAAGAGGCATATTTGGTGAAAGGTTAATAACACCTTCAGTTTGAACATAATCACTCATGGTCTAAAGTGGGGTAGGGTGGGATGGATTTGGAACTTTGATAGCATCCTTTAAAGGTGGATTTTACTTGAGCTCATTAGCACCCTTGGGGATGCTAGACAACATGGGTATTCTATTTCTCTTAGTAGGAGCACCTCTGGGCGTAGTAGCTTGGGTTACAGGTGCTATTTTGGAAGCCTCTCAGAGTACTATATCATTATTTGCTTCCTTTCTTGCATTCTCTACCTTTGAATTTAAAGGGGTAGTATCTTAAGGAGCATCACTTAGTTGCCTACTTCTCAAGTTATATTCCTTATTTTGGGTAGCTATTGAATTAATTAATAACTACTTGTCCTCAATTGATGTATTTTTCCCAAATATTTATTGATCATCATAGATTACAAGAGATCAAAATCATGGATAGGAAATTCATATGTTTGTGCCACATTAAAATCATAATCAAAATCAAAAGTTGGGAAACTCTCCATTTCAATAGTGATCCAAAACGAATTGACCATAGTATAGGTCAACAATTCCATGGAGGCAGTCAATTCATTTTGAGCTCTTTGACAATCAAACATAAAAATATCATAGTCAGATGATGCATATTTAGTTTCATCTAGATCTTCATCAACTTATTCAACATTATCACATGGAGGGTGTTGAAAGAAGTACCCATCAAACCAATCAATGTCTAAGTTAGAATTTACAACATTTACCTTATCATTTAAAGGATTAGGCACCTCCTTTTTAGACCCACCATTTTGGTTTCTTTTCATTATATATTCATATGCAAGCCACTTCCCTTTATCATTATCTTTATTATAGAAAGTATGCCCCCTTTGTGCTTGATTCAGATTTAGAGCTCGTTCATAGTTGGTAGATGCTTGAGGGACCCCCTTTTTAGCTCTATCCAACTTGTATGACATTTCTTTGATAGAAAAAGCCAAAGTTTTGATAGTTTCCTCCAAGTTGGTTGTCTTTATGGGTTGTGTATTTTCTAGATTGACCAGATTCACATCATCCCTCTTATTCAAAGGCTTTCACATAGCCTTGATGTTGTTCTCAATTTGGATGTCCATATTGCATGACAATTACAAGTTAGTGGGAGATTTATCCCTCAAGAAATAAGCAGTGTTATTATCAAAGGCATTGCATTACTTTATCAAGCATGTTTTGTCATTAGGCTTGATGTTTTTAGGTAGACACATTATAGTTTTTTTTAGCCAAGTTTTGAAGTCCTACACACACTCATTAGGATTCTTCTTGATATTTTCAAATTCAACCAAGAGAAACCTTAGATCAATCCTAGCACCATACTAAATTTTGAAAACATTTTGCATCTCATCCCATGAATTAATGCATCCAATGGGAAGGGAATTAAACCATTATTGAGTGTCTTCCTCTAGTTTTTGTATAAATAATTTGATGTACACATCCTCATATTCAATTTCATAATCTTTAATGATATTCTAAAAGGCCCTCAAATGCTGATCACTACTCACTACATTATTCTTTTGGAATTTTGGAAGGCATTTCCTAACTTTGTTTACAAATTCATTAGGATACCATTCGATCTCATCAAAATTGATAGGCCTAAATCTAGGATCATAGAATGTAGGATGTTCATTATCATCTTGGTTCATATGCCTCATAATTTATTTAATAAGAGGTTTAAGAATAAATGGAAAAGGGATATGAAAGGGTTAATGAGGTGGACTTGGTGGATTAGCCCTAGGAGGGGATTTATCTAGTTGAGAAGGATATAGAAAATAAATAGGACTATGTGTTTTAGAGTCATAAAAGAGATGTGATAGTCCTCAATGATGGGTGATTAATAAATATTTCAAGATTATCAGGATCTTGCTAGTCTTGAGTAGCTAAACTTTGCCCTTTAATAGGCCTTCAGACTTGTCCCCTTCTTCTTTGAGGAATGCCTAAGGGTGGAACAAGTCTCTTATATGGGGCACCTTTGAAAGATGATCTTATTCCTAGATTTGAAAACAAGAAGATTCTCAAAATTGAAAGTTAGTAGATATATTTGGAATAGGCACCAATCAACCTTGAAACCAAAAAATAAAATGGAGTCACCACTAGAATCATAACTCTAGAATATAATAATTGACAAACTTTTTGTGATACAGACTAAAATTAAACATGTTGAAGCTTATTAAGATAAAGAACAAAGACACTAAAATTTTCAAAATATGTTTCAAAGGGAAAATACACCTTCCAACATGAAAGATAATAATTCTTCACAATAGACTCAGTAGAAGTCAAATTATCAAATTTTAAAAACTCCCTAGTAATGATGCCAGTGGAGTGCTATGATATTAATAGCCATGATAGTCAAATCAATTTAGTGATAGTAGAGAACTTCATAAGATGAAAGACTCATGGCTCTTTGTAAGAATTCTTGGAAATAAAAATGACCAAATGTTTAGTTTAGTTGTGGGAAATGGCACCAAAAGAGTATTGGTTCCTAGTTATACACCTCATACACTTGGCAATGCACACTTGAGATAAATGTCAAATAATGATGGAAAACCTACTACTTTTTCATTGTAGTCAGGGAAGGTTTGACAATAGGATTATAAAAAATACATAAAATGATTGAGAGGCACTTACAAAGGGTATGGTTAGATCCCTACTACTTTTGGCTCTACTTGAACCAAGATGAAAGAACCTATGGGCTATCTTTCTCACATGGAGGGATTTTATATTTCAATTTCCATCAGGATTCTTGGTGCAAGGGGGAAATATAACCAAAACATAAACAAGTTTACACACTTCATCCATGAAGGGTTGTCACAAAAAATATACAAATAATTTATGTCATACACAAGCTACTAAAGATAGATGAAAAGATGACTACAATATTCATTCTATAAAATACTCAACAATAGGGGCCAAATGGAAAAATAAAATGCTAGAATTTAAAGCATAAATTGTAAATACATTTCAAATATACAAGATCTTATATATTTGTAAGGCAAATAACACTTATAGTATGCAATAGGGTGTGTTATTTTTAAGGTAGGATAGGGTAGGACAAGTTAGATAATTATAAAAGAGGGAGTGTGGTGTGTTGGTAGTTTCCAAACAACAACGCATCTAGTAGTATTTCATGACAATGTTCCTTAGTAAAGATGGAAAAAAACTTCAAATTAAAGACAATGATAAACACCAAATGATTATTGAGAGACTAGGACATACACTAAAACTATAATCTCAAATACTTTTTCCTACTAAATTCATAAGCCCACAGTGCCCTTAAAAGGTATTCAACAACACATTTCCAAATATAACTACAAAGAGAGATTTATAACCTAGGTACATGCTCATAATGACAACTAATAATGAACATAAATATAAATATCTAATCAACATAAACTATAAAACATATTATTGTATTTCATTAACAAAATACAATAAAAAACCATAAATATTTTCCAGTGAATGGAAAAAGAAATATTAAAAACATCAACACTTCAAAATGTTTCCATGGGGACCAACATAGTGAGATTTATCTTTTGATAAGGGAGACATAAACATGCTCTCAAAGCTTGATAATGGCTATGCAAATGAAACCACCTTAGCAAGGGAGACAAAATATACACACAACAATTGATCCTAGAAAAATTCTATAGAACCTAAACTTTGTTAAAATGGACACCCAAAATATCAACCTAAAACAACCAACAACCAACAACTAAAAAAAACATTAAAATAGATGACAAAGCCCCTATTTATACATTTTTGAATTTGGAACTATTGGTCTCAACTTGAAAAAGTGTAAAACAAGCCTTCAAATCTACCAAGATACTTCCAGCTAAAAATCCCTTTGCCACACTTGAGATCCTCATCTATTTCCAAGAAAGAATCATTGATGCAACTTCCTTTGTAAGTAATGATGAATATTTACAAAAAACCTTTTATATTTTAACTAAAAACATCTTTTACATAAGCTAAAAGGAGGATATATGCTTGAGGAACCAAACAAATTCTATTATATGTGGAACCTCTTGGAGATACTCTTGACGACTCACCTGCATAGTTGGAAGAAAAAATCATTTGAAGAGCCAAATAGATTTTGTTTATATGTGCAACTTATTTTAAATGACATCTTGTTGATCAATTTACAAATCATTGATACTTTTGGACAAATAATATTTTCTTTGTGCACACTAAGAAAATCCCCTTTACCTTGTGATAATACCTTGAGAATGATCTGATGGTGACATAAAATAGAGAATGATCTACGACCATGATTTAAAATATTTACTCTTGGAATGGTAGTTAAACATTCTTCTATGCTTTGAATCATCACTATGTTTATGAAAGAGCCATAAAGTTTAGCCTTAAGCTAGACACTTGTCATTTCCTCATGCAATCCAATCCCTTTGAAAATTCTATCTTGGCTCATACCATTGGATCTTGCTAGGTCATATTAATGTGCACCATTAGATTTTAATCAAAGGACCAAATGCCATTGGTTACTTAATAGGTTTGGTGCTAAAATGATGCCACTTAGAAGCTTCATGGGATCTCTACATCATGTTTTATCATCCCCATTAGGCTAATGTTCTCTTTCCAAGTGGAAATTTCATATATACTATGGGATTTATTGAAAATTTATGACTTAATATGCCCTATCAATCAAAAGGTGTATACTTAACTGTGTATCATCAAAGGCTTAATCATGTATTATTGATTGATAGGGACATAATCAAGCCTTATCATGGAATGTAAGCTTGACCTTTTGAATTTAAACTCTCACCATCTAATCTCAATTTCTCAATCAAATGCACTCCATCATATCATGATCTGAGGAGTGGGTCATTATTAGATATTGCCTATTCTTGGCCTTGAGGATGTGCCACTTGGTATCCCCATGAGCTTCCTATGTTCCTTTGATTATTCAGCCTTTATCAATCATCGGATCATCTTAATTCATACAAATGTGTGTCATTAGATCTACCTACATTTGAAAATAAATGGCTACTTCATAGGGTCTAAATTTGATGCTCATGTAATCATCATAGACATTTGAATTCCAATGACTCATCCCTACAACTTAAACTTGATGTCTATGCACCCATCAAAAGATGTCTATGAGACCATCATCTTTGAAACTTAGAAATTTAATTAGGGACTTTGATTCATAACAATTTGATTTGAGTATTTATCTTTAACACTTCTACTTTCATTAGCCCTTTGGTATTCAGATTTTATTCAACATTATTTACTCACAACAATTCTTTTGGGAATTCTATCAGGACAATTATCTTAGACAAAATGTCTAAGACAAATTATCTAAAATATTTGTCTTTACACTTTTTTCCACAAGATTTTAGATTTGGCTTATTTTTTCCTTCATTAGGACAATTGTTTCAGCCATTTTGTTTGAAACAATTTCCTTGAATAAATTGATTCTTTACACTTTCACCGAAGAAACTTGAGAGTTAGCTCCTTTTGTTGAAGAATTTGAACTTTACACTTATCCTAAGGAAATGTGATTCTTTTAGACCTTTATCATTGGTAAAATTCCTTAAGGAAATATGACCTCTACTCCATTGCAACATTGTTGAAATTACATTTTGATCCCTTTGAAATAAACCCTTCAAATTTTTTGTCAAGGGTATTTACACTAAAAAAATCACCCCTCAGCCTTTTTTAGAATGGTCCTTCTATCTCTTGAAGATGCCCTCCAAACTTATTGAAAGTATCCTTATAACTTTTAAAATTTCCTTTTGGACTTTCTGAAATTGTCCTCCATCTTCTAAAAGTACCCTTTGGGAATTTTTCAATGGTAAAATGCCTGAAGGAAATGATCCTTTAGAAATTTTGTAAAGGCAAAATGAACCTTCAAAAGTGTCCTTCAATAATTTTACAAGTAAAAAATTCATGAAAAAAATAACGCTTAAAAAATTTTACAAAGAAAAAATAACCCTTCAGGATTGTCCTTTGGGAATTTTACAAGGGCAAAATTCTTGAAGGAAATGACTCTTCAAAAATTTTGCAAAGGCAAAATGACTCTTCATGATTTTTGTAAGTTCATTTAGCTAAATTAAATAAATTCCTTAATTATTTTGGGATTTTTGTGTAGGAAAAATGCCCAAAGGGCAAGTGCCCTTTAGAATTTTTACCACAGACAAAAATTCTAAAATAAATGAAATAGCCCTTTAGATATTTTGTAAAACACTTTGCCCAAAATAGATAAGACATTGAATTCCTTTAGAAAAATTTTAGTGAACAAAATGTCAAATAAAAATAATTCTTCAAAATTTTTGTTCAAGACAAAAATCTTGGAGATCTATTTCCATTAGATATTATGTTTGTGTATAAGCTCAAAAAAGTCTAAAGGAAAGACACATTCACCAAGAAAAGACTAGACAAAGGCTTAATTAATTTTTACATGATCTTGGCCTTTCAAAATAATACTTTGAAATATAAGTCGGGTTGATGACTTAGACATTGATACTAAACTTGGGATGGACTTTGGCATTTTCAATTAACAAGGGCCCAAATGCTTCAATACAATTTTGAGCACTAACACTAACTCTCACCCAGGGATGCATACCCATTACAGGTGTGAAAAGAAACACAAAACATAAGACCAAGGCAATCCATTGGGCTATGGAGTCATGACTTAATAATTTCTAGTAAACATCCATGAAGGCTCAACAAAATAACTATACAAACAAGGCTGAAAGTAGAGGGGCAAAAAAAAACAAAGCAATAAAACACTATAAAATATGGTTTATATGTTAAGTACTTAATCAAGTAAGTATTTTAGATGCCTATCATTGACTAGTAGCTCCAATATTTCACCATCCACATCTTTCAAGAATAAAATATTCTCCCCAATCCTTCATTCAATGGGATAAATACCCATCCATAGGACATCAAACTCGCCATTTTTTCCTTTCTCCTCATGCTAGTTATCCCAAAGTAGAACCAGATCACCTACTTGGAAGGTTCTTTGAGTGACTTTTCTATCAAATATTTTCTTTATCTTCTCCTAGAACTTGAGGTGTCTTTCATGAGCTTGTGTCTAAATTTCCTCTAGCTCAATAATCTAGTTCACCTTACTTGCATAGTGGTGGATTTTCTCATTATCATCTAGTTGTTGCATGAGCTATTAAGTGGGTGGCTATAAATTCATAGGTATAACTGATTGAGATCCATAAATAATATTAAAATTTCTTTTACCTATAGCTCTCTTAGGTGTGATCCTGTCAACCCACAAAGAAAACTCTAGCTATTCACCCCACTTCTTCTTGTTTGCTTCCAATGTTCACATGATGATCTTGAGCAAGTTCTTATTACTTGATTTATATTTTCCACTCCCTTGATGGTTATAATTGAAATCATATATTATTTCAATCTCATAGTGTTTTCGTAATTCCACCAAAGGTTTGGCTTTGAAGCTTATGGCATTATCAACAATTATGTTGATAGGCACACCAAATCTATAAATAATCTTATTTAACAAAAAATACATAACTACCCAGTGTGTTCCTTTCTTTATGTCAAAACTAGAATCCATTTATGTCCAACACTTGAAAAATCAACAATTTCTCCAATGAAATACATTGCCCATTATTTGAATGGGCCTTTAATCATCACAAGATACAAGGGAAGAGAACTTGAAGATTTCATCCTCTTATCAAAATGCTAACATTTCTCACATCTTCTAACTATCTAAGAAACATTCTTAAATAGTGATGGCCAGAAATAACCAGCTCTCAAAATTTTATGAGATATAACTTTAGGACAAAATGGTCACCACACACTCCACTATGGAAGTTTTCAATTAGGATAATAGTCTATTATTCTAGTATGCATCTTCAGAGAACCCCATCTAGATTCTTCCATACTAGTCCATCCTTAGTCAAAAGGTATTTTTGAGACACAATCTTAAGATTTCTTTGATTCTTATCCAAGTTAGGGGGATAGTTCAGATTTTACAAGTGGTAAACAATGTCTCTATACCATGGAGATGTGTTGAATTGACTCAAAGAATCATCAACATTAAAAATAGAAATGTTTACCTCAACAACATGAAAATTAGCCTCAATCATAACCTTAGATAAACCCATCTCCCTTACCATCTTATTGGTCTAGATATCCATATCATACTCTTGTAACTTATTGACCTACTTGTACCTCTTGCTAGATAGGTTGATCTGAGTTCAAATGTCCTTCACCATGGTGTGCAAGATAAAGGAAATAATATTTAAACTCAAAATATATGGTCTGAATGTTTTAACATCATTAAAAAGAGGGAAAAATTATTTATCCATGATAGTATAGTTTAGTTTAGGACCTTGCATAGCTTTGTTGAATAAAGTTATGGGTTGCTCATGACCTTCCTCATTATTTTTTAAAAGAAAAATATCAATAGTATTATATGATGAAAAAGAGAATTCCTATAATGGCTCTGTGTAATTAGGACTAACCAAAATAGGGGTAGACTTTAAAGTTCCATTGATGTTGCTAAATGCTTGTATGGCTTTCTCTTCCCATTTGATGTTCTGTTCATTCTTAAGGATAGAAGTAACATGCAAAGTAATCTATGCAAAATTAGATACAAACCTCCTTACAAAGTTAATCTATCCAAAGAAAGTATGTATTTCTTTCTTAGACTATGGGATAGGCACTTTGTCAATAGCTTCAACCATTTTGGGGTCAATCATAACACCACCCTTGGATAATATATGTCCCAGAAACATGGCCTTTTGTACTCCAAAGTGTCATTTCTTGGGATTAAGTGAAATTTTGAACTCCTTGCATCTAATCAGCACCCTTTCCAGATGCTCCAAATGATCCTCTCTTATTTTAGAGTACATAGTAATGTTATTGTGATACATAATAGTGAACTAGTTAATTATCCCTACAAAAGTGACATCTATATCTCACTTGAAAATTATAGCAACATTAATTAATTTGAAAATCACCCTCATATATACAAAAGTGCCCTAAGGGATTATAAACGTAGTCTTGAACCTCTCAGATTCCTTCATCATAACCTAGTTTTAACTTGAGAAGCCATCTAATGTGGAATTTTTTTTGGTCTAGTAATTATTTGAAGTCGGTTCTCCATATTAGGCAAGGGATAATTATATTTTAAAAAAGCTTTGTTCAACTTTGTGAAATCCACACATAAGTATATATCACCATTCTTCTTTCTTATGAGGACTAAACTCAAAACCCATGATGAATACCTAATGGGATGAATGACACCACCATCCCTTAGATTTTATAATTCATCTCTCATTTTGGTGGCTAAGAAGGGTTTAATGGGTTTCTATTTCTACTTGAAAGGCTTGTTGTCAAGCTACAATGGGATGATGTGATAGAACAAATTTTACCTATCTACTTTTAGCTCAAAATAAGACCATGATAAGCAATCTTGGTACTTCCTTAGTAGTTACATGTAAGCTTTCTTATTATCTACACTCAATTGAGTACCCAGCCAAACATTCCTTGGATTCTCATGAGAACCCAAGTTGCATTCAGTCATTTCCTTTGAGATGAATGAGTCTCTCAACTTGATTCTATCTACTCCATCAAAAGATGATTATAAACTAACCAGTCCTCTTGGTATAGTTTTTTTCTTTACCTAAATAATGTCTTTCCATAATAAGGTCTCCTTCCCATCACTAACCTAAATCATGGATTTCAATTATATGAGTTTATCATGGAACTTAGCTTCATAGTTCAAAAACCCCTTAATTTGTTTATCATCATTAAATACATACCAATGATGAACATTGTTTAGGATTGAGGGCCTGAGAAGCACCTCCACTTCATATTGGTAGTGAGGTCTCATATTTGCAACATCAAATTGAGCACCTAGTCCTACAAGTCTATCATCTTTTTAGTTGAAAATCCTATCATGATAACAAATATTGAATGCATTAAAAAACTCCAGCAAGTCCTAAACAACATTTTGATATCATTTCACCCTTTTATTTTTTGTGGTAAAATCACTATGGACCTACTTTATCACTAACTCAGAATCACCTTTGATAATTAAACATTTGATTCCATATTCATGAGTCACCTATATACCAAGCAAGAATGCCTCATAATCAGTAGTATTGTTAGTGTAATCGAAAGAAAGCTAGAAAAAAAACATAAAATATTTACCATTGGGGGCATAAAAGACAACCCAAACTCCATTTCCAAGATTGGAGCAAGCCCAGTCAAAGCACATACTCTAGACTACATTTTATTTGTCAAGCTCAATATCTATGTACAACACTTCATTAAGAGCATGATCTAGATATTCAATCACATGTAGCATCATTGGATCTATATAAACTATAACCATATTACTCTCCAAAGTAATGGTGGCATAGGAAAGGTCCATCTGCACACTTCCACCCATGTTGGAATCCCATTTACATGACAACAATATCCCCTATTTAGGTGGTCATTATATAACTACCACATCCATGTTTAGTTAATTACCAAGATGAACTACCAATTATGCCACTAGCCCCTTGACTTGTCTAATAACTAGAACCTCTCATGAGTCTATGGTATAACACTTGCCAAAGGTTGACATGATCTTCACTCCAAGATCATTGAGGACACCCAAGGGCATCACATTATAAGAAGCTCTAGAATTAAACATGTAGTTGTGAATAGTTAGACCATTAATTTGTAGAGTCATATAAAATAAATCCACATTTAGCTAACTCTCTAAAAGTGTAGTCCAAAAATAAACCTCTGAAATGGATTAAATAACCTCTTCTAATTCTTAATATTCTTTTAGGGGTGTTTGGGGTAGCTTAATTTCATTCACAACTAACCTTTCACCAAATTATAAATATTCAAATTCCCTCTTCCTTTGTTCAGGTATTCTTAATAACTCAAGAAGTAACATAGTTATTTTTATTTGACTCAACACTTGAGCCATATCACACACACTCTACTAAGAAAGATGCATATTTGGTGGAAGGTTAAATACACCTTTAGTTGGAATACAATCACTCATGGTATGAAGTGGTGTAGGTTGGGATGGATTTGGAACTTTAACAACAACCTTTAAAAGTGGATTTTGATTGAGCTCCTTAGCACCCTTGGGGATGCTAGACAACATGGGTGTTATTTTTCTCTTAGCAAGATCACCTCTAAACTTAGCATCTTGGGTTACAAGAACTATTTTGGAAGCTTATAAGACTACTATAACTTTATTTTCTTTATTTCTTGCATTTCCTACCTTTGAATTTGTAGGGGTAGTGACTTAAGGAGCATCACTTGGTTGCCTACTTCTCAAGTTGTATTCCTTATTTTGGGTAGCTATTATATTAATTAACAACTACCTATCCTCAACTGATGGATTCCCCTAGGATATTTCTTGATCATCATAGAGTATAAGAGATTAAAATCATGTATGAGAAATTCATATAATTGTGCCATATTAACATCACAATAAAAATTAAAATTTTGGACGCTCTCTATTTCGATATCACTCCAAAACTAATCAACCATAGTATTAGTCAGAAATTCAATGGAGACAGTTGATTCACTCTAAGGTCTTTGATAATTGAACATAAAAATATCATAGTTAGATGAAGCATATTTAATTTTATCTAGATCTTCATCAACTTGCTCAGCAGTATCATATAGAGGGTATGGAAGGAATCACTTGTCACACCAATCAATATCTAAATTATAATTTATAGCATTTACCTTGGAATTTAAAGGAATAAACATCTCCTTTCCAGATCCACTATTCTAGTTTCTTTCTATTTTATCTTCACATGGAGGCCTCTTCCTCTATCATTATCTTGATTGTGGAAAGTAGGCCCCCTTTATGTTTAATTTGGATTTGGAGCCTATTCTTAGCTATTAAATACCTTAGGGACCCCATTTTTATCTTTAGCCAACTTATATGACATTTCTTTGATAACAAAAGCTAAAGTTTTAATAGTTTCCTCCAAGTTGGCTATCTTCATAGGCTATGTCTTTTATGGATTGACTAGCTTCACATGAGCCTACTTGTTCAAGGGCTTTCCCACATCCTTGATGTTTTTCTCAATTTGGATGGCCATATTGAATTTAAACCACAAGTTAATGGGAGCCTTATCCATCAAGAAATAAGTAACCTTCTTATCAAAGGCATCACAATAATTTATCAATCATATTATGTCACTAGGCTTGATGTTTTTGGGTAGCCACATCATAGTCTTATTTAATCAAGTGATGAAGTCCTACACACACTCATTAGGATTCTTCACCATAGAGAAACCTTGGATAAATTCTAGCACCATATTGAATTCTAATTTTTTTTTGCATATCTTCCAATGAATCAATGCATTTAGTGGGAAAGGAACTAAACCATTCTAAAGCATGTTCCTCCAACATGTACACAAACAAATTGATGCACACATCCTCATATTAAACCTCATAATATTTAATCATATTATGAAAGTCCCTTAGATGTTGATCAATACTCATTGCATTGTTCCCTTGTAATTTTGGAAGGCATTTCCTAACTTCATTTAGGACTTTATTAGGATATCCTTCCATCTCATCAAAATTAATATGACTGAATCTAAAAACATAGAATGTAGGACGTGTATTCTCATATTGGTCCTTATGCCTCATGATTGGTTCAATAAGAGGTTCAAGAATAAATGGCAAAGGGATATGAGGGGGTGAATGAGGTGGAATTGGTGGATCAGCCCTGGAAGGGGATTTATCTAGTTGAGAAGGAGCTAGAAAATAAATAGGAATATGTGTTTTAGAGTTAGTACAAGAACTATGATAGTCCTTAATGATGTGGAGTTAATAAAGATTTCAATATTATCATAATCTTGATGGTCTTAAGTAGATAAACTTTACCCTTTAATAGGCCTCCAGACTTATCCCCTTTTTCTTTAAAGAATACCTAAGGGTGGAACAAATCTCTTATATGGGTCACATTTGAAATATGATCTGAGTCCTTCTAGATTTACAAACAAGAAGATACTCAAAACTAAAAGCTAGGAGAGATATTCAGAATAAGCACTAATCTACCTTGAAACAAAAAAATAAAATGGAGTCACCACTAGACTTAGAATTTTAAAATATAAAAGTTGAGAAACTATTTATGATATAGATTAAATTGCTAAAGCGTATTGAGATAAAGAAAAAAGATGCTAAATTTTTTCAAAATATGTTTAAAAGGGAAAAGGCACCTTCCAACATGCAATGCTAATAGTTCTTTGTAATAGACTCAGCAAAAGTTGAATCTTTAAACCTCAAAAACTCCCTAGCAATGGATCTAGTGGAGTGTTGTGATATTGACATCCAAAATAGTCAAATCAATGTAGTGATAATAGAGAACTTCATAAGATGAAAGACTCATGTCTCTCTACAAGAATTCTTAACAATAAAAGTGACTAAAATTTTAGTTTAGTCCCTAGAAATAGTGCTAGAAGAGTATTGGTTCTTAGTTATACACCTCGTACACTTGACCTTACACACTTGAGAGAAATGGCAAGAAATGATGGAAAACAAACTAATATGTTGTTGTATATGGGGAAGGGTTTGACATCAAGATTAGAGTAAATGCATAAAATGTCTGAGAGACACTTATAGAGGGTATGGTTAGCTCTCTACTACTTTTGGTTCTGCCTAAACCAAGGTGAGAGAACCTATGGGATAGCTTTCTCACATGGAGGGATTTTATAGTTCAATCTCCATAGGTAATCTTGGCACAAGGGAGAAATATTACCAAAGCATAACCAAGTTTTCACACTTCAGCCATGAAGCGTTGTCACACAAAATGTACAAATGATCTATGTCATACATAATCTAATAAAGATAGATAAAAGGATGACAACAATATTCACTCTATAAAATACTTAATAATAGGGACCAAAAATAAAACTATAGTGCTAGATTTTAAAGCACAAACTACATACACATTTTAATATACAATATCTTAGGTATTTATAAGGCAAGCAACACTTATAATATGCAATAGGGTGTGTTATTTTTAGGATAAGATAGGGTAGGACAAGTTAGATAATTATGAAAGAGGGAGGGTGGTTTGTTGGTAGTTTCCAAATAATAGGGTATCTAACAGTATTTCATGACAATGTTCCTTATTAAATATGTATAAAAAAATTTAAATGTACGACAATGATAAACACAAAATGATTCCTAAAAGACTAGGATATATACTGGAACTATAATCTCAAATACTTTCTCATGCTAAATTCATGAGCCCATGGTGCCCTTAAAAGGTATTCAATAACGCATTTCTAAATATAACTATAGAGATGGATTTATAACCTAGGTACATGCTTAGAATGACAACTAGTAATGAAGATAAACCTAAATATCTAATTAGCAAAAACAACAAAACATATTATTGTATTTCATGAAAAGGATAAAATAAAAAACCACATATTTTCTAGTGATTTAAAAAAGAACTATTAAAAACATCAACACTTCAAAATGATACCATGGGGACCTACATGGTGAGATTACTCTTTTGACAAGGGATACATAAACATGCTATCAAAGCTTAATAATATTTATATAGATGTAACCACCTTAGGAAGGGATATAAAATCTACACACAACAATTGATCCCAAAAAAATTGTAGAACCTAGACTTAGGGAAAATGGACACCTAAAATAGTGACCTACAACAACCAACAACCAATAATAACCTTAAAATAGAGGAAAAAGCCCCTATTTATACATTTTTTAATCTATAACTATGGGTAACAACTTGAAAAAATGTATAACAAGCTTTCAAATATACCAAAGTAATTCCAACTAGAAAATTCCCTTTGCCACGCCTGAGATCCTCATCCACTTGTAAGAAAGGGATAATTGTTACAACTACATTTGAAAGGAATTATGAATATTTATAACAAACCTTTGATATTTTGACTAAAAACATCTTTCACATGAGCTAGAAGTAGGATATATGCTTTATGATCCAAAAATATTTTGTTATTATGTGGAACCACCTATATATTCTCTTGACCACTCACCTATATAGCTGGAGGAAAAAATCATTTGAAGAGACATAGATTTTGTCCTTATGTGCAAATTATTTGGAAATGTTTTTTTGTTGATCAATTTATTAATCATGGACACTTTTGGATATCAAATCTTTTCTTTGTGAATGCCAAGGAAATCCCCTTTACATTATGATGATGGACTAGGAATGATTTGATGGTGACATAGAATAGAGAATGATCCATGATCATGATTGGAAATATTTACTCTTGGAATGGTAGTTAGATGTTATTTTATTCTTTGAATCATCACTACATTCATGAAAGAGCCATCAAGTTTAGCCTTAACATATACACTTGTCATTTCCTCATGCAATCTGAGCCCTTTGAAAAGTCTGTCTTGGCTCACACTATTGGATCTTGCTAGGTTGGATTAACATGTGCCATTAGATTTCAATCAAAGGACCAAACACTATTGGCTGCTCAATAATTTTGATGCCAAAATAATACCACTTAGAAGCTTTGTGAGATTTATACATCATGCTCTAGCAACCCAGTAAGGCTAACACTCTCTTTCCAAGTGGAAGTCTCATGTCTACTCTAAGCTGTGTTGAAAATATATGACCTAATACACCCCATCAATCAAAATGTGTACATTCAACTATGTATCATCAATCAATGGGAACATTCTCAAGCCTTATCATGCATAGTAAGCTTAACCTTTTAAATTTTAAATTATACCATATAATCTCAATTACCTAATAAAATGTGCTCTATCAGATTGTGATCTGAGGAGTGGGGTGTCATTGTATATTACATGTTCTTTTCCCTGAGGATGTACCACTTAGTAGTCCCACAAGCTTTATACATTCTTTTAATTATTCAATGTTGATCATACATCATTGAATCACCTTGCTCCATACAAATGCATGTGATTAGATCTACTTTTATTTGAAAAAAAATGGTTACTTATTGAAGTCTAAAGTTTTCACTCACATAACCATCTTGGACATTTGAATTCTAATGGCTAGTCCCTATAGCTTAAAGTTGATGTATGTGCACCTATAAAAATATATCAATGAGACCAACACCTTTACAATTCATAAATTTATTTGGGGACTTTGTTCCAAAATAATTTAGTCTAAATATTTGTCTTTAACACTTCTATTTTTATTGACACTTTAGTCTTCATCTTTTCTTTAGCACAATTATCCTATAACAACTCTTTTGGGCATTTTGTCTAGACAATTTTTTCAAACAAAATGTTTGAGACAATTTCTTTGAAAGATTTATCTTTACAATTTTCCCATAATAATTGAGCTTTGGCTTATTTTTGTCTTTATTGAGACAATTGTTTTAGAAAATTTTCTTGAAATAATTTCCCTAAAGAAATTGGTTTTTTACACTTTTACCAAAGAAATTTGAGACTTAGCTCCTTTTGCTAAAGAATTTAAACTTTACACTTATCCTAAGTAAATGCAATTCTTTTAGACCTTTAGCATGGGAAAAATTCTCAAATTAAATAGGACTTCTAATTTATAAAAACTTTTTTGAAAGCACATTTTGGGCCCTTTGAAACAAACCCTTCAAAAGTTTTGTCAAGGTCACTTGTCCTACAAAATGGACCCTTAGACTTTTTGAATGGTCCTTCAATCTCTTGAAGATGCCCTCTAAAATTATATAAAGTGTCCTTACAACTCTTTAAAGTGCCTTTTGAACTTTTTAAAAATATCTTCCATCTTGTGAAAGTGCCCTTCAAGAAATTTACAAGGGCAAAATGCCCAAATGAAATGATCCCTCAAAAATTTTGCAAAGGAAAAATGACCCTTTGAAAGTGTCCTTAGGGAATTTTACAAGGGCAAAATGCCTAAAAGAAATGACCCTTTAGAAATTTTTCAAAGGCAAAATGGCCCTTTAGGATTGTCCTTCAAGTATTTTTCAAGGGTAAAATGCCCGAAGGAAATGACCCTTTAGGATTTTTGGAAGTTCCTTTCAATGAATTAAACAAGTCCCTCAATTATTTCAAGTTTTTTGTGTGGGAAAAATGCTTGAAGGGCAAGTGCCCTTAAATTTTTTTACATGGATAAAAATTATAAAACAAATGACTTGAAATAAATGAAATATCCCTTCAGATCTTTTCTAAAACACTTAGCCTAAAATAGATAAGACATTGAATTCTTTCAAAATTTTCTTAGCAGACAAAATATCTGATAAAAATAATTCTTTGGAATTTTTATTTGAGACAAAAATCTTGAAGACCTATTTCCATCAAATATTGTGTTCATGCAAAAGCCTAAAAAATCTAAAAGAAAGACACATTCACCAAGTAAAGACCAAAAAAAGTACTTAGCCAATTTTTACATGAGCTTAGCCTTTCAAAATAATACTTTGAAATATAATTTTGGATATTGACTTAGAAATTTATACTCAACTTAGGGTGGACTTAGGCATTTTCAATTGACAAGGGCCTAATTCCTTCAGTGTAAGTTTGGGCACTAATGGAGTTGAAGAGGTGGTCATCACTAGTTGGTTGAGAAATAAGGCATCCTAAAGGTGATCAAATAAATAAGGTATATAAGTTGGTATAGATTCATCTAGGTGGTTGGTTCCTCCTTGGATGTTGGTGCTTACTAAATCCTAGTTGAGTTGGTACTTAACTAGTTGGGATTGGTGTTCCATGTGAAGTGGGTGTTTCAATAAATTTAGTGTTTATCTTATAAAATAGTATTCAATTTTTAGATATCAATGGGTTTTCTTCCCCTTGAGGGTTTCCCACATATGTGATGTGTTCATATGTTTCATGCTTATGTATATAGGTGATTAAGCTTGCTATATATGTGTCCTTGATTGAATGGTGCATGATTTTTTAAGTGAAAATGATAAGAAAGGTTTTTAAAGACTGATTCACCCCCTTTTAATAACTTTTATTCCAAAATTCGGTATCATATTGGGCCTTTTTAAGTAGGATTAATAGCCTAAAAGAGATCCTAGAATCAAGGATGGCTAGTCAGTAAGCTCAGGGTGGTTTCTTTATTAGTAGTAAGACTCCATTATTAAATGTATCTAATTATGCCTTTTAGAACATCAAGATGAAGATATATTTAATGTCTCAAGGTCATGATATATGGTGGTTAGTTTTGGATGGTTATAGTGCTTCTCTTATTCCACCAACTGATGTAGCAGGTAATAAATCTAGTGAAAATAACTATAAGGCAATGGATGTCATTCTTTATGGCTTATCAGAGGTAGATCTTGTGAAGGTGATTCATTATGTATCAGCCAAATAGATATGGGACAAATTTAAGACTATCTATGAAGGACACACCAAGGTGAAGATGGCCAAGTTACAGACCCATTGGAGATAGTTTGAAAGTTTGAAGATGAGTGAAGATGAACTAATTACATCTTACCTATTAAAGGTAGATGAAGTTATCAATGTCATTATAAGATTAGGAGAATAAGTGAAGTAATCTATAGTTGTTTAAAAGGTATTGAGATCACTAACTCCTAATTTTGAGTCTAAGGTGTCTATAATAGAAGAGATGTAATATTTAGACAAGCTTAAAATGGATGGGATTCATGTCATCTTGACTACCTATAAGATGAGAACAAATGAAAGAAGACCTCCCAAGAAGAAAGTAACTTTCAAAGTTGAGAAGAAGTCAAAATACAAAAGGGTCAAGAATGAGGAATGTTTAGATGTTGATGATGAAGAACATGATGATCATAATGAAAATGACAAGAAGGTCTATAATCTTAATAATAATAAGAAATATTTTAAGAAGTATGAAGGTAGAAAAGGGCCATTCAAGAAAAAGAGAATATTCTACAACAAAAAAGATAATAAATCATCTAATGTAAGTGACACAAGTACATCTGATAGTGATGGTAAAATTAATGAACCCAAAATGACAATAATGAAACCTTATTTGTGGACATATAATTAGACAATGAGGGTTACTCAAATGGGAAAGGCCTTATGGTTGATGTAGAATTAGATGAATAAGAATATAAAGTGAACCTTGAGGCATAATTGGTAAGTACCTTAGAGGAGTTGAAATTCCAAAGAAGAAATAATCACAAAATTATATCATTAGTTATGGAATATGAGGATAAGATTGGTTTGTTTAAGGATAGATTGAGTAACATATCCAAGGAGTATGATGAGATCATTAATCAGATTGAAGCACAAATGGATATATTCACTATTGGCTTAAAATCTAAAGAGGAATAATGCACCAAGTATGAAATTGAAGTGGAGACATTGAAAGTCAAGTTGGATCAAGCATATAGCAAGGCGAATACCTTTGTGAAGTTTGAAAAGAGAACTAAGGATCTAGATTACATATTGAGTAGTCAAAAGTCTATAAGTGATAAGATAGGTCTTGGTTTCAAATAAGACCAAAAGGTGGAAATTCAAGTCAAATAGAAAGCTAATTAAGATAATAAGGTCAACTTGAAAAGACCAATCAGACAAGTTAATGCTATGAGGTATGTTAATTCATTCAATTTTTATTGTTTTGTATGCAGTCATTTTGGTCATAGAGCAAGAGAGTGTAGAAGACCTTCCAAGAATGAATACTAATGGGACTATGGAAGGAGTCGTAGTTCACAAAGTCAAAATAAGATGTTTGAAGCCCCTAGAGTGCAAGAGAGAAGGCAATGAATGTGTGGAAACCAAAGATAGTAAAGGTTACTCATGATCAGTCTACAAACTCAAATGGAATGTTTGCTATGGTAGATCATACTTTAGATGATAAATTGAGTTAGAAATTATATTTTCATCTCATATTAATGATCAAATGGTAGATGAAGAGATCAAGCCTATAGTGCCAATCAAGCCTAAAAGAATATTGAAGGACATTAAGTCTTGTGAGAACATGGAGATATGGTAATCTCTTAAACTTGTGTTATTTTAGTGCCTTATGGAAATGGGTGATTATATTAGGCTTAATGGAGACACTTTTTAGTTAACAAAAGCATGGTAGATGCTTGGTTTGAGGGGGAGCTATTCAGGGTGTCAACTGAGCTTGATCTGTGTTGAGAAGTGGTCTTTTAATCTATGTTCATTTGAATGAGGTATGAATAGAGTATGGGGGAGCATGTTACTTTAATATTTCATACTATTTTTATTTAGATCCTATTTCAAGAAGGTTTGATTATATATGATAATTTTTGGAAGAATTTTTTAATTAATGTCAAAGGGGGATAAAGTTCAAAAAGGGAGATTGACAAGATTGGGGGAGATGAGAGTGATTAAATTGAATAATATTTTGCCATCAATGATAAAGGAGGAGTTTGTTGAGAAGTGTCATCATTGATGTCAAGATTGATGGCATTGATGTCAAGGTGAGTCTAGTGAAGATGTATGATGAATGGTCTATGAGACATGAGTTTGTGTGCTTGATGTGACAAGGAAGCTATGTGATAAGAAGGCAACATAATGTCTTTCTATTGAGAGAGAATTTGAAGGCAACCTAATGATTCTTATATTGGTTATTTTCAAGGTTGTTTTATTTGTAAGACTGTTATCTAATGAATGTTCTTATTTGATAGCATCATTGAGGTAAGCATGTTTGAGTACTAGTCTTAGAGTACAAGGTGTTTTTGAGAAGCCTAATTATAACAAGTGTGTGTTAGAAATATTTTCATTGATGTCAAAGGTCTAGAATTATTGGTTTTAAAGGCCCTATTACATTTAATGGTGTTTTGAATATTCATATCTTTACTAATGTGTGTTAATATTTATTTAATATTAATGAATATATTTTTGGTTGCATATAAGTCAAAAGAGGGCCCATGGAGAAGTCAAAGAGTCATGGGGTAAAAGGTGAAAGAGGAATGGAACACATTTTCTCATGAAGAGTCATCTTGAGGAATTCCAAGAGTCATCATGTAAACACAAAAGAGGTATGCTACATTTTTTCATGAAGGGACACTTTGAGGAATATGAAAAGTCATCAAGATAAAGACAAAAGAAGAAATGATTCTTTTGCTTATAAAGGGTCACCATATGACTTTTTAAATGCAAGAATATGAAGGGTCATGCAAGTTTGGCACCATTTTCTATGAGGATTAAAGGGTCACAAATGGTGAATGCCAAAGTTCATTTGTAAAGCTATAAATAAAGGTTTGAGAAGCTATTTGTAATATTCAAGAGACTGCATGGTTTGTATTTGTTTTTGAAGATAGAAAAGCAAGAGATATTTTAGAGTTCTATCATTTTTTGAGTAAGCAACATTGAGAGACAGTTGTGTTTTATACACAAGAAGGGTTGGTGTTCCTATGGGTTGGTGCTCACAAATATTTATAAAGCTTGGTGCTCCTGTGGGTTGGTGCTCACAAATATTTCTAAGGAATTGGTGCTCCTATGGGTTAGTGCTCACAAATAGTTTCTATGTTGGTACTCAACAAAGGGTTTGGTGCTCCTACAAGTTGGTGCTTGCAAACTTTGTAATTCAAGTTAGTGATCATTCATATACTTGAGATTGTTCTCTGTGGTTTTTCCCACTTTGGGTTTCTACATAAAAATTTGGTCTCTCTCTCTCTCTCTCTCTCTCTCTCTCTCTCTCTCTCTCTCTCTCTCTCTCTCTCTCTCTCATGTGATGAATATTATTATTTTAGTTTTATTTCATATCTTTGAATGTGTGGTTAAGTGGTTAAAGAAATAGAATTTGATTTAATTAAAAGATATATAATATACTGATTCACCCCCATTCTTAGTATATTTCATGCTTAATAATTGGTATCAGAGCAGATTTCTTTAAAAATATTTTATAGCTTGAAGGTAGATTAAGAAAGTATGATGGCTAGATCACATGAAGGTTTTTATACAAATAAGGCACCTTTGTTTGATGGGACAAATTATGTTTTTTGGAGCATAAGGAGGAAGATTTATTTGATGGCCCTTGGATTTGACATATGGCAAGCAATGGTAGAGGAATATGAAGAGCCACAAACACTTGTAACTACTCCGAAAAAAAAGAAGGCAAGTGAAAATAATGCAAAATCTATAAATGTTATTTTATGTGGTTTATGTGAATCAAAATTTGTTAAACTTATGAAATGTAAATCTACTCATAAAAATTCAGTTAAAATTAAGAATATTTACAAAGGTGATGGAAAGGTTCAGCAAGCCAAGCTTCAAACTTTCAGAAGATAGTTTAAGAGTTTGAAGATGGAAGAGGAAGAAAATATAGCAAGTTATCTTTTATGGGTTGATCAAATAGTTAATCAAATTCAAGGTCTTTGAGAAAATTTAGAAGAATCAATTGTGGTTCAAAAAGTTTTGAGATCTCTACCATTGAGATATGATGTAAAAGTTTCAAAAATTGAAGAGATGAAGAATTTATCCAAGCTAAAGATGGATGAGCTACATGGTATTGTTATGGAATATGAGATGTAGATCGAATAAGAGAAACCCTCAAAGAGAAAAGTTGTTGTCAAGATATCAAATAAAGGGACGGCTAAAATTCAAGAATCAAGTGACTATTTTAGCAATGATGAAGATGACAAAGGATCTCTATTCATTAGCAAGCCAAAAAAGGGCACATGTAAATATTAAGGAAAATTACCTTTCAAATGTTTTAATTGTAGAAAGATGGGACATTTTGTAGCTAAGTGCCCAGATAAGGGTAATGGTGATAATGAAGAAGGAAATTCTACATACAAGAATAATTTCAAAGGAAAATTCAAGAAGGGATTCGAGAAGAAGAGTTTGTATTCTAAAGATCCTAGTTCAATCGAAGATAGTGGAGTCAGTGATTCAGAAGAAGAAGAGATTCTATTTATGGCCATATATAAAGATGCCTCCATAAGAAAAAGTATAGATGATCAAGAAGAAGAACAAGATAAATCCAAAGTGAATATGAAAGGAGAAATCATTTATGCCATAGAAGAGTTAAAAGATCTTGAAAAGAAGAATCAGAGATTAAAGCTCCACATCAAGAAAAATAAAAAGGAGTCAAAGGAAATAATTGAAGATCTATAAACACACTTTTAAGAAGCCAATAAGAATGAAGAAGATATAATGGCACAGTTGAAAATACTAAGTAAATAATGTGAAAGGTATGTTATTGAAATTTCTTCTTTAAAAGCAGATCTTGAGAAAAAAATAAAGTAATCAATGATAGAGTAGCCAATAACTCAAAATTTGAGAATAACACTAATATTTTGAATAAGATATTAGAAAATAAAATATCAATGTTAGATAAGATAGGTATTGGATTTGAAAATAGAAAGAGGAGGTCATTACTTTCATAAACAAGAAAAAAGGAAAGAGCTTTGTTGAAGCTCTTACAAAAGAATAAATAAAAAGGGAAGAAGTTACGAATATAGAGGACATCTCAAATAAAGAAGGTTGGAGGGAACAGAGCTACAAAAGGTAATAAAGTTAGAGATAAACAAATAGGTCCTATTTTTATTGTAATGGATATGGTCATAAGAAAATAGAATGTCAAAAAAGGGCTAACAATTTTAGAAATAAGGAGAAGGAAAGTCATGCAGAGTCAAGTAGAAGCCACAACTCTTTTGCTCCTCTATCAGGCTTTAATGAAGAGGCCATAATATGTTACAAGTCCAATAACTTTAGACACATAGCCCAGTATTGTATAAGTGTGTTCAATTCAGTCAAAAAGGACTAGAGTTTCAAGGCTCCATTTATCAAAAAGAAAGTTTAGATAGGTTCATGGTAGAAGAAACAACCTAAAAAATCTATGTTGGTACAAACAACTTTGCATGCAAGAAATGAAGATAAGCCATGGTTCATTGATAGTGGATGTTCGAGGCACATGACATGAGATAAAATAGATTTCATAACCTCGAATAAGATCAATGATGGCATAGTGAAATTTAGAGATAATAATACTGCCAAAATTATCAAAAAATACAATGAAATTACTTCAACAATTAAGTATAATAGAAAAATTATTTCCAATTATGACTGAAATATATCCAAATATATGATAATAGATAAGCCACTTCGAGGGGGAAACCTCCACAAGCTTCAATAAGAGCAGAATTGACAATATGATGATAAATGATTACCCACTACCTCCTATATATAGTCTATCTAGGCCATGGTTACTCCATAGGCCGACCTACTGATCAAAAGAAAGCATAGATAAATGTAATATAATGTCAAAGAGGGATAATTAAGCCATAAGTCAGCTAATAATATCCTCATACATGTGATATGTTAGGGGCATAGCATGCCCTTCCCCTTCAAACCAATGTTGTCCTCAATGTTGAACAACTCTGGATGTTGTTGCAGAAAATCTTCACCTTCCCAAGTTGCATCTTCACTACTTTGGTTTTTCCACTTGATCAAATATTCCCTAATCTCTCTAGTTCTCAACCTCTTAGTACATGTTTGGAGGATCTTCTCTGGTTCCAAAATGACTCATCCTTCTTCATCTAGTTCTGGGAGCTCTATCTGGGCAGAAACTTTCTATCCAATGACCTTCAAACAAGAAACATGAAATACTGGGTGTATGTGAGATGAATGAGGTAACTCGAGCTTGTAAGCCACACTTCCAATTTTTTTTAGAACTTGATAAGGGCCATAATACTTAAGAGCAATTTTTTTGTCCTTTTTCTATTGCTTCAAGGACATATGCTTGTAAGGCTGAAAATGAACAAATACCCAGTCACCCACCTCAAAATTTCACTCACTACGGTGTTGATCTGCTTGTTGCTTCATCCTATTTTGTGCTAAGGCCAAATTCTCTCTCAAACTAGCCAAAACTTCTTGTTGATGTTGCATTTGCTCTTCCACATCTCAAACCTTGGTGTGCACCTTTAATGAAGAAGTGATGGAAGGTGGATGGTAACCATATAGTGATAGAAATGGAAACATTTTAGAAGAGGTATGGAAAGATGTGTTATACCGCCATTCTGCAAGTGGTAGCCATTTAATCCAATGTTATTGTTTATCTAATACAAAACAATGGAGATACCCCTCTAAACATTTGTTAACCACTTCAATTTGTCCATCAGATTGGGGGTGGTAAGATGAGATATGAGCTAACTGAGTACCCAAACAAGAAAATAGTTTAGTCCAAAAATTACTAGTGAAAATAGGATCACGATCACTTACAATTATTTTTTGGGGTTCCATGTAATTTGAGAAATGCTTACATAAAATAGTCGCTACTATACTTGCTGAAAATGGGTGTGAGAGAGCACAAAAATGGGCATATTTTGTAAGCCTATCCACAATGACCAAAATAACATTCTTACCTTCAGAACAAGGCAACCCAGTGATGAAATCCATGGAAACCTCTTCCCACCTTTGACTAGGAATTGCTAACGGTTGTAACAAACTTGGGGTCTTAACTATTTCACCTTTATTCTATTGGCATATCAAGCATTCTTCCACAAACTTTTGTACATCTCCCTTGAGTCCTTCCAAAAATAATTCTTTCTTAATTCTATGATAAGTTTTCAAGAACCCTGATTGTCCCCCAATTGGAGATGCATGCAACTCTGCAAGAATCTTATGCTTAAGCTCTGAATTTTTGCACAAGTATAACCTACCCTTATACCATAGGACATTACATTTCCATTCAAATTTGCCAGAGGATAAATTACCTTACTGTAGATTCTGAATCAGAACCTGTGTATCCTTGTCTTGTACCCATTCTAACCTAGCTTCATCCACCTAATCTGCTTGCAATATGGACATTGCACAAAGTAATGCTTCTGTGGATGCATACCATCTAGATAGTGCATCTACTACTACATTATCTTTACCCTTCTTGTAGATGATTTCAAAATCATAACCCAACATTTTGGTTACCCATTTTTGTTGTTCCTCAAATAATAATCTTAGCTCCAAAAAGTATTTGAGACTATCATGATCCGTTTTCACCTTAAAGTGTCTACCCATCAGATAAGGCCTCCATTGTTTAACTACATGAAGAATAGCCATCATTTCTTTGTCATAGACAGGTTTTTGTAGATTTTTACCTTTGAATTGATGACTTTCAAATGAAATGGGTCTTCCTTCCTGCATTAGTATTTCCCCTAATCCAGACCCAGAAGCATCACATTCAATAGTGAATGTTTGTGAGAAGTCTGGAGTAGCCAAAATTGGAGTGGTACACATAGTTACTTTTAGTTTCTCAAATGCTTTAGTGGCATCATCATTCCAATGGAAAGTATCCTTCTTTAGCAATGTAATGAGTGGGGCTGCTATGTTACCATAACCTTTCACAAATCTTCTATAGTAACCTGTTAGTCCAAAGAACCCTTGAAGGTTTTTGAGATTTTTTGGCATGGGCCATTCCATTATCACTTTGATATTTTGGGGATCAACTTTTACCCCTTCATGGGAAACAATGTGACCAAGGTACTCTACCTCTTGTACTCCAAAAACACATTTAGATGGCTTCGCATAAAGTTGGTGCTTCTCCAAAACTATCAACACTTGTTTCACATGTTGCAGATGTGCTTCCCATGTCTGACTATAAATCAATATGTCATCAAAGAAAACTAGCACAAACTTCCTTTAAAAAGGCCTAAAAATAGTGTTCATCAAGCTCTGAAAAGTAGATGGTGCATTTGTAAGACCAAAGGGCATTACCAAAAACTCATAATGGCCCTCATGTGTTCTAAAAGAAGTTTTATGAACATCTTCATCCTTGATTCTAATTTGATGGTACCCAAAGTGAAGATCCAATTTTGTGAAATAATTAGCACCATGTAACTCATCAAGTAAATAATCAATTACTAGAATAGGAAACTTATCTTTGATGGTGTACTTGTTGAGTTCCCTATAATCTGGGCACATCCACCATGTGTCATCCTTCTTCTGCACCATGACCACTGGTGGTGAATATGCACTTTGGCTATGGTTGATGATCCCTGCCTCCAGCATCTCATGGACCATCTTTTCAGTTTCACTCTTTTGTGCATATGGATATCTATATGGTTTGATATTTGGTGGTTGACTACCTAGAATTAGTTGAATGGCATGATCATGTTCTCTTTTTGGTGGTAGTCCTTTTGGCATAGCCCCAAAAATAGATGAGTGGTCTTCAAGAATTATTTGTAGATCAGTATGTGTAGATACCTGTGTGGGTTGAACTTCTATGGAGCATAATCATGCAATAATTCCCTCTGCCCCCTTTTTTATCATCTTGGTCATCTGATGTGAACTAACCAATTGTGGATATTTTGCATGTAATCCATGTAGTTCAATTTTCTTACCTTCAGAATGAAAGTGCATGAATAGTTCTTAGAAGTTCATCTCAATGGTACCTAAGGTTGTGAGCCATTGGACTCCCAAAACAATGTCTGTGTTACCCATGGGAATAGCAAACATAGGAGAGTCGAGATTGTACCCACCCATAGTAAGCTTAATACTATGGCATTTTTTTTGAATAATTAATTGTGCCACCATTTGTAATCATGACCTAAAATTATGGTGCTGGGTAGATGAAGCAATTCAATCAAGTGGCCAATTTATGGTTTATAAAGTTATGTGTTCTCCCTGAATCAATCAACACTGTCACCTTTTGTTTCTTGAGGAAACCCACCACCTTAAGAGTTTGTGGAGTGCTAATACCTGCAAGTGCATGACAAGAGATTGTAGGTTGGGAATCTTTAGGTACCTCCTCTATATCTTCCCACATCATCATTAGAGGCATTATCTGCTTCTTCATCTTCATTTGGTCCCTCAATGTAGAATAACTTCTTCTCAGCACATATATGTCCTTTACTCCACTTGCTATCACAACCAAAACATAATCCTTTTGCATTCTTCTCTTCAATTTGCTGAGGGGTCAATCTAGTAGGTGGAAGAAATGTTGGTGATGATATGCTACGATCTTTGCAGTGAGTGAATGGCTGCTTCTTGTTGGTTATGAATTTTTCCTCAGCTCTACATGTTAGGATAATAGATTCATAAATATTAAGTGGATTAAACATGCGTACCTCATGTTGAATGTGGTCCTTGAGTCCACCCAAAAATAGGTCATTCAAGTTTGCTTCAAAAATTGTCTCCACACGTAAGGATAAGTTTTGAAAATGATGAATATAATCCTTGACAAAGCTAGTTTGTCACAATTTTTCCAGTTGGCTGAACTAATTCTCTATCACACTATTGCCATAGTGTAATTGTAGCTCCTCTATAAAAACCGATCAAGTGACATTGAGAGTCATCTTTTTTTTAGCACATAACCATCGATACCAAATGAATTGATCAAGTTCAAGATATAAGGATGCCATGGTAACCTTCTATCCACTTGGAATCTGATGTAGGTCAAAAAAACTCTCCATTTGGTTGAGCCAATTGAGTGGATCTTTTCCATCAAATTTGCACATATCCACCTTTGGTAATAGGTTCCTCTGTGGCCATGGAGTTGGATTTGAAGTAGACTGGTTAGGAGAACCACCCTGGTGGGTTTGTGAAATAGAGTTAGATTGATGATTTGACTGATTAATTTTCAAATCCATCATGATATCTCCCAAACTATCTTATATGGATTGCATATTAGATTGTATGACTTGCACCTCACTCTAAATGCCTTGCACATTATAGTCAAGCTAGCTCACTTTGTGATCTATGTTATAAAATCTTGGTATAAAGGGTCTATTACATACCCCTTCTAATTCCATCTATCCTTGTTAGGATTTTCACCTAGAGTTTTAGCACCCTTTCCTTAGCCCCGAGTTTGTGGACTTGCCATAAAAGGGTTTTACGATGTCAACCCTTATTGAAACTTTTGACCCAACTTTTACCAAGCAATTTTTGAATTATTTCAACCTCAAATCAAAATATACAAAGAATAAACTGTATCTAAATTTTTCTAATCTTGCCAAAAATGTAAACAACTCAAAAAAATTCTTTGAATTGCACACTATAGAGCAATTTTATGAAAAACCATAAAATAGCAATAAATTTTGTAAAACAGATCCAAATGAGCTAAAATTTTAATGGAATCTTAATTTGATTATTTTTCACCTCCAATAAAAAAAATTTAGATAAATTTGAAACCATTTTTTATATATCGCAAAATTTAAAAATTTAGTGTTTCGCCCACAAGATTGCCCAAATCACAGCTTTGATACCACTTGTAATGAAATTACTTCAAAAATTAAGTATAACAGCAAAATTATATCCAATTATGACTGAAATATATCCAAATATATGATAATAGATAAGCCACTTCGAGGGGACAACCTCCACAAGCTTCAATAAGAGCAAAAATCGCAATATGATGATAAATGATTACCCACTACCTCCTATATATAGTCTATCTAGGCCATGGTTATTCCATAGGCCGACCTACTAATCAAAAGAAAGCATAGATAAATTTAATATAATGTCAAAGAGGGATAAGTAAGCCATAAGTCAGCTAATACTATTCTCATACATGTGATAGGTTAGGGGTGTAGCAAAAAAGGTACACTAAGTTTACATAATGGTAGAACTAAAACTAAACAAAATTTGTATGTAGAAGGTCTTAAGCATAATATTTTGAGTGTAATTAAAATGTGTGATTAGGGACAAAAACTAAATTTTTATGCAGAAGGTTTTGAAATTAGGAGAAAAGATTTAGATGGGTTAGTTGTAGATGCCAAGAGAACATGTAATAATTTATATATGTTATCATAAATCAAAGGTCAAAAATATTGTTTGAGTTAGATTGAAGAAAGTTGGCTATGGTACAGGAGAATGGGGCACATATATTTTGATAATATTTTCAACATTAACAAGAAGCAAGTAGTTAAAAATCTTCCAAAGATTACAAAGCCATCTGACACACTTTGTGAACCTTGTCAGTATGGGAAGCAGGCTAGAAGGTGGTTCAAAACAAAAGATTACTCAAACATTCAGATGTTAGAGCTTGTTCACAATGATCTATGTGGACCTATGAGAAATCAAAGTATTCAAGGTGATAAATATTTCATGTTGCTTATTGATGATTTTTCACTCATGACTTAGGTAGTGTTTTTAAAGAAAAAATCAAAAGCTTCATTCAAAGAATTAGTTGAGAATGAAACAAATTTAAATATTAAGTGTCTAAGATCATATTGAGGAGGAAAATTCATGTCAAATCAATTTATTGAGTTTTATGAAGACCATGGAATAAAGAGACATTATTCAGTAGCCAGAACTCCACAACAAAATGGAGTAGTTAAGTGAAGAAATAGAATAGTTCAGGAGATGGTGAGGACAATTCTAAATGAATCCAAGATACTAGATAAATATTAGAGAGAGGTGGTTGTTATAGTAGTCTATATTTAAAATAGAGAACTCCTTATGAGCTATGGAAAGACATACCAAAAATAATTGATTATTTTAGAGTTTTTGGCAACAGATGCTTCATAAAGAGAACTGATGAAAAACATGAGAAATTTGAATCTAGAATAGATGAAGGTATATTTACTGGTTATTATTGTAAAATTAAAGCTTATAAATGTTATAAAAAAAGAACCAAGAATTTTTTTGAAAGTGTAAGTGTTAGGATAGAAGAAGATGGAACATAAAGAATCTGTGATCTAGTAGACATTCCTGAAATCATTGAAGAGGAAGATTTTGAAGAAACAGATGAAGATGAGAAGAAGGAGAAAAAAGACACCAAAACTCCATCCAAATATGTTTAGATAAATCATAATGAAAGTGACATCATCAAGGACATAAATGAAGGAATTCACACTAGAAGAATGATGGTAAGTGAATCTGAGCAAGTTAATTTCTCTTTATTATCTAAAATTTAGCCTAGAATGTTTTTAGAAGCTAGACATGATAAGCATTGGGTTAAGGCTATAGATGAAGAATTAAATCAGATAGAAAAAAATGATACTTAAGAATTAGTGTCTAGACCAAAAGATCATAATGTGATAGGAAAAAAATGGGTTTATAGAAATAAGTTGAATGAAAATGGAGAAGTGACCAGAAATAAAGCAAGATTAGTATGTAAAGAATATGCTGAGATTGAGGGAACAGATTTCGAAAAAACTTTTGCACTAGTGGAAATCTTAGAGGCTATTAGAATGTTTCTTGCATATGCAGTGTTTAAAATTTTCAAAGTGTTTTATATGGATGTCAAATATGCCTTCCTGAATGGGAATCTAGAAGAAGAGGTCTACATTGAGCAACATAAGGGATTTATTCTCTCAAATATTAGTAGCCATGTATGCAGATTGAAGAAAGAATTGTATGGATTGAAACAAGCTCCAATATCTTGGTATGTAAGACTTGATATATACCTATAGGATCAATTTTTCAAGAGAGGATTTGTTGATAGTAATCTCTACATCAAAATAGAAGGTGAGTATCAATTGATTGTTCTGGTATATGTTGATGACATCATTTTTGGAGGAAATATTTAAAAGATGACAAAGAAATTTTTTATAATATGCAAAAATAATTTGAGATGTCTATGCTTAGAGAATTGTCATTTTTCTTAGGTTGCAAATATTTCAATCAGATAAAGGAATTTTCATATCTCAAAGTAAATATGCCTAGGAAATATTAAGTAAATTTGGTTTTAAAGATTGTGCACCAGTTGGCACACCAATGTGTAAAGGAAATAAGGTGAGCAAAGATGAAGATTCACCTATTATAGATCAATATTTATATAGATATATGATTAGTAGTCTTTTATATTTAACGTCATGCATGTAGTAGGTATGGTTTCAAAATATCAGTCAGCTCTAAAAGATAGTCATGTTCAGTTGGTGAAAAGAATATTTAGGTATATCAAGGGAAAATTGTATTATGGATTTTGGTATCTCACAGGAAGATATTTCACTTTGGTTTCTTATATAAATTTAGATTGGGAAAGTTTCTTGGATGACAGAAAAAGTATAAGTGGAGGAGATTTCTTCCTTGGTGATAGCTTAGTATCATGGCTTAGCAAAAAGTAGAATTTAGTATCACTTTCTATAGCTGAAATAGAATATATTGCAACAATATTGTGTTTTACTCAAGTGCTTTGGATGAAGCAAACTTTGGAAGATATCAAGGTAAAATATGATGAACCTATTTCTATTTTTTGTGACAAAATAAGTTCTATTAATATTTCAAAGAATCTAGTAATGCATTCAAGAAAAAAAAAATATTCTTATGAAATATCACTTTTTGAGAGAGTAGGTTTTAGATCAATAGGTTAAGATGGAGTATATTAGTACTGCAGAGTAGATTATAGATATTTTCACAAAGGCACTACCAAAAGATACAAGTATAGGTGTATATATTTGAGTATCTACAGGAGAAGTTGGGAGTAATTTCTTTTACTTCCTACTATTGAGGTTCAACATCAATCGAGGGGGAGCTAAGTGTTAGCTCTAGGTAGGACCTTTACCATTGATGTTAAAGGGGAAAAGGACACTTCTTATAACAAGTATAGGTGTATAAATATGTACATGGAATAGGTACAGGTTTCTATAGTAAGGGGGAGTTACTATATGTTTTTCAGATGGTAGTATGTGTAGTTTCAAAATGTGGTAGTTTTAGTTTGAGGTTGACTCATTTATATACTAGAGATTTTTCTCCATGGTTTGTCCCGCTTCAAGTTTCCATGTAAAAATAAGGGTATCTCTCTCTCTCTCTCTCTCTCTCTCTCTCTCTCTCTCTCTCTCTCTCTCTCTCTCTCTCTCTCTCTCTCTCTCTCTCTCTCTCTCTCTCTCTCTCTCTCTCTCTCTCTCGTGTGGTGCATATTATTTTTCTAGTTTTATTTCATATCTTAAATGGGGTTAGATTGTTGGAAATATTATCATTGATGTCAAAGGTCTAGCATTATTGTGTGTTAAAGGCCCCATTGCATTTGGGTTGGTGGTGTTAAGAGATTATAAGGATTATTTAGTATGCATATCTTTACTAATGTGTGTTAATTATTATGCAACTAGACTAGCTCTAGACCTTACCTGACTTAATGAGGTGTTGTGAAGGCCTGTGAAGGATGTAATGTAGTGTTTGAGCATGATAAAGGTTTATTTATTTTTATAATGAGGTGGAGAGTTCATGAAAAGAGGCATTAAGGTTAGTTTTAAGGCCTAATGTGATTTGTAGGTCAAAGTCTAAAGAGCAAAGAGAGAGAGTGAGGCCTTATGAGGGGTCGTGATTAAATTTCAAGATGTTTGAGCTCATATGAGCATATATAGAAGTATGATATGTTATTTAAAGCATTTTAACAAGGTTTAAGGTTATGGTTTACAAGATAAGGCATGGAAAGTGGATTTGAGGTCTCTCATGTGCACAAAATGAAGGGTTCTCAACTTGATAAGGACTTTAAAGTTTTCATTAAAACTTGTAACCTATGCATGATAATTGAATATACTCATGGTAGATGGGTAAGGTTCCTAGATAAAAATTCTAGGCATTATTTTTTGGATTAAGGGGCTCTTCTTTATGAATGATCATTAAGACTAGAAGATGGTTTAAACCCTCAAATAACACTAATAGTGAACCAATATTAAATAAGTTGTTCTAATGTACTTATAATGGGTTGGTATGGATATATAAGTGATTTTAGTATAATTTTAATTAATTTTAATTCCTTTATTATTTTATTTCATGTGTTATAAGTTCAAGTTTTCATGACTGGGTATTGGAGTGTTCTAGCAGTTCTGAATGGGCTCTTTGCAGAGAAGGGTTTGAGTCCTTTTGCCCTGAGTTGTGAAGTATAAAGCATATGGTGACAAATTTTAGGTCATATAGTTCATTTATATATTGTTTATTTCCATATTTATCTAGATATTTTGTGTTTAATCTTCAGTAGTTTAAGACAAACTTTTTTATTATGTACATGACTATTGTGAATAGTACTAATGGTGTACTCCAAGTAGTGATTTGAGATAAAATGTGTCATGGAAAAAATACTAGATTAATAGAGGTATATATTATTATTTATGATATTTTCCTAAATTTTTATAATTTTAAAATTTTCCAAGGCAAAGTGTAATGTTTCCCAAAGTAGACCTAATGGAATTATTTCTCCATGACATCTAAAGATGAAATGAGGCCTAATTGAGGTATGTCAGACCTAAAGGGAATCAATGCACATTTTATTCATGTTTATTATATTTCATAAGATATATTCCATGTATTAATTAAGAGTTTAATTTTTTTTGGCCAACCAAGATGGATATGAGTAAGAGGTTTGTATAAATATAAGGCAGTTTTAGCCCTATAGTAGTGAGAAGAGTATACGTGAATAAATAATATATTATAGAGTAGAAGGAGGTATTTTATACCATCATAAGGGTGAATATAATATATCATGAAGATATAAAATGGGTAATGTAGATGATTATCAAGGTCAAATGACCTAATTTATCTTGAAGAGACCTAATTGAGCAAACAGACCTAGAAGGTAGTTTGAGAGGGTTAAGAGTTTGAAGAGCTAAAGAGGTGGTCATCACCAGTTGGTTGAGAAATAAGGTGTCATAAAAGTGATAAACTAAATTATGTGGATAATTTGGTGTTAATTCATCTAGGTCGTTGGTGCCTCCTTGTAAGTTGGTCCTTGCTAAACCTTAGTTGAGTTGGTGTTTAGCTAATTGGGGTTGGTGCTCCATGTGAAGTGGGTGCTTCACTAAATTTAGTGTTTTTATTATAAGATAGTAGTCCATTTGGATATATTATTTGGTTTTATTCCCATTTATGGTTTCCCACATATGTGATGTGTTTATGTGTTTCATGCTTATGTAGATAGGTGTTTATACTTACTAGATATATGTGCTTGATTGAATGGTTCATGATTGTTTAAGTGAAACTGATAAGAAATATTTTTAAAGACTGATTCACCCCCTCTCAATTATTTTTCTTCCAACACTAGTTTATATTATTCCTCTAACACCCATCCTAGCGGCTCCTCACATTACTCCCTAATCTCCCTTCTCCATCACCTCAGATGTCTAGGGATTCAATTTTAATCAACCAATCTCTTCCCTTATACTTAACACCCCTTCCCATGAGTCAATGTCCCTTAGGTTATCATGACCCAATGTTAGTTCCAAGTAAAAAATTTCCCCTAAGCCTTATCATTTATATTACCTCCCTATTCCCTTATTCCTCTTCTTCCACTACTTTATTTATTCACACCTTTCATTTCTCCCACTCCCCCTCCTCCTCTCCTCCACTTATCACTACCATCTCCACCACCCCATTGATACCTCCTTAAGCCCAAGGGATGGTCCCAATGTCACAGGTGTTGGAGATGGTGATATAAGGTCACCTAGACATGTTGTGGGATTTAAATCACACTATATGTGGAGAATTATCTCAAATTAATTCATACAAGAGGGGAATCCTATGGTCTATAAGACCCAATGGTATATATTATCCCTCACCAAGGTAATGACCTCCATAAGGGAGGAGAAGGTGGCTAAGGATCCTCTCTCAATTCACCATGCTACACATGACATGTTAGAAAATATGTTAGAAGACATGCTGAAGAAAGGTCAATCCTTCGAAGCATAGGTGAAAATTTATTTCCCTATTTAGTTCATTAGACATGTTAAGGATACCCTTCTATATCTATTTATATCCCTAGTAAAAGTGGTGGATAAATTTACCAAAAGGTCGGGTACTCGTCCAATGGACTCAATCCTACTTGGAGAGAATTGCTTTAGTTGAGAGTAAATTTAATAAGTTAAAAGTCATATTACATAAGGACTTGTTCCTAGAGCAAAATTTGATGCCCATTTTAGACTTGAGTTTATATTAGACATACACTAGGAATATGAGGGTCATAATAAAGGAATGGTTGGGTTTAGCCTAAATTATGATAGACCCCCTAGAAGATGGAAAGAAGAAGATATTGGCCTACTTTAAGAAGGTCAATATCTCAGTGACATTTTACCTAGATAGCACTTTAATGGATAGGGGTGAATTTGGGCTCCACCTAGATCACTTTGACCAAGTTATAAGGAGGAAGGTGGTCAAGGAGAGCAAAGAGGGAGCTCATATAGTACTCAAGATATCAACCTAGCCCATAATGAACATCAACCAGGTGTCTAAAGTTAAGGTGGCTATGGATACTCCCATCCAAGTTTATCAAAGGCTCGTATCCTAGCTAGATACTATCTTTAGAGAGCCTCCAATGAACCTTGCCAAGTCAGACTAGGAATTTGACCTCATGGTAAAAATGTTGGAAGCCAAAGAAGAAAAACCCAATTATTTAGGAGTCAACATGTCTATACCACCTTTGTGTATTGGTTAAGTGGTCCCCTACAGATATTTTTGAATTGAAAAAAGAGGATTTGATCCTTTTTTTGAATTATGTAGTTATAACAACTAGGAGTGTCCATCATGGCCCATAATGAAAATCTCGTGCTACATTGAGGCAAGTTCCCATCCTCATATATTAATATGTAACTACATTATGTTTTTAGGTTTGGTAATTCTTATATCTAAAGTGATATAATAATTAATTTAGAATTTCACTTGATTTCTCCTTTCCTCTTTTAGATTGTGAAAGGTTGGCCATAATCGATATTTTTATAACAACACTTATTTTTTAATGAACTTAATTTTTCATAATTCTCCAAAATGCATGCTCTATGTATCAAAGTGTCTATCATATCCATATTTAAAATAATGTTAATGTTAATAAAATTAAAATAATGATTTGTCACTTAATGGATGTAATGGTTATAATGTGGTTATCTACTATAACCTCTTTGTGAAACCTTATTGTTTTCCTCACAATATTCTTAATCTGTCATTTGATATGGAATTTTGAATATTGATACTTAGTGAAGGTTATATAATTAAAAATTATCCTTGGTTCCTTGAGAATCTTCCTATTGTGTAATTTAGAGTTAATACCTTTGGTGAAACTCAACACATGGTGGTATAAATGTGGCAGAGGCACTGGGTTTAGTTGTTGAAGCATTAATCTCATTCTAACCTAGAAACATTCTTTATTACCTTAATCTTTCTTCCCCTTTTGCATTTATTTTGAAATGTGAATTTCCTCCCATTTATTTTATAAAATTTTAAATTTAAATCCATTAACATTAGCAGTAGAACCAAACATGTAACTCATAGCTGAAATAATCAGTATTGAATATTTGTTGGTGACATTGTATCTCTTGGAAACTATTCCATGCAGGTTCCATAGTGAAGCCAAATACGTGTAACTGTGTCCAGGGATTGTTCACATTAGTCCTAAATTGGAAGATGAAATTCCATTATTTTTCCCACTATTCTCTTTTAAACTATGCAATCTCTTAAAAAATTTTATGGAGTAGGATCTTAGAGTGAACAACAGTTCCTATATCCACTACAAAATCCTACTACTTAACCTCCTAAGCAATCTTCCTCCTAAATAGCCACTAACTAATCTAATACCTATATTAGCCCTATTCAATGTATTATTTATAATTCCTACCAAAATTAAAACTAGGTTAGCCTAGTTTAACATAGTTTTGAATGTCATGGTACATGCTTTACAACTAGGTTGGCCCAAGTTGACCTAGTTTGAGGGTAAATAGTTACTTTATAACTACATTGAGGTGGGACAATATTTTTGGATTGAATTATGAAAAGGTTTATGGTCAACTCACCTATATAAATACAAGGCCCATTTTTATATAATAGAAAGGAACATTATTTTCATACTATTATTGCTCATAATTTTGCTTTAGTCTACATTTAGGAGAAGCCATTGCTTATATTTTTTCTTGAAGGGAAATAACTTGTCTTGTAGATTCTTAGATGAAAATAGAATAAGTATTGTATCCTAGATATGATTTCAACCATTATGATCCTTAAAACCACAACATCCTCTTGCAAAGAACCATGGTTTGAAGGAGAGATTGAGGCTCAATAGGTTCAATTCAAGGTAAGTATTTCTAACCTTAGATATTTCATTTTGTGTGTGTGTATGTTCTCATAATTGATATCTTTTAATGTATAACTCCTTATTTTTATTTCTTCTACACTTAAACTTACTGTGGTTATAGGGTTATCCAAACTTGGAATTCTACATCCTAGTTAACCTAGGCCCCCATTTTATTACCATGGTTCCTTACCCCATTTAGTTTTATTTTAACCATACCCCTTATTTGTGTTGTAAGAATTGGTAACATAAGATTAGATTAAATTAAATTACTATTGTCAAGATACTTAGTTTGGGTTATTACATTATATTAATTTTTTAGAGTCTTTGGAGCCCTCTCCATTAATGTTACATGATAAGTTATCCTCTACATAGGTTTAGTAGATCCAATTAGACATCATCCAATATAACTAAATATCCAGTGGGTTTTAGTTGATTTACCTTCTTTGAGTCTGGATCTATTAGATAGGATAGATTGTATGTCTATCTTAATTTATTGTATATATTCTAGGGAAGCCAAAATTAACTACCATATATTTTTCTTCATTTAGTAAACTATATTGGTGTGGGTTTGATACCATTTTATTTTTATATGTTTTTCTATAAACTACATCAGCACAGGTTTATCTAGTGTAACTTTTACCTTTTTTCAAGGAAAAACTACATCAGTGAAGGTCAATAAAGTTTTATTTTTCCATTTATTTCTCAAAAGGCTACATCAGTGCAAGTCAATCTAGTTTAACTGTCTGCATTTATCTATTATGTAGATATTTTGCTCAGTTTTGATCTACTTTTATCCTTTTAATTTATTTTTTTGTATTGTCTAAATTTTCTACAAACTACATCAACCCAAGTCGATCCAATCTAATTAATTTTGTGATTTTCAAGAAAATACATCAATGCATATCCATATAGTTTTAATTTTGAGTTTTTCCATCAGGCTGCCCTGATATAGGATGATCTAGTTTTCAAACTCATATTTGCATTATCTCTAGTCATCTAACTACATTGACCTAGATTGATCTAGATCTATATTATAGGTATTATTCTACCAATTATATCAACCCAAAATGATATATTTTGATTTGTTTTTATAGTAAATTTCATTGATTAAATCAAATCTTTACTTCAAAATTTTACATTCTATCAAAAATTAATTCTTCACAAAAATCTGTATCGACCCAGGATAATAAGGTCATGCTTAATATTTTCTTCCCTGTTAAAAATACATCAATCTAGGTTGATACTATATTTTTTATATAATTTTTTTTATTAAACTACATCAACTTAGTTTGATCTAGTTTCTTTTTCTTATTTTTGGTCATTTTTACATAGACTGTATCAACATGTGTCGATATAGTTATGTATTATCTAAACAACTACATCAACCTATGTTAATCTAGTTTTGTATGTTTTCACTTTCTCCATAAATAGGGAAATTTAAATTTCCTTTTAAATAATTATTCAAACATCTATTTTTAATTTGGTTGCATGTTTATTTCCATTAATCCTACAAATTGATTGTCAACATTAATTTTTACCTTAATTTTTTTATTGGATTTCCCTAGAAATTATGTTTTGTCAAATTTTAAACCACTTATCTACTATCATGAAGGGGTACATGATGTGTTTTTTATAATCCTTATCTAATTTTTCTAGACATCATGGTGTGAATGGATTTCTTGAATAATCATATCCATTATATATATCTAAATATGGACTTTAGTCTCCATGTAGCTCATGGTTTTTAGGAAAAGCCTAGGATTCCCATTTTTCGTTAAACCTTAAGAATCCATCCATCCATCTAATTTTTTAGTGAAATGATTCATGATTATCATTGGGAAGTTAATATTAGATTACCCTTAAAAATTAGGTCTAGTGGACTATGGGAAAAGTACTTCCTCCATAGTCAGTGCTCTAAAATATCAGGCCAACACTGTCCAACAAAAAAGAAAGTATCTTTAAGAGCCTAAAAATTAGTCACACCCTAATAATGCATCTTCTTGATCTTTATTTTAGATAAATAGTTAAAATTTTAATTTATTGTTTATTATTATATTATGTATTACATAATGTATCGACCAACATCGATACAAGTATGTGCTACATGTTCCAACTAAATCAATTAGTGTTGATATAGTTGTATATGTTTGGATAGATTACATCGACTTGGTTCACTATAGTATTCTGAATTTACTTTCCCTATGCTTACCAAAATTCATCAAACAAGCTTGATATAGTCTATTATTTCATCCCTTGTGCCTTTATAAATACAACAAACAAGCTTGATATAGTACATCTACTATTTATATAAAATTATTTCTAGACCAGGCTCAATATAGTGTATTATTTCATCCCTATTATTCTGTAGTTACATCAACTTGACTCGATTTAGTTCATTTTTCACATTTATTGATGTATAAATACATTGATCTCAATTGATATGGTGCATTTTATACTCTTATTTATGTTGATAGAGTATAAAACCTCCATCATGCAATATATATTTGACAATTCTAAATAAAGAACATAACACAACATGATGAATCTGAATAGCTCCCCTAAATATCCCAACTCTCACCTTCCTTATACTTATGTATAAAATATAGATGTAATCAAGGTTCATGTGGCCACTAGAACTAAAACCTATGGGTCACCTCCTTATAAAACTCTTGATCCACTTAAACATCACCCACACATGCCTATTTTTTTAGGATGAAAATGATCTCGAATATACTATCAAAATAATCCTTTTCATTACTGAAAACCCTCAACATAGGGGTTAAAATCCTAGGTAATCTATAATATCATAATGAGACCCCACATAGGATGTCCTTATTCACTACCATATAGTTATTATATATCATTTGGGGCAAATTAATATAAAAATTCCTATATTCCTTCTTTTATTGTGCCTAATATATCCACTTCCTCTAGTTGACCTAATCAAAGCACTCACATAAACACTCAACTTAATAATACTACTAGTGCATCTCAAGCTACTACTACTAGTACATCTCAATCCACTAATAATAGTACATCTTAAGACTTCAACACTAACCAAATATTACTATAAGCCATTAATCAAATTGGTACCTTCAAAATAATTAATTCTCCAAATTTTTAAAATAGACATAAGTGGTATTGCTCCTATTATTACATACAATGGATTTAATGATCCCACATTACATCTAAAAGTTTTTGGAAACCTTTATAAAATTGGATTAATATAAGTACATTTTGTTAATGTAGGTTTTGTGTACATCCCTAGATTTAATGAGGTATCCTCTAACATTTTAGGATCTCAATGGAGGTAAAATCCACTCTAGAGAGTGATTTTTAGGTATGGGTTAAACAACATAGTGGTGGAATAGTAGGCTAAGCATTAGGGTGCTAACTAGGTGTTCTTGTAGTGAAACAAGTCTTAGTACAAAAATTAAAACCTAGTTAGACTAAGTGTATGGATGGAAACTATTATAAAGTGGGTAGATCTTAGTCAAAGAAACTTCAAAATGAGGGAAGGGTAGAGCAAAAAATAAGGTTTTATTGATCTAAGGAATCACTTCCTGGGTTGGTTCCTTTGTGGACAAGTGTTATAAAACTAATTATTGCTATTTGTAGTTATTTCACACTCACACGTAAACATAATTGGGTAGTCTAGGATGAAATGATATAGGAAACTTAAGGGTCTCAATAGAAGGTTGTTCATTTTAAAGTACCTATTATACAACGTCACTTAGGAGATTATAGATCAGACTAGAAAGGTATCTAAGGTAGATATATCTCACACCTAGAAGACTATATAAAATGTAAAACACTCTTACACACTTAGAATATTAAGATAATCAACCAATTGATTAGAATAAATAACACTTACTAACTATTCAATAGCTTTTGTACATATGAAATTAGCATATATCAATGATAAAAAAAGGTATTACCCTTAGATTTTGAACACTTTAAATCACTAAATTAAAATAATCGACATGAATAAAACCTTGATCACATAGAAATGGAATGAGAATACATCCACATAGTTACATTACAATCTAAACAACTTGTTCCTATATTGATAAATTTCTTGACCATTTGAAATGAGAGATAAAATATATAAATAGACTTGGGGAGGAGTTGCCTCATCTTCCAAGTTCAAGAAAACTCAAAGTTACATCTAGTAATTAGAACTTCAGTTCTATTTTTAGTGCCAAAATTGCATGTATAATTACAATTAATTACAAATGTGTCAAAAATAAGTTTGCCTACCTAATGTCATGAAACATGTGCATGCTTACATATTTCCCAAGATAACTTTTACATTCATATGTAAAGTGTAATTAAACTATATTTACATAGATTAATCCTATATGCATGACTATATACAAAATTAACCTTAAAATAACTAAGGCTTATTTACACTTGGTGATTGCATGGCTATACTTATCATCATGGAAGGAACTGAAATGGTTGGTGGCACTAAAATGGTAGTTGTAACTGAGCTAGTGGATGGAGTCTTAACTATCTTCTTAGCCTCTAATTCCTAAAAATAATTAAATTTTACATCATTTTATTACCATATGATGCATATATTCAAAAGTGAGGGCCTATATACCCTGTTTACCTTCTCCATTAGGCATACATGTCCATATTTAGTGCTACTAAATTTGATCCAAAAAATCTACATTTATGGGACTTTCTTTCATGCAAAATTCAATTTAGATTCAATCTCCTCTAATGCTAATCCATGAAGATTATGATGGAAGTTGGCAGATGCTTGTTATAAAATTTGGACAAAATCAGATTTATGTATTATCTTGTTTATAGATTCCCTCACCTATGAGAGCTTTAACTCATCTAAATTTTGAAAAATAAGGATCTCATGTTCTGTATATTTGGGCATTTTTACATCTATAGCTGTAATTGATTCCATTACTTCTTTTATTTAAGTGATGACCAAGTTGAGGGAATTTGAAGCCTCCAATTGTATCATTTAATTAAGATGGATATATGCCTCATTCATTATGTAAAGAATAAGTAATACTAGTTTATTCTTATATTCCTTTAAATAATTAAATATTTTATATACTTTAATGATTTGAGGGGATAATTCATCCGTCATTGAAGTAATGGCATCTAACATGTTGTATAGTCTTGAAGCTGCACTTTCTACATCTATTTCGATTTGCATAAGAACATGGATGATTTTTTTGTTGTTCCATAAACTACTCTAAATCTTATTCAAGCTCCCTCCTTGATAGTTCTATTCCTTCATGGAGCTTGAGAAAAGTATCCTTGTGTGTCTTAAAATAAGATTTGAAATCGTCATTATAGGTAGACTACCCTAGTATCATGTTATTACTCTTAAATAAAGAGAAAACATCTTGTCTCTCCTTTATAATCACCCTTATTATAGCATCTTCTTGAATCTTTATTTTATTCACCCTTTAGATATCTCCTATGGATTTGTCAAAAATTGAACTTACTATGGATAGCTCTATGATTGCAAGGTTTGGCATTTAAGAAGCTTTAGATTCTAAATCTATTACCTACTATAGGATGACTAGTTAGGTTGACTCTATTGGTTAAGTGTCCTAAGATGTAATATCAAGAAATAAATCTCCTAAATATTTCTTTAAGGCCTCTTCAAATAATGGGTCTATAAGGGAAGGCCAAATTATCTTTAACCAATTCACACCACCATATTGGGGTATTATGTCGACTGTATATACTTTATTCTTCTTCCTAGCCTTCTTTGATGATAATATAGTGGTATCTTGGGAATAACTAGAAGAATAAATTGATAATCCTAATTAAATGGATGAAACATGTAACTGTAGACTTGCCATTACTCCCTTGGGTTTTTTAGATGATACTTTTTTGGTCTTAGGGGATGTTGAGGTAGTGTTGAAAGTAATCATAGTAGAAATGGGGGGAATTGATGTCAAGTACATAATTGTAATAGTATATTTTTTGAGGATATATAGATAGTAGGAGTAGAGGAAACATCTTCTACTTTCAAAACAACTAGGGATGGTTGGACACTAGGATCAGAGGAAAAAACTTATATCTTAGGAAAAACTAGGGAAAGAGAAACACTAGGACTGAGAGAAATGGGATGAAAAGAATAAACTAACATAGGTGAGACAAAAGATACAACTATAGTATTATAAATATAAGGATCTATAGAGATAGTCAAGATTACACCCTCCCCTAATTGGTCTCATTTTAGTGGTGTCTTTCCTTTGGTGTGTTAGAGGTTTAAAATTTTGGATCTTTGTAACTCATCATCCTCAATAGTGAATTTACATTCTTTAAATTGTTATTTTGGCCCTAATGGTCCATCTTTAGATGTTACTTCAATATTTGGACTCACTAGGGGGATATGAGCTCTTGGCTTCCTCTTATAACAAATAGTCACCATTTCTTCTATGGGGGAAGTCTCTTAAGATGGGGAAGTTGAGACTTCCACACTTGAAGCATCTTGAGTTAAAGTAACAATAGGATGGAAATGGCCTTATGATTTTTAAGATTTAATAAAAACTACCTCATCTTTAGTTCTCCTAAGTGAAGTTAAAATGCTACGAGCTTTAACCACCCCAAGCTCTTACTTTATAGAAATCATTACCATGGTTAATTTTTGGGAAGGTTCCCTTTGTTCCATTGATGATTTGGAAGGACTATTGATTTTTAAATCTATGTCATCCCATCCTCCTAAGTGTAAGATCCTAATATGTTTATTTGTAATTGAAATGAAGGGTTCCCCTTTGATGATTTTCAAGAGTTAGTTACCCAATCCAGTCATTTTCCCCCCTCCAAGATGTGGGAATCACTCTTGGAATTAATATAAAGGAAGTCATGGTCATAAGTCTCATTTTGGTATGGAATACTGAGGCCTTGAATATTATTTTAAAATTTAACATGAGTGTCTTAGTATCTATGTGGCAAGGTGGTTAATGAGTAGTATTTTCTAAATCTGCCAACCTCCCAAAAGTGATTTTGGTGGATGTATCACATCCTACCAATAATTAGGTGGGAGCCATGGAATGCACTCTTTGTTTTCTTCTTCAAATCTTCCTAAATTCCCCACCATAACTAGTAGGATATATCCTAATCTACTAATTTTTCTAATGCATTCTTGGGGAGATGCAAGGGGTGTAATCTTATGGCTAATAACCATGATCATGATGTAGTTAGGATACAACTAGTAGTCCCATCTAGATGTTAATATGTCAGATATGCTCTTAGATACCCTAGGTAGTGTAAATTCATGAATAATCCTCAAAAATTGAGGATATACATCCTATATAATGTATTTTATGTTTATGGTATAGGCATATATATGCATGAAATAATATGAGTCCCATATGCAGTTCTTGATGAAATCTAGAGCTTGGATCTATAGTGACCCATTACACATATATATGGTTCCCAAAATAACATATAAGAGGTATGACATCATATAAAAGTGTCCCCTTGAAGGCCTATTATCCTTGTGCATAACTTATTCCTTAATCTTAGCACTGATTACCTCTCCTAGAGAAAATTTTAGCTCTGAGGTCATTATTAAGTCTAGTAGTGGAACCCATTCAAGGTGAAGGAATTAAATTCTAGGTTTGTAGTATAACTAGTTTATGAGGGCCATCCCAATGTAGACTCACATCTAGAACTTATTTATAGGCACTAGTTGATTTTATTTGAGGGCAATAATCTCCCCATGAATGATCTATTTACTCAATGTTTTGTCAATTAAGTTGTTATTTTTCTATGTAACCACTTTGTGTAAATCATATGTAGCATATATAATAGGTAGGGATAAATACCTCTAGAATGCATCTCCTATGATTCATGTGATGAAAATTTTGTGTTATAGGTTATGTAAGAATGCACCCACAATCACTTTACCAATGAAGAATAGGTCTCATATGAGGTCTATGAATGGCATAAACCTTAAGATAAGCCATTATAAAATTTAATCCCTATCATCTTTACATCCAATTGTATTTTTGTAGGCATCAATTTATCCTCATAAGTATGTGCATCCACATGATGAATTACATCCCATAATGCCAAGTGATTGGGATACTCATTATTGAATATTATTGGATCAAAGAGGATGCCTTTATATTTTGTTGAATCCTTGATCAAGAATATTTAAGGTGGTAGGGCTCCTTTGAATGTCTTAGATGAGGATGTCATAGTTAATTCACTTATTTTATAGAGTTATGGTTCTTAATTTTAGTGGCTCGATTCTTTTGTATGCACTTCTATGATTCAAATGTAGGTAGTTAGGGTTTGTTCTTAAAGAGGCAATTTCAATTAGAGTTTGTTTTTTATCAATGAGCATGATGTTTGTTTTCAATTCATTGATATAGTTTTTAGAATTTAATTCTAGTTAATGCTCCATTAATGTCCAACATCTATAAAATGTATTCATTTGTTTTTTCAAACTTTACCACTTCATTTTGGTGGGTATTCCATGTAGACATTATAGACATTCATAAGAATTCCACATCATTGTCTATTTCCAAGTGTCGTTATGTTGCTCTTTTTGCTTAGGTTTACATATGCCATGAAGTCTTTTATCAATTAGGAGTCAAATGTGTTAAAACTGAGTCATCTTGAATTCTTACAAAGTGAACATCTTCTAAAACAAAAGTTCTGAAGATATATGGTGGAGGGTCCTTTGAAAAGGCTATGAGGATAATCTTTTCTAAAGACCAAGTTTTGAATCAAAAATTTTGAACACTTTTATCAAACACTTTTAATGAAGAGAAAATTCTAAATATTTTATCCTAACACTTTCATCAAAGACCAAATTCTTAAGATCAATCATCATAGAACAAATTTTGAACATTGTTTGCTAAGAATGCATGCCAAACATTTTATCGAAGACAAAAGTTATGAAGACTAAATGTTGAAGAACGATCATTGTAGACCAAATTATGAACATTTTTTATACAGAGTAAATGCTAAACATTTTTGTTGAAGATAAAATTTTTGAAGACCAAATGCCTAAGATGTAAATGTTGAAGACTAAAGTTACAAAAACTTTATTTTGAATACTTTCTCCAAACATCAAATGTTGAAATGAATTTTTTTTAAAGACCTGGCTCCCAAAGAGAAAACTTGAGATGAACATGAATGCTGAAGACTATCATACATGGTGGATAAAATTATGAGGATCTACCCTGTGAACATGATTTTTGAACAAAATTTGTAGACAAAACTCATGAACAAAAGTTTCAAAGAATATTTTTCACAGAGGCTTATATAGGTTCAAAGTATTCAAAAATACTAAAGATCAACTTCTGAACAAAAGTTATGAAGACCAATATTTCCTAAGCCTAACACTTTAGAAACTTATGTTTTTAGAAAACTTGTGTTCATATAAAACTTTAGAAGAGTATTAATAGGTTAGTTTGAATAAGCAAAAAATGTTCACTTATTTTTACAAAATAGTGAAGTTATGTGCAACATATAAATCTCTTATGAAATAAGACTTCCAAGATAGACCTAGACCTTTCAAAATATAGTGGGTCCCTATTTTATAAAAGAATGGGGGTATATTATGTACGAAAAAGGTGACTTATAGGGGGAAATTCATGAGTATTAAAAAACCTAGAACCTTTGGTTACTAATTTTGAATCAAATGTGAACCCTTTCATAAAAGAATAATTGAATCAAAGATATACATGAGACTCCTAAAAAAACATACAACATACTTGCCTTTTTCATACCCTAAATCTGTGTGTGAAGAAGTGATTTCCTTTTACCCTTATTTTGATTATTTATCAAAGTCTTGGGATAACTTTAGGTTTCATTTTGGTTTCTTTTAAAACATATTTAAAACTAGGGAAACTTGGGCATTGATTTTCTTCTAGTCATGCATCCATAGCCTTGATATATTTACCTTTGGTTCCTTTTATTTCTTCTTCCTATATTCTTGCATGTTGTCTGATACATTAATCTTATTTCATCATTTGATCATTTGATCACCTTTATATTGTCTTTAGGTTTTATTGATCGCTCTTTTAGGATGCATTGGTCCTCATTTTTCTACTTTTTATTTTGTAGAATATGGTTGGAATAGGGAGAGTATAAACCATAGTGAGTTAGTATATATGAAAGCATAATTTTTACCATATTGTCCCTGCCAGCTACATCTATATCAATGGTTATTTTCTCAAACAATTATTAACATGAGAGGTGTATTTGATCTAGTGAAAATGAAAAAACTTTATATATTTGTATGTAGACTAAGATTAGTCTTTATATGCCTGATAGAAGCATTAAATGGTAGCATTTCCATGATTAATTTTCTTATTGCATACCTGAATTCTAAAAATATTGAACACAAGGGTTGTAAAACTTACAAGTAAACCAATTTATGTGTTTTGATTGATGTTCTTCCCACACTAGTTCTTCTTTTTGGGACCTTTTCCATAGACTAAACTTTTAGATTTTAAACATGTATAGGAAGTCCAATAGATGAATACTAACTTGAGCATACTAGGGGAAGATAAATAGATTGCTATGAAACAAAATAAATCTAATATAGAAAGCAGGGAATTAAAATAAGGAAATAAAAATGTTGAAAACATGAAACTTTAACTTAGAAAGTGGGAAATTAAACTAAGGAACATGAAATTCTGAAAATAGGAAATGTTAACCTAGAAAGTAGGGGAACTAAACTAAGAAAATTGAAATGTTTGAAATAGGAAATGTTAACGTATTGTTGGGTGAATATTTTGTCGTCGTCTAATTGAAGGAAAAATGGGCATATTAGACATAGCGTAATGAGATAAATCTCTCCTCAGCAAGGGGAGGTTCCCTATAGACTATTTTAAACTAAATCTAAACTAAATATTAACTTGGGTTGAGATCATACCATCCATTTCTCTTTTTCTAGAAATGATGTTTACAAAGTGAAGGAAAATTCCTTTGATATTAAATGAATCCACAAGAAACCCATGAGTGTACAAAGCCTATCATTGCTTCTCTTACTGATTTATAACTTATATAATAGTAGAATGAGGTGCAACCCAAAGTCTTCACCAAAAACTACAATAGGGTATATGATTACAAAAGATAAAATTATTTCAAAGCATTTCCAATATCTTTCATTCTAAAACAATAAAACATGAACTAAAGATAGTTATAAGATAACAAAGTCTCCATAATGAACTTAAAGACATCTTCTAGATTATTTCCACTCACTCTGATTATTTAATCAAATAGATAAGATTGTATTAAGAAAAAGACATAAGAACAATTTCTCACACAACACAAGTTATTCCAATACAAAGTTTGAAAATTCACTTGCTTTCTCATTTACTTAATAAAATATGATTTACAATCTGAGCTCAAAGTCTCAAAAGGCATTTCAATTTGAGAAGAGTTTTTGCTTCCAATCACTAAAAGAAGATCCATTTATAAAAGAGGCCCTCTTTATTTATAGAAAGAGGTCTTGAGGATTTTAAAAAGACTTAAATATTGTTACCAAGTCAAAGATAAGAGTCATTATTGACTTTGGCATCCCATATTTTTACATGTAATTACATATGACAAAAGTACATGTGAAAATGTCTAAAGCTGTTACAAAAGTGCATTTGAAAAATAGAAATTAAACCAAGGAAGAACAATTTCAATTTGTATCCCCATTTTTCTTCATGTGAGCATCCTACATGATGATAGCTACTTGTATCCTGATACTATCTAGAGTAACAGTATTCTTGAAAATCACCTTAGCCTTGACTATGGCATCTCTCACTGTTGTGACCAATTTTGTATGACTAGTTAACCCAATTTTTAGATTATCTATAATTAACTAATTATCCAAAATATTTTCCATAGAGGCTATTGAAAATGCCTTATCTTCAAATTCTTTCTGGAACATACCTTCAAATTCCTAAATCATTTCCTTTGCTGAAAGGAATTGGTTGTCTTGTAATGTAAGCTTGTACGGCATCTCCTCCAATTTATGCAAAAGACTAATATAACTTTGTTCATTGAGGTCCTTTGAAGATTCAAGGTCATTGATCAACTATTTAAGCACTCGACTCCTATATATCAATGCTTCTTTAGTTTCAGTGTAAGAGTCTCTATCAACAATGGCACCAATTGATATTAGAGTGCTCATTTTTAGTTTCCTCATATCCATCCATTTGTCAAGATATTGTTTTATGCTTCCAATATCCTAAGAGATAACATTAATGAGATCATTAAGTTCTATTTTTATTTTTCTCATTTTATTTATTTTCTCATACAACTTTATGAGAAAGGAAATTCATTGTGTATGCATCTTATCCAAGTACTCTTCAATTACTTTTCCTTTGAGATAGGTCTTTTACACTTTCTAAATCATGGGGTCTTTTATGGAAATGGCCTCTAGAGTTACTTTTTCCAAAGTGAAAGTAATTTTCCTTACTACTACAATCAATTGTTCCACCATTGCTTTATAATGATCCTTCATCTCTTTCTCTCTGTCAAAATTTTGAATCAAGATGCCCATAGCTGACTGCATATCACTCTTGGCACTCTCATGAGTTATCTTTTGTAATTCAAATCTAGAGATAGAGTATTCACTTACATCAAAATTCTCAATGGTTGCATCTTATGGAGGTCTTGTAATTTCCAAAAATTTGTGTCCCTTATCCCCAATCATCTTTAAAAGAATCTTTGGTTTCTTGAGAGCCTTAATTTTTACTAGCACCATTTTATTGAAATCAAAGTCATATGGAGAGATGGATTGTTTTTTCCTTTTGGGTGTATAAGCTAATAACTAAGGTGGGAGCATAAAAGTACATATATTAGGATCAATCTCCATTATTGGCATTACTAGAGTTGCACTTACACCGGTAGTGAAAATGATAGGTGGAGTATCAGTCAAAATTGCACCTTCTATTGAGTGATCGAAAGTATAACTATCCTCAATATCAAAAGATGGAGATGAAAAACTAGGAATTAATCTTGAAGATTGATGAATATCTCCAAAGGTACCTTGAGGGTTGTTAAAAATTATTTTAGAAGGAGAGGGTGATCCAGAAGAGGGAACACTACTTGGAGAAATAGGTGAAAGAGTTACAATAGGTGTGCCTAGTAGAGAAGAAGAAATTCCTATTTCTGGCTGCATATTATCTTGAGGAGACAAGTTTCCTTCTCTTTTTGATCTATGGACCTATCATCAGTATCCATCTACTTCATTGTTGGTTCTTCAATGCTTTGTTTTTCAACTTCCATATCTGCTATTTCTAGCTCTTTTTCCATATCTTTTGACTTCTTCATCACAAATATGATCTTAGGCTTATATGGCCTGGAAGAAGAAGGAACATCACTTTTATTCTTCATCCTATTTTCTAACCTTCTTCTTGTTTCCTCTTGAAATTTAGCTTCTAAACTTGTGATGAATTATTTCAAAGTGATTCCTCTATTTGTTAACAATTTATTGGTGTTTTCCAATATTAGCTCGAATTTTTTCCTTAAGGAAGTCAGATCCTTTTGTGACCATTAGATTGGTGGAAGAGGGGCATTAGCAACCTATTTAGCATTTTATCTATCATTAATCAAGTCCCCATCATCCACTAAATTCTTAGGGATATTATCAAGTCTTAGATATTCTATTTGCTCAAGAGATAACCTATTATAGTCTATTTTCCTGACATCTTCTATTGTCCTCAAGTCTACCCAAACATCTTCAATCATAGGTTCATGAAATTGGGTTTTTCTCCTAATTATGTCCTTTACGCCCTTATAATCAAAATTTAGTCTTATTTTGAACTGCTTCATGGTTACGAGCTACATTTTAGTTTCCATAACTCTAGCTTTCCTAGTGGTTAACACTAAAAACCTATCAATTTCAATTAAGAACTTAAAACTGGGCTTCTTGAGTTCCATCTATTTATTATGTATGAAAATTATTTGCCTGCATAGCTCCATTAAGACCAATTTGTCTAAAGGTAATCTTGGAAGCATATAAGGATGACCTTGGAAAAATACTAACTCACAGGTATGAAAAAAAAGGAAATAATAAGAACATACATCTTAAATCATTCACAACTCTCTAGGCTTCATTTGACACTTTTTTTATTCTAACTAAGGATCAAAAAGACATAAAAATACTACAAAAAAAGCATCATTTACTCTCCTAAAATTATGAATAGAACACTTTAATGTTAATTGAGAGTAATATTGATACACTGGGGTTACCCTCCTATCTCCTTCAGATGTTAAACCTGGAAAGGTTCTCATCAAAGCTGAAATATACACTAGGTAAGAAGTCATGTAGAATTTGAAGGTAGTGGATACCTTCATCAATTGCTCATGCAAAGTATTATTGACTTGTTCTCGCTAGAAGATGACTTATTTTCCTTAGAGAATTATCTTGATGAAGGGATACATCCATTCATGAAATTGTGAAGAAGAAGGTAAACCTCTTACCCTACTAAGAAGAGTGATGAAATCACTGACTTCTTTTGAAAATTCACTCCTTATAAAACTTTATGGCCACCTTGAAAAATTTGTCCTTGGATTCTTGATCCATTTATTGTTGATTAATTTCTTCACTTTTTCAGGATCTTTATCACATTCTCTTTGTGCATCAACAAAATCAAGATTTATTACTTCAATAGTAGGAGGACACATGAACACTTTATCAATAAACTCAAGATCTAGTCTAATTACCACATTACCACTAGCATCTAACACAACCCTGGTATCCTTATTATAAAATTGAGCACACTGGAGAGCAAATTTCATGTTTTGAGCTGCTTCAGGGAAAGAAGATACCAAATGAATATTTCTATCAATTATCTTCTTCATTTCATGGCTGGGATTGCTTGATTTAGTTCTTTCAATTAACTCAGCCATATCCACATGACCAATCTTTGTATCTCTAATGTCATCAACATTAGAAGTAATCAAGGTGATTATAAAAATACCTTGATATTTGTACTTCATTGTATTTGACTTCTTTGAAGAAACCTCAATTATCTGAAAGAGATTTTATCAAAAGGATGTTGATGAAGAAGGATCCACAAGAGAAATTGAAATAAAAGTCATGATCATGTAATTAGGGGAAATACTTGCAATCTAATAAAATTACATGTCGATGATCATGACCATGGAGATGTACTTGAAAGGGCTAGAGTGTCAGTAGGTTGAAAAACTAGAAGAAAATGGGTTCAAAAAAGTGAAAATGAAAATGTCCCAGAGTTAAGAAATTTGGAGGAATGTTTGCATGGCTGGAAAAAATCACTACCCTTGAATATGGGGGGTAATATCTTTGGTATTGATGGCAAAAATCATCGCCTGAGCATGTGAAGGTAAAAACATGCACGGTCATTGAAAATCATCACTCGAGCATGTGAAGGTAAAAATCCACTTATGCAGGGGTGGTGATTTTTGCTACCTTTACAAGTTGGGTTTTTGCAAGGGTGATGAAAATCACCAATTTTTCATATATCTAGGTTTGAAATTGGTAAGGTCAGCTAAAATTATTGACCTTGTAGGTCGATGTGTGTAGGGAATGTTTCAGCAATAAAATCCACCGCTCTTGTAGGAAAAAATTCACTTTGTGCGGTGGAATTTGATTTCTTAGTCTACTACCTAGTAGGCTTGTGCGAAGAAGTGAGGGTGGCTAATTTTAAATGTCAGTAAAACCTAGGTCGGGTAAACCTACTTATCATATACTAGGGTTTTGATGTTTTTTTAGCCACCGAGGCTCACAAGGGTAAAAAAAAGGCGGGGGAGGAAAAACAACAAAAACCATAATAAAAGAAAATAAAAGCTCAAATTTGGTGAATTCATGATCCCACTCACTCTCGTGGTTGAATTATTGTAGGGAGGAGGATCATACAACTTAAAATAATTAAAATGAGCAATCAAACAACATTTAAATTCTCTAAACCAAGTGTTAACCACTCGGTGCATGCGGTCATAAATGCTATGCGTAAAAACTAAGATCATGCATTGGTGGTGATTTTTGCCACCCATGCATGATATGGAAGAGTTCATTTATTGGTAGTGAAAATCACCACCCATGCATGAAGAGGTGAATAAAGATGCAAGGGTAGTGATTTTCACTACTAATGCATGAAAAAGAAAGAAAATACAAGGGCGGTGAAAATTGCCACTCCTGCATAAAACATAAAATAACTTACAAGAGTGGTGGTTTTCACCACTTTTGCACTCAAAGATATAAAAACATGAAAAAGTGGTGTAAATCACTACTAGTGCATGGAAAAACCAAAAAAAAATGTCTAACACCCTAAAAACTATCAAAACCTAACATTTGATTAGATCAACACTGCAATGAGTTTCACATTTTTTGAGAAAATGCAATGAGGGAGTGTTGAAAACTTTCACAAGATGTTAATATAAATTCTCTTGAGATGAATAGAAACTTGAATTTAACAACAAACTTAGAGTGAATATTATGAAATGGACAAGTTTCATAGGGGTTGTCCCTAAAATGAGTGTGGCTGATTTTGGGGATAACAGCTGGCTCCAACTAGGGAACTTCCATTGATTGAACTTTGAAACAATTGAAGGGAGTAGATTCTAGTCTCTAAGTGCCTTCATCCATGTCATTAGGCCATGTATTCAAGCTACCAAAAAGTAAAAAGACACAAAAACAAAAATAAATAAAAATATAAAACTATACAAATGTACAAATGAACTTATCTGGTACTTCACGGATTGAAGTGTTTCAGATGTTGCCCACTATGAGGAAGTGAGAATGGTGTTCCATCTTGCTATTCTAGAAATAAACTATTTTCACCATATAATTGATGAATGGTGAATGGACCTCTCCACAAGAAATCAAATTTTCCATGCATTCCTTTTGGTTCTCTCTTCTTGTCCCACAACAAGAATTGATCTCTAATCTAAAACTCATGAATCCTTGATCTCTTGTCGAAGAATTTATTTACCTGATTTTGATGTGAAAAAATATGGTCCACTACCATATTTATTTTCTCTTATAATTAAATTAAGCACATGATCCTCTTATCGATAGAATTTTCAAAAGTTTGATCTTTGACTACCTTTACCAACTTTAGTGCTGGTAGTTCTAGGGTGATTGGTATCTTTGCATTCAAACCATAAAAAAGTTGAAATGGTGAAATAAATATTGCCCTCTTAGGTGTAATCTTGTTTTCCCATAAAGAATTGAACAATGATTTATGCCAAGTTCTATGATTGTCATCTACCAATTTTCTGATAATAATAACTAGATTCTTGTTGCTTGACTCCACTTGACCATTTCCTTGCGGATAATAGTCAGAGGAGTGGGAGAGAATAATCCTGTAATGGTAGCAAAACTTAGTAACCTCATGAGAATAGAAACAAGTAACATTGTCTTTTACAATCTTGGTTGGGACTCCAAATCAAGAAATAATATTTTCTTTAAGGAAATTATATACCACTTCTGAAGTAGCATGTTTAACTAGAATGGCTTCCACCCACTTGGTAAAATAGTCTATCATGGTAAGAAAATAGTCATGTCTAGTACTTGAGGAAGGGTTCAAGATTCCAATGAAATTAATACCCCATCATTGAAAAAGTTCTTCAATCACCACCGGCTTGAGAGGTAATGCGGCTAATTTGGGTTTCCCAATGAACTATTGACATAATCCACACCTACGTACTCAAGTGTATGCATTTTGAAATAGTGTAGGCCAATAATATCTAGCTTGTAGAATCTTGTGATCCATCACAGGTGTATAAAAATGTCCTCCACAAGCCAAATTATGGAAAGACTCCAAAATTTTACCTTGTTGTGCCTTATCCACGTAACAAAGAAATACCCTATCGAGGCTTCTTTTGTACAAACCATTTTTCCATAGGATGTAGTTAGTAGCTTTCAACTTAACATTTATTTTTTATTTATGAGATATATGGGTAGGACATTCACCATAATTAAGAAAATGAGAAATATTGGAATACCACTCATTAGTAGTAGTGACAAAAAGAACTATTGAAATGTCTTTAGCTCCTGATTATTCATGTTCTGTTTCTTTTGGTAAATTATCGGCAATAAATTGACAGAGACCTCTTCCCCACACAAGTTTAGTAGGCTTTATATCATGATCAAATTCTTTAATTTTAGCAATCCAGTTGCCCTTTTTAGTACCAAACTCCTGTTAAGTTAAAATGGACTTTATTATTGTATCAGGCACCAGAACAATAGTATGTGAATTCAAGATATAGAACCGGAAATGTTTTACCACCTTAACCATAGCATAAGCATGCTTCTCCATATTTGAATATTTTAATTCATGATCTTTGAGAGGAAAACTCATAAATGATATGGGAGATTCCGCACCTTCTTTGTTTTGTTGAACCAAAATGGCTAAAAGTGTATGTTCAAAAGCATAGTTGTATACTACAAAGTCTTTAGTATAATTTGGGATAACTAGAATTGGAGCATGAGAAATAGCCTTCTTGATATCTTCGAATGCAACTTTGAATTTTGTAGTCCAATGAAAATTATCCTTACCCTTCATCATGTCAACAATGTGGCGAGTTTTCTCTGCAAATTCAGGAATGAATCTTCATAAAAAGTTCACATTTCCAAAGAAGGAATGAATTACAGTCTTACTAGCAAGTAGAGTAAGATTTTTGATAGATTTGACTCTTTTTGAATCAATTTTTATGCCTTCTTAGGATACAGTGTGACTGAGAAGTTTACCTTATGTAACCCCAAAAATTGACTTCTTATGATTGAGAGAAATACTATTTTGCTGACAACGTTCCAACCCTTGTTGTAAATGATGCACATGATCAGGATGATGTTTGGAAAAAATGGTCAAGTCATCAAGATACACCACAATAAAATTCCATATTTAATCTCTAAAGGTAATATCCATTGCTCTCTAGAAGGTGGTGCCAGCATTGATCAGACCAAAAGGTATTCTGTGATATGCAAATGTGCCCTAAGGTGTAGTGAAAATGGTTTTATATTTATCTGCTTCATTGACTTCCACTTGATTATACTTGGAAAAACCATCTAACATAGATAACAATTATGAGCTAGTCACTATTTACAATACTTGATCCATGATGGGTAGGGGGTAGTTATCTTTTAGAGAAGATTGATTTAGGTCTCTAAAATCAACATAGATACAAATTTCTCCATTCTTTTTCCTTACAGGAACTATGTTCATGATCCAAGTGGAATGATGGATTGGAAAAATTATATTTGTATTTAACATCTTCTGGATCTCAGACAGGATAGTACCTAATATTTTAGGGTTGTATTTCCTTTGTTTCTACTTGTGAGGAATTGACCCAACTTTAAGAGGAATTTCATGCCAAATTTATTTAGGCCTGAGAGATTTTAAGTCATCATAAGAATATGTCAAAACATCAATGTAATGGTGAAGAAGAGTAATGAATTTGAACTTTTCATTAGAAGCACAATAATTTCCAATGTTGACCATTTTTGGATTTTCTTCCATACTCAAATTTATTTAATCAAACTCCTTGGAAGAACTTGAATCCATTTTTCACTGCTTGATATATCTATCATGATTATCAAATAACTTCTTAAGAGAAACCAAACCTTTTAGAATTTTATTATCTTTGAGTTAAAAGAAATCTTCACCAGTTTTTTAATCTATTTCGAGAACTGATTCCCATGGTGGAGATTCACTACCTTCAAAATAAAGCTCCTCAAAGCCATCCATCTTTTTCATAAAAGTAATGATTTGATTATCACCATTAAAAACCTCCCAATGTTTGGCATTATCAGGCACACTTGGTCAAAAGACCAGCTCAATAGTGTACTTATTTCTTTTGAAATCTTTATGAGGAACCATGAGAGTTGCGAAGATAGATAATGAATCTGCAGGATCATTAAACTCTCTTGGCACCATAGAAATATTGAAAGCATCAAAACTTTCAATGCAATCCCATACAAGATTGTGATAATGTCACAATATTTCATTTTTGGTTTGGTATAGACTTCTTACTTGACAAACCACCAATTCAGTATCTCCTTGGGCATGAAGAATTTTAACACCTCTAGCATGAGTAGCTTTCAATCCAAGCAACAAAGATTTGTACTCAGCAGTGTTGTTGGTATTGTTGAAATGCAACTTATATGAATAAGGGAAGGGGATATCAAAATAATTCTAGCTCTAGAACTGGTAGAAGAGTAGTTGCCATCAAATTCTAAAATCTAAACATCATTAAAATTTGATTTCTTAAAGATTTCTCTTTCGTTAGTGAGGGAAGATTCTTTTTTACCTAAACTTTGCTCTAACAATTCTTCTAATTTTCTATCTGAATTTTCTGAATTGTCACCTAATGAACTTTCATCTAATGAGCTAAAAACATCTTTAGTGGATAGAAAATAATTACCCATTCCTAATGATTCAAACAAAATTTGAGCTTTAGAGTCTGACATTTGGGTGAAAATATATTTTGACTTTTTTTCAGGAAGCAACTTTTACATGACACCTTTAATAGGTATCCTTACTTTAGACAGATCCATATTCAACTCTCCACCTATGTCTTTACAAAAATTACATCCAAGCAAAATGCCATAAGAGGGTGGAACATCTGCCATTAAGACTGTCATTTTAATCCTCTTATCTAGAAAAGCTATAAATGCAAATTGAGCATCTTTGATTTGACTCAAAAGTGATACTTTCTTATTTTTTATGGAGAAACATCTCCCAAAAGTCATTATTAAGGTAAGACTAAAAGAATCTGCTACCTTGGTGGGCATAACATTATCAGAGTCTTCAGAGTCTATTATATAGTTGCTCAACTTATGACCATTTATCAATAGAGAAATATAGAAAGGTTCTATTTTTTTGGAGGTAACAAGAGGAGTAGAGACAAGATTATTTTGGATGAATTTGTTCTTTAGGGGATCATGAGTCACTTTTGGAAAATCTTGTCCTATAGGGATGGTTTTGTTTTTGATGTATTCAACCAACCTATCAACTATTCAGGATTGGCTTGTAAGTACTCAACTTCAGACATTTGGATCTTGGTCTTCCTAGCATGATCAATTATATCAAATAACTAAAATAAACTAGAAACAAAGGAAGGAATTCCATTATTTTGGTTTTTATTTGATAAGGTACTGGTCTAAAAAATAAAAGTGAAGGTACAAGATTGTTTGAGGTACTTACTTTCTTATTGGTCATCGAGTCCTTTGATTGGAAATACAGTGAAGTCCCTCATTTATCAATTAAGATTACTGGTTGAGGTTCTTCTCCTAATTTTTCCTTATCATCTTGTTGATTTGACTATTTTTGGGACCTAATAAAAATAGCATATGATCCATCAAACACCTCTCCCTTTTTTCTAGCTTCATCTTGGTAATTTAGAAAACCAATGTTGGAGTCACCAACTAATTTTTCTTCTCCTTATACAAAGAGGTTAGCATCATCTTCTTGGTCCAACTTAGGTTGGAAAGAGAGATCATGTTTGGCTTCATGATAACCAATTACTGAGTTGACTGGTGCTACTTCAATGGCAAGCTTCCCCTATGTGGGAGGAAGATGATTGGATTGCCCTTGATTTTTGGTAGCATTGCCTTGATATGAATGATTGGGAAATGTCCTCCTTGGTATATCTCAATAAGAAGGAGGAGTAGACATACCTTGGGACATTTGTCTTTTTAGGGCTAGCAATTCATTTGCTAACTTTTTCACCATAAGATCAGTGGTGCTTGTGGAATAACTTTCAACAGATGAGGAAAATTTATTTTTATTCAAATATTTTCTTATCTTACCTACCAATATAAGATCATCTTCAACTTCGGTAGCCAAACTATGAGCTGTAAAAAGATCTATAGGGCCAGGCCACCTCAATAAAAAACTCACTTCGGGAAGTTGAGAATTGATGAAGAAGCACTTAAGATTTTTTGGTGTTGGCTGAGAAATTATAGAGATCATGTTCCTCAGCTTATTAAATTTAGTAATGAAGTCTCGTATAGGCTCATGAGGCTCCTTCTTCATTTGCGTAAGTTGAGCCAACAAGGCATGTGCATCTTTTATGGGTTTGAACCTAGCCTCAAACTTGGCCTTGAGAGTATTCCAATTAGTTATAGTTTGAGCTTGAAAATGATAAAACCAATCTACAACAACACCTTGCAATGTTTCTATAAATAGTATTACTGTTGTATCTTCATATTCAATGTTCATCACACCACATGCTATGCAGAAAGCTGCAATATGCTCATCAGGATGAACTTTTCCATCACCATAAAACTTGAGAAAATTCTTTCTTAAACTATGAGGTAGTTCATGTAAAGGTGGGGTTAGATTAAGAGGGCCAAAAGTGTTACCCCAAGGACCTTGGACTACCATGATGTGATGATTAAAAGGAGGGATAACAAACCTTTGTGGGGTATGTATGGATAAAACTCTGCTAGCACTAGAACTAGAAGCTTCACCTGGTATTGGAGACCTAACGTTGGTAGGAGGAAAACTCTTAGTTCGTTGAAGGTGAGATTACAGAGGAAAAAGATCAAAATTATTTTGTTGCACCAACTCAAATATAGGATCAACAATACCTTGAGCTCTCTGACTTCATGTATACCATAGATCTGCTAGAGTGTAGAATGGAAAAGAATTGGAAATGCTTTAATTTGAAGCATGAAACATCAAATTGCACATTCTTCCCTAGTAGAGTCACCAAAAAAATGTTGGGTGAATATTTTGTCATCAACTAATTGAAGACAAAATGGGCATATCAGCCATAGTATAATGAGATAAATCTCTCCTTTTAGCAAGGAGAGGTTCCCTATAGACTATTTTAAACTAAATCTAAACTAAATATTAACTCGGGGTGAGATCATACCATCTATTTCTCTTTTTTCAAAAATGATGTTTACAAAGTGAAGGAAAATTTCTTTGATATTAACTGAATCCATAAGAAACTCATGAGAGTACAAAGCCTATCATTGGTTCTCTTACTGATTTATAACTTATATAATAGTAGAATGAGGTGTAGCCTAAAGTTTTCACCGAAAACTACAATAGGGTATATGATTACAAAAGATAAAAGTAGTTCAAAGCCTTTCCAATATCTTTCATTCTAAAACAATAAAACATGAACTAAAGATAATTATAAGAGCACAAAGTCTCCATACTCAACTTCAAGACATCTTCTATATTATTTACACTCACTCTACTTATTTAATCAAATAGATAAGATTATATTAGGAAAAGGACGTAAGAATAATTTCCCACACAACACAAGTTATTCCACTACAAAGTTTGAAAAGTCACTTGCTTTCTCATTTACTTAATAAAATATGATTTATAATATAAGCTCAAAGTCTCAAAAGGCATTTCAATTTGAGCAAAGTTTTTGCTTCCAATCACTAAAAGAAGATCCATTTACAAAAGAGGCCCTCTTTATTTATAGGTAGAGGCCTTGAGGATTTTTAAAAGACTTAAATCCTTTGACCAAGTCAAAGATAGGAGTCCTTATTGACTTTGACCTCCCATATTTTTACATGTAATTACATATGACAAAAGTACATGTGAAAATGTCTAAAGCAATTAAAAAAGTGCATTTAAAAAATAGAAATTAAACCAAGGAAGAACAGTTTCAATTTGTATCCCTATTTTTCTTCATGCGAGCATCGTACATGATGATAGCTACTTGTATTTTGATACTGTCTAGAGTAACAGTGTTCTTGAAAATCACCTTAGCCCTGACCATGGAATCTCTCACTATTGTGACCAATTTGGCATGAATAGTTAACCTAGTTTTTAGACTATCTAGATTTAACTGATTATCTAGAATATTGTCCACAGAGGCTACTGAAAATTCCTTATCTTCAGAATTCTTTCTAGAACATACTTTCAAATTCTTGAATCATTTCTTCTGATGAAAGGAATTAGTTGTCTTGTGATGTAAGCTTACAAGCCAGCTCCTTCAATTTATGTAAAAGATTGATGTCACTTTGTTTACTGAGGTCATTTGAAGATTTGAGGTCACTGATCAAATCTTTAATCACTTGACTCCTCTATATCAATGATCCTTTAGTTTTAGTGTAAGATTATCTATCAGCAATGACACCAATTGATATTAGAGTGTTCATTTTTAGTTTCCTCATATCCATCCATTTGTCAAGATATTGTTCCATGCTTCCTATATCTTGTGAGATAACATTATTGAGATCATTAAGTTTTGTTCTTATTTTTCTCATTTTATCTATTTTCTCAAATAGCTCTATGAGCAAGGAAATTCCTTGTGTATGCATCTTATCCAAGTACTCTTCAAGTATATTTCCTTTGAGATAGGTCTTTTCCACTTTCAAAATCATGGGGTCTTCTATGGAAATGGCCTCTGGATTTACTATTTTTGGAGTAAAATTAATTCTCCTTACTACTACAGTCAATTGTTCCACCATTGCTTTATAATGATCCTTCATCTCTTTCTCTCTATCAAACTTTTGAACCAAGATGTCCATAGCTGACTGCATATCACTCTTGGCACTCTCATGAGTTATCTTTTGTAATTCAAATCTAGAGATAGAGTAGTCACTTACATCAAAATTCTCAATGGTTGCATGTTGTGGAGGTCTTGTAATTTCTAGAAATTTTTGTCCCTTATCCCCAATCATCTTTACAAGAATCTTTGGTTTCTTGGCAGCCTTAAATTTTAATGACACCATTTTATTGAAATCAAAGTCATCTGGAGAGATGGCTTGTTTTTTCCTTTTAGGTGTATAACCTGATAACCAAGGTGGGAGCATAGAAGTACATACATTCGGATCAATCTCCATTTTCAGTGTTACTAGAGTTGCACTTGCATTGATAGTGGAAATGATAGGTGGAGTATCAGTAAAAATTGCACCTTGTGCTGAGTGATCTAAAGTAGAACTATCCTCAATATCAAAAGATGGAGATGAAAAACTAAGAATTGATCTTGAGGAATGAAGAATATCTCTAAAGGTGCCTTAAGGGTTGTCAAAAATTAGTTTAGAAAGAGAGGGTGATCCAGAAGAGGGAACACTAATTGTATAAATATGTGAAGGAGTTGTAACAGGCATGCCTGGTAGGGAAGAAGAAATTCTTGTTTTTGGCTATACATTCTCTTGAGGAGACAAAGTCTCCTCTTTTTGATTTGTGGACCTATCATCAGTCTCCATCTATTTCATTGCTAGTTCTTCAGTGCTTTATTTCTCAACTTCCATATCTATTATTTTTGGCTATATTTCCATAACTTTTGACTTCTTCATCACAAATATGATCTTAGGCTTATGTGGCCTGGAATAAGAATCACTTTTATTCTTGATCCTATTTTCTACCCTTCTTGTTTCCTCTTGAAATTTAGCTTCTGAACCTGCGATGAATTCTTTCAAAGTGATTCCTCTATTTGCTGACCAATTATTGGTGTTTGCCAATATTGGTTCAATTTTTTTCCTTAATGAAGTTAGTTACTTTTATGACCATTAGATTGGTGGAAGAGGGGAATTGGCAACCTATTCAGCATTGTATCTATCATTAATCAAATCCCAATCATCCACTAAATTCTTAGGGATATCAACAAGTCCTAGATATTCTATTTGCTTAAGAGATAACCTATTGTAGTCTATTTTCTTGATATCTTCCACTGTCCTCAAGTCTACCCAAACATCTTGAATCATAGGTTCATGAAATTAATTTTTTCTCCTAATTATGTCTTATACACCCCTACAATCAAAATTTAGTCTTCTTTTGAACTGCTTCATGGTTACAAGCTGCATTTTAGTTTCCATAACTCTAGTTTTCCTAGTGGTTAACACTAAAAACCTATCAATTTCAATTAGGAACCTAAAACTAGGCTTCTTAAGTTCCATCTGTTTATTATGTATGACAATTATTTGCCTGCATAGCTCCATCAAGACCAATTTGTTCAAAGGGAATCTTGAAAGCATATAAGGATGACCTTGGAAAAAGCCAACCTACAGGTATGAAAAAGAAGGAAACTACAAGAAAATACATCAAAAATCATTCATAACTATCCAGGCTTCATTTGACACTCTTTTTTGTTCTAATTGAGGATAAAAAAGACACAAAAATATTGCAAAAAAATCATCATTTACTCTCTTGAAATGATGAATAGAAGTCTTTAATGTTAATTGAGAGTAATATTGATACACTAGGGTTACCCTCCTATCTCCTTTAGATGTTAAACCTAGAAAGGTTCTCATCAAAGCTACAATATACACCAGGTAAGAAGTTATGTAGAATTTGAAAGTATTGGATACCTTCATCAATTTCTTATACAAAGCGTTGCTGACTTGTTCTCCCCAAAAGATGACTTGTTTGCCTTAGAGAATTATCTTGATGAAGGGATACATCTATTCATGAAACTATGAGGAAGAAGGTAAACCTCTTACCCTACTGAGAAGAGTGATCAGATCACTAACTTCTTCTAAAAAGTCACTCCTTGGAAAACTTCATGGCCACCTTGACAAATTTGCCCTTGGAGGCTTGAGCCATTTATTATTGATTATTTTCTTCACTTTTTTAGTATCTTTATCATATTATCTTTGTGCTTCAAAAAAATCAAGATTTATTACTTTGGTAGTAGGAGGACACATGAAAACTTCATCGATGAACTCAAGATCTAGTCTAATTACCACATTACCACTAGCATCTAACATAGCCCTGGTATCCTTATTATAGAACTGAGCATACTAGAGAACAAATTCCATGTTGTGAACCACTACAAGGAAAGAAGATACCAAATGAATATTGCTATCAATTATCTTCTTTATTTCATGGTTGAGATTGCTTGATTTAGTTCTTTCCATGAACTTAGCCATATCCACATGACCAATATTTGTATCTCTAATGTCATTGACATTAGAAGTAACTGATTTGATTAGAAAAACACCTTGATATTTGTAATTCATTGTCTTTAACTTCTTCAAAGAAACCTTAGTAATTTGGAAGAGATTTTAAGGAAAGGATGTCGATGAAGAAGGATCCATAAGATAAATTGCAATAAAAGTCATGATCATGCAATCAGGGGAAATACTGGTAATCTAAGAAAATTGCATGTTGATGATCATGACCATGGGGATGCACTTGAAAGGGATAGAGTGCAAGCAGGACAAAAAATTACAAGAAAATGGGTTTGAAAAAGTGAAACTAAAAATTTCCTGAAGTTAGGAAATTTGGAGGAATGTTTACATGGGCAGCGAAAATTATCACCTTTGCATACAGGGTGTACTATCTTTGGTATCGGTGGAAAAAATCACCACTTGAGCATGCAAAGGTAAAAACATGCATGGTCAATGAAAATCATCGCCTGAGCATGTGAAGGTAAAAATCCACTTATGCAAGGGTGGTAATTTTTGCCACATTTGTAGGTCGGGTTTTTGTAGGGGTGGTGAAAATTGTTGCTTCTGCATATAACTAGGTTTGAAATTGGTAAGGGTGGATAAAATCACTGACCTTGAAGATCGATGTGTGTAGGGAATGTTTTAGTGGTTAAATCCACTGCTCTTGTAGGAAAAAATTCACTTTGTGTGCTGGAATTTGATTTCTTAGGCTACTGCCTAGTAGGCTTGTGTGGAGAAGTGAGGGTAACTAGTTTAAAACATTGAGAAAACCTAGGTCAGGTAAACTTACCTGTCATATACTAGGGTTTTGATTTTTTTCTTTTAGCCATCAAGGCTCACAAGGGTAAAAAATAAAAAAAAAGTGGGGAAGAACAACAACAAAAACCATAATAAAAGAGAATAAAATCTCAAAGGAAAGGAAAACTAAAACAAAAAGACTAAAAACAAAACTTACCTAGCAATTTTTAAATCCTAAGCTCGAAGTTGGAGAATTCATGATCCCACTCGCTCTCACGGTCAAATGATTGTAGGGAGGAGGAGGAGACAACTTAAAATAATTAAAATGAGCAATCAAACAACATTTAAATTCCCTAAACCATGTGCTAACCACTTGGTGCATGCAATCATAAATGCCATGCATGAAAACCAAGATCATGCATTGCCAACAATTTTCACCACCCATGCATGATATGGATGATTTCATGCATTGGTGGTGAAAATCACCTCCCATGCATGAAGAGGTGAAGAAAGATGCAAGGGCAGTGATTTTCACTGCCAATGTGTGAAAAAGAAATAAAATGCAAGGGTAGCAAAATCACTACTCTTGCATAAAAAAAATAACTTTCAAGAGTGGTGGTTTTCACCACTTTTGCACTCAAAGATAGAAAAAATGCAAAAGTGGCAAAAATCACTGCTAGTGCATGGAAAAACCAAAAAAAAAGGTCTAACACCCTAAAAACTATCAAAACCCAACATCTGATCAGATCAACACTACAACGAGTTTCAAATTTTTTGAGAAAATGCAAGGGAGTGTTGAAAAATTTCCAAATATGTTAAGACAACTTCTCTCAAGATGAAGAGAAACTTTCCTCGAACAACAAACTTAGAGTGAAGATCAAGAAATAGACAAGTTTCGTAGGGGTTGTCCCTAAAACAAGCATGGCTGATTATGGGGATAACACATATAAATTAAGGGAACTAACTATGAAAGTAGTAAATTTATCTATGAAAGTAATAAATTTATTATACTCCTACATTTACCATAACACTTATTGTTACTCAGGAACAGCTCTAGATGGTACAACCATGAATTAGTGCTTTAAAAATTATCAATTGACTAAATATGTTAACTCATTGCCTTAGAGGTCCCTCAAATACAAAGCATTGTTACCGAAGATATTTAAAATATAATAAGGTTCAATCCATAGTGGCTAAAATTTTCATGATGTCCTTTCTTTTCATGGATTTTATCCCATATAAGCACTAGGTTAGATAATCTAAATGCTTTGAATTTTGCTCTTTTGTCAAACCACCTTTTGACTATGTATTGATTTTTACTAAAATTGTATAAGGATTCAATCCTTGAATCTTCCATATCTATTATGTATAATAATCAAGACTCCACATTTTCACTTGGTTCCATATACTCTTGCATAAATTGATATGTTGTCAATTTAATCATGATTGAGAAAATCATTTATCATCTATAAACAACAAGTAGGGTGAAGCCTTAAAAGCCTGCTTATATCTTGTTTGATCATCCCATAGTGCATATTTTATTATATTATGCCAATCTATAGGTTTATATATAATTGAATTTTTAATGGCATCAATTAGGTTTTTGTTTATTGATTTAGCCAATCCATTTCCTTATGGGTAATGGTTAAAAAATGACCTAATGGTGATTTGATTATCATGGGACCATTTAATGAATTCAAAAGATTGAAATGATGACCCATTGTTACAAACTAAAGAAATGAGGGTACCAAATCTAGTTGTGATGTTATCTTACAAAAATTTAATTATATTTTGTTCTCTAGAATGCCTTGTATCTACTACTTCAGTTTATCATGTACAATAGTCTATGGTAGTGAGTACAAACTTGTGGCTGGCTGAAGAATTGGGGTTAATGATGCCAATGAAGTCCAAGCCCTATTGGGGGAATGGACTTCTTTAAATAACATGTTGCAATGGCATTGTTATGTCTATCTCTCTTTTTGTAAAGACTTGGCATTCATGGTATGTTTTTACATGAACATGTGCATCTTTAAAGATTGTTGGCCAATAATAACCCATTATGAGGACTTAATGGGTTGTTGTGTTTTTAGCGGGATGAACACTACCTATCTTTAGTGTATGTTTTATAGAATTTCTTGTGCTTCTTCTCATGATACATATATTAGGTAGATGCCTTAATAATTTAATCTATATAGAATCCCTTTTTGATCATATAATGAGTAATTTTGAGCCTCAAAACTCTCCTTTGTTCTCTATTGAGTTTTGGGGAATAAGTACCTAAGAGTAAATATTGGATAATATCATTATACTAATATCCTCTAAATAGTTGGGTTTTAAAAATATATTCAATGGTGATTCATGGGTCAAACTCAATCATGAGCTAAATGATGCCCTGGCCTCTAACAATCTTGGTAGGCTTGATTTCTTTGTCAAATTCTCATAATTTTTTAGTCTATTTTCCTTTGCATTCTCTTATTTAATTTTTCCCCAAAGTGAGATTGATAGTAGGATCCATCACAATGGTGATGATCTTATTCCTCAAGATATAATATCAAAATTTATTTATCACTTTGACAAGGCCAAAGAGTTGCTTATCTATGATAGAATACTTGAGCTTTTTTTCCTTCAAGTTTATGCTCATGAATGCAATAGGATGTTCACTTTAATCTTTATTATGGGTAAACATGATGGTAATGGTATGTTCTAAAGTCAATGAATACAAGAATAAATCTATAGTGAAGTCTAGACTTATTAGTACAGGGGCTTGAGATATTACATCTTTGATGTCTTGAAAAGACTTTTAGGCCTCTACTATCCACTCCACTTTAACATCTTGTTTGAGAATTGCATTCATAGATCTAATGATTTTTGCAAAGCTTGAGATAAAATTTCTCATGAAATTTATCTTCCCAAAGAAATATTTGAGTTCCTTCTTGTTATTTTGGAATGTAATATTTGATATCCCCTAAATTCTATTTGGTTTGATTTTAATTCCTTATTTGGTGATGATGTGAACCAAGATATTACCTTTAGTAATGTAAAATATGCTCTTCTTGGGGTTTATTGAGATCTCAAACATTTTACATCTTTCAAAGATTGGTTGTAGGTGGCCTATGTGATCAATTTTGGTATTTGAGAAAATAGTGAGGTTGTCCATATAGATGACTATAAATCTACCTATTATCCCTTATAATTCATGATTTATAGTTCACTAAAAGGTATATATTACATTAATTAGGCCAGATAGATGTTTCTTGAGCTAATTCGCTTTCTACATTCAAAAGTTGAATAAAGAAACTAAAGAAGATGGACGAGGCAAGGAATACCTGGATGTAGACTGCGCACCGTAATCTAGACACTTGTGAGCACCCCTCTTTGGCTGTGGAGGAATGACACCTGCAATGAAAAGAAACTTGGACAAGAGGATGTTAGATAGATAGGCAGTGGGTTGCCAAGCGAAAGCTTGTTCCCGAAAGTGTAAAAACTTCCTCAAAGGGAGGTCAACCCATAGATAACAGACAGGTAAAGACTAAGAAAATATAAGATGCCAGAATATAGAAGTGATAAACAGATTAGAAATGAAAGAAAACACCAATGATTACCTGAAAGGAGCAGTCGGGCTGATGATAGTCATCGAGGTCGGAAATGTTGCCGGCATCGGTTAAGAGGTCTGTCGACGTCGGTTATCCTGCCGACGTCGGTCGGGGAAGTGACCGGCGTTGGTCGGGGTAGTAGCCTGTGGTCGGGTCTGGGATGTGTTCTAGACTGTGGACAGGTCCAGGATGTGAGTAAGGTCAAGACTGAGTTTGGGGACGGGTCTGAATGGACTGAGGAGTGGTCTTGCCCTGTACAGGGTCTTCATTGGCAAAAGGGGGATAAGGGAGTTGTCTGGGATTGGTATGAAGAGTGGGACAATGTGAGAGGAGGATGGACAGAGGACAGGTCCTGAGAAGGCTTTTCAGCCTCTCAGGGGGAAGGATGGAGGGAATAGGAATAGCAGATAACTGAAAACTTAAAGAACAGAATCAATTAACAAACTTGCTTACCTTTTTGCTTGATGAATGAAGAGTTGAAGAAGCTGTTGTTGAAGCCACAGAGGATTCTGCAAGAAGAGAACTCTGATGAAGAACCTTTGCACCTGTTACTGTTGTTGCACGAGGTCCAAACGGAGACAAGACGAATGCCAAAACACCAAGAGAGATCTGTTTGCGAGCTCTAGGGTCCAGGGGGCTGCAACGGATGCAGAAAGGGGTAATGAAGGATGCCGACGCCAGCAGTTTCACCGACATCGGCTGAAGGGTCGCCGACGTCGGCGGTCGCAGAATGGGGACAGAGGCTAAAAATAGCCTCTGCCCATTCTTGCACGCTACCGAGCGAGGGGGAATGGGAAAAACGGTCACGAGGATGCCAAAATGGGCGTGGGGGGAAGATAATGAAGAGATTTGGCCTAATAAATGCTAGGGGGAAGGTGGAGGGATTCAAGGGAGGATCCAAGGTGGCAAGGGTAGGGTGGAAAGGGGCCCAAGGTCAAGGGTTAGGATAGGGGTTTAAGGCCAAGGGGGAGGACCAAGGTGCAGACACGTTTGCGGTGTCTACATTTGCCCCTTTTTGTCTTGTTGGTTGTTCTAAACGAACTGCAAGACAAAAATAGGAGTTGGTTGCCCCAGAAAAAGGATGAGGTGTTCCCCCCTCAAAGCGATAGTTGAGAGAAGGGAACTGAAGATCGAGTGTTGATTTAACAAAAGGTGGATGAGAAAGATGAAAAGTGAGTGAAAATGCTACAAAAGTCGTGATTGCGCTTATACCATGTCACGGGATGGTCAGGTCAAATTGTCGCATGTCGAGGGTCAAGGAGTGCCAAAATTGAAGTAACCGAGCCCCAGCATTTAGTCGTCTGCTGATCGGGTCACTCAATTTAAGCTAAAGCTCCAAATGGTCATCGTGTTCCAGGTATCCAGGGCTCAAGAAGTGCTCCCAGAAACACGAAAAAGCCACAAGTAGTAGGGATCAACTGGCTCGTGATCCTATACTTGTGAAGGGTCAAAAATAGTCTGCGGACAATTCTGCTAACCAACCGTGAGGTAGCACACACGCAAAAACAACCAAGGCAACATTATCTTGGAAGTGGGCGAAGGTCGAAGGATGGTCGTTGGTCAAGGGGATGGATGGATGAAAGGATGCAATCGAGCTAACCCTAGAAGACCCCATGTCAACTGAGTGCTGCCTACATAGCCCCTGTCGTAGGGGCCTCAGGCCGATGTAGTTCTCCCTAAAAGGTAGGGAGGGTCAGAGGGATTGATTGGTCTTGGTCAAAAGAAAATGATTGGTCTTGGTCAAAGGAAATGATTGGTCTTGGTCAAAAGAAAATGATTGGTCTTGGTTAAAAGAAAATGATTGGTCTTGGTCAAAAGAAAATGATTGGTCTTGGTCAAAGAAATGATTGGTCTTGGTCAAAGAGAATGATTGGTCTTGGTCAAGGTCAAGGTCGCAGAAGAGAAGGTTTGTTCATCAAAGAGACGAACAAATGGGGGTGGTCGAGCTAACCTCAGAGGATGTGTTATCTGAGTGCTACCTACATAGCCCTGGTCATAGGGCCTCAGACCAATGTAGTTCAGACAAATTGAGAAGATTGGTCGATGATGAGATTGGTCATGTGTTGAAATGACGAGGGTAAGATGAGGATAAAATGATGCTACAGATGGTGTATTCTGTAGAATTGGTCGAGAGTCTTTCATCCCTAGCAAGTTTCCATAGTCGTGATGGATGTATGCTAAAAATCAATAGAAGTCGATTTATGCTTCAGCAAGTATTGGTTTATGCTTAACATAAATTGGGTCTAGTCGGTAGTTTCTATGTGTACTGGTGTCCATAGAAACTATGTGAAATGGTCTAGGATGATGTCAGCTGAAAATGATGAAAATGGCTGGGTTTGAGATGAGTCACCGATTGATGAGGTTAAATGTGACCAAAGCAAAGAGAAAAGATGAAAGGTAAATCGCTCTTTCATTGACAAGGACCAGAAAGGAAGCATAGATAGGGGTTTATTAGAACAAAAGCCCCGTTCATGCATTACGTCGTTGACCAGTGTTGTGTTAGAACGGTAATCGAATCACTTTGACATTAAAGTGAGCTCGAAGTCCCTTGAGCAGGTGATAGGAGGAGGATAGGGTAACCCAGTTTAAGAGCAGGAATAACCTTGCCCCTTTTATAGGAGACCCTGAGATAACTACAAGCCAAGTCCGTGACTCGTTTTTTTTTTTTTTTTTTTTTGCAGGCTGATCGATGCGGGAAGCCTACATAGAGATGTCTTTTGCTGTAGTGGTCATGTTGCGAAGCTGATCAATGCGGGAAGCTTCTAAGAAAGGTTGCTGTTTGTAGCAAGATTAGTCATAGCCATCCTTCGAGGGAGTGGTCTATATTTTTTCTTAATAATGTTTGATAAGTTGGCCTAGCTATCCTTCGAGGGATCAGTCTAGTAATACAGCAATGATAGTACAGCTATCCTTCAAGGGAGCAGTCTGTCTTTTTGATTTTGACTTGATTTTGTGACCATGGATATGTTTTGACATCTTGATATATTTTTTGATTTTTTGATTAGAGTCATGGACAAGGCTGTAAAAGTTCAAGGACTCCCCTTTTATTAGGACAAAGCATCCATGCATCATAAAAGGGTTGTAGAGGACTTGTTAAAGGGAAATAGGGTTGAAAGGGATGAGGATTAAGAGGATGAGGATTGCTCAAGGGACGAGATCAAGTTACGTGTTAAGTAGATGAGTACTCAACTAGCAGAAGAATGGTCAAAGATGCAACGCATTAAGAGGCTCAGGTTCTGGCCGTCCGTCGAGGGAAGACAGACGATAAGTCCCTGACCCATACTTGTGCGTGATGATAAAAGGTCCAAGCCAATTGGGGGCGAACTTGCCTCATTTACTTCGCTCCATATTGGTCATGTGCTGATTCTCTTTGAGGACGAGGTCTCTGATGTTGAAGTCTCGTTCTCACAGATTTTTGTCGTAGGCCCGCTTTATGCGACTTTGGTAGACATGGAGATGATTAAGGGCAGCAAGACGGCGCTCATCGAGTAACTCAAGTTGAGCTAAGCGATCTTGACGAAAGTTGTCATTGGAGAGAATGTCATGTAGGGAGATGCGGAGAGACGAGATCTGTACTTCGAGAGGTAAGACAGCCTCTGTTCCGTACATGAGAGAGAAGGGAGTAGCACCCGTAGAGGTTCGAATGCTAGTGCGGTAGGCCCACAAAGCGAAGGGAATATGAATGTGCCAATCCTTACCTGTATCGTCGACCACCTTCATGAGAATTTTAGTGAGAATTTTGTTGGAAGCCTCAGCCTGCCCATTTGCTTGTGGGTAGTAAGGCGAAGAAAAGCTGAGTTTGATGCCAAATGAGTCGCATAGTTTTTGGACAGTCTTGTTTTTGAAGGATTTGCCATTGTCGGTAATGATTTTGTGAGGGACACCGAAACGACAGATGATGTGGCTGTTGATGAAGTCGGCAATTTTGTCGTCTTTTGTGGAGACAAGAGGAATGGCTTCCACCCACTTGGTGAAATACTCAGTGGCAGTGATGATGGACTGATGACGAAGAGACGAGTGAGGGTTGATCTCACCGATGAGATCCAAGCCCCACTGAGAGAAAGGCCAAAAATCTTGAGTGACTTGCAAGGCATGGCTGGGGAGATGAAAAAGGTTAGAGTGCTACTGACACTTGATGCAACGTCGAACATAGTCGCTACAGTCTTGATGAAGGGTGGGCCAATAATAACCCAGGCGAAGGATGCGCTTGGCAACCGAGTTTCCACTGAAGTGTCCACCATAAATCCCGTCGTGGACTTGCTTTATGGCTTGAGGAGCTTTAGTGGAGGTTAGACAGTGAAGAAGGAGGCCGTCAAAGCCTCGTTTATAGAGAAGACCCCCTAGCATGGTATAGCGAGCTGTGCGCTTGATGAAAGCTCGCCGCACATTGCTAGAGAGGTTGGGAGGAGTGACAGAAAGAGACAAGTAGTCCACAAGTTGCTTATACCAGTCATCTTGTGGGCTAGAATTGACAGTGTTGATATGGTTGATGTGAGGAGAGATGTATGAAGGCAAAGGTACATGATGCACTATGACAAAAAGGTGAGATGATGTTGATGAAGACGGGATATGCGAAGCAAGAGAAGCCATGGTGTCGGCAAACTTGTTCGTAGAGCGTGGAACAGTCTGCAAGAGGTGATGGTCGAAAGATGCTAAAAGAAGGTCAACACGATTCTTATACCTCTGTAAAACTTCATTTTTATAGAGATATGAACCGTTAACTTGATTAACGACGAGCTGCGAGTCACCGAAGATGTTGATAGACTTGATGTGGAGAGAAAGAGCAGTCTGAAGTCCCAAAATTAAGGCCTCATATTCGGCCATATTATTGGTACAATCAAAGTCAAGCTTGAAAGATAGAGGCATGGGCTCCCCTTCGAGTGGGATGAAGATGACCCCCGCACCCCTGCTGAGTTGACATTTGGAGCCGTCAAAGAACATGGTCATTTGGTAGACGGTGTCATCGGTGGAAAGGGTAGCGATAGACTCGTCAGGGAACTCACAGTGTGAAGGTTGGTTGTCGGAAAGAGGGGCATCTGCCAGTTGGTCAACGATGGTTTACCCCTTGATAGATTTCTGCTGGATGAATTCGAGGTCAAACTCCGCAAGTAGCATGAGCCACCAAGCCATACGTTGATTCTGATATGGCTTGGAGTGCATGTACTTGAAAGGGTCGGTGTGAGTGATGACAAAAGTTTTATGGTTGAGAAGATAGTGGCGGAGCTTGGTAGCGGAAAAGACTAATGCCAAACAGAGTTTCTCGATATGAGTATACTAAGTTTCATAGTCGACCAGTGTTCGACTGATGTAGTAAACCGCTTGCTCACGATGATGCTCATCTCGGTGCGCGATCATGGCACCTAACGAATGGTTGGTAGCAGAGATATAAAGGTAGAAGGGTTGGTCGTCCTTAGGTGGAATGAGGACTGGTGGAGAGACCAAATAGCCTTTGAGGGCTTCAAAAGCCTCTTGACAGTTCTTATCCCATTTAAAGGAGATGTCCTTCTTAAGGAGGTGATGGAAAGGTTGGCAGCGGTCTGAAAGCTGCGAGATGAAATGGCGAATGGACTGGAGCTTCCCTTGGAGACTGCGAAGCTGCTTGAGATTGGTCGGGGGTGGCATTTTGAGGATAGCGCAAATTTTAGCGGGATCTATCTCGATACCACGGAAAGAAACGATGAAGCCGAGAAGTTTGCCTAAGAGGACCCCAAAGACACACTTCTTGGGGCTGAGGCGGACATTGTATTGAAGAAGGCGAGAGAAGATGATTGTGAGAATGGTCAAGTGGTTGCGGCGAAGTTTGGACTTGCCGAGAAGGTCATCCACATAATCCTCCATGATTTTGTGGAGGAGATCGTGGAAAAGGTAGGTCATGGCGCGCTGATAGGTGGCACCAGCATTTTTCAAGCCAAAAGGCATGACTCGATAGCAGAAAGTCCCCCATGGGGTGATAAAGGTAGTCTTGTGCTGATCTTCCAGTGCGATCAGGATTTGATTGTATCCTGAAAACTTGTCCATGAGAGATAGCATCTCATGGCCGGCCGTGAGATCAACAAGCTGGTCAATGTTAGGAAGAGGAAAGTCATCTTTGGGATAGGCTAGGTTAAGGTCGAGATAGTCCGTGCAGATCTGAATCCCCCCAGTTGCTTTAGTAACTAGGACGATGTTAGAGACCCACTGTGGATAATCGATGGGTTGGATGAAGGAGACAGAAAGAAGGCATTGAAGTTCCTCTTTGACAAGGAGTGCAACGCGAGGATGCATCTTTCGAAGCTTCTGCCTAACAGGCTTAGCCTCTAGTTTGGTGACAATGTTATGGGTAGCAATGGTGGGGTCGATGCCAGGCATGTCACTGTAAGTCCAGGCAAAGGCCTTGCTATGGTTGGAAAGGAACTGGGCATAGTCAAGCTGCTCCTGAGCGCCTAAAGATTGGCCAATCTTTAAGACGTGAGGAACATCGGAAGAAGAAGGGAGGTTGATGTCAATGGTGGATTCATTTAACATAACCTGGGTCTCGAAAGGGAGGAAATGCTGGATGAAAGAGTCATCGGCACCCATGTAGGAAAGGATGGCGTCATCGTCAACGCAGTGGACAGTGTGAATGGTTGCTGACTCATCTTCTACCATGCTAAGAAAAATGAGAGGGAGAGACCTGGACACCCCATTGAGCTGATAGGTCAGGGGTTCCAGGCAGACGGTGTTTATGGAAAAAAAAACTAGGAGGGATGGAAACCACCGACTCCGTAGGTGACGAAGGAGAAATGGGCGAGTCTGGAGGAGATTGGTCGATGGTTGGCTCGGGACAAATGTCGAAAGGAGCCTGAGTAGGGTCATGATATCCCAGGCCATACCGTTTCTTGGCATCGTGATCATTGAGCAGCTCGATGGGCTGATGGGAGCCCTGCTCATAATGTTTGAAACTGAAACCCTTCCATGCACACCTGTGAAGGTAAGTGTGTGCAAAGGCGGGGTTGCCAAGAAACGAGAAATCAGATGTGAAAGGTTGGGGTGAAGAAAGGGAATTGCCATTGGTAGGAGCTTGATTAAGCCCCCCATAGACAAAGTTGGTTTGGAAGTGAGGAGGACCATAAGGCATGACCATCCCGACCCGCTGGTCATAATTAGGACTGAGGTGAAGGCGTCCATACTCTTGCAGAGTTTGGAACATGTCTAAGGTCAACAAGCGATATTCCCCAAGTGATAGTCGTTGGAAGATGTCTTCCATGGGGTCTTTGGTCGACGCTTGAAGAGGAGGGGTGAGGGCAACCACCAATTGCGAATTGGTCGAAGCTTCCACAGATGGAGGCGGTGCTGGAGTTGACGGTTTGATGGGAATGAGGACATCGTTGGGACGGTAGGTGGTGTTGCAAGTCTTGAAGGGTGAAGGGTCAGCGGGAATGGTATGGACTTGCCCGTCATGCTCAAACTTCACACAACGGTGCAGGGTGGAAGGAATGTAGGCCATGGCACAGATCCAAGGTCAGCCTAGTAGAAGGTTGTATTGAAACTCTCCTTCGATGATATAGAAGAGCTCCGGGACTGTGCGTGGGCCAACGCGGATGTGAAGGATGACTGTGCCAATGGTCATGGCGGTGGTGTCATTGAAAGAGCGTAAGATCGCGTCAGTTTTGAAGACGCAATTCTTGGGAAGAGACAGTTGATCAAAGGCGTGGGTAGAGATAATGTTGATGCTAGTGTCGCCGTCGATCATAACGCATTTGATGCGTGTCCGATCGACATAGGCAGTGATGAAGAGGGCGGCATCCTGATCTTCCGTGTTAGATGTGGGAATCTCAGAATCGCTGAATGTGATGGAGTTGACAGGAGATAAAGAATGGACGAGGGCAGCGAGTGGTTGGGGGTCCTCGGGTTGGACCTCCGCTACCTGCAAGGCTTGGATAAGGGCTTGACGGTGCTGAGGCGAGGTTTGGATAAGGTCATAGAGGGACATCTTCACAGGTGTCTGGTGAAGCTGCTTCAGTATGGAGTCGTGAATTGGCCCAGAAGAGGAAGACGAAGAAGGTTGGGATGTGCCAAGGATAGAAATTTTAGGCTTGGGTGTGAGAGGTGGCTTGACGAAGGGATAGGTCTAAGGAATGGCAGCTTTTGCTTTGGCCTTGTCCTTCTGCGACCTAGTGGTTATACGAATAGCATTGATTTCGAAAATGGGAGGTGAAGAAGGGGTCATGTCTTGCTGGTGAGATGTTGACGTGCTTGAAGAGGTTGGATGAGGAGTCGGGGTCTGGTCAAGAGTGTCCTCAAGGAGAAGAGTGTCTTTCTCCATATGGCGGCAGATGACGGCCTTGAGGGCACAGCAAGTCTCAGTGTCATGTCCTGGTGTACGATGATATAAACAAATTTTCGTGTCATCGAACCAGGAGGGCTTGGATCTGAGAGGTTGGAAAGGCTTAATGGGCAGAAGGGTTATGTCAGAAGTCTGGAGAAGTTGGTGCAATATCAATGAGTATGAGCCCAATAGAGGGTCTGTGCTATTTGATATGCATGAGGTTGGTGACTTTTGCTTAGGCGAGGCTAGAGGAGATTTCCGTACCACCTTATGGGTTGATGGCACGGTGACAGATGGAGACGGCTCTTTCTTGATGATTGATACCGCCTTTTTAGGAGAGGGCCGACTGGAGATAGGCAGAGGAAGCAAAGGAGGCAACGAGTTTTGTTTGAAGGCCAGAGTGGGAAGGATGCTAGTCAAGGTTGAAGGATGAGGGCCCAAAATTGATGGCAATGGTGACGGAGAAGGAGGCGTTCGTTTCTGTGGTCTGGTAGTCCTCTTCGACTTGGTTGGAAGAGTGTTGTTGGTCAAGGTCTGGCCTAGGTCCACCTTCACTTATGGGTGAGTGAGGGTGGAGGCAAGATGAATGCCAAATGATTTGATGGGTTTAGATGAGGTAGATGCAGGTTTCGATTTGGACGGGTTTGGTTGAGGTTTGAGAGTCTGGTCTTTGTCAAGAGTCTAACGAGATTCTGCCTTAGGAGGATTAGCAGCATGTGATGAGAGGGCACGGGTATGTTGAAGGGATTTAAGACGCTCCCACAACACCTGAGGCGTCACTTTCCTTGGAGGGAGAAGCGCAATTTTCTCCACTAACCGAGAAAATGGCTGAGAAGAAGATGTTGATGGTTGCGAGGTTGAAGACGAGATGGGTGTAGTGGTCTTGGACGCCTGGTGTGGTGAAGTCATGACAGATTTAGATGAAGACAAAGGGGAGACAGGTTCTTCCCTAGGTGGAGAAGAATCCGAAAAGCGAGGCTCCCCGAGTGGGTAAAGGGCAGGGATGATGGTGCCCTCCACTTGCGGCTGAGGAGTAGGAAGGGTTGGGTCCTCCATAGGCAGTAGAACGGAGGATGGCGAGACCAGTGGTGCAGGTAAAGCCGAGGTGTCCTCCAAGATGAGAGAGGTCAACAGAGAACTAGCCGGGGAGAGAGGTTCATCCACATGTGACGGACTAATTGATGGACTAACCTCCTGAGGTTGATTGGGGATGAAGGGAGAGACCGTATTGACTGTTCGAACGTTGTGCTCATGATTGTCGTCAATTAAGGTCTGGACGTTGTTTTGAGTTGGCGGATGATTGGGGAAAGGTTGTTTGAAGATGTCAATGGCCTGATTAGGGGGTGCATTTGGATTGTCTAAGATGAGGTCCCCCTTTTCAAGCATGTCTTGGATTATGTTCTTAAAGGTCTTACAGTTTTCCGTGTCATGGCCCTTAACACGGTAGAAGCTGCAGAAGTCATGCTCCCTATACCACGTGGGAATGGCGTGTGAGGGATCGAATTGTGGAGGAGGTCGGGCTTGAGGGAGATTGAGGACCCCCTATTTAACAAGCTTGTCCAGCATAGACGCATATGATTCTCCAAGAGGAGTATATCGCCGCTGCACGTATCTTTGCTGGAACTGGCGAGTAGCGCTCTGAGATGTAGATGGCTCAGGCTGATTGGTCGAGGAGGATGAAGGTCTAACAACCACGGCATTAGCTGAAGCCTTGGATTTAGAATTGGATGATGATGACTTGGCAGAGGAAGAGTCATTGGTCTTAGAGCTGGGATTCTTATTCCACAACTTGACTTTATTCTCCTCGATGGCACACAACTCAAGTTTGTGAGCCATCGTGAAGGCTTCATCAAAAGTGCGAAAGGTTTGAACCCTCAGGGTGGAAGAGATATGTCTGGCATAGGCTTGGGAAAAGAGTTCAATAAGCTCAGCCTGGGGTAAGGAAAAGGAGAGTTGATTGATAAGGCCTCTCCATCGAGCAACGAAGTCAGCTATGGACTCATCCTCGAATTACCGGATAGAATAGAGGTCCGTGATTGAGACCTTCTTGGTTATGTTGATGGAAAAGTGATCGAAGAAGAGCTGAGCCAATTGTGTGAATGAGAAGAGAGAATGGCTAGGAAGGGAGCTATACCAGTCAAGTGCAGCACCCGAGAGAGACATAGGAAACGTGCGTAAGAGTAACGCATCGTCATGGCCAATGAGGTAGCAGGCATGTCTGAATGCCCGCAAGTGTTGTTGTGGGTCTTCCTTGTTTTGAAAGAGAGAAAACTTTGAAAGCTCCCACTGGCTAGGATATGGTCTGATTGGGACAGAAGGATGAATGGGCTCGTTACAGATCTGCTCATATGAAAGAGTGTTGTGCAAGCCGAAAACAGAGGTCTCAAGACTGGTCATCTTGTCCATCAGCATTTTGATGATGTCTGCCAACGGATTGACAGGTGGTGCACCCCCTAAGTTGTAGGGCACTTAGAAGAGGCTAGGGGAGGTATGCGACATAGTTAGTTGTATAATGTACGGATGACTAATCACAGGGGCAGAGGTGGGGGCTAAAGGTGGTTGATTAGAAGACATAGCTAGGCCCGATGTTGCCACGAGAGGTTGAACTGTGGTAATGGGGGCCAAGGGGTAAGAAGCCACCCTGGTGTTGATAGGGGCCAGGGTAGGCGGAATAGAGATGATAAGGTTTTGAAAAGGAGTGGATAGTGGTTGAGGGGGTTGAGGTTGACAGGGGGCCGGAACCCCGGTGGAAGTGGGCCCAATGATAGAGGGAGAGGCCACACCTGGAGGATTGGTCAAAGTCTGGTCAATGGTCAAAGCGATGGCTTAAGTGTCTGAAGGTTGAACTATGGATGTTGTCGATACAGCTGTAGTCACGGCAAGGGAGGTTGGCATTCCATAGATTGGATTGCCCAAGGAGTCTCATGTTCGGCTATGCACGAGATAGTGTTGCAAGGCCTTGACGTTGAGGTCCAAGAATCGCTCGAAATCTTGGTCCCCTTCTTGGACAATGGGAGTCTGCGGCGGGGTTGGACGAATGGGAGTTCTTTTGGTCTCTGAGTTGAACTCCATTGTAGGCTTGGTCACGGATGGGGTGGACGGAAGTGGTTGATGGCTAGCGTGGTTGACAAGAGCCTTGGCTTGGCTACGAGTCAAAACCATGCAAGGCAAAGAAGGTTCAGGTCCCAGGAACTGTGTTGCTCAGTTTCAAAAAACCAGGATGGAGTCTTTGGTAGAGAAAGGACAGGTTTCAGGCTGCTGGTTTTAAAAAAAAGGACAGTGACAGAGACCGACGTCGGTTTAAAAACTGATGTCGGTTAGAAAGATGGCCGACGTCGGTCAGATAACCGATGCCGGTAACAGATGAAGCCAACGTCAGTATTAGAACCGATGCCGGTGACAAGGGAAGCCGATGTCAGTGGCAGAACCGATGTCGGTGACTGTGTTTTCCAGAGAACCAAAAGGTTCTTGGAAAACAATGAAGAAAGCGACCTCACTCACTCAAACAAATAGATGAGAAGAGGAAAACAGAGAGAGACACACAAGCCTAAGCGATAAATCCTAGGAATTAACCTTAGAAATTGTGGCTTATGCCTTAGATGGATGTTTGGGGAGATTGGCTGCAAGAAGGGTCCTAGAAGAAGGTAGTCTAAAGATGGTTTTAGGTGTTGTTTTAGGTGCTCAAAAATCTGTGTTAGGGTCTGGTACGTGGCCTGGTGCTAAGGAGCAAGCTCCCCTCACTTCACGATTCCAGTCGTTAGCTGGTCTCGCTTAGCCAAGATATACCTCGCCTAGAGTTTAGACTCCGCCAGAGAACGGAGTGGGCTTCCCCCTTGGTGATGAAATCCAAGTAGGGTCACCGGGACGGGTAAGGTATCCGCTGGGGGATGAAATCCCAGTCGGGCCTTGTCTCAAGTAAGTTTTATGTTCGTTTAGTGCATGTGGTTTGGTAGTGTAACATCAAGTGTCTACGGTTCATTCAATATGCATCTAAGTTACTAGATGTGGACTAATGCAAGCACAAGCAGAAATGAAAGTGCAATACGTTTTAATGCCCAAGTCGAAATGTGATGTTTGTGATGCAGACAAGTTTTGAGAAAGGGTCAAGAGTATGATGTTTAGACTAGTCTAGAATGTGCAAGAAAGAAAAGAAGGATTCGTTTTAGTTCTTGCTTATAGTGTCATTCGGAATAGAAGAAAGAGACAAGAGAGAAGGAGCCTAAATGCACCTAAATGAATGAAAAGGAAAAGGAACCCAGGAGGAACCTAGGGTCCCACCGGGCGTGCTAGAATGTTTCTTGAGCTAATTCGCTTTCTACATTCAAAAGTTGAATAAAGAAACTAAAGAAGATGGACGAGGCAAGGAATACCTGGATGTAGACTGCGCACCGTAATCCAGACGCTTGTGAGCACCCCTCTTTGGCTGTGGAGGAATGACACCTACAACGAAAAGAAACTTGGACAAGAGGATGTTAGATAGATAGGCAGTGGGTTGCCAAGCGAAAGCTTGTTCCCGGAAGTGTAAAAACTTCCTCAAAGGGAGGTCAACCCACAGATAACAGACAGATAAAGACTAAGAAAATATAAGATGCCAGAATATAAAAGTGATAAACAGATTAGACATGAAAGAAAACACCAATGATTACCTGAAAGGAGCAGTCGGGCTGATGACAGTCGCCGAGGTCGGAAATGTTGCCGGCATTGGTTAAGAGGTCTGCCGACGTCGGTTATCCTGCCGACGTCAGTCGGGGAAGTGACCGGCGTCGGTTGGGGTAGTAGCCTGTGGTCAGGTCTGGGATGTGTTCTGGACTATGGACAGGTCCGGGATGTGAGCAAGGTCAAGACTGAGTTTGGGGATGGGTCTGAATGGAATGAGGAGTGGTCTTGCCCTGTATAGGGTCTTCGTTGGCAAAAGGGGGATAAGGGAGTTGTCTGGGATTGGTATGAAGAGTGGGACAATGTGAGAGGAGGATGGACAGAGGACAGGTCCTGAGAAGGCTTTTCAGCCTCTCAGGGGGAAGGATGGAGTGAATAGGAATAGCAGATAACTGAAAACTTAAAGAACAGAATCAATTAACAGACTTGCTTACCTTTTTGCTTGCTGAATGAAGAGTTGAAGAAGCTGTTGTTGAAGCCACAGAGGATTCTGCAAGAAGAGAACTCTGATGAAGAACCTTTGCACCTATTACTATTGTTGCACGAGGTCCAAATGGAGACAAGACGAATGCCAAAACACCAAGAGAGATCTGTTTGCGAGCTCTAGGGTCCAGGGGGCTGCAACGGATGTAGAAAGGGGTAATGAAGGATGCCGACGCCGGCAGTTTTGCCGACGTCAGCCGAAGGGTCGCCGACGTCGACGGTCGCAGAATGGGGACAAAGGCTAAAAATAGCCTCTGCCCATTCTTGCACGCCGCCGAGCGAGGGGGAATGGGAAGAACGGTCACGAGGATGCCAAAATGGGCGTGGGGGGAAGATAATGAAGAGATTTGGCCTAATAAATGCTAGGGGGAAGGTGGAGGGATTCAAGGGAGGATCCAAGGTGGCAAGGGTAGGGTGGAAAGGGGGCCAAGGTCAAGGGTTAGGATAGGGGTTTAAGGCCAAGGGGGAGGACCAAGGTGCAGACACGTTTGTGGTGTCTACAATAGAATCCTCTTGTATGCATAAGTAACCCATTTTGTGGTGAATGCAGTCTTCATCTAGCACCTAGTTATATCTTAAAAAATTGTTCAAGAAGGACATCATTCATGAACCACTTACTATTTATATGACCTCATCTAAGGAAGGAAAATGATAGTTGTCTTTCTCAGAATCCTTATTCAAGTTTCTAAAATTAGCACTGTTGACCAAATTTGACTTTTAATTCAAATTAAGACACCCCTAGTTAAAAAATTGATTTTTAGGCCTATAAATGGGTATAATGTATTGTAATGAGGTGTGTTTATAGGTCATTTGATGTAAATTAATGTTATACTAGCTTTGGTCAATTAGTTTCTAGGTCCATTTATCATTTTAGGTCATTTTAAGGGACAAAAATAATGCATTTAATGATTTGTATAGGTTTGTTGGGAAATGTGCAAGTTTAAAAAGGTTTTTTCAAGTTATATGTGTTCTAATAATTCTTTGGTAACTGATACTAACTGAAAATTGTTAGGTTACTCAGAAAAAGGCAATTTTCTTGAAGTAAAATGTGAGTTTGGCATTTATACAACCTCTTGGGAAGCATGCCACATGGTATAAGCTCATGAAACATAATTTAATATTCACCACACTCATATAAATTATTTACACACTTTGAAGGTCCATTTATTACAAAAAAAACATTCTACTTTATTTTAGCTTTCCTAGACATACAAAAGTGACATGTAGGTTTTTGCTTGGTAAGTGTAACTCATGTGGTTTTAGGTAAAATAATTTTGGGAGGTTTTTTTTCACTTATTTACCTTAATTTTCATATAATTATATTTAATATTGGTTACATGAGCTTTATGAATCATCTATTTGAAGTTGATTTTGCAAATCTACCTATCAATCTATGTACCCTTCAAGTTTTGGTCTTGTTTAAGAGATTTCATACAACTCACTTGCTAAAATTACTTCAAAAACATTTTTTATTCCTTATATAATGATATACACACTTGGTTTCATGTATCATGAGGTTTATATGTGCTAACCATCTTAATTTGCAAGAGGGAACACTTTTATGTGTAAAAGGTAGTTTTCCATCATTCTCAAAACCTTCATTCTTGGATGGTGAATTTATGATATTTTTCTAGTTTCATTTGAAATATTTTCAAGGTTACCTTATTTCTCTTTGTCCTTCATATCACCTTTCAAGGCAACTTTCTTCATGAGTGCAGTCATGGAATATATACAACTAGTCTACTATATGACTATTATATTAGTCAACTAGGTGAATTAAAAAGAGGTTAAACATTGATATTGAAGTGTGAAACTTGTCTTGAGCTTGGAAACATATTAATGTTTCATCCTAACACCATTAAAAATAGATCATCCATTACGTTGATAAATCACTTAGACACATGAACTTTCTTACCATTGCCTATATGTTGCAGATAATCACCTACAAGTGAACTAAACAAAGAGTAAAGATGATATTTTTAAGTATGGAATAAGTTATTTAAATCTTATTAAGGTCATGGTAGGATGGAAACATCATGATGGACATGTTTGAAATGTTACATGGATAAACAAGGCTAAGAATGCTCCACCTAAGTATGACAAAGCCTTACTCATTTGTATACCTTTTGGTCAATAAAATGACTAACTGTTACCTCTTCATGAATATTCACAAGTGTGTTTCAATTTAATGATGAATCTTTTTTAGTGAAGACTATGGATTCCTAGTATGTGGTCTCATTCTTTCACCTTATTTTCAGTTATAAAACTTCTTGTAGGGCATGTGAAGTGTTTTAGGTGATGTGAAATGTTGAGTGAGTTAGTATTTTCATTATTTCCATTCAATTCCTCTTGTCTAGTCCTATTATCTTTGCACATTCATCCATGACCTCACAATGTAGCATTGATGTGAGAAGATGAAGATTGAAGGAATGCATTTTTAGTTTATTTCTTGGTCTCAAAGTGTAGAATGCAATTGGTTGGAAGTAATCAAATTGCTTTGGTGTATCACCCCCTTAGTTTATATTTTCTTTTAGTTATCTCTCTCTATTTTCACCCCACAAAATTAGTAGCAGGTTGAATACTAAGTGGTACATCAAGGGAGCTATCCCTATCTAGAGACTCACCTCATTCCTTAGGCTTCCCATAAGCCTAAAGGTGATTCTATTATGTCACTTAGATGAGGATATCTTTGCATCTCTTCAAAGGGTAAAAATCCAAGTGAAAAAAGCACATAGTCTAATTTCCCCATTCTTCTTCTTGACTGAAATGAAGTTAGCTACCTAATTAGAATGTCTAATAGGGAAAACTATTTTTTCAATTGACAACTTTTCCACTTCTTTCTAAATAAAAGGCTCTAGGATAGGATTTAATAACCTATATATTTTCTTGAATGGTTTTTTGTCTAAATTCAGTGGGATTGTGTGGGTTATGACCCTTAGTTTATAAACCTTTAAGTTTTTATATGTGCATGCAATCACATCTTTATAATGGGTGAGTAAATCCTTCACCCTTTGTCTTTTTTTTTGGAGTGTAGATGAGGCCAATGTTAATGTAGCATAGATCATATTCATATCCTAAATTATCCTTCTTGAAATTATATTCATTTAATTTTGGTTATCTTTTATGTTTTACTTGAGGATTTATATTTAATGCTCTTTACAAATAAACCATTCCTAAGATAAGGTAATTTTATTATAACTGAATGACTCATTCTTCTAATTCATGTTGGCTAGGCAACTAATATCCTTGTCATCAATGATTTGAGACTCAAATTATCCCAAATTAGTCAATAATTGGATGATATATTGTGAATCATGAAAAACTTGTAAATTTTCCATGTTATCAAGAATAGATGGATAAGGTACTAGTTTGATGGAAAATCTTTGCACCTTGGACTCTTGTAGCAGTGCCAAGTTGGCAGTTGAAGCAGCCAGTGACTTAGTAGCTTGATTTTGTTCTCTAAAAATAATAAATATATTTAAGGCCTAAAAGGATTCAATTAAAACCCAATATATATTTTTTAACTCTTTAATAATGATATCTTTCATTGGTATTTATTCTTGATATGGTTGATTACTAATTTTGAATCCTCATAAATTAACAATTCCTTAACATTATTTTGAGACCAAACTATAATCCCAAAGTGCCTCATACTCACTCTATGTTTGGTGTAAGGGAACTATAATATTTATGTTTCCAAGAATTTATTACATTTTAGATCCACTAATTCAACACTAACACCTGATCCCTGCATGGATCTTGCACTATCGAAGTGAACAGTCCATAATTGGGAAGGTCCCTAGACTTCTGGATCCTACACCCCATACTTTGTAGTAAAGGTATAAATCCCAAGGTTAGGAGATTTTTAGCTTACCTCTTCATTATTAATGTTGTATTATATAATGATGTGATTGATTATTGGTTCTTAATCAACTTGAATTTGGTTTATAATACCTCTCCATGGTAACCAAATATGAGAGACAACTTTTGCTACGTACCCATTCAATGTTTTGTACTAGTCTCTATTGAGGATGAGTTTGTGTCTTTATATCATATCCACCAAAATTATATCAATATTCATCTATACACATGGCTCATATTCCACTTGGATGTGTACATCATTCAATTATCTTATTAAATGCACAACTATCTTATCTAATTGTAAATCTATCCTCTTTGATGGGTTTGTAGTTAAACCAAGCTTCTAGAAAATAGAAGTTGGCATCATAGTAGTAGAAGATCCAAAATCAAATAAAAAATTATGAATGTTCTATACAAATTCTCTAGTAATTAATTATAATGAGGAACTTTTTGTTTAATCTTGTATATAACATTAGTATGAGTAGCCTTTATCTTATCTATAGTTGACTTTATTGTAATGGACCTCCACAAGAGGTCCTTTTGTTTAGTGATATGGGTCAATTTTTGAAGAGTGATGTTGTATTTAATATTCCTCATTTATTCAACTATGTTATATCCCTCTTTTCTCTATTCTTCCTTATTTTGAGGTTGTTCATTCCCTTTAAAGGGAGGTGGATTATTGTCAACCCTTGGATTTGGTGGAATAATGGTGTTATTTATAAGAGTAGATGTTGTTAAGAGTTGATTGTTTCTAAAATTGTAACTACCCTTTTGATGTTTCTAAAAGGCATGTATTTCATTAGAGTTATCTTCCAATTCATTATCATCTTTGCTTGGAAAAGGAAACTAGTGAGTTTCAAACACCATGGAAACGTTTGAGGGGCTAGATTAAGGGTGGAACTTTGATGGGTTATTTATCAAATCTTACCTTACCATTTCCTATTGGAAGATCTTAAAAATTGCACATAATTCTATGTATTCAATCTCACCATATTGTGATGTATTATGAACTCTATGCTATAATATATCTATATATGGGTATATATTATATATTAGGGATAATTAGTATAATAATGAATAGTAGTTTAGTACCACATGTATAAGAAGGATGAGTTGGGTAGATGGGAACTAGTATAAATAAGAGAGCATTGTCCATTGTAATGCATATAATAAGTCATTTGTAATTGAGCATTTATCTTAAGGAGGTATCCCCCTTGAAGTGGAAAGTGATTCAGAGTGATTCCTTCCATAAAAGGAATAAGATATTAATATGATCAATATTTTATATATTTTGAGTATGTGAGGTATTGGCTTCTTATCATCTAGTATCATAACACTTTCTAGGGTCAATTTTATTATTGTGTTTTATATTTCAAGCATATTTTGGAGCTTTGTGATTTTATTGCAAGCACATTTGGGAGCTTCATGGAGTAAGTCTAATAAGTGTAGATTTTTGTTTTTTATCCTAAAAACACTTGATTGTCTTTCTTCAAACTACTCACAAATAATAATGAATCAAGCCAAAAAATTTATAGGTTTTGTGTGTTTTTGTCTTATATTTCTATAATATTTTGAATTTTGTTCAATATTTTGAAAGTTATTTTAGTTTTAGTGACTGATAGTTTGTAAAAAGAAATTAAAAAAGAAAAAAAAAAAGAAAAAGAAAAAAAGAAAAAAGGAAAAAGTCATGGATCCTTCAATTTTATTTAAATAAATGAATTCATTAAATAATATCAATGTTATTTTCTATATAATTGAGCTTCACTTCCATATAACCAAACAATATGATGGCAAAATTAATTCATGGTTAGATTGGAAGAATAACTATAGTGAATGGTATATGAATTCATTTCCTATAGTTGAATAATATGATGTGGAAATAACTACATGGCTTGAGTTGGAGGAGATTTTTAGAGAATGGAATGAAGATCTCCTTCACTTGGATGAGGGTGCTTTATTTAATCTTATGTTAATTTCTTTTCTTCTTCCCTTCAATAATTTCAATAATTCAATGCATTCCTTAGTGGGGTTAGCTACTCCAAACACAATGTGTGGAAAGAAAAATGTTAAGGGGGATGGCATAAATCCTCCATTAGCTCATTACATAGACTATTTTGAGCAACCTTGTACTAGTTTTGAGATGATGATTTCATATCTTCAAATTTCATTACTCAACTATAACCTATAAACTAACTTGTTTCTAGTTGAGGTTATTCCATTCATCTATCTCTATGAACATCCACCTCATGCTCTAGTGATTCAATTCCTCTTTTTATTATACATGCTCCTATCAAAGTACAAGAAGAAGAAGTGGAAGCCAAAATAGAAACATGGATGTGCCTCTATCTAGTCTTCTACATATTTTTGATATGTATGGTCTAACATTCATTTGGTCCTCTTATTTCTTATCATGTTTTGAGAGAGAAACATATTTAAGAGGGATGGAATGTAATATACCTATATAGGTTTATATATATATTATACATTTGGGATATTTAGTATAATAATGAATATTTTTTTAGTACCACATGCATAATAAGGATGAGTTGGTTTGGTGGGAACTATTATAAATAAGAGGGCATAGTCCATTTTAATGCATCTAAGAAGTCATTTGTAACTGAGCATTGCTCCTAAGGAGGTATCCCCCTCAAAGTGGAAAATGATTTAGAGTGATTCTTTCCATAAAATGAATAATATATTAATATGATCAATATTTTATATATTTTTTGTATGTGAGGTATTAGGTTCTTATCATACATCGATTGGACATATCTATTTCCACTATATTAATTTTTAGCAATTTATTAGGCTACTAGTATTATTTTTAATTATAGACCGATTAAAAGGTTTTTTATATATTTGTAACCCAAAATTTGGTTATTATTCTATCTATTATCATTACCCATCTTCCTCTACATGTTCAATAAGACATTGCTCAACTTTTGAACCATTCTTTCTATAGAATCTAATTTTACTTTAGTAGAATCAACACCCTATGTAACTAAAGTATTGGATAGAATTGAATGATAGTTATGTTGATGACTATTCATCTATATCAAATTATTCATATAATAATAATTATAATTTGGTGTATACTACATCAAAGGAGGAAATGCATATAACTGATTCTAGTTGAATACATGAACATTCTAATTAACATGAAGAACTTGATTTAGATATGGGAAACCAGCATTAATATTTGAGGTGCATGGTACTTGAGGATTAAGCTATCTATAAATGTTTATAACTTCTTAATATGCTAAGGCTAGAGTGTTGGAAGTGGCATATGTTCACAGGAACACTACAATGATTACATCTAAAGCATTCTTATACATCTCCAACATTAAATTTTCATTTGGTCTATATGTTGGACTCAACCAGGTGTACATCTTCTAGAATATTTCATTGAAATATTAAATTGGCTCATTAATCTCCTTCTTAATAATGGTGAAATGTTGATATGCCAGGCTAGGGTTAGTAAGTTATCTAAATTTAGCAAGAAAAGTGTTTCTACATGCATTTTGGGAAGTAATTGAGTTCTATTGAAGATTGAGGTACCAACCATAAGAAACATCCTACAATGTAAATATGGAAATATTGCATACAACATCTTCATTAGTAAAATTCATTAATCTTGAAGCAATCTTAAAATACCTGATATGTTCCTCTACATTTCTTACTCCTAAAGGGCATAAATAAGGTAGATATTTCTCTAGATTCCTTGGTAAATTGTGCACATCCCCTAAGAATATAATAACATATCTAACTAACCAAGGTGGTTGGGAAATTTGATGATTAATGGGATGGATATTTCTTACTGGAGAAGGTGTCTTAGACCAAGTTATATTGGTAAAAACCAATAAAAAAATCTAGGCCTTCGATGTGCTAACAAAGGGGAAAATAAAATAGTGGTTTGGGCCCTAGACTTGGTAACTCTCTTTGGTGTCTCTAATGTAAATAAAATGTATGGGATAACCTCTTAGTAGGTAATTCACACAATTTTCCCTCCTTCTAGTACCATTTTTTCCCTATTTATATGGGTCTTATGCATATCCCAAGATTTAATGAGGTAGCCTTTAATGTTTTATAATCTCAATGTAGGTAAACTCCACTCTAGGGCATGAGTTCAGATATGGGTTAAACAACCTAGTGGTGGAATAACATGATGAGCATGTAGGTTATTAAATTATGTGTACTTGTATTGAAATGAATCCTAGTAAATAAATTAAAACCTAGTTGTACTAACTAGATTGATCAAAATTGTTCTAAAGTTGGTAGATCTCAATCAAAGAAACTAAAGGAGGGAAGGGTAAAGTAGAAAAAAAGGTTATATGGTTATAAGTGATCACTTCTTGGGTTGGTTCCTTTTTGGATAAGTGTTTCCATAACTAATTATTACTACTTGTAACTATTACACACTCACAAACAAACATAGTTGGGAAATCTAGAATGAAATAGTATCAGAAACTTAAGGGTCTCAATTAAAGGTTAGTCTTTTTAGAGTCATTATTGCACACCATCACTTAGGAGATTATAGATCAAACTAAAAAGGTATCTAGGAAAGCTATGGATCATACCTAGAAGACAATATCAAATGGGAATTACTATTTCACACTTATAAAACTAAGACAGTCAACCAATTTCTTAAAATCAATAGCACTTGCTAACTATTCAATAGATTTTTCACATCTAAAATCAACATATATCAATGATAATAAAATGAATTATCCATATATTTTTACACTTAAAATTAATGAATTAAAAAAACTAAAGGAAATAAAGCCTTTATCACATATAAATGAAAGGAAAATACATCCACATAGTTGTACGATAATTGAAATGACTTCTTCCTATATTGATAAATTTCTTGATCCTTTGAAATGAGGGATAACATGTGTAAATAGACTTGGGGAGGGGTCACCTCATCCTATAAGTTCATTAAAATTCAAAGTTACATATAGTAATTATAAATTTAGTTCCAATTTTAATGATAAAACTTCATGTATAATTGTAGTTAATTACAACTATGTAAAAGTAAGTTTTATTGTGTAATACCATGCAATATGTGCCTATTTATAGATTGCCTAGGCTAAATTTTACATTCATATGTCATGTATAAGTGAACTATAATTACATATATTAATATTATATGCATGAATAAATACAAAATTAGCCTTCAATAACTAAGGATTATTTACACTTGGTGATTACATGGATATGATTGTCATCGTGGAAGGCACTAAAGTGGTTGGTGGTATTGAACTAGTAGTTGGAACTAAGTTCGTGATTAGAACTGAGATGGTGGATTGAGTCTTATCTTTCTTCTTGTCCTCTAATTCCTAAAAATACTTAAATATGACATCATGATTATATTTTATGATGTCCATGTTATAAAGTGAGGGCATATTTTCCCTGCTTGTCTGCTATATTAAGTGTACATGTTTGGCTTTAGTGATCCTAAAATTGATCCATAATATATCCAATTTTATGACTTTATTTCATTCAAAATTTAATTCAAATTCAATCTCCTCTAATGCTAATCTATAAAGATTATGCTTGAAGTTGGTAGAGGCTTATTGAATAAGCTGGTCAAAACTAGCTCTACTTATTATCTTGCTTGTAGATTCCATTATTTGTGAGAGCTTTAACTCCTCCAAAATTTTCAAAATAAGGCTCTAAATTTATTTTATTTTGGAATTATTAATTCTATAGTTGTGACCCATTACCTTTCTTATTATGTTTGAATGACAACCACATTGAGGTAATTTGAAGCCTCCAATGGTGTCATTAAATTGAGATGGATATACACCTTATTAATTATGTAGAGAAAAAGGAATATTAGTTTTATCTCATATTTATTTAAATAATTAAATAATTTAGTTACTTCAATGATTGAGGAGATAATTTATCCCTCATTGAAGCAATGGCATTTAAAATGTTGCATAGTCTTGAAGCTACACTTTGCAAATATGTTTTAATTTTCACTAGAATATGGACAATTTGTTGTTGTTCCTTAACCTACCCTAACTCTTATTCAATATCTCTCCTTGCTATTTTTTTCCTTCATTGAGGTTTATCAAAGCATCCTTGTTTGTCTCAAAATAGGATTAAAAACACTCATTATAGGGAGACTACCTTAGTCTCCTATTCTTCATCTTAGATAGGGATAAAATGTCTTGTTTTTCCTCTATAATCATCCCCCTTATAGCATCATTTTCAATATTTATTTTATTCACCATGTATATATTCCTTATGAATTTTTCAAAAATTAAACTTATTGTGGGAATCTCTATGATTGTAAGGTTTGGCCTTTGAGAAGCCTGAGATTACAAATCTATTTCCCATTATGGGATGACCACTTGGGTTAAGTCCATTAGTTGAGTGTCCTATGTTGTAGTCTTAACCAATAAATCCCTTAAAAACTTCTTCAAGGCCTCTTCAAGTAATGGGTCTAGAAAGGAAGGCCAAATTACATTGGATAAATCCACACAACCAAATTAGGGAAATGGGTGGATTGTATATACTTGCTTCTTCTTCCTAGCTTTATTTGATGATACTAGAGTGGTAGTTTATTAAGAATTGGAAGAAGCCATTGACATTCCTAATTAACTGGATGAAACATGTAGTTGTGGACTTTTCAATGCTTCCCTAGATTTCTTGGATGATATTTTTTTGGTCTTAGGGTTTGTTGTGGTAGTGTTGGAGGTAACCACAATAGAAGTGTGAGAAATGAATGTTGAGGACATAATTGGAACAATAGAGACTGTTGAGGATGTAGAGATAGTAGGAGTGGAGGAAACATCTTCTAATTTTAGAAAAAATAGGAATGGTTGGAAACTAGGATCAGAGGGAAAACATTTTAACTTAGGCATAATGAGGGAAGGGGAAACACTAGGACTAAGAGAAATGGGATCAAAAAAACCAACATAGGGGAGATAAAATATACAACTAAAGTTTTAAAAACTAAAGGATTTATAGAGACAATCAGGATTACACCCTCACCTAATTGGTCTCCTTGTAGTGGTTCCTTTACTTTGGTGTCTTAGATTCTAAAGACTTTGGCTCTTTGTAACTCCTCCTACTCATTAGTGTACTATATATTATTATTCTATCCCTGATGGTCCTTTTATAGATTTGCTTCAATAGTTGGAATCACTAGGGGGATCTGAGCTCTTAGCTTCCTCTTATAAAAAATAGTCACATTTTTTGTTGTGGGGGAAGCCTCCTAAGTTGGGGAAGTTGATAATTCCACACTTGTAGTCTTTTAAGCTAAAGTAACAACAAGATGAGCATGGCCTTCTAATTCTAAAGATTCAATACAAATTGGCTCATCTTTAGTGCTACAAGTGAAGTTGAAATGTTAGGAGCTACATCTACCCTAGGCTCTTGATTTATAATTTTCATTACCATGGGAAATGTTTTGGAAGTTCACCCCTATTCCATTGATGATTGTTAATGTTTATTGATCTATAAATCTATGGCAACCCATCTTCCTAAGAGTGGGATCTTGATATGTTCATCTGTAATCAAAATAGAAGGTTCTCCTTGGATGATTTTCAATATTTTTATTGTTGTATCAATGTGAAACCTTGAAGAGGGTTATTTAGGCTCTCTAAAATTCATCTATAATATGGGAATAACCATAACCTATGGGTAACCTATGATGGGGTTGAACCTTTGAAGAAGGTTGACTTCCTTTCGATGATATCACCTATCTAATGTTTGCACTGAAAAAAGGGATAGAAAAGGGGGCAGGGATACTAATAAGGATAATAAGGTGATGCACAAAATTAAATTAGAAGTCACACAAGAATGAAATGTATAGTGAAGAAGCATAAGACAATGCTATCTCACACAATCTAAAAAATCTAGCCAATTGTATAAGTATTTCTTACACTAGGTTTAGGAAGTAATGAATGAATCCAAGAGGAATTATAAGACTCATACCAAACTTATATTAATGGTAGAAAGAACACAAATTTAGACCTGTAATATACTATAAAACACTCTAAAATAATTAAGAAAGAAGAACAATGGGCATGGAAGATTCTCCTTCACAATTCCATCATGCATAAGCTTACTAAACATGGTTCAAAAATAAGATATAGGTAAAGAAAGTCTTTATTATCTTTAAGAGGTCTTTCATATAATTTTTGATAAGTTCTATCCTTATCAAATGAGAGTATTCTCTTCCAAAATTAAGAGATAATTTCTTATCAAAATTTTGAGAGAGAGTACAAAATGGAAAATAAAAATAGATATAGGAGAAAGGGGAGAGAGAGGTTGATCATGCCATCCTAGGTCATTAAATGAGCTGCCACCTTTTGATTAATGACCCACCCTATTTTGATCAAATCAAATCTGATGCATCATAAACAAGATAGTCTTCATTTGTACCAATATCCTCTAAATCATTTCATTGATTGAGTAACACACAAGAGGAAAAGAGTTTGCCAAAGGTGGTGAGTCATGATCATGTTTATGAAGAGAAACCCTTAGGCACCCTAATAATATATTAAATACTCTATTTTATTTTTCCAACCACCATATTTCCATCTTAGGACACTACACCATCTCTACTTGCTTTCTCTTATAAGGATAGAGTCCTTATACCTTAAATCTAGATAGAGTCATCCCATGTATACATTGAGCAGTGGTAAGTACATATTTATTGAGGATGTGACCATGTCAAATATGGGAAACTCATTCATAACCATTCATATCTACCCCTAATTCAATGTCTAAGCATAGGTCTATATTATAGATTGAAAACCAATCCAATTTATTGGTTTTTATATGGTCAATAGGTCAATGAATAGCTTATAGAGTGCATAACTTCTTTCTTGAACCATATTAGGCCTAAACAACCATCTTCCACCTCTAAAACTTGTGGAAGCCAAGGAATTATGTACATGACATTGAAGACACAATAATACTAAGTCCACAATATCTAGATCCTTCAACAAAAGTCTCAACTGAGCTTTAATGGTGTCTTTTGAATTATTTGCTTTGGTTTGACCTAAGTTGAATTTAATGTCTATTGAAGTCACTAGCTTTCAAGTTTTAATTTGATAGCTAATATTGATCTAGGCCTTCTCAAATTTTGCCAATTATTATCTCCTCATTCATTCTACAAGATCCTACTAACTCTTTGACTTTATGTGCACCATCAATCTACTTTTGCATGGCTTGAATGTGTACCATTGATATTATGCCAGTTTAACATGCATAAAACACTTGACATCTCCTTATTTATTCTCAAGATTCTTTGACTTGTTGACCTCTCATTTACCATCAATATTATTTTGTATAATTTATCACGCATCAATGATCTACTTCGACCCATTGACCTTGTTAGTCATCATGCACCATTAGATCTTTATTCAGGTACCTAAGATATTTATACTTGTCATCTATGAATTCATGTTGACATTTTTACTTGATTCTCACTGTTGATCTTAGGTTCATGATCAAATTCACTCTATTTGATCTTTGGGATCCACTGACACTATTAGGTTACCATTCACCATTGGATATTCAATATGATTGAATGTTGATTATAAATATTGGATCATTTAAATTTAAATGAATATTTTAAAATAATTAAATTTTACATTTGTGTGCATGTTTAAGGACTTTTAAATCCCAAAAGTTAATTATTGTAGCTTTAACTTGATGTCCTCATGTACATTTCATTCTAAAAGTCTAACTTTGAAGATTTATATCTTGAGATAGCTAGTTCATAAAGACATGAAATTTTTAGAGAATGATCTAGGCATAAATAAATTCATGTCCATGCATTCCTTTAGCTTTGGTCTACCTCATAAGTTCATATATAAAATATACAAATAGATTGACCTATTTGTTCTTGCATGACATGCTAATGATGGGTTGGCTCTTCTCAACTTGTGAAATAAATTATTGTCTCTTTAGAAGGCTCCAAAAAACTTATAAGACATTGTGTAACCTGATTCATACCCATGACTACTTGAAACACCATGAAAACTTGTTGGTATTTTCATTCTACAATCCTAAATTTGTTTCTAAGCCTATTTTCCAAAGATCAACAAATTACACTTTAAGTTTTAAAGTTTTTTCAAAAGTTTTAAAAGCAATATGAAATTTGGACCACTCATTCCATCTAGAACTCTATTATTCTCATTCATTTAGGTATAATATTTATATGTAGTCCAAAATTGGCCAACATTTCTAGTGACATCTTGGGGTTGCATGCTTTCTATTCAAGAGACTAGTGGCCTTGAACTGATCCATTAGGCATGGAGTCTCAATATTTCTTCCCAAATGAAACTATTGTGAGATTTATATAAGGTTGAACCTCTCTGAAACCTCCTCTTAAAGAAAAAAGGGGACAAAAAGAAATAAAACAACTATTCCAAAGGCACTTATTGAAAGGGAGACATAACTAAAATAAATGTGCACAAGGAACTCAGAGGAAATCATAAAAAAACTAATATAATATGTTACAATATCATACAACATCTATAAACTCTTCTAATAACAAGGCTTTAAATGAAGGCCATTGACTAGGATGTGTAATACCTCTCCATCTAATTACATAAGATAAAAAACATTATGTTGTTTTCATCCATAGATCAAATAAGAACCACTCCACAAGCTATCAAACTTGGTATGGTTGCCTATCTTGGCCTTATTTGAGTCACATTTGAGAATTAGGTCTCCTTACTTGAATTCCCTTGATGTAACTCTATTTTCAAAGGAATTTTTGACCTAAGCTTGGTGTGACTCTAATGTCTTCATTACAAGGTCCTTGGTTTCTTCAAGTTCCATGAGTTATATCATCCTCACATTCATAGGCTCACTCTCCATCAACTCAAGCTAATGGGATAACTCCAAGATAGGTAGTTCAAGAGAAATGGGCAATTTGGCTTCCCTTCCATATAGAAGGACCTATGGAGAATTTCCAATGGTATCTTTGGGAGTCACTATATTGGGCCATAAGGTTGTCCTTATCTTTGTATGCCACACTCTTTGGTTGTCTTCCATGGTCCTCTTGATAATCCTTATCAAGTTTTTATTTTTGGACTCTGCTAGTCCATTGCCTTAGGGATAGTAATTTGAGGATGTACTAAGATATATGCTCAACTTAAGTGCCCATTCACTTGTCTTCATACTAATAAATGCTAAGGCATTATCTAAAATTATAGTAGTTGGGACACCAAACCTAGTTACTATGTTATCATAGAAGTCCAATACTATTGTTTCATTGGCTTATTTCAAGGAAATTTCTTTTACCCACAAGGTGAAGTAGTCATTTTTAGTGATTACCCATTTACTACCTACACTTGAAGGTGGCTTTATCATCCCTATGAATTCTAACCCTCATTGCATGAAGGGTTGCTCCACTTGGATTGGGTTGAGTGTAAGAGTTGCTAATCTTTTTTTTCCTATAAATAGAGCACACTTTTGACATTTCTTGACCCATGTATAAGCATCCTTGAAGAGGTTGGGCTAGTAATAACAATCCCTAATTATTTTTATTGTTATTTTTCTTAGAGTAAAGTGGCTTCCTTCAGGGCCATCATGAAACTAATTTAAGACATTTGTCACTTGATTGTCATTAATACACCTAAGAAGTACCCCATTGAGGTCTATTCTAAAAATAACACCATCAACTAATGCATAAGGTATCGACTGAAGTCTAAAAAACATTATTTTTGCTCTGTCCAAACCTTGAGGGCATTCTCTTATCACTACAAAATATGTCATATCTTGGAGCCAATTTTTGTGAAGTGGAGGTGTATCTACTTGTGAGTTGTCTTGTGTCGCCAATAAAAATTCTTTATCTTCTTGAAGATTATCTACCATATGCTCACACTAGCATTTGATTCTTACCATTTTGGTGAATTTTATCTCCACATCATACTCCATGATGTTAGTAATCTAGTCTACTCTTTCTTCATTCAAGTCTTTATTAAGGAGGAAGTCTCTAACTCCAGGATGAGACACCATAAGATAAACCTTGCTAACAGAAAGCATTTTTTTGAAATTTTTGAGGTTCCTCGAAGATAAAAGAACCTAATTTTTTATAAAAGTGTATTTTACCTCATACCCCTCCATCTCTTGACTAAAAAAGGCAATTGACTACTCAATTCCACCATTCTTCTACATCAACATAGCTAATATGTTGTTAATATTGTCAAAGGTGTACAATATTAAATCCTTTGAGAAATTAGGATTCATAAGAAAGAGTGATTGGATAATGGTTTGCTTAATTGCCTCAAATTCTACTCTAACCTCATTTTACCAAGAAAATACTTGGATCTTTTTTTGCATGGTGGTGATGGGTTTGACTAGGTTTGCAAAACTAGGTATTAAAATTTTCATAAAGTTTATTTTCCCAAGGAATCTCTAGATTCCTTTCTTATGCTTAGGTAAAGATAAGGCTAGGATGGAAATTATTCTATTAAGGTCAATGGATAATCCTTCTTTTGAAATAATGTGACCCAAAAAATTTCGTTCATGAATAGAAAACACACATTTCTTGGGATTTATAGAGATCCCATACTTTATACATCTTTGGAAGATCAACCTTAGATTTTTCATGTGCTCACTAGCCTTCTTGGAGAAAATTGTGATGTCATCAAAGTAAACTAGTACCATCTAATTCAACAACCCTTGGAAAGCCATGTCTATGGCTCTTTGGAAAGTTTCTATAAAATTTAACATTGTAAAAGGCATTTTTTTGTAAGCATATGTGCCCTACTTTGTAGTGAAAGTAATTTTATATTGATATTCCTCTCTCACCAACACTTGATTGTATCCTAAATATCCATCTAAAAGGGAGAAGTGTTTTGAACTAGCAACTATCTAAAGAATTTGCTCCATGGATGGAAAAAGATAGTGATCCTTCAAAGAAACCTTATTTATATCCCTAAATTCAACACACAATCTAATTTTCCCACTCTTATTCCTCATAGGTACTAAATTGGCTACCCATAAGGAGTGCTTAATGGAAAAGATGATCTTAGATTCAATTAATTTGGTTAATTTTTTCCTCATAAGATCTTCAATTTTGGGCTTTATAGACCTCTATTTATACCTAACATGTTTGGAAATAGCCTCTAGTTCTATAGTGTGTTGGGCTAGCTTGGGATCAAACCCTCTTAGGTCACCATAATCTCAAGTAAATATGTCTACATATTCTTTACAAAATTCTATGAAAGTATGCTTCTCAACTTTAGTACTTACCTTCCCAAGCTTGAGGAGCTTATCCTTGAAGATAAGGAATCTTTCATAGTTCTCTTCACTTGTTGATATTACTTCCTTGTCTTTTCTCATATGATATATCTCATGGAAAAGAAATTGAAGGGTGATAATCCCTTTAAGAAGCTTGTTGGATCCCAATTGAACAATTTACTCCTCATACTGATGTTGAAACTTTTCCTATTTTATGGAGAAGAACTATGCTTCTTGTTGTAAGAAATACGCAATTTGCTTGTCATTCTCAAAGACCTACCAATGAGATTTAATGTCTATCACTAATGGTCTCACCACTTTGACATGTGGTTATACCTTGGTCTTGTTTAACTCATTGGGGATATAAAATTGAGCTTTCATAGCTATCAACATGTTTATTTTGGTTCTTTGGCACTACTTAGATGTTAAAGGCCTCAAAATCCTTAATTAGGTCCCACACTCTATGTTTTTAAGGCTTCATCAAAGGGTTTTTGGTGATGTTCTAGCCTCTAACTTGGTACACTATTAGCTCACTATCCCCATAAACTTGTAATTATTTGATTCCTCTCTTATTATCCCATTAAAGGCCATGGATAATACCTTCATACTCTACTACATTACAAGAGTAATTGAATTATAACTTGTAAGAAGATAAATACTTGTCATTAGAGGTGGATAGTATAATTACACCTACACCCACTCCATGTTTTCTCCTTAAACCATCAAAGAACAATTTCCATATGCCACTAGGATTTTATTTAGGTCTAATGAGGCATGGAATGGATTGATTCTATTCATGTAAGTAGTAGACACCTAGGTCTTTATCCTCAACACCTTCCAAGGTGTTAGCTAATTGATTGTCATTCCATAGTTTATCCAAGAACACATCAAGTACCTCCTTAGGATGGGTGTTTAGTTTTCGACTAGCCAGATGCTCATCCTCATCTAGGATAGCGAAGTTGAGGTCTTTAATATCTAGCCCATAAGGCTCTATGTGGAATTGTTAAATGGGCTTAGCTTTGATTGATACTTTGGTCCTATATCTTATTTTAATATCCATGTATGACCAATCTATTACAAAATAACCTTAAATATTTGTAGTGAATTATTTGGATAGGCATAGGATAAAACAAGGAGGTACATTTAGGATCAACACATCTTGACCCACTAATACAATAGGACAAGTGTGCAAGGTCAAGTTGAGGTATTTGATGATACCAAATGTCTTGGTAGAAGAACCATCAAGCTTTAACACTCCCTTAAACTAGGGTTCATATTTTAGACCAAGTTGATTAGTTATGGACTTTGGAATTAATGAGGTGTTAGCCCCACTATCTAACAAGAAATTATGCACTAAAGAGTCACCAATGATTAATAAAATATACAAGGGAGGAGGTTTGACCACCTTACCTAATTTCCATCTATTTAGTCCTTTGGTTGCATTGGTGAGAACAACATTCTCCTTGACTGGTGGTTTCTCAGAAACATTGATTCTTAACAACCCTTACTAGAGGATGTCTACCTAACCAAGCATGGAGTGCATATCCCACATTGTCACACTCACACTGGTCCTTTTCATTTATTCCATAATTTTGATGGGTAAACCACCAACATTTGGTTGTGCTTTAGGAACCACAACTACACCTTAAGTTTGTGAGTTTTGAGGGACATAGACATTCCCCTAATTTTGATTCCTTAGAGCTATTAAAACCTTTAGAATAATGGTAGGTCCATTTGGATTTGATATTGATATATTAATGGTAGGAGGATCCTTAACTACTTCCTGGTTACCACCCATTTTACTTCTTTTAAACTTTGTATTTATTACCATTGGAATGTATGCCTAGTTAGAATTAACCTAATGATTGAGTGTATAACATTATTCTTGTTCATAATTCACCATTGTATCACCAAACTGAATTGGTCCTTGATTAGGGATTTAACCTTATTGAGGCTATTATAGTTTTGTCATCATGGAAACCCCTATGTTTTGAACCATAAGGGCTTGATTATACCCATAATTAACAACCTACTACCATTGATCATTGAAATCTTGATTGAAGTTAGTGTTTGGGATAATGGATGGCCCAAAATACTAATTACAAGGCATGGTACCCTCATATTCTTGATAAAAACTATTTTGAATAGGTACCAAAGTGTTGGAAATACTTGAAACATTTGGGTTATAGTTGTCTTACCTAACATAGCTAGGTTACCCTTGTCCTTGGCTTTCACCTTGGACTTGGCCTTAGATGTTTCCTTTATAGGGTGGTCTATTGGCTTGATAATATTATTGTTGAGGTTTATATGAGGATTTATAAGGCATATTGAAAGTTTTTAACCTCTTCACATTCACTATTTCATTTCCCAAATATTGGAACATTTTCTTAAGCTCTTGAAAGTTCTTTTGTTCTTAGGAATCACTAAATTGATTAGTGTAAGCCTTTTCTTTCTTAGGTAAGGGTATATTAGAAATTGTAGGCACAAAAAAGGAGAGAAATATAAATAGGAGTGATATAATTTCAAGGAAAAAAGGTATTGGTGGTCTAGGTGTAAAATTACCATTCTACACTAGACAATTTTCTACTTTGATTGCCACCTTATATACATTTGATAATGTGTTTCCTCCCATCGACTGAATCATTACTATAATGACACTATTAAGGGATTTAAAATATTATAGGAAGGAAAAGTTAGGGGTAGGCCTAATAGATATTTGGATTCTATCCCAAGTCTTTTGGAACCTTTTGTTGAAGTCTTGCATAAATTTATAAAGGGCTCTTTGAATTACAATTAATTGCTCTATAAGTGACAAATGGTGAATTTTGTCTTCAAATATCTTACACAATGCATCTTCTAACTAGTCCCATGTGGTAATAGAATTAGTGGTAAGGATTCTATACCAATGTAAGGCTTTTCCTTTTAAAGAGATGGATAATAACCTAATTACTAAATTTTCCTCATTATTATTATGAATATTGCAAAAATTAGCTACATCCATGAGGTGCTCAGAAGGGGTTGTAGATTAGTCTCTAATAAAATAAGGGATAATTTTGAGATTTGATACTATAATAGGATCATAATGAGGGAGGTCCAGAGGACTTTGGCCATTAAATGCCATAAATAGGAAAAATTTAGGGGCTACCATGGTAATGAAAGGGTTTAACAAAGATCTTCATGTAGGGGTAGGCCTTAGAATTGACTTAGGAATGAAGTTGCCTTTATAAGGGTGTGTATTATCAAATATTAATATTTTTATTGATTTTAAAATAAATTCAATGAATTAAAAGGGAATACCTCTAGAAGCTAACCTTGTAGTCACCTTTGGCATGAGATGAAGTCATTATTCTGCTACCAAAATGTTGAATCTTCTTTTAGAGTCACCAGATGTGGTTTATTGGAAGCTATAATTATTGTAGAATAATAAAACTATAATCAAACCTTTACTAATATTATTTTAACTTGTGTCCTATCATGTGTGCCATAAATTATTTTTGCATCAATGTGCACCCTTTGAGAGGGTTCTTTATGATCTCTCTAATTGAGCTACAATATAGGATCAAACCCAGGCTATGGGTAACCTATGATGGGGTTGAACCTCTAAAGAAGGCCATATTTCCTTTGATGGATCACCTATACTAATGTTTTCATTGGGAAAAGGGTTAGAAAATGGGAAATGGCTCTTAAGAAAGATAACAAGGTAATGCACCAAATTAAATGAGAACTCACACAATCATGAAATGTACACTTAATAAGCATAAGATAGTGCTAGCTCACAGAATCTCAAAAATCTAGCCAATTACATAAGTATTTCATATACTAGGTTTAAGAAGTAATGAATGAAGCTAGGAGGAATTCTAAGACTCACACCAAACATACATTAATGGTAGAAAAAACACAAATGCGAACTTGAAATCAGCTAGAAAACTCTCTAAAATAGGTAAGAAAGAAGGACAATGGGCATGAAAGATTCTCCTTGACAATTACATTATTCACAAGCTTACTAAACATAGTTCAAAAGAAAGAGATAGGTAAATAAAGTATTTATTAGCTTCAAGAGGTATTTCATACAAGTTTTGATAGGGTCTAGCCTTATCAAATAAGAGTCTCTGCTCTTCTAAAATTAATAGAGAATTTCTTATCGAAATTCAGAGAGAGTACAAAATGGAAAAGAAAAAGAGATATAGGAGAAAGGGGAGAGAGAGTTTGATCACACCATCCTAGATCATTAAATGAGCTGTCACTTTTTAATGAATGCCCCACCCTCTTTTGATCAAATCAGAGCTAATGCATCATAGATGAGATAGTCTTCATTTGTCCCAATAGCCTCTAAATCAATTCATTGACTGAGCAACACACTCGAGGATAAGATTTGGCTAAATATGGTGAGTCATGATATTTTTTATGAAGAGAAACCCTTAGGAACCCTAAAAATATATTAAATGCTCCAACTAATTTCTTGAACCACTATATTTCCATCTTGGGACTCTACTCCATCTTCCACTTGCTTCCACTTATAAGGACAGAGTCCTCATACCTTGAATTTGGATAAATTCATGCCATATCTATGTTGAGAAGTGGTAAGTACCTACTTGTCAAGTATGTGGCCATATTGAATATGGGAAACTTGTTCATAACCATTCATATCTGACCATACTTCAATATTTGAGCATAGGTATATATTATAGATTGAAAACCAATCCAATTTATTGGTTTATATATAGTCAATATGTCAATAAATAGCTTATAGACTACATAGCTTCTTTCTTGAACCATATTAGGTATAAATATCCCTCTTCCATATCTAAAAATTATGGAAGCCAAGGACTTATGTATGTAACATTGAAGACACATGAAAACCAAGCCTATATGCTCTAGATTCTCCAATAGAAGTCTCAACTAAGATTCAATGGCACCCTTTAAAGTATTTGATCTAGTTTGACCTAAGTCAAATTTTCCCTCTATTAAATTCCTTAGATTTTATATTTTAATTTTAACCACCGATCTTGATTTGGGCCTTCTCAAATTATGCCAACTATTAGCTCCCCATTCATTCTATAAGATCCTACTAACTCTTTGACTTTACACACACTTTGGATCTACTTTTACATGGATTGAACATGTATAATTAATATTCTAATATTTTAACATGATTAAGATACTTAGCATATTATTATTTATTCTCAATATTCTCTAACTTGTTGACCTCTCACTCACTATCAATTTGCTTTTATATGATTGATCATGCACTATCGATCTGATTGGACCCACTGACCTTATCAATCACTGCATGTGATTAGATATTCATTAAATTACCTATGATATTGACACTTGTTAGTCATTCATTCATACTAACCTTTTGACTTAATTCTCACTATTGATCTTAGGTTCATGATCAAATTCACTCCATTAGATCTTTGGGACCCACTGACATTATTAGATTACCACTTGCCATTAGATCTTTGGTATGATTAAATACCGTCCATTGATCTTCAATCATTTGAATTAAAATATATATTTTATAAGGATTAAATTTGATGTATGCATACATGTTTACATATTTTTAAATCCCATTGGTTAATTGTCTTAGCTTTAACTTGACATTCCCATGCATATTTCATTATGCAAGTCTAACTTTAAAGAATTATATCTTGAGATAATAAGTTCATCAAGACATGAAATTTGTAGAGAATGATATAGGAATGAATAAATTCATGTCCATGAATTCCTTTGGCTCTGGTTGACCTCTCAAGTGCATATATAAAATATGCAACTAGGTTGACCTGTTTGTTTCTACATGATGTGTTGATGACAGTTTGGCTCTTTTGGACTTGTGTAAGAAACTGTTGTCTCTTTAGAAGGCTCTAAATAACTTATAAGACTTTATGCAACCTAATTCATACCCTTGAATTCTTGAAACACCATGAAAAATTGCTAGTCTTTTCACTTTTTAATCTTAGATCTATTTCCAGGCTTATTTTCCAAAGATCAACAAATTGTACTTTAATCTTTAAAGTGTTTTCAAAATCTTTACAAGCAATATGTGATATTTGGACCACTCATTCCATCTAGAAATCTATTCAAATCATTCATTTAGGCATAATATTTGTATGTAGGCCAAAATTGGCCAAAAATTTCCTCACCTAATCCAATCATTTTTTCCTCTCTAAGATGTGGGCATCACTCTTGGCATTAATAAAAAGGAAGTCATGGTAATAAGGCTCATGTTGGTATGCAATATCAAGGTCTTTAATATGATTTTAAAATCTACCATGAGGGTCTAGTTTTTATGTGTCATGGTGGATAATGAGCAATGTTATATGAATCTAATAGCCTCTAAAAATTGCTTATGGTTGATGTAGCACATCCTACCAATCACTAAGTTGGAGGCATGGAATGCACTCTTTTCATCTTTAAATCTTTATCAATTCTCCACCATAATTGGTAGGCTTTCTCTTGCTCTACTAATTTTTATAGTACATTCTTGGGGAGATGTAGGGGTGTAATTTTATGGCCAACAACCTAATCTCAGTGTAGTCAAGATACTACCAACAGTCCCCTCTAGACATCAATGTGTCATCTATGTTCTTAGATACACATTGACCAATTTTGACCCCCAAAGTCAAAATTTCAACACTTATACGTAAAAAATTTCTTGTTATGTATTATCAACTTTGTTCATAGTTTTTACATGCCTTGTTAGCCTTTTAAAATTCATCATAAACCCTTATTTGCAATATTTAAGGTAAATTTTAAGAAATTAAGGTAATATTATATATTGGTTGGTAGTGGTTAGATCATATTTGGTGCATCACCTCCATTAGAATAGGTTTCTCTCCCTTTTCCTAGCAAGTGGTAGATTAGTGTCTAAGCCTAAGTGATTCATCAAGGGGAACTATCCCTTTAACATAGAGATTCACCTCTCCAATAGGGTACCTAAAAGCCTGAGGTGTTTACATGTTACATCAAATTTGGAAGGATTGAACTAATTTATAAAGGGTACAAATTTGAGCTATAATAGTTTTGGCATGCCTAGTGGGACTAAGGTCCAAATTGGTTTAGGGATTGTTAGTGTTGTCCTTCAAAATATCAGCATTTGAAGGCATTTAACAAAAATTAATGGTGACTCTAAATGAACAACAATTGGCATAAGAAGTCCAAGTGACCAAAAATAATTTTTTTTATATATTCTCAATCTTCATTTGGTGAAAATGCATATCCCACAATTGCAAATTCTTCATATCAAACTAATCATGTTCATGTATTGTCCTCAAGTATCCCTTCATCTATATATTAGTCTTGTCATATCATTTATTCCCTTCCTCTTCCTATTCATAGTTCTAACCAACCTTGGTAAGGTCATTATCTTCCTAATCAGTTTAAACAAAGTGATAGAAATTTGATCCTTGAATTTTAGAAGCAAACATAAAAGAATCGTAGGATGAGAGAACACTATAAGAATAAATAAGAGATTGAATATCATAAATTTTTTTATCAAAAATATTTGAGGTTTGAGGAAGAGTATAAAGCTAGGATAATTCAATCTAGAAGAGAACAAGACAATCAACTACTTATAAAAATTCAAAATAATGAAATAGTGATGAGGAAGATGGATAGAAGAGTTGAGCTTGGTCACCTTGTTCCTATCAACCTCCTTTAAAATTTAAAACACTCATTACACTTTTCAAGAGGTGAGTGGTCATTTTTTGAAAAATAAAACCATTATGTCCTAAAAAGTGAAAGGATCTATACAAGGGATATAAATCAGTTTATGGAGAGTAGGCTAATGAGATGGGAAAATCAAAAGATTAAACCCAAGAAATCCCAATCATAATATCCTATTCCTAGTCCATATATTTAGTTTCTAATCCTTCCTCAATCTACATTCACCCTTCTTAAGGAACCCAAGATCACTTCATCTTGGAAGCCTTTATGGACTATGGCTCCTAGTTACATCATGCCAACTCTTGTGAATGAATATTCTCCTATTCTTACCAAAGACCAAGAGAAAGAAGATGAAATATATTAAAGTAAATAAACCCTTTCCCCTGTCTTCAAAAACATCTCTAAGAACCTTCCAATAATCCTAAATCTAAAACCTTGAGTTAGAAGGATACCTTGTCAAGTTTTAAACATAACAAAGAGTCCTCTTATCCTCAAACCCTCTCTTTTTGCCAATCAGAGCCTATGGTTTTGAAGGTAGATGATGAGGTTGTATCTACAAAATGAAATCAATAAATAGGTGAGGAGGAGTTAAATATATTATTTGAATTAACTTTCTTCATTGAAGATGATGAGCCCATATCTTATAGAAAGAAAGATTTGAAGGAGTTAAGTTTAGTAGAACCATCAAAAATCAGCCTTCAAGAGGATATTCATGTGGTTTTATCTCCAAGAAAGCATGAGGAAGAGGTGGAAATCATTGACAATCAAGATGAAGAGAGTTCATGGTAGTAGGTGTACTATGACTTCATGGGAGAGATTGAAGTGTTCACTAGTAGTGTATCTCTTAAATATAAAGACAAGGAAACTAATAGGATGGATCATGAAATACATATTCAAGTAGTTTATGATGACATGGTGGCCTTGAATGAATTTGTATCTGAGTATGGGGTGAGTTCTCATGAAAACACTTTTATTATTAGACATGTTGAGCATGATGAGTAAGTGGTATATATTGAAGAAGTCAAAAATCAACTAGACCATGTTCCAATTCAAGCATTTGATGAGCTTATTATCCCTAAAGAGAATGATAAGAATGGAATCCAAATTGAAATATTTTTAAGTAACTAATAGGAGGATTCCTTTTGGGAAGAACTTGAAAATTTTTTCTTGAGTTTGGATGACCAACTTGTACCTTCAAGTAAACACATCCAAAATAAAGTTGATCAAAGTACATACATTGACAAGCATGATCCTAAAGAGTCATAAAAGGTTGAATTTGTAGTTTTAGTCACATTGGAGAGATATCCTATCATAAAACATCATCATGGAGTGAATTTTGAAGATTAAGATGAATTTGTATTCATATGAAACATGTTTGATGTTGATGGCTCACTTGAAGAACTGGCAAGAGGATTGGAAACAAAGAATCAACTAAGCTCAACCAAGTAAAGGTCCAAGAGGATACTTATCTCATATATTTACTCATCACATGAAGAGGATATCAAAATATTCCTTTTTGATCTTGGAGGATCAATCTTGGTAGGTTAGTTTTTACATAGTAGTTTTCTTTCTTATTTGTTATGTTCCCTAAGTGCTTGATAGAACATATGTGTGTTTGATTCCTTTACTTGGTGTGTGTTATCTTTGTTTTTTTTTGTTTAAAGGTCAAATTATCTTATATTTTCATTTTCAAGGTCTGGCAAGGTTTGAAAATGAGTGCAAATAACTCTATTTCCCAATAGAAGGACAAGGCTACTAGTCTATTTAGCATAGTAGGCATGCTACCCTCATGAATCACCAATTTATTGACCAATTTTGACCCCTAAGGTCAAAATGTCCACACCATAGGTTAATAATTTATTTTTATATATTCTCAAAAAATTTCATAGTTTTCATATTCCTTATTATCCTTTGACATGCCTTCATAAAATCTTATTATCATTGTTTGAGGTAATTTTTGGAGAAATTAAGGTAATGTCTTATATTGGTTGGTAGTGGTCAGATCATATTTGGTGTATCAACTCCATTATAGTAGGTTTATATACCTTTTCTTATCAAGTGTTAGATTAGAATTTGAGCCTAAGTGACTCATCAAGGGGATCTATCCCTTTAACATAGATATTAACCTCTCTAATATGGTACCCATAAGTTTGAGGTGTTTCTATGTTACATCAAATTTAGAAGGCTTGAACTACCTTGCAAAGGGTGAAAATTTGAGATATAACAATACCCTAGGTAGTGGAAATTAATGAATAACCCTCCAAATTGGACATTATATATTCTCTATAATATAGGTCATGTTTCTAGTGTAGGCATATATATGCATGAAATAATATGAGTCACATATGCGGTTCTTGATAAAATCTAGAGTTTGGATCTTTTGTCAAATATTGTGCACATATATGGTGTAAAACATAAAATATAGGAGGTATGAAATTATATAAAGTGTCCTGCTAAAGGCCTCTTATCCTTCTATAGAAATTTTTCATGTAGCTTAACACTAATTACCTCTCTCATAGTAAATGCTAATTCTGAGGTCATTAATAAGTCTAGTAGTGGAACCCAATAAACTAAAGGAATTAAATGTTGAGTTTATTGTATAGCCAATTTAAGATGGCCATCCCGATTTGGACTCCTGTCTAAAACTTAGTTATAATCACTAACTACTTCTCTTTGAGGATGATAGTCTCCCCAAGAATAATCCATTTACTCAATGTTTTCTTAATTAAGTTGTTATTTTTCTATATAACTACTATGTTTAAATAATATGTAGCATCCATGATAGGTAGGGATAAATACATATGGAATACATCTCTTGAGATTGATTTGGTGATGGTTTTGTGCTCTAGGTGGTGTAATAACATGTCCCTAGTCACTTTACTACTGAAGAATAGGTCTCGTAGGAGGTCCATACATGGCATAATTATTGATAATTTGACCTCCTAAACCACATTTCAACCCCTATAATAAGAAAAAATCATTAAATCCCTCTAATATCATACAAAGTGGTCTTGAGCTTGTAATGGTCTTATATATGCTTCTTGAAAGCCTTATAAACATTGTTTAAGGTGTCATTGTATATGCTACACACTATTCAAGGGATCATCATAAGATAGCCTATTTTGGGGTTTTTGGATGATGTTCAAGTTGTGATGGTGGTCCTTGAGTGATTTTAGGGGTGTCAAATGTCTTTTGAAACCTACATAATGATCTAAGCTTTGTTTGACAAAATTAAGTTTCTTTAGCAAATGTTAAGGTAATTCAAAATGTTTAAGGTTTCTAGTCCTCATAGTGATTATTATTCTTTTAGGCCACTTTTTGTGATAGGAGATTTCTCATCATGATATAGGGGTTTCTAAGCCTCATTTGAGTCATAAAATGAGGTCTAAAAATGTATCTAAGGTTTTATTCCATGGTATAGTTATACAAACCTATTTCAAACTTTAATTAACTCTCTAATTCTTCAAATGCACCCTTCAAGCATGTCATAGAATCAAACTTAAAGTTATAAATCCCTTTAGATAAGGTGTCATATTGAAATAAGTGGTCTTAGAAGGTCTCATAAGCATCCCAGGCCATGAAAATATTATATTATGTGCAAGAGGAGGCCTCTTTAGAAGATTAACATTTTCCATTAACTAAATGGGCCCCACACACTTGAAATATGACCTTTCAATTTCCTCACCCATACTATCTGATTTGAAAGCATAATTGACTTATATTTTACCTCTTCTCATCCTCAAATTATATTTCAGGGAACTAAATCATGAAAAAATGTAGAAAACAAGGGGTTTTGTAAGTGTTTAAGGTTTGTATAGACCTGTAGAGATATGTCAGGGTTAGAAGAAGTCAAAAATATTCATAATGGAATCAATACAGGCATCATATAAGGAAATATATGAGTTTCAAACCTAAATAAGTTAAAAACTAACCCCTTTCTCCATCAAGCTCCTTTTTTCTTAGAAATTTTAATCAGGTTTATGAATGGTATTGACATGAGAGAGAAGATGAGGGTCTAATATTTTGGGAAGAAGTGGGGACCTCAATTTTCTCCATATTGTGGAATTTTTTATTATATCTCCTTTACCTCAAGAAGTGGGGACCTCAATTTTCTTCCATATTGTGGAATTTTTTATTATATTTCCTTTACCTCCTTTATGAAAAATCACTAAGAATGTGAGGGACTCATAGTGTCTCATCCATCTAGGTAGGGTATTGATTTTCTTCATTTTTTCCATTTATGAGCATGATAAAATAGGAATGGAAATTTCTGTGTCTTCTCAAGGGTATTCAAAACCATTATACACCATAATTAATCCTAATTTCACATGTGTGACCTTAGGGAGATACGAAACCTTCTTGTGGAACTATCTATAGGTTGACAATAACAAGATTCTTGAGATTTCAATTTCTCTAATGGCTGTAAAGTGTTGATTAGGACTCAAACATCTTCCAAAACTCCTTGAGGATATATATCAATATATTTTAAATTATTATATGGATAAAAAAATATATAGGGTGATGATCACTCATATTTCCACATGTAGTCACATGGTCTAGATCAATCAATGAGCCTATAAACCTACTTAAAGGTTTCCAACATATTATTTCTAGGGTTTTCCAAAGTCTATTGATATCTTTCATGAGATTTCAAGTATATATCCAAAATAAATTATCATAATGTATTAATGGATGGAACTCAAGAGGAGTAACCATGCTACTTGTCAACTTCACCTTCACCTAAAGTTTCATTTATAGTCAGCCAAGCTTTGTTGGGAGGTTCAAGATGTTCTTTGTAAAGTGCATAAAAGCCCCAATAGTGTTATGAAATAATCATGTCATGATAATTTTTGTGTAAGGGATAAATATGGTATGTATACCATATGATAAGTTTGAGATCATTAAGGCACTATGGAAGGCAAAATAGGCATTAAGACAAGTTGAACATACCTATTTAGGAGACCTAATTGCCTTATGGAGTCTAAGAGGGAATTTTAATGCCCTAGGATTTGTGATTTCTAAAATACTAATGGATATTTATCCATAATAAAAATGTTTATCCATTATAACATGAATAAAATTCCATAACAAACTTAACTGAAGACATCAGGGGTACTATAAGAAGGCAAACCTACACTCAGCCATACACAAACAACTTAGTGAGGTTTAAGATAGTCCAATAGGAAAATTTTGGGTTTGAAGAGAAAAGATAAGTTATATATAAGAAAAAATATTAAAATCCTCATCCCACTCATATAAATAAATATGAAAAGGTATAGATCACTACTAAAGTTTTGACCATCATAGAAATAGGTTTATAAACACTTAGTAAACGGTGAACAAGGTGAGGTCTAAGTGGTTGGTCAGGCCATTCTTGATGAACTAGAAAACATAGAGAATATTTTGTGTGTGTGTGTGTGTGTGTGTGTGTGTGTGTGTGTGTGTGTGTGTGTGTGTGTGTGTGTGTGTGTGTGTGTGTGTGTGTGTGTGTGTGTGTGTGTGTGTGTGTGTGTGTGTGTGTGTGTGTGTGTGTGTGCGCACGTGCGTGTGTGTGTGTGTGTGTTATATTAACCTCATAAAATTGTTAGAGGCAACCAAAATTAAAAGGTAACTCTCACACAATCAGAGCACATAAAAACTTTTACAAGCACAAAAGTAGAATGAAGAGGAGATTTGTGGAACCATACTTGGAAATGAGGTATAAGAGTTAAAATAGAGTCATAAATTAAATTATAATTTTTATTAATTCCTCCATTTTATTTTTTGGAACTTTGAGACATCAAAGAGCTTTGACATGCTAGTTAGGCCTACTACGCCTAAAACAAATAGTTACAGGCAGGGGCATGAGAAGAAGAGTTAAGGTGAGTGTTGAACCCTACATAAAAGTGGTTGATAAAAGATTATAAATATGATATATAACTTTTTATATTAATAATATAAATATATAATGAGTGATTTGGTCCTTTGAGGTAGAAGGGAGCATAATGGCCTAAATAGGTAGACATGTAAAGTGAAGAGGAGAGTGTTGAACCCTAAATAGAGGTGAAATACAAAATTTAAAATAGATTATATAATTTATTTTATAAATTTTCATAGCATTTAAATTTAATTGGTTTATCCCTTTGAGGCAAAAAGAGCCTGATAGCCTAATTAGGCCTAGTATGACTAAACAGGTAGTCACATGTATGTGACTAAAAGTGAAGAACTTATCCATGATTGGGGGGTATTTTAGGGTTAAAATAATTATAAATGGAGTATAATAATTTAATAAGGATATTATATAATTTTTTAACTTATAAAATATTAAATAAATGCATTTTTAGACCCTTAGGGTCAAACTAGCATAGTAACTCAAGAAACATAGGCAGAGGTATGAAGGGTTTGTAGATACTTTGGAGAGATAACGAGGAAAATAAACCATAAGAATTGATCAAGTAGTTTATAAAATAAATAAAGGACATGATGGAAGTTCAAAAAAAAATCATCTCCTACACCCTTTTTCTCTTTCTCAACCTCCTAGAATGTAGAGTTTTGAGCCTGAGTGAAACTTTTTCCATGTTAGAACTATACGAAGCAGATAGATGGGGGTCTTAGTTAATAGGGAATGTTGAAGGGGTATTTTACTCAAATTTATTTTAATTTATTTTTTCATTTCAATAAATTAGGGATATTAATAATTGTTAAGAGTTCATGACACTCATAGCTTGCCTAAACCAATCATAGAGACCCAATGGAGGAAAACATGAGATATTTGCACTTAAATGCCTTGAATTGGTCCTGACGACACCTGGAACTCATGATGCACTATAATTAGGTCATATTCATGATAATATTTTTATTTAAACATATACATATTCATCAAAATCTATACTATTGTATGGTTTTGGGCAAGAAATAGGGTTTTTAGCACATTGAGTTAATGCAAATGTTGAGAAGTGTCATCATTGATGTTAAGGTTAATGTTATTGATGTCAAGGTTGATTTCATTAATGTCAAGGTAAATATGGTTAATATTCATTATGAGTGTTCTTTGAGGCATGATATTATGTGCTTGATGTGATAAGGAAGCCATGTGGCAAGATAGAATTTGAATGCAACCTAATGTCTTTTTATTGAGAGAGAATTTGAAGGCAACCTAATGAATTTTCTATTGGTTGTTCTTAAGTTTATTTTAGTGGTATGAGAGTAATATTTGATGAATGTTATTATTTGATATAATCATTGAGGTTTCTTTAATAGTGTGATATTACTATCTAATGAATTTTTTTTTTTTGATAGCATCATTGAGGTAAACATGTTTGAGTATTAGTCCTTAAGTACAAAGTGTCTTAAGAAGCCTAGTCATAACAAGCATAGTCATAATATGAGCATGTGTATAGTGAGATTAATAGGTATGTGCAGAGGTGTGAAAATTTTTTAGGAGTATGTAAGGCATATAAACAATATGTATAAGCATCAAAGAGTGTTTCAAGATTAGTTATCAAGTTTCAAGTAATTTATAAGCCTAGTCATGGAATGTAAAGTCCTAATGATAAGGTTTGATCATGGTGGACTAGTGAGATGGATGAATAGAAGAATAAGAGTATTTTTTAGGTTAATTAAACATGTATGTGAGGTATTGGATCACTAATGAGTGTCTTAAGGTGAGCTTATAGGGGTAGGACCTTCAGAGCTAATCTACACCTAGACCATTCCTAGACCCTATCTGACCTAATGAGGCATCATGATCTATTGTCAAGGTATATGAAGGATGTATTAAAATATTTAAGAATGAGAGAGGTTTATTGAGTATTTTAGTGAGGTGAATAACACATGGAAAGAGGCATGAAGGTTATTTTCAAAGCCTAATGTGATTTGTAGATTAAGATCTAAATGAGTAAAGAAAGAGAGTGTGACCTAATGGGTTATGAGGTTATATTTTCAAGAAAATTATGCATATGTGAGTGTTTTTAGAGGTATGATATATTTTTTCAAGCATTTTTAAAAAAAATTTAAGTCATGGTTTATAAGAAAAGGCATGAAAAGTGGTTTTGAGGTTTCTTGAGTGCATAGAATGAAGGGTTATCAACTTGAGAAGGTTTTTATTGTGTTTGTTAGATCATCAAACCTCTACATGTGAACTTAATATATTAATGGAATATGGGGAAGGTTCATTTATCAAAATTTATTAATTATTTATAATAGTGCAAGATGATTTAAACCCTCAAAGAACCTTAATAGTGACCTAATATGAAAGAAGTTATTCTAAAGTGCTCATAATGGTGACCTAATATGAAAGAAGTTATTCTAAAGTTATCAAAATGGATTGGAATGGATATATAAGTGATTTCATCTTGTATTAAAATTTTAAATAAAGTAGGTGTAATTTATTTATCATATGTGTGAGTAGACCCTATAGGAAAGTGCACATTTCTTAGAGATTTGCTATAGTAGTCAAATTTAACCAAGTCAATGTATGAAAATGGATGAAGGTTAAAGCTTGAGACTTGTATTTTATTTCCATGGTGGTTTATAGATAGGTTATATTACTCATGTTTTCTAAATATGTCATTCAATAAAACCTATCGCTAACAAGCCTAATGGTGTAAACAGTGAGAAACCCATATAGAAGTGAGAAGAGGTTTAATAATGATTTATTATGGAATAGGGATCAATAAAATTACATGGATAAATTTTAGACTACATTTAATATATTTTAATGTTGTATACAAGTTTTGGAGATCATTGTATATATCAAAAAGTTGCTCACAAGTTTACTTGTCTACCTCAGTGAGGTTTGCGTACAGTGAGGCATGAAATTGGTCTACAAGACAAATATTTCCATTTGAACATGTTTTATTTATATTTAATAATGGTATAATTATATCATATGATCATATAAATTCATTATATGTCTCTATAAGTGGTCATACAGGTGTTGAAGGTCATTATTATCATGACTATGCTTTAAGGTAAACTGGCAGTTCTAGGTAAGCAAGTTGTAATGATGAGTTTGAGACTATGTGCCCTGAGTTGAAGTATCTAATGTACATGGTGTATATATTTGGTAATTTTATGTCCTATATATTTTTATAATAATTTTTCATATATATCTAAAGTGGTTTAAATGTTGAAGCTAAAATGGCCTATCTGGTTCTAGATTGACTGTGTAGTGAGATCAAAAGATTGGTCTGAAAGACCAATATTTGACATTAGACCCTATGGTTTTTGTATTTTAGAGTGGTATATAGATGTAAAATGATATTTTTAAATTATAATTTATTATGGAAAATTTTATTTTAGGTTTTTAATATTAGGTTTTTCATGATTAGGTTTTTGGGTGTTCTAATAATTCTGAGTAGGTTATTTGTAGAGAAGGGTTTAAGTCCTTTTGCCCTAAGTTAAAAATTATAAATAATATATTGATGACCCTAAGGTCATATATATTTTTTATATGGTATTTTTTTCCTTAATTTTTTTATATCTAATTTGTGTTTAATCTTTATTAGTTTAAGATAGACTTCTTGTGTATGTAAAGACCTAATTGTGAATAGTGCTAGTCGTGTGCTTCAAGTGCTTGTTAAAGATAAAAGGTGTTATAGAGCCTATATGAGCTTAAAATTGGTCTATTTTAGTGACATATTATATTTTAATACTATTTTATGTGTTTTATTATGTTAAATGAAGGCAAAGTATAGCATGTCTTAAAGTAGACCTATTGAGATTAGGTCTCCATAAGTCCTAAAGATGAAATAAGGCCTAATTGAGGTATGTAAAACCTAAAGGGACTCAAATAATGTTTTATTCATGATTATAATATTTCATAAGATATATTACATGTATTAACTAATATTTTAAGAATATTTATCCAACTAAGAGGTATGTGAGCAAGAGGCTTGTATATATACAAGGTAGTTTTAGGCCTATTAGTGGGTGTAGAGAATAAGTGAATGAAATAGAACTATTGTCATAAAATATCACAACGTAGAGGAGGATTTTCAAGCCTAATATAATATTTGGTAAACATTTGAATACCTATATGACTTTGGGTTAACTATAGTATAGGTATACCTTTAGGTTTAAGGGCTAGCTCCCTAGATTTGCCTTTAAGTGATTTTCACCTACACTTACTGATTGCTTATGGGAAAAGAGGTAGAAATATGCATGAAAGTAAAATATTATAATTTTGTGATACACCATAATTATTTCCATAATATAATTATACTTATTTCACTTATAAACAAGACCTAAAATAATAGCTTCAAAGTCATACAATACTCTAACATTAGTATTTCAATATGAAGGTGATATGCATGAAGACTATCCAAGGTGAGTGGACCATAGATCATTTTCAGACACTAATTCTACTTGTACACTTGAAAAAAAACCCATAAAATTTAAAACACTTCATATGACCTGATATAGTGGGACAACTTGCATCAAACATGGAAAGATTGAGAGAAACCAAGGATAGATAAAAGTCACTTGACTATTCACTATACATCTCTTCACACACTTTGATAAGATGATATATGAAATCAAAACCAGATTTAATGTATTATTCAAATGAGAAAAACAAAATAGAAATAGTATGGATTCATTTTACATAGTGTGGAATTAGTCTACAAGGTCAAAAATGGCTATCATTTGGGAAACACTTTAGGTGACAAATTCGGGTGACGGTTCTACCCCAATTGGTGGCAAAATTTTTGAGAGCCATAAATTTTGAACCATAGATACATTTGACTCATAGTTTGAACTATTAGAAAGATAAGAGTGAGTATAATTTGATGATCTGGCACAAAACTATACTTGGTGGTTTTTGACCCCAAAAAACTCCATGAAGTTCCCAAAATTTCAATTTTAATAGTGTAGTCTAAAAATAGAAAGTTTTTAAAAATAGTAATTTATCAAATTATATGTTGTTGTAAATAATATAATTTGAACCACTTCATCTCCCTCGATATTGGTGACCTTAAAAATCCTCCCCTACCTTAAAAATAGGTATAAATAAAGATGTAGCCTGAAAAGGAGATCATACATCTCCTCCCAAAGATAGGCATATGATTGTATATGTAATTTTGTGAGTAGTAAAACATCTCTTCTCAATGATATCATTATTATTTGTGTGTTATTGAAATATATTTCAACCAAAACTTTTGAGTTTTGGATCAGTGGTATCAGAGTGGTTTGTCTTGAGACTGTATGATCCTAAGGATGAGGTCAAGCTACAATAAGCTTGGGTGGAAAATGACATATCTCGTAGACTATCCACCTATTCACTTCAAATGACCTCAAATGGTGAAAAAAATCAATAAATCCAATCCTTTCAAGTAAATGGTGAATAAATCCCTCCAATAGTAGCAAGCATAGATGTTACAACAATTCACATAAATTCTCTAACAAATCTTGATGGGAAATTTTGGCTCCTCGTCTACAACCCCACATCTTTTTAGTGCCCAAACACCCTTCAACATTTAGGTGAATTTTGATATCCCTACATTTGAAATAAAAATCAATGTTGGTGTAGTAAAAAATTGGTTGGATCAATTTTCTTCCTATTTTTCTATAAATAAATGCACCAATGAAGAGAAGATCACTTTTGTTCTTTTGAAAGCATCATTGCCTATAAAAAAATTGGTGGGAAGTGTACAAGAATAGGTTCAATATGAATTATATTGGCCTTAATGTGAAACCTACCTAGGATGATTTCATAGAATCTGTAAATGAAGAATACTACCCCATTGGAGCATAAGATGATCTGTATATATAGTGGAAATAAGTTCACCAAGGTAAGGAATAGTCTTTTCAATATTAGACTAACATTTTTCATTATCTATCTACAATATTAGGCATTTAAGAAAGTGAGTAATATAATTTTCTCAAATATCATGGTGGACTACAATGGTAAATATAGGGGGAAATGGAACTCTTCAATTTGGAAACCCTTGGTGAAGCATACAAGTTCATGGTGAAGATTGAGTAGAAGCATGAAAGAAATAATATGAAGAGTCAACCTTCAAAATAGAAAATTGACAAATAAGATCAAACATGAGGTCAAAATTAGAAGCAAATGGAATTCCAAGATAAGTAACCCCAAAAGTGAAAGACTAGGAAATGGTGTGATTGCCACAAAATTAGAACTCACTCCAAAGAAGAATGTTGAGCCATCAAATCCCTACTTTTTGAGTCACAATCCTCAACATCTATTGTTATACCTTATACATACCCTAAATTTGAAGAGGATGAAGAAGAGATTATATATGCTAAGCTCGATGCCATCATTGCTTCATCACAGACCCATAAGGAAAGGCCATATGACAAGGAAAGGTTGTTTCACTCTAAGTTATGGGTGAAAGGTAAGCCTCTGCATTTCATTCTTGATAGTGGGAGTCAAAAGAATTTAATATCTACTAATGTTGTGAAAATTCTAAATCTATCCATGAAGCCTCAACCAAATCCATATAGTATTGGATGGTTGAGCCCAAGGAGAAACCTCTATGTCACCCACAAATGTCTTATTTCATATGTAATAAAACCTTTCCAAGATGAGGTCTTGTGTGATGTGGTCAATCTAGATGTTTGTGATGTACTCCTTGGTCAGACATTCATGTATGATTGACATGGAATCTATGAATAAAAAACTTGAAAGATCACCCTCACTCTTGGAACATGGAACTATAGGGTACTAGAGGTACTACCTCCCACATCTATCTCCTTGATTAGTGCCTATCAATGTAAGAGATCAGTTCTCATGGTGGTCAAACCATAAAAATCTAATAAGTTCAATGTTTTAGCCCTAACTACATAAAAAAATAATAGAAGCAGATGGGTCAAACCATGGGAGAATATGATGACTTATTCAAGTGACCCATGGGAGTTCCACTTCACTATAAAATGATGGATACCAAGTTGATGAAGTCCATGGCCTAACTAATGGTTAGATAGAAGTGGTGAAGCACCTGATTGTTCACATGTTTTAGATGTATCACCCAAAACATCCATGCATATGGGATGAGTGGATTCTTTTCATACAACATGGACACAATTGGGCCTTACACAACTCTACCAACCATAGTCCATTCCAAGTATGCTTCAGGTTCTAACCCATGGCACCAATTAATGTAGCTATTCCATTTTCCACCATGGAATAAAAACCTCATGGGAGATATGAGGCAAAAAAATAAACAAATTTAATGAAAAAATCAAGACATAACTGCCACACTTGATGAGTAATATTGATGCAATGGAGACTGGTGCTTCTCAAGGAGGGAGTAATGATTTGAGTAACACTTCAGGTGACAAATTTGGGTGACCAAGAAGGAGATCAAACATCTATTCCTAGAGATAGGAATATGTTTGTATCTATGATTTTGTGAGAAATAAAAAATCTCTTATCAAAGATAGCATTATTATTTTTGTGTTCTTGAAATATCTTTCAACCAAAACTTTCAAGTTTTGGATCAGGCTAGTACTTATAAAATGTGAGAAAGGAGAGAGAAGAATGAAGCTCAAGAGTCACAAGAATAGGTATCAATTTGAGAGGAGTTATTTTTTAAGGATAATGGATTATTAAATATACCATGAAAGATATATTTGGAAAAATTTCTCTTAGATCCATCAAACTCCCCAAACTTGGCATAGAGGTCTCTCAGTTGGCTTCTTAAAAATTGTCTTCATCATTGGCTTCTCTTGAGCACTCTAAGGAAAAATAGGGATATTTTTCACATATTCAATATGATTATTTGGTTAATAAAAATATAAAACATGCATTGGATTTTCCCCTAATCATTAATCTTATTCTAGGCAAGTGTTCTCACTTCTTGTAATCACTATCATCCTTTTTTCACCCATCCTTCACACTTGGCACCAAGATGGTCTTCAATTTTCAAATAAAATACATGAAATATGTGCCATGACACCTGTTAAGATTAATCATATCCATAATTCCATTAGGTAAACCTTAAATGCCTCCCAATTAGATTTATCACCTTCTCACTTGGTGATCACTCTTCATTCCCTATGCTAGTTTGGACTACCTGAAGTGATGGAGATAGCATAGATAATTGTGTGTTTTTATAAAGAAATAAATGGATATGGGGGTTTATATTAGGTCTAAATTGACCTCCCAAGGTGATCCTCATACTTTTGGACTCCTTTGTACTTATAAAACATCAAACTCTATCAAGAAAACCATTTTTGTACCCTATTTGTACAAATAGGGTACAAGTTAATGTGATGGGAAGGAGATTGGGTAAGTATTATACAATTTCCAACCACTTTCCAAATAATACTAACTTATTTTAATTCATTTATATCAAATTCTTCCCCATTGGGTCAATAACAATGGTTTTGGAGGGTTTTAATTGGTTTTGACCCTTAAGGATTATTAATACAATCCTAACATTCAAACCTCACAAAAATATCACTATAAAAAAATTTAGGACCCTAGTAAACATATCCTAACTCCTAAAGTTCCCATGCTAGACGTTTGTACATATATGAGCTTCTTAAGATGGCTTCTCAAGCCCTTCCTTGCATTTTATGCACCCTAAATTACTCCTAAGCCAAGAAGTGACCTCTCTATGAATTTATATACAAAACAAAGGATTTTAATAACCTTATAACTTCCCATGAAGGTCTTATAATGTATTATAATTTTCACTTAGCCATATAAATGGTATTAAGACCCCATTAGGCATTAGGCCTAGTAGGCCTGACTATGTTTTTGCATGTCTAAGCCATAATTCTTGCATTCTTAGTGTTATGAGTCCTTAATTATGTTTTTAAATATTAAAATCAAATCCATACACCTTTCCTCAATGATACAACACTCTATACATCTTCTTCTTACCTTTCACACTTCTTGCCTATAGTATATTCTGCCTATGAGTGCTCTCTATCTAAGAGAGAATAGAGGGCACTTCCCCTATTATATTAGGAAAAATGAGGGTATGATAGAATTTTTAAAGTTATGGGGTTAATTTTAAAAAAAATTTATGTTTATATCCCACTTATAACACCTTTAAACACTCTAAACTCCAAGATAGGTTCCCCAAACCTTTTAATTGTGCACAGACTCTGGACATGGTTGTATGTGTACTTTAAAAGTTGGATACTACCCTATTTACTTATCTTGGGAATATAATAATATGGTAATTATCATATTCACTCCAAACATGTTCATCATTCTAACCTTTGACAAACTCTTTAATGTATACCTTCAACCTAACTAGGCTAATTTGTAGTTAACTATGTACTATGTTTCCACTCAAAAAAGTGGTGCGTATAGGTGAACCTTTTGTATTAGGCCCTAAATTTAATGATTTAATAATTCATAAAATTCATAAAGGTAATTTATTCAATTTATTATACTGGCCCCTGCCCATAGGTCTAGTTAACCTCCAAGTTGAGCATTCTTAATAAATAGTCAGTATGTCATTTAGCTATGGGTGGTCATCTTGATGACCAAGGGACCCATCTAGGATGTTATGTACAATGGATTTCATGTATATTATTTCTTTAAATCCTTTGTTTTTATTTAATGGTTTAAATATACTCATAACATGCATAGATTTTGAAACTAGCACTCATTGTTAGGTTCTAAAATGTCACCCTTCTTTGATCAACCTATAGGTGTACTTTTTTGGGCAAAAAGGGGTCTCTATAGGTTATGATGTAGGTCATGACCCTGTACTTAAACTCATTTTATAATATACACAAGTTTCATTCTCACCTCAATAGGATCATTTTCCATGAATATATACTCCTGACATACCACCTTGGACTATGATATCATTTAAAGTTCAAAACACTATAGAGAACACTGAAAACCTATAGTGAAAGAATGTCTATAATGGAGGCTTAATCTACATCACTTATTGGGTTCAAAAACTCACTCTCTTTTTAAAGTTATTACCTTTTCATGAGGGTTATATGATGGGATCATTTAGTCCTATCTAGACCTCCTGCCATGAAACTATGAAAGGATAAAAATGAAGTAACATCCCTATTTTGGAAAGTTTAAGGAAACATGTCTCTAAAACTCTTTATCCACATATGAACATGGATCCTCAAGTTTTATTTCCATTATATGGCTTCACTATTGATTTATATGACATTCTTCAACTTATCAAACCTCTATGAAGGTTCATACCTATGCCAAACACTTGTTTAGTTTACTTAGATCTATGTAGAGACCTATAGGTGTTCATATAGTAGTAGACAAGATTGTGAAGGTATGATGTAAGATTATGTGCTTGATGAACTATTTTCATAACCAACCCTATATATCTTATCAATTTAAATTTATCTCTTCCACCTTGTGAGGATTCAAACTAATTTTGATGCTTTCATTCTAACTTGCTCAGTATTTTATGGGAGCCACCTATAGGTGTATGTGAAAGCTACATGATTAAACATTGAATATGTAATAACATGTTATCTTGTACAAAATTAAACTACCATCGAATGGCCCAAAGGTATTATTTCCACCTTAGGATCTATCTCAACATTTCGAAAACCTCATCTTTGGCCACTGGCTAAGTAAGATTCCTTTTTGCCTGACTATGTGTGATAATCATGCATAAAGTTTATTGTGTTAACATTCTCTTTGATTGTGGCCTTCATGTAAAAACTCTGATATTAATCCTTTCAATGAAGGATATTTCCATGAAATTTTAGAGGTGTAAACATCATATCCAATTTTTTTTGAAACCATTATAGGAAAGGAAAACCTTTGTAGTTGATGAACATGCCTTCAACACAATAGTGGAGTTCCTACCTGACAAAATAAGATGTTTTGTTCATTAAATCACCTCTACCCATGAAATAAAATATTAAAACCATTATATAAGTATTTTCACACCTTGTAGAATCACTTTCATCAATTGGTTTATATGGACCATCTCAACAAAGGAGAAAACCTATAGAGTGTGGGGATAAGCATGCAAAAAGGAGAAATAAACTTATTAGCATTTGTTTGTAAAGTATATAAAACCAATATTTTAACTCCTATAATTAATATTAAGTATATAAATTTTAATAACATCCCTTAGAGGAATTTAACCTAAAATAAATCCTATTGTCTGTACCATGAAAAAAGTTATTGACCAATTTTACATTCTAAAAAGATTGATGGAGGATCAAAATGGTTTTAAGCCTTTTTGAGACTTAAAAAGTATATAACACATATAATTTAACTTATTTAATATAAAGAGTCGTATAAAAACCTTTCACACATGCCAAAACACTTGTATAGGTCGTATAACTACCAAAACTTCCTCTTTTCTAACTATTTTCTTGATTTGACTTAGGAACCTACACATTTTTAGTTAGATACTACCACCTATGATAATATTATAACATATATGATTTTTAAAGGAATATTGATACATGTTTCCACTTATTAAAACCATACAAACCTCATTAAATGGCCCAAACATGACCTTAAGTGACTAGAAATGATAAAAGGGGTTAAAATGGATGTAATAAAGGTAATAAAATATTAAATGACACTATCTAGGACTATGACACACCCTATAAGACCCTAATAATCCACTATATAATTTTTTTAACTATATGAGGTTAATGTATTTTAACTTTTGATTAAAATAGTCAACATTCTTGGCAATTTCCAAGGGGTGGTAAGCCAGTTATGCCAATGACCAGTAGCCTATTCCTATCCATTGGGATATGGAGTCACATATGCATAGATATGATACTGAATTGCCTTTTAAAATAGACCAAAACATAAGAAAAAATAGTAAAAATATGCATAACAACACACCACACACTTGTGCATCATGATCACTTATGAAAGACCTACACACAACCCAAACAAACAAACATAAATACAAACTAGCTTGAATGAAAATATCCATCCTAGATCAAAAGGGAAGTTTCAAACCTTTCTTTCTTCATGAAATTAAGGAGTAAATTAGTCATGTTTCCTCTTAAGCCTTATCACTTATATCTCCAACTCCTTCATGATGCTTGCCAACCTCATTGGCATGATGTTTAATGAAATTAAAGTAGCTAAAAGTGGATCACCTATGAAAAAAGAACTCTTCTTGAATTTTAATAGCCTCAACATTCTCAAAAGATTCATAAACTATAATCTCCAATTTTTTTTCAACAAGACATATATTTTTGACTTTTATGGTGTTCTTAATAAGGTCAAGTTTCTTTTCAACTGCAAGTTCCTCAAGCTCATTAAGGAGATTTTCATAGTCCACCCAATCTTGTTCATTGTCATCCATGGATACATATTACTCTGTCTTCTCATGTAATTTTACCTTAACTTGGAAAATTTATTCAAGATCTTGTAAATTTTTCATTTTTTACTACCAATAATCCTTGTTCTCCTTCTTCTCTAATGCATTTATAAATGGTTCAACTTCGGGATGAGGTGTTGAGTGTTCCTTAAGGATAATTTTTTTTCCTTATTCTCATTTGATTCTTTCATGACTATAATTTATTGAATAATTACTTGATGTTAATCCTCATTTTTAATGATACCTTCTTCTTTATGCTTGATAACACACTCAAATTCATGCTTTTTAGGATCATCAACAACATCATGATTAGATATGCACTTCATAGGAAGAGGAATAGTCTTACCTAGCTATTCAAATTCTTGTATTGTTGGATTGAAATTTTGCCATATATTTTCTTCTTCATGACTACTACCTTTAATAACTCATTTATCATGGACATCAACCTACTGAGTAGATATGAATCTTTCCCAAACATATCTTACTTCATGCTTTGGCCAAATTTTGTATGGACAACTCTGATAGGACTTTGAACATTCTTCACTTCACTCAATAATATGGAAATGCACTTGTGTTCACTAAGAGGATTCCCTATGGTTATTTATTCTTCATAGTAATTTGAAATATCCTCTTTAATAGTTATGTCTTGAGCTTGCTCTTCCTTGCTTACTTCCCATAATATGGGCTCTCCTTCAAGAAGGGATGAGGTATGAGGGTGATGGATAGGCTCATGGTCTAGATGTGGGGTATGAGATGTGGTGGAGGGATTACGAACATATTTGGGAAAAAGGACTTCTTGACTAAGCTCATAGGGGAGTGAAAAGTTAGGTTGGTCAATAGGAAATATGCTTTCTTTAATAAAATTTTCACCTTTCCCATATCCTTCTTGAGGCACTTTAATAGTTGTAGGTTCAATTTTAAGCTCTTTGTCTTCCCACATCCTTATCCTATATATTGAACATTGGGAACACTTGTTTTCTAAGTATAACTTCTCCTTGATATCCCATTGAATATTATCTTTAACCATCTCCAACACATACATAAACACTTAGGCCAATCCTCTTAACCACTCCATGAGATTGTTAGGGAGAACATCAAACTCATCATCCTATATTCTCATCATTTATTATTTGTCTAATAGACTTGGTATGAGTGCCAACAAGGATTTGATATGAGATGGGGTTGATGGAGGAGGATTAGGATAATGGTGGGGATTGATGTTAGATTTTTTTTGTTGGATTTGATTATGGAATAATTCATATCTTTCCTTTAATATCTAGATGTACAATCAATGGGGTCATTTGATTCTTCATGATAATACTGATAGGAATCCTCTTGAGATTGATATGTGTCATAATATGGTTGGTAGGAGTTATATTGGGATTGATATGAATACACTTATTTATATGTTTATTTATATCCTTCCTCATATTCTTCTCTAATAACATGATGTACATATGGATAAGGAAATGGATTACCATAGGGATGCCATAGTTTATAGTATTGATAGAAATTTTGACAGGATTGTTGAGGGGTATAACATGGATTATTTACTCATCATTCACATTTGGAACCAAGATGGTCTTCAATTTTAAAATATAACACATAAATGAGGAGGTATGAAACCTATAAAGAGTCTTTATATCCCTAAATCCATCAATTAGACCTTAAAAGTCCTCCCAATTAGAGTTGTCACCTTCTCACTTAGTGATTACTCTTCATTCACTATGTTAGTTTGGATTGACTAAAGTGAGGAGCTAAAATAGATACTTATGTTATTTTATAATGAAATAAATGGATATGTTTATTTATATTAGGTCCCAATTTACCTCTCTAGGTGATCCTCATCCTTTGAGACTCCTCTATACCTGAAAAACATCAAATTATTTCAATAAAACCAATTCAGTAACTTATTTATACAAATAGGGTACAAGTCAATCTGATGGGAAGGAGCTTAGGAAGTATTATACAAGTCCCAATAACTTTAAAAATCATAATAAATCATTTTAATTCATTTATATTAACTTTTTCCCCATTGGGTCATTGACAAGGGTTTTAGAGGGTTTTATAGTGATTTTGACCCTTAAGGATTGTTCATACAATGCTAACATACAAACCTAAAAAAAATATCACTATAACCTTTTTTATGACCCTATTAAACATATCTTAACTCCTTATGTTCCCATGATAGATGTCAGCATAGATATGAGCTTCTTAAGATGGCTTCTCGAGCCCTTCCTTGCATTCTATGCACCCTAAGTTGATCTTAAGCCAATAATTGACCTCTCTATGAATTTATCTACAAAAAAATGATTTAAATCACATTATAAATCCCCATTAATATTCTCTAATGGCTTATAATTTCCACCTAGCCCTATAAATGGTGTTAAGACACCATTAGGCATTAGGTCTAGTTTAGGCCTAGTAGACCTGACTGTGTTTTTGCATGTCTAAGACATCCTTATTAATTTATTAGTGTATTGAGGCCTTATTTATGTTTATAAATTTTAAAATAAATTCCTTAAACCTTTCCTTAGTGACACAAAACTCTATGAGTCTTCCTCTTACCTTTCACACTTCTTGTCTATAAGGTATTCTGCTTGGGAGTGCCCTCTATTTGAGATAAAATAAAGGGCACTTCCCATATTATCTTAGGAAAAATTAGGGTATGAGATAATTTTTAAATTTATTGGTATCCTCTATACCAATTTACAAGGTTATATCACACTTATAACACCTTTAAATACTCTAAAACTCTAATGCATACTCCCTAAGTCTTCTAATTATGAACAGACTATGGACATGGATGTATGTGTAATTTGAAGGTTGGATTTTACCCTATTTCCTTGTATTTATAATATCATAAGATTATAATTATCATATTCACTTAAAACATGTTCATCATTACAACCTTTTCCAAACTCTTCAATGCATACCTTCCACCTAACTAGTCTAATTTGCAATCAACTATGTACTGTGTCTCCACTCAGAAAAGGGATGCCTATAGGTAAAATTTTTATAATAGGCCATATATTTTATGATTTAACAATTTTTAAAAGTAATAAAGTTCATTTATTCAGTTTTTTATACTTTCCCCTACCCATAGGTCTATTAAACCTCCAAGTTTATCATTCTCAGTATATAGTCAGTATGTAATTCAACTGTAGGTGGTCATCTCGATGACTAAGGGACACCTGTAGATGTTATGCATATTCCATTTCATTTATAGAATTTATTTAAATCCTTTAGTCTCATTTAATGTGTGAAATATACTTATATAATTTATAGAGCTTGAAACTACCACTCACTATCAGGTTTTAACAAGTCACCCTTCTTTGATTAACTTGTAGGTGCACTTTCTTGGTCAAAAAGAGGTCTCTATAGGTTATGATATAGGTCATGGCCATGTACTTCAAATCCTTTAAATTTTATAAGATCCACAAGTTTCCTTCCCACATCAATAAGATCACTTTCCATGAATATATACCCCTGTCATACCACCTTGGACTATGAGATCATTTGAAGTTCATAACACTATAGAGAACACTAAAAACCTATAGTGAAAGAATGTCTAAAATGGAGACTTCATCTACATCATTTATTGAGGTCAAAAACTCACTCTAATTTTTAATTTAATACCTTTTCATGAGGGCTACATGATGGGATCATTTAGTCCTATCTAGACCTCCTAGCATGAAACTATGAAAGGATCAGACAAAGTAACATCCCTATTTTGGAAGGTTTAAGGAAACATGTCTCTAAAACTCTTTCATCACATATGAGCATGGATCCTTAAGTTTTATTTCCATTATATGGATTCAACATTGATTGATATGACATTACTCAACTTATAAAACTTATATGAAGGTTTATACCTATCTCAAACACTTGATCTTCAGTCTATTTAGACCTCTATGGAGACCTGTAGGTGTTCATACAGTAGAATATAAGATTGTGAAGGTATGATGTAAGATTGTGTGCCTAATGAACTATTTTCATAACTAATAATAGATATATTATTAGTATAAATTTTTCTCCTCCACCATATGAGGCTTCAAACTAGTTTTAACACTTTCATTCCAACTTTCTCAATCTTTTGTGGGAGCCACATGTAGGTGTATGTGCAAGCAATAAGATTAAACTTTGAATATGTAAGAACATGTTATCTTGTCCAAAATTTTAACTACCATTATATGTCCTAAAGGTATTTTTTACACCTTAATATCTATCTCGATGTTTTGAAATCCTCATGTCTGGCCACCATGGTTGAGTAAGATTCCTCTTTACTTGACTATGTATGACATTCATGCATAAAGTTGATTGTGTTAACATTATCTTTTATTGTGACCTTAATGAAAAAACTTTGATACTAAAACTTTCAAGGAAGGTGATTTATATGACATTTGAAAGGTGTAAACATCATATCCATTTTTTCTTGAAACCATTATAGGAAAGGAAAACCTCTATAGCTGATGAACATGCCTGTAACATAACATTAGAGTTTTTAATTGACAAACTAAGATATTTTTCTCATTAACTAGCCTATAAAAATTAAATAAAATATGGAAACCATGAGATAAGGATGTACATACCTTATATAATCACTTTCATCAATTGGTTTATACATACTAGCTCAAACAAGGAAAAAACCTACAAGGTGTAGGGATAAGCATGCATAAAGGAGAATTCAACTTATTAGCATTAGTTCATAAAGTATAGGCAACCAATATTTGAAATCATACCATGAATATGAATTATACCAATTTTATTAACATATTTTTGAGTAATTTGACCTAAAATAATTCCTACTATCAGTACCTTGAGAAACCGTGTTGACTAATTATGCATGCCAAGAATATTGATGGAGGAGAAAAATGGTTTAAAACCATTTTTAAGACTTCCAAAGAAAATAAAACATATAATTGAACTTATGGAGGATTAAGAGTCATTTTAAAACCTTTTACATGTTTCAAAACACTTGCATAAATTGTATAACTACTAAAACTTCCTCTTTTCTAACTATTTTCTTCATTTGACTTAGGCACCTATATATTTTCATTTATATACTACCACATATGATAGTATTATGACATATAGGACGTTTAAAGGGATCTTGATACACTTTCCCACTTAGTAAAACTATACAAACCCCATTAAATGGTACAAACATGACCTTCAGTGACTAGAAATGATAAAAGGGGCTAAAATGTATGTAATAAAGGTAATGACATATTAAATTACCCCTATATAGGAATATGACACAAACTATAAGACCCTAATAATCCCATATACAAGTTTTTTATTCTAGGGGGTTGACTTATTTTGACTCATGGTCAAAATAGTCAACAAGAACATTGGTAAGTAGAAGGTCTTATAGAACATCAGAGGAGTATAGAGGAATTGTGATGAAGTTTTGGTAGATATTTTATATATTAGTATGAAGGTCATATGACATAATCAGTCTTGAAGAGACCTAATTAAGAAAAGAGACCTAGAAGGCAATTTGAGAGGGATAAGAGTGTGAAGAATTAAATAGGTGATCATCATCAACTAGTTGAGAAACAATGTGTCATGAAGGTGATAAAAGCAATCAAGTGGCTGATTTGGTGTTGAATCATTTAGGGGGTTGGTGCCTCCTTATAATTTGGTACTTGTTAAATCGTAGTTGAGTTTGTGCTTAGCTAGTTGGGGTTGGTGCTTCATGTGAAGTAGTTGCTTCAATAAATTTGGTGTCTATTTTATAGGACTATAGTCAATTTGTAGATATCAATGGGTTTTCTTCCTTTTGAATTTTTCCCACATATATGATGTGTTGTTGTGTTTCATATTTATGTGGATAGGTGTTTATGCTTGCTAGATCTATATGCTTATTTTAATGATTCATGATTACTTAAGTGAAATTGATAAGAATTTTTTTGAATAATGATTCAGCCCCCTCAGTTATTTGGATTTTAACATTTGGTATTAGAGTTATGATCATAATAATTTGACTCAAGAGAGGAGGTTAGATCAAGTGTTAGTTTTCATATAAAACAATGAAATAAACACACTAATAAGTATAACATATATAAGCCTAGATTATAGGGTAAACTTAATGAAAAAATAACAATTGATAACATAATAAAAATGCTAAAAAAAAATATCTCTTACATTCCTTGAATGTTTGAAATGATGTGTTCATTTGGCTTGCTCAGCTTGTGCTTAAAGAGTCTTTGGAAAATGGAGTTGTGTGTCTCCTTATCTCCTTGGCACCATGGTTGGATTACTTGATATGGTTTTGGATTGATTATTTATTGATGTAGCTTGATGGCTTAGTTTGTCATTTTGGCATTATAACATTATAACTTTGAATCATGCACCAAATCCTACACTATAACAATAATGTGCTCAAACTTTTCAAATGAAAAGGTCTAGGCTTGTATTTATAGGTTTATAAACTAACCCCAATTCAAGGTGATTTATGGTGTAGTTATAGCTTGGATTTGGTTTAAACCTAACCTTAGTGATTCAATTAACCCCAATAGATTTAAAATGTGCCAAATGATCATGATTAAAAATGAATAGGCATGTTTGAGATATTTTAGGATTTTTGACAACTCACAAAAAGGTAATTATGAATTCATAAGATATTCTTGATTTTTAAATTTCTATTTTTGATAATTCAATAATTACACATGGTTAATTCAACTAGGCATTTAATTAGGTTTAGCATTTTAATTAATTTTGTTTAAGAATTTTAGAATTTTTAACATTTTGAATTAATGGCATGTGTACACTTGCCCCATTTAATAGTTTTATAGGCCAAATTTCATGTTATGATGCCACATGATGATTAAAGGTGAATCCATGATAGGTTAATATTGTTTATTATATGATACCCCAACTAGGGATGTCTCAATGGGATTTTGAGCTTTGATGATTAATGCACAAGCAGATTTGGGACATTTAGTGATTTCTAGGCTTAATTTGTAATGGTTGGTAGAAATTGATGAAAAGTATGGTATGAAGCCATTGGAGGCCACTTTTAGGTGTCTATAATTTTCCCTTGTTTGAGAAGGTATTGAAATCTATACATATAGTAAATTATTTTCAATGATTAAAAAGGTCATATATGCTTATGAATTCAATAGCAATGGATGAACTATAGGTGCCCCCTCAAGGGATCAATTAGAAAAGGGGTAAATAAATGGTGCCTCAAAATAATTAAATTAATGGACCAAATAGATGAAATAATGGGGTGGAAGGGATTGATTTTTCCATATGTGGTTATAATTAGTGGCATATAGAGCTACCCTAGTGAGGGTAGACAAATAAGATGATTTACCCATAGGTGGTTATAATCATTAGTATAGGTGGGATAAAAAAAGGTGATGATTTACCCAAAGGTCGTTAGAATCATCTAAAAAGGTATAGGGTAACAAGAGACTAATTTACCAAAAGGTGGTTATAATCAATAAAAGGGAAAATAATAATTTTCCCATAGGTGGTTACAATCATTGGTAGGATAAAAACATGCTCTAGTTGGGTGTATAGGGATAATGGTCTACCCAAATGCATTTATAAACATTATCACCATGAAAATGTGCCCCAGTTGGGTATAATAAAGATAATGATTTTCCTAAAGGTAGTTATAATTATTGACCTTCAAATTGATGGAAATGTAATGATTTTCCCAAAGGTGGTTATAATCATTATGACTTAATTATGGAAAGCATGATATGAAAGATGATGGCAAATTGATACAGAGGATAATGATGAATTAGGAAACTTGCTATTAGTGAGATGCTCATTTGAATTGATGAGGAAAAATCTTTAATTGTTTAATTACTCTATATAGGATATGATTTATATAGATCGGGAATGCTATTTGTGCCAAGAAAATATAATTGCTTCATTTCCATGTAGACTCTTCAAGCTAGTTTTTGTTGTAGAACATGATGGTAGGCATCATGATAGATAACCATGATAACTTGACCAAAATATGCATAATGACTAACACATGACCCAATACTCAATTGAAAATAATTCACCAATGATAAAAACCATTATGGTAATGTTGACATATGAATATGGATGGATTCAACACTAATGCACAAGGAATCACCCAATGAATGCACATAGACTAAATCAAGGCAAAATAATAAAGAAAAAAAAAGGCAAATAAATAAAAATAACAATCAAGAAAGAAACAAAACAAAACATAGGAAACCAAGAAACAAACAATGGTTAATCAAAATGTTAGTACAAAAAACATGACACAAACAAGATGATGAACATTACCGCTAAAAATAGGTGATAACTTAAGAGAAAAAATATTGTAAGAGATTAAAATGGGGGAAGAGAATAATATTATGTACTAGGCAAGTGGAAGTTGCCTACATAGTTCTATGGATGTTATATCCAACACAAAATTTAGGCCAAATGTAGTTTTCCCAGGAAATGGGATAGAATAAAATGATGAAAAATAAAACATGATGAATGTTATAGAATAATATGGGGATGAGATCATAAAATGGTGAGAGGGTGGGATGAAACACTAATAAGGATGGGGAAACTAAATGACAAGTGGTTTCTTGTGACTTATTGAGGGTTCCCAGAATCTTTTGGGCAAAGAAGTGGTCAATGTTTTTGTATTTTCTAAATTGATGTTATAAATGTTTTTGGAATTTTATAACTATCTCAAATAAATCAAGAATGAGGAGATACTAAATTTTCTAAGATCATGAAATAACAAGAGTGTTTAAACTTAGAATTGATCATAAAATGGTGAGAGCATGGCTTACATTGTTTGTAAAATGATGAGAGAGTTCAAACTTAACACTACTCATAAAATAATGAGAGCATGGCTTAGGGTGACTAAGATGACCTCAAAATGAATCAATTTCTTCCTACATAGTCCAAGGATGGGACCTCAAGTCACTATAGTTCTACCTTACAATGAAGGAATCTAACTAGTGTATTATCCAATTCAAACAAAATAGGAAAAGTTGGCATAATGGCACAATACAACATAGGTATGGAAAGGTAGTACTTCAAGGCATGATTAATAAGTGTTGCCCCTAGTTTTCCCATAGGTAATTATAACTAATAAATAAGACTATAAGTTAATGGTACTAATTTTCCCATAAGTGGTTATAATTAGTAGCAATATGATGGGACACTAATTTGCCCAAAGATAGTTATGATCAAGCACACTTGGTATAGAATGGAATAGGAAATAAAGGATGTAACTACCAAACCACTATCATACTACTCTAAAAAATGGCCTCTATTTGGAACACTTGAAACAACTACTGAAATTGATCTGAATCTTCATGGTAAAAGTGGTCATAGAACCAATGGAATAAAACTGAGGCCAAACGAGCTGGGTAGGTAGGGTCAAAATAACTCAGTTTATAGAAAAGGTATGGTAGAATGGAATGGTGGAATGATAAAGTGATATAATGGTTTGGTATAAACATAATGTTGATAATATGGTATAATTTGAAATTGTCCTCATAGACAATGTACCAAGTCACTCAATCAAAGTAATGCTTGAGGTGTATAATGTTCATTGGCTCATCAAGTTCATCCCCATTTGGTGTGGTGAGATTGTATGCTCCAGTGCCATAGTTTTCAATAATGATGAAAGGACCTACCTATTTGGGTTTGAAATTGCCTTAATGTTTCTTCTTGGCCATGGTATTTTTTTGGTTTTATTTAAGAACAATATCACCAAGTTCAAATTCTCTATATTTGATACACCAATTGTATTAGCCACAGAGTCAGTTATGGTATGCTTGTATGTTTTTTTACTATGGCCATGCACTTCTCATCAAGTAACTCTAGTTCTTATAGATGAGATACTTGATAGTCTTCATCATCTAGTATATTCTTCAAAGAGATGTGCAAATAAGGTACCTCGACCTCAATGGGAAGAATGGCCTTAGTGCCATAAATAATTGAGTATGAAGTGGTACCTATTAGAGTGAGGTGATTGGTATGGTATGTCTAGAGGGCATAGAATATTTGGAGGTGATAATCATGGCTAGAATCATTGACAATATTTTTAAGGATGTTGACAATGGTTTTGTTTGATGCTTCTACCTAGCCATTACCTTAAGGGTATTATGCCATAGAATTTTTTTATTTAATCTTGTACTCAACTCATAGCGAGTTGACATCCTTATTAGTAAATTATGCACCATTATTATATATAATTTTAGAAGGGATATTGTATCAAAAAATGAGTTGGTTAAATATGAATTTAGAAATTTGCTTTCTAATCATGTATGTGAGGGGTATAGCTTCAACCCACTTAATGAAGTATTTGGTGGTGGTAAGGATATGTTTATGGCCATCGAATGAGGTGGGATTTATCTTCACAATAAGTTTGAGGCCCTATATAGAAAATGGGCATGGTGTCATCATTTGTTTTAAAGGCTTGGTTAGGGAATGAATTAGATTAGCATGTTATTGTAATTAATCACATCTTTTCACATATACAGTTACATCTACATCTATAATTGGTCAATAGTACCCAGTATGCAAGATCTTTTTGGATGGGATAGATCCACTGATGTGGGATCCACATACTCCTTTTTGAATTTATTGTAATGATTATGTATATTCTATCAAATTTAAACAATAAAGAAGATTTCCATCAAAACTATGATGGTATAGGGTTGATTCAAGTAAGGTATGACATTGGGCATTATGGACAAAGGCTTTAGATTGTTTATGGGATAAGTCTAGTGGCATAATTTGGTCATGGAGTTAAGTGTAAAGGTATGAGTACCAAGTAGATTTAGGACCAATAATATCATATATCATTATGATTATTGAAGGTTCATGATCTAACACTAGCAAAATTTCAATGAGTAACTAGTATTTTTTGGCCATATCTATATGTTAAATAAATGATCCAATAGTATCCATGGCATCTAATGTTCTATTTCTAGCCCTTGGTATATGTTTAAACTATATATCAATGATTTATTTCTTGAGGGTGTCGACCATGGCCTTATATGGGACCAGCTTGTCATCCTTGGTCTAAAAATGGTATGTAACCTAATTGATTATTAATTGAGAATCACCATAAACATCTAGATGATGTATGTTCCATTGTATTATCTGATGAAGCCCTATAAAAAGTGCTTCATATTTGGCCATGTTATTAGTATAAGGAAATCTAATCTTGAATGATTTAGGGATTAAATCCCTCTATGGAGTAATAAACAAAAGGCCTACCCTTGATCCATGTGATGTGAATGATCCATCAAAATACTAATTCTAGTGCTGCTCCTCAAAAGGTGTTTCAATGATGGTCATAATGGATTCATTAGGAAATTGGAATGTTAGTGGCTCTATATCTATAAAGGGTACTTCAGCAAGCTAATTAGCATGAACTTGCCCCTTTATGGATTTTTAATTGACATATCCTATCTCCAACTCACTAAGAAACATGATCCATTTGGACATACAACCTTGTAAAGCTATTTTAGATAGTAGATACTATAGAAATGACCATGGTCTTACTATTTAACATGTAATAGTGTAATTTCAAAGCTGTGAAGACCATAACTAAACAAGCTTTTTCAATGGGTGTACAATTGTGCTTATACATGACTAGTGTATAGCTTAAATAGTACATAGTAGGCTCTTTTCCATTATCATCATGTTGAGCTATAAGTTCCCCTAGGACTTTGTATATGGTTGATATATATGAAAGGAATGGTTTTCCTAGCATAGGAGGTAATAAAATAGGTGGATTGGCTAAATCATCCTTCACACATTGAAAATATTTATGACATTCATCATCCTAATGAAATTATACCCCTTTCTTTAGCAAGTGTGTGAAGGGATGGCACTTGTCTACTAACTAAGATATGAAGCATCTAATGGATTATATCTTTCCCTCTAAGCTATGGAGCTATTTCAAATTAGTCAATGGTGGCATCTCGGTTATGGCTTGTACTTTGGTTAGATCAACTTCAATGCCTTTATAAGACAATGAAATAAAAAAAATTGCCTAAAGTAACTCTAAATACACACTTCTTAGGACTAAGCTTGACTTTGTATTCATGCATTCACTTAAATATCCTCCTTAGTGTTGCTAAATGATCGACCCTAGTCTTTGATTTACCTAATATGTTGTTGATGTAGTCTTCAACAATATCATGCATCATATCATTAAATATGACTATCATGACTCTTTGATAGGTAGTCCTTATAGTTTTGAGACCAAATGGCATAACCTGATAATAAAAGGTTCCCCATAGAGTGGTGAATTCTATTTTGTGTTGGTCTTCTGGTGTGATTTAGATATGATTATAGCCTGAGAATCCATCTATTAGTGAAAGAATTTCATAACCTATTGTGGAGTCAACAATCATATCAATGTTTAGTAAAGGAAATTCATCTTTAGGGTAGGATTTTTTTATGTATTTAAAATTAGTACATATTTTGATTCCTTATAGTTTCTTGCTGACTGGCACAACATTAGAAATCCATTTAGAATAGTTTATTTTCCTAATAAATCTCACTTCTAAGAGTTTTTTTAACTCTTTCTTTACTAATACAACAATGTGAGGATGCATCTTGCACAATTTTTATTTCACTAGTTTGGCATTAGGATGTACCACAAGGTGGTGAACAACCAAGGTAGGGTCTAAACCAAGCATATCATAATAGTTCCATTCAAATATATCAAAAAATTACCTCAATAACATTTTAAGGAATTCACATTCCTCCTCGATAAGGGACATGCCTAATTTGATCCATTTTGGTTCATTTATAGTCTTGATGTTTACCTCTATTGTGTTTTCCAATAGAAGGGCCAAACCATCTTCTAGAATGGTCAAAAAAGATTTGAATTAGTTTATAATAATAAAGTCTTCTATTAGGACTGGCTCTTTGAGTTCTCCTAGGCATGATGAATCAAAATCCACCAAGGGTAGGGATGGCCATGTAACACATACAATTGGAAATTCCTGAATAATTTCATCAAAATCATATTATTCTTCAAGACTAAACTTAGACCCATAGGCAACTTCATTATTGGTGGACTCTTAGTCTGTGTTTGAGGAAAGTTGAACACCCCTATCTAATGGTGCCTACAATAGGTTTTCACCACTACCCTATCCTTTATCTTTACTATTTCCCTGGTTCAAAATCACCTTGAAGAGGTTTTCACTCTAGGACCTCAATGTTTTATTTAATTTTCTAAGGCTAAGGGTGTTCACCCATTCTCCAAAATAGGCTTCAAGATCTAGTTTGATTGAGAACCCTTGTTTGTGGTCACCTAATATAATATTGTCCCTAAGGTCTAAAAATCATAAAAGGCATCATCATTCTGAAAATAAGTAATTAAAATGTTTGATTCTTGTTGGCCCTAGTCTATTAGTTGGGGATAATGTAATAGAAGTGGGTTATGGTGAATAATTGGTCGAAGGGTATAAATAACATTATTATCAAACAAATTGGTATGGGCTAGGTCATTGAAAGGGCTATGATTGGAGTATAATTTGTTGTCAACATCATCATCACTAGTAATTGGTGATAAAACTTGAATAAAATATATGGGATTACCCCTAGGTAGTTTAAATATGAGACCATAGATTTCTTTATACCAAGTCATATAAATTGGCTCAAGTGTTCCCTATTGATTTAGCCTAAGGCCTCCTCCTTCATAGGCTCGGTTCTTCATGATCTGATTAGGAATGGGGTGTTTGAAATTTTTATAACAATCATCCAATTTGTCATTATAAAACCATGATTCATCATCTATAAGAGGGTCTTGTTCTTGGCAAAAGGCTGGTATGAAAGTTATAGGTGGTTGATTATATATTTGGCCTTTACCCTTTCTTTACCATTCCATGATTGGTTTGGCTTTTGGTCTTCCAAAGGACTTAGGGTTATATGGAAACTTTGTAATGTGAAAGGTGTCATGGGTCAAATATTCCCCTGGGCCATTAGTTAAGGTGGTGTAATGATTAGACAATTTAGGAGGTGGCATGTGGGAAAGAGAATCAAGGGTACCAGGGTTAATGCAGTTGGATTTTAGTGAATCAACAAGTATTTATTTCCCCTTGTCCTTCTTTAAAACTAAATTTATGCCAAAATGGTATTTATAGATTTTGAACTTGGCCTCTAAATGCTTGTAATGCTTGTGTGGATACACTTGATACATTGGTGCAATGTCAAAAAGATTCATGAATCTCATGTATCCAAGGTCCACCCAAAATCATATTATATGACAAATTGAGGTATAACACATGGCATAACATATCATGGGTTAAAGGCCTAATGATAATTGGTAAGTTGATGGTGCCTTATGATTCTCATTGTTCATTGTCATAGGTCTTGATGGTGATTGTTTTTGCTTGGAGATCTAACATCATGTACCCAAGAAACTTGATGAGCTTTAGAGACACAATATTTAGACTTGATCCATTATCTATGATGACAAACTTTACTTTTTTCCACATTATGAAAATTTCAATGTATAATACATTTTTATTAAGTGGGCCAAGGGATGACATATCTCGTTGGTTGAAGGTTAATTGTTGTCCTAGAGCTAGGTGTCCAACCAAAGCTTGAAATTTGTATGGATATATGTCATTAGGAACTTGGGATTAGCCAAAGAACTCTATCAAGATGTTCTTATGGATGGTATATGTGTGCAACAAATCTAAAATGGATATTTGTGTTAGCATTTTTTTAATTATTCCATAATATCAAATGTTTTTTCTTACACATTAGTGAATGGCTTGTTCTTAACCAAAATGGGTGTTTGTATGATGGGTGAAGTGGTAGATGATTGTGGGCCTGGTATGTTAATCTTTGACTATCAAGTTGGGATTGCATAATCAAGATTAAATATAGGACCATTGTTACTAAAAAATGATGATAGAAGAAGACTAGATAGGATAAGTCTTAGTTTTTGGTGCACTTGTGCATGGTCATGGTCTAATGATGAGTTATCAGTATAAGGTCTAAAAGTGGGAATCTTTGCTTACTAGTTTTCTTGTATGTAGTCCCAAGTCAAGGAAGGATTATCGGTATGGGTTGGTTTATTGGGAATGATTAGGAATAGTCTTGTCTAATTGGTACTTGGTCTTGGATTGATTGAAATGGTGTTGATGAAACCTCTTAAAATATGGCCTACAACCTTATTGCAATCATGTGAAACTGCATGGTAGGTCTATTAGTTATTGGCATTATTTTGGCCTTGGTTTTGTCCATTGTTTTAAAATTATTGGTTTTGGTACTAATTTTATTGGTTCTATTGAATTTTTATTGGTTTTTGATACTATTATTTTTGTTACACTAGTCATTATTGCTTTTGTTGTTGATTGTCATGTTGTGGAAAAGGATTTTGATAGATTCCTAGATTTTGATTAGATGTGGAAGATCTATAAGCCAATGTTATATCTCCATTTTTTAACATATTTTCAATCATATGTTTAATTTTAACACAATGGTGCTAGTTATATCCATTGACCTGATGATACTAGCAAAATTTATTTGGCTTATAGTAGTTTAGATAGTTAGTGCCCTCAAGATAGTGCTTTGAAATAGGCCAGTTAATTAGATTAGTTATGGATAGTTTACAATACACAAACTTAATAGGCTCTCCAAGATCACTAAAAACATGATGAGTTGGCATAGTTATCCTTGGAGGAGGGGGTTTCAAAGGCATAGGTTGTTGTGTTTGTTGCACTAGTCTAGGTTGTTGCACTTGCTACATTTATTGAGGAGGTTTTTGGTGAGGAGTAATTTACATGTGTGGCATAGGTTGTGAAAATGGTGTTTGCACCATTTATACATGTCATGACTCAGTTAATCCATTCCCTACAACATTATTGTTTTGGTTGAACTACTTGGGTTTGTCATAATTATTGGCTTGGATTGGTTACAATGCTTACACTTGGACTTGGTTATAATTTTGGCCATTGTTCTAGATTTGGTTCTAGATATAATTTGACAAGGTTATTTAAATGATCTCTTTGTTAATATGGGTTATTGATATTATAAAACCTTTGTCAATGATCTCCTTTAAAGTGTGTGCACACTACAACTCCAAATTGTAAGATATCTCGTTATGTAGATTTTTGATAAACATAGTGGCTAGTTACTTATCTGGTAGACTATGGGTAAATCAACTTGTTATCTTCATCACTGTAAATAACTTGTAAACCTTTCACTATCCTTTTTTTTTGCTTGCATCAAATCTACTAATGAAATCTTGTGTTAAATATTGTAAGGGAAGTGTTGCATGAACTTGTCTAAAATATCATCAAAATTAGATACTAAGTTATTAGGTAATTTTAGGAACTATTTTAAGGTTTATCTTGCTAGACTCTATGGAAACAAAATTAATAGGTATATGTTTATATTGGCCATTGGTTAACATGTAACAAATAATTCCATCAAATGAGCCTTGGGTCACCATTCCCCTTGTAATTGTCAAACTTTTGTGGCTCATACCCTAGAAGAAATGGCGTTTACAAGTCAACCATGTTAAAGGGGTAAAAACACACATCATCTAACTTGAATTTATTAGTCTATTTCCCTACTTTAATGAGGGTAATTACATCCTTCATGTATTACATTTCTTGGGTGAGGAAACTAATAGGATCATTAGCCTATGGTGCAGGCTGTGCAGTCATAAGTGGATTAATTTGACCAAGATATAGTAGAGGTATTTGTTTTAGAATATTGTATTGGATAGGGAATGGACCAGGAATATGCATATATGGATTAGGGTGTGATTTTTGAAATTACATGTACTATGGTGTGATATTATAGTTGGGATTAGGTATATAGGTTTGGTGTTTGGAATACTATGGTTGGGATGGATGAATATGGCCATATTATGCATGTTAAGGTTGAATAGGCACATATTACCAACTAGTCATACCTTATTGATTAAGGGAAAATTGTGAACCAAGACCATGTCATTAAACTTGAGGCACATTTATCTCAAAATGAAATTACTTCCTAATAGGTACTTATGGAACATTGAAAGCTTTTGGTTGCATGAATCCTTATTGGGAAGTGGATTCATGTTAGAGATTCAACATTTGTCACTAACCAATATTGGTATGTTGTTGATTATACATCATTTAGTTTTGGATTGGCATGTTAGTTTGTGACTGAGTATGCTCATCACTACCTAATGAGGTGAAACATTGGTTTCCCCTATTGAGGTGGCAATATGTTTTGCCTTTCTTGCATGGGTACATTTAGATGGTGCCTATTTTTGTGGAATGTTACTCATCACCTATTGGGGTGGAGTAATATTATTCACATTTTATTATGTTATGGTACAAGTCATTGGTTGAATAATTAATCTTTGATGTTGTGTTCTTGAAAAAGTTGTTGGTTGAGGATTAGAGGTAATTGGTTGAGGTTGGGAAATATAAACTCCTACTCCTTGAGTTTACGAACCACTCATAGTGCTAGTTAAAGGCACATTTTTTTATTGACTAGTTGTTTATGAATTAACACCACTTTGGTTTAGATTGGATGTTTTTTACATTTTTTCCACTATGTTATACTTGTATAAACTAAAAATATACACATAATGGTTTTATATGTCAAATCACTCCTAGATCAAACCATTACCCAACCTCCAACCATGACCCTGAGTCAAGCTAGTTAACTATCTAAACTGACCCACTAACCTATCTTTTTACCCCACTTGCTTTGACCCTTAACCACTAATGGTCACCATGACCATCAAATATTAGGTCCATACCACCTAAAAACTCAAAACTCAGTTTGTGTGTAAACCCAAACACATCACAATTTAATTCATGCAACAAGCTAACACATCAAAAAATAAATTTATGTATTGAGTTTCACCCCTTTTTCACCTCCTTCTCCTCTCTTTTATAGGCACAAGAGATGGAGGTGTAGGTTATAGAAGGGGTGAAAATCATTACACAAAGTTAATTCTTGATGTATTAGCTTGTTACATAAATTAAATTATGATATGTTTAGGTTCGCACATAGATCGAGTTTTGAGTGTTTAGGTGGTAGGGACCTAACCATTGGTGGTTAGGGTGACCATCATCAGTCGAGTTTTAAAGTTCAAGTTAGGTGAAAAAGGTAGGTTAGTGGGTTGGTTTAGCTAGTTAACTAACTTGAATCAAGGTCATAGTCAGAGGCTAGGTAATGGTCTGATCTAGGTGTGCTTCAACATCTAAAAACATTGTGTGTAGTTTTTTAGTGTCTACATTTTCCACATTTTTATTATGTAATTTTTATCAACAAGATGGAAAAAAAAATATTGGGGGTCAAAGGTTTGTTTTCCTTGAGTATGGGAGGAGGTGTTCTCCCTCAAACTAGGAGTGGATGAGGTGAAACTAAATTGGGTGTGGGTTTGATAAGTGGTTATGGTGAGTCATGAGGTTGGCCATAATGGTGGTTGGTAATTTGAAGCATAAACATACACAAAAAATGTGACTAAGTGTGATATCCAAGATCATTTATAGATTAAGTTTCCATGGTTGGTAAAAATAAGGTTGGTGTTAGAAAGATAGGTGATGGGGTAATCAGGCCATAATGTTAGGCATAGTTGATCAGGTTATTCCTATCAAGTATCCTAAAAAATTTCAATGTTTTTGTAGGTATCCAAGGTAGGAAGTTATCCTTGGAAAATAATAAATGGTCTGGTGTCCACTAGGTGGTGCAAATTCAAATGTTCAACATGGTAATGTTGGTCGATATGGTCAAAAGGGCTAAGGTAAGGTCATTGCAAAATATGTGATAGTTTGGGCTAAAATGGCCAACATCAAGGTGTACATGGTTGGAAAGGTAGGTAGAGAAGGAAATATCTAAAATTGGGCACTAGGGTGAGTGTGTAAAAATTCTAAAAAGGTTGACATCCTAAACATCAATGGTCAACAGTTTTGAATGCTTCTTCATTGGTAAAAGAAAAAAACAAAACCTAAAGTTAGATTGGATTAAGTAACATAATCCATTCAAATGATTTGTTTATCATGTGTTGGTTGGTAAAAATGTGTCTTGATCACATTGTATCAAGTAAGATCATGAATCCCTTAATTTGTAGATAACACAAAGGGGGGATAGTTGGTGTGAAGGGTAGTGTAACCTCTTATGGATTGGTTTGACCCTACTATAGGTGACCTAAGAACCATAATAGACAAGTCCATGTTTTAATGAAAGGTGTATATTTAGTGATTTATGAAGTATAAATATATTATTTATGAAATTTGATTTTAGCTTTCTTGGGATAACTTGTTCTAATTTTGATATAGGGTCTTTTTATTGCTTTGTTTTGATAGGTTTGTGAAGATGGTCAATATGGTAAGATTCAAATGATTGATTTGAAAATTTTGACTTAGACATCCTTCAAGGGAGTGGTGTAATTTTATATTTATTATTTTTTGTAGCTATCCTTAAAGGGAATAGTCTATATTTTTAATCAATTTAGATTTTGGGTAGTTGTCCTTCAAAGGAGTAAACTGCTTGCTAGAGATATTTTACCCAAGTGATATTTTGGTATTATTGTCACTTGAATTTTAACCCATTAAGGATATTCCTATATATTCTCATCCAAATGGCACAATGGAAACATCTCTCTTACTATGGGTAATAATTTGGTGATATGAATCTCTAGAATGGCTAGTTCCCTTGATGCACTCTTTGAAACACTCTCCTATTTATCAACTTTGTATGAAAAGGGTTAAGAAGACAAAATGATAAAAATAAAAGGTGATGAAACAATATTTAATTTCCACCTAATGATTGAAATTATACTATTTAGATAAAAATAAATCCTTCTTCACACAAAACTCATAACATAAGATAGATTGTTACATCAATGTTTCATAAGCTAGGTTTAAAAGGTATTATGATACTTAAGAGGGTAATTAATTATTCCTTCACATAATATAGTCATGAAAAAATTATAATACACTTATAAACTTTAAATATAAAACTAAAAAATACCTATAACAATTACTCTTCTACACACTTGGTGAACAATCAAGGATAACATGCCAAAAAAGATCATCTTCTACTAGACAAGACCAACAAGATTACAACAAAATTCAATTATACAGCATATAAGTAGGAAAATTAACTTATTTTATTTCTTAAAGAGATATTTAAGTACAAAATTGGCCAAGGTTTCACCATCAACCAATGGAGGCTACTCAAAAGAGCCAAAAAGGTCAATATTTATAACATTTGAGAGAGGGGTGAGACAAGGGAAGTCCAAAGGTCACTTGGACACATATAAATCTAATAAAAGAGGTTAAATTTTCATGATAAAGATATGTTAAAGGAACCATGCAATTTTATGTGGTCAAAATGTCCATACAAGTCATGAAACTTATGAAAAATGGCATGAAACTCCTCATTCTAGCTCAGAAAACAACCTTCATGATTTTGACCTATTTGAACATCCCAAAGCTAACTAGGGATAGATATGATGATTGTTATGAGAGTTAAGTCTTTCATACATGCCTCTCCATGCATTGGTTATAGTCTTACTCTTCTAGAAACTCTTGGAAGGATTCCATCATTGTCTATAGTCTAAAAATCTCCTTTTTTTGTCACCCCTCACACTTGGCCTCAAAATTAGCATAATTTTTTTATGAAAATCAATGGGAGGGAGTGTGTTAAATTTTTAAATACCTTAAATTTCCCTATATTTCTTATTTTCACCTTAAAATAACATCCACTTAAGGTTTTCACACTTCTCACCCTTATGTTCATTATGCCAATTTTGACTAGCTGATATGAGAGCTCTAGTTTGGATAATTTGGAGTTTTTTATTGGAATAAAATGACCATATTGAGTTATTAAAATTTCATATCTTCCTATAAAACTTTATTTCATCTTTAGACCTCTTCTAGAACCTATAAAACACATAAAATGGTTAAAAATACCCTATTTTACACCTTATCTGTACAATTCCATATAGCTAAAAAGTATTGGAAGTATTATAAGTGAGTCATATAATTTAAAATATATTTTATGGTCACACTATGTCATTTGGATAGCTCTCCAAGCTTAGTTTCTCCATTAGGTCTTGATTGAGGGTTTAGAAGGTTTTTAATAAATTTTTAGTGTTAAGCATTATTCATAAAGTTCTAACATTGAAATTTCTGATAAATGCCATAAAAATCATTTTAAGGGACCCTAATAACCCATACAAACTCCTTTGTTTCCCATGCAAACACTTATAGGATAAATGAACACTTGAAGTCACCCTGTCGAGCTTGTTTCTGCCTTTCTTGAAAGTTTGGAATCTCTCTAATCTAGAAGTAGCTTTCCAAAATGTTTCATTTCATTAAAAAATATTATATAGGCCTAATTTCATCTCCTTAACATGTCCCAATAAACTATATATCCAACCAAGATTTGGAAATGAAGATTGACCCCCAGTTGGCTTTACGTCCCTTTAAGGCCTAATGGGCTTAGCAAGCACCTTGCTAGTTTGGGATATTTGGACTAATATTTCATTTTTGGGATTATTTATTATTAATTTTAACATCTAATTAAATATTTCCTAACCATCACATAACCTACCAAGTACTCCTTTTCATCTTTTCCTCTCATTCACCAATTAGGCCTAGGGAAAGCTTGCCTAGTTAGACTGTGTGTAGGAGTATTTTGGTCATCTTGAGAGGTTTGAGCCTGACATGGTGTTCCCTATCACCTATTTTACTCTCATATATCTCAAAAAATTCTTATATAGGTTTCCAAAACCTTCCATCAAGTTCTTTATCCCTTTTGACCTCATTAGCTTACTTTGCTAAAACTTAATTTTCCTTAACTGACTGACCTTTGAGACAAAATAGTGAGGTATATCCCTATTATCCAAGTAAAAGTGAATATTTTAAGATTTTTTAAAGGTCATAATGATATTTTTTACCAATTTTTTTATATGTATTATTTTATTTAGGTGCCTAACTAGCTCAAAATGCCCAAAAAGGCCTTTAAAAAGCTTGTTTCCTACACCTTTTTCCTTCCACATAAGAATTATTCCTATAGGATAAATCAAAGATATTTATGCCTATTTATCATCTTAATTACATATAACTCATATTAATATTTTAATTCACTCAAAACACTTCTTCTCCCTAAGATTCTTCCTTTTTATTCATTGAGTAACATGGGTCTTCCAGCACCCCTGTACAGACTACTACCCTTGGCCAATAGGAAGAGTGTATGAGAATATTAAAGGGGTATTAGAGTGTGTGAAAATAATTAATTAATAAATAATTTATTTTCTCCATTTTATTTAAAATTTTATCTTAAGCCTACTCACCTCTTCCTTACCCTCACCAAGACTACACCCTGCCTCTAGGTGCATATAGGGTTTTAAGAGGTATGTGTAGACGTGTTTCATCATTGTAATATTATATGAAGATCATTATTAAAATAATATATGTGGTAAAATTATTTTTTTATCAATCTAAACTCCCTTTTAATCTCTACATGCACCTTGGTTTCTCAATTAAGTCTTTCCCTGCTAGACTGAGACACCCTATCCTTAAACTACTATAAGTACACATGAACTTCAAATGAGTTTGTGCCTAATATGTAGAGAATATACATTTAAACATGATAAATTTTTTATAACTTCTTATACACTATGTTTACCTTATATTCTCTTTGAGTTCATAATTGGGTTTCTTCTTGCTACGACTGTGACACCCATATCTATTGATTCCTATAGGTGTATATGGTTGTGTGTAGATAGTGAGCTTGATTATGATTATTGAGAACCTCTCTTGAACCCCATTTGGTCATTATATACATTATTAAACTTTCAATCAACCTAATATTCCTATCAAACACCACTTGGGTATCAAAATTTAGTCAATATCCTATACCCTATTATAGGTTTCCTTTTTTCCTGTGGACACCTCTAGGTGTCCATAAAGATTAAAAAAACCATATATCAACATCATGATGATGATCCTCAGGAATATTTTCACATAAATAAATCATAAGTATAATTATAACCATGATATGATGTTATTTTTTATCTTCTGAATGTCAATTATCACCCACACTTCAAAACTTGGAGATAAGATAACATGCTTTTAGTGTTTTTGAGGGCTACTTTGAGGCTTTCAACTCCCAGCTTTCACTGACTCTCTAGCCTCCATTCTTGGAATAGGTATTGTATATTATAGATATAAAAACATTCACCTCTTTATATTCTTTGAGACCCTTATTAAACATGTCAAAGGAGGTCCACAAGAACCCCTTGGACCTTTTTTTTGACCTTTTAGGGAAAGTTTATCAAAATTTAGTCTTTGCTCAACCAAGCTATCTTACTCCTTATTTTACCCTTTTAACACCTCATAAAAGTTTATCATTAATCATTCACATATTATTTGAAAAGTACCCTATAATTTTATAAATTCCCCATTTTAAGGCCTCTACAATTCTTAGGTACCACTTGTAGGTGGTCATCAATACACATAGTCAACAAATGTAAAACTTTGGAAAATATGAGAGATGGGTAGGTTTATGGCCATTATCATGTTTCCACCAAATGTCTCAATGCACCCTTATAAATATTATAATGTTTAAACCTATGTCAATATTCCTCCATCTCAACATGACATCAACAAAGGCTCCTGAAGGTTCATATAGGTTGTATGTAGGTAGGGTGTCTAGAATGGAGCCAAAAATGGATGAATGAGTCTTAAGACAACTCAAAACCATTTTAAACCTTAAATTATATTATTATCACCAATTTTTTCTTGAAAATAGTTCCAAAACATCTTTTTCAATGTGAAAATCACTTTCATATATATGGAATAGAGCGAGCATAGGTATCTCATGACTGTTTGGCATGGTGAATGAGCATGTGAACAAACTTGCACTTTAAAAAACATCTCAATGAAATATTTTCAAGTCTTGATGGATTGGAAAACTAATACTACCTAATTTACATTCCATTAACAAGTTGAACAAGCTCAAACATGCGACTACAAGTGAAGTTGGGCATGGTGTTGACTATGAGATATGGCAAGACTACAAGCTACTCAAAACATGATATGGTGAAACCAAAACATTAAAGGATGTAATAATATGACCCTATGAAATATATAATATCATTTAAAAAATACAAGATACCTCTATATGAAACCAACACTTTGAAAAAAATAACTTTGACATAGACTACACATGGTGGCACATTATGACAACATGGACTAACTTGACCATCAAAAAATTATGAAACATGAAAATAAGAATTGAGACAATATTATAAGGTATCAAAAATCCTATAGAGTCAACATCACCAATTTATTTTTATGTATTTGACCCAAATGGAGAAAAACCTATAGGGTGCATGAAATAGCTAGCAGGAAAGTACAATCAACTTCATGAGGATGGTTCATAAATCAAAATTGATAAATATTTGCAATATTACTATGGAAATAAATTTATTTGAGTTTAATATAAACTCCCATAAGCATTTGTCTTGAAACTTCTTGAGATGTTTGTATTAAACACAAACATGTAAGTCACTTTTATATGTCTAGAAATGCAAAAAAGAAGAAGAATCATTTTATATTTAAAATGGTATTTCTAGAGAAAAAAACTATATGACTCTTAATAATATTAAAATTCCTTCCATGATATTCTCCCACATGGCACACTTCCCCATGAGTTGTACAAGTGTCAAATACTCCCTTTTTCAATTAGATTCTCTAATTTTATTTACACAAACTAAAATATTCTGATGTAATTGACATAATTAATAGGTAACCTGACCTCTTAGATGTTTTAAAATAAAAAAATAACATATGATCACCTTGGAAACCATGCCACTTGCATTTATGAACCTTAAAAGCCCACTAAAAGACCCAAAATGACAAATAAACCTATTAGACCATGATTAAGGCTAAAAATATATTATATAACATCAAATTAAATATAATTTATCCTATGAAAAATATTTATACCCCTAAAAATCTAAAAAAACTAAGTTATTTACCTATAGGGGTCCAAGTTTGACCTAAAGGTCAAACTTTTTCAACAAAATAGTGACTCATATGGGTAGTATGCCTACTATACTAAGCACTAGTAGCCTTATCCTATCATGGACCAAGGGAGTCAATGAATTCTTGAATATAAATATCAAGGAATTTATTATTACACATACAAAATAACCACAACACACCAAGAAAATCAAGACAAAGCAAAGCACATACAAGACTCACACATGTGCATAAGCACTTAGGGAAAACAAGAAAAACAACAACTATGTACAATGAGAGAGGTAAATGTTAATCAAAATATTTGATATATATCCCATTTAATGGTCTATGAATCTCCTCTCCATCCAACTTTGAGATTTGGAAAGCATTATGTTGCTTGCATTGAGTGATGGCATAAGGACCACTCCATAAAGCATCAAACTTTGTGTATCTTCTAGGCTTAGCTCTATCTTCATCCTACTTTAGAATAATGTCTCCCTCTTGGAATTTTATTGGCATGGATTTCTTATCAAAGTGTCTCTTTTTTTGATCTTGATGAGCCCTAAGAGTTTTCATAGCTTGATCTCTTGTCTCTTCAAGCTCCATCAACTCACACAACCTGACTTCCATGCTTTCATTTTCCATCAACTCCAATTGATAAGTGAGATCCAAGGCTAGTAGCTCAAGTGAAATGGGTAGTCTATATTCTTTCCCATAAACAAGAGTACATGGTGAGTTTATAATTTCTCTCTTAGGGGTGATCCTATCATCCCAAAGAGCTATTTTCAACTTGGAATGCCAAGTCCTTTGGTTTTCCTCCATTATCCTCTTTATGATCTTGATTAGATTCTTATTGGTGGACTCAGCGAGTCCATTCCCTTTTGGATAATATTTGGAGGAAGTACTAAGGTAAATACCATGCCTTAATTCTCACTCACTTGTCCTCATTCCAAGGAAAGCTAATGTATTATCTAAAATTATTATTGAAGGAGCCCCAAACCTTATCACTATGCCTTTATAGAAATCTAAAGCTAAACTTTCATTTATTTATTTGAGAGCTATATCATACACCCATCTTTTCAAGTAATCTATAGCAATCAACACCCACTTGTGACTAGTAATAAAAGATGGGTTGATTAGGCCTATGAAATCTAGACCCCATTGCATAAAAGGTTGATCTAATTTTATTAAATGAAGAGGCAAGGTTGTAATATTTTGATCACCATCAAACAGAGTACATTTTTGACACTTCCTTACCCAAGCATGGGTGTCTTTGAACAAAGTAGGCCAAAAAATTCTAGCTCTCATAATTTTAGTAGCTATGGTTCTTGGAGGAAAGTGACCACTAGTTGGTCCATCATGAAACTCAAGAAATATTTTCTCAACCTGATTTGATTCAACACATCTCAATATCACACCTGATAATTCCTTCCTAAATAACACTCCATCAACAAGTATGTAAGGAATATTATAATATAAAGTACCTTCTTTTATCTCTATCTAAGCCTTATGGACACTCACCATTTTGAATAAAATAGATCATGTCTTGTGTCCAACTCCTCATTGATGAAGATTCAAATATCATAGGATCATTATGAAGTACTAAAATAACCTCTTTCTATTCTTTCAAATCTAAATCAAGGTGCTCACATAACCTCTTTCCTTTCACTAGTTTGGTTGTCTTTATTTCTACATCATACTCCATCACTTTTGTGATCCAACCATCCATTTTTTCATTCAAATATCTACTCAAAAGGAATTCCTTGACACTAAGATGATGTACTAATATATGAATCTTGTTTTTATGCAACATATGCCTAAACTTCTTTAGATTTATAAAAACTAAAAGTAATTGCTTCTCTACATAGGTGTATCTTACCTCATAGCCCTCTAATCCTTGACCAAAAAAAGAAATAGGTTGCTCTGAGCTCTCCTCATTTCATTGAGTGAGCATGGTATAAATTACCTCATCATTCCTAAATGTGTACAATTTGAAGTACTTTAAGAAATTAAGACTTGCAAGATTTGGAGATTGAGCATAACTTGTTTAATCTCTTCAAAACTCTCCTTCCTTATTCTTGTCCCAGTAAACACTTCATATTTCCTTTGCATAGAGGTTATAGGCTTTATTAAATTATAAAAATTAGGAGTGAAGCTCCTTGTGAAATTTATTTTTTCAAAGAAACTTTACAAACCTTTCTTATGTTTGGGTAAATCCAATGCCAAGATTGCACTCACCCTTTCAGGATCTATGGATAGGCCCTTCTTTGAGATAATGTGTCCTAAATTTTTCCTTCATGTATAGAAAACACATGATTATTTGGGTTGATATATATTCCAAACTCTCTACATCTCTCAAAAATATACCTAAGGTGATTCAAATGATCCTTTGCATCCTTAGAAAAAATTATGATATCATCAAGATACATGAATATAATGTCATTTATTAGACCTTCAAAATCCATATCCATTACACATTTAAATTTATCTCCAACATTATACAAGCCAAAATTCATTTTACTATAATCATATATACTCCGTTTAGTATAAAAGGCTATCTTATATTGGTCACTTTCCTTTACCAAAATCTGATTATACCCTGAGTATCCATCAAGGAGTGAGAACCTTTCACTACCTACCACAGCTTGAAAAATCTACTCCATGGAAGGAAGAGGCTAATTTTCCTTCAAAAAAACTCTATTCAAGTCCCTAAAATCAACACATAACCTGATTTCCCCATTCTTCTTCCTTATCGGGATTAAGTTTTCTAACCAAGATGAATGCTTAATAGGAAAAATGATCTTGGACTCAATTAACTTTGTAAGCTCCTTTATCATTAGAGGCACAATCTTAGGATTGATTGGCCTTTTTATTTTCTTGATAGGCTTCACATTATCATTTAGCTATATGGTATGTTGAGATAATTTTGGATCAAAACCTTTTAAATCACTATATTCCCATGTAAAGATATAAAATTCCTTGCATAACTCAATGAAAGAGTGTTTCTCTTCACTTGTACATACCTTCCCAAGAGCAAGAAACCTATCTTTAAATAATTTTAATCTTTCATATTTTTATTTATTATTAGACATGCATACTTTTTCCTTCATCAACTAATCATCATCATTGAATATACTCTCAAGTGTGACTAAGCCTTTACAGATCTTGTTTGTATTCAATTGTACAATCTACCCTACATATTACTCCTATAGTTTGGACTGATTCTTGGAAGTAAATTGATCCTCCTCTTATAGGAAAAGAGATATTTTTTGGTCACTATCAAACACTCTCCAATTAGTGGCCTTATTAGGTATGGAGGGCATTATAATCACCTCGAGATGTGGCTGGTTCTTATCTTCTCCTATCCCTTTTGGAACATCAAATTGAACTCTAATTGCTACCAACCTATCAACATGTTTTTTATCATCTCTTGGGATATATTCGATGTTGAATTATTGGAAATATTCCACAATATCCCACACTTTATGCTTATACGACTTAAGAAAAGAGTTCTTAGTCAAATTTTGGCCTCTTATTTGATTCACAACTAACTCACTATCATCATAAAATTGTAACTCTTTCACACCTCTTTTCCTATCCCATTCAAGGCTATGAATGAGGGCCTCATATTATACCACATTAAAATTATAAGAGAAGTGAAATCTAAATGTGTAATAATACCTTTCCTTGGATGGAGAAACCAACATTTCTCTACCACCTACCCCAACTTTGCTTTTAGACCTATCAAAGAATAGCTACCATAAACCATCCATGTTTTCATTTGGATCCATCAAGTTTGGAATGAAATATTCCTCCTCATGAATTAAATACACTCCAAGACTAGATTCCTCTATGAATTTTTAAGGATAGTTCTCATAATTCTCAACTCCCCATTCATCTAAAAACAAATTAGAAACTCCTTCAAGAGAATAAGTTAAAGATTGGTCCATGTGAAGTTCTTCCTCATTAAGAATTACATAATTAACATTTAAAAATTTAGGTATGTAAGGCTCTAAATGATTTTTATGAATAGGCTCTGATTTAATCTTCACCTTAGTACCATACTTTGTCCCAAAAAGTATATAAGACTAATTGGCTACCATGTATCCACCTATCTTGGTTGTAAACTCTCTTGACAAACAAAGAGAAAATTATGGGGGTAAATATACCACAACAACATAATTAGGAATGGAAAAATTAGTAAAATCATTTAAAATAAAATTCAAATACTTGAATACTCCCAAGGTCTTTTCTGGTGATCCATCTAATTATAGAACTCCTTTGGCCATTGGTTCATACTTGAGGCCTAGTTTATCCACTATTGACTTAGGCATATATCTATGATAAAATTGTGAACTAGGAAATAACCAATCATAAAAGATAGATAAAAGGGATGATTCTTATTATTTTTCTTCACTTGTCCATCAATGGGTTGAGTTTCATTCACCAAATCAACATTCTCACTCCTAGATAATCCAACTTGCTTACCTAGTCCTTGCAATTCCTTTTGAAGTGTATCTTTTTTATTATTATTATAAATGAATCCCATAATGAAATATTCATATGTAAATTATTAATCTAATCCAAAAATTTTATATAAGGATTTCTCACCTTGAAAGGCTCTTTGGAAGTACTAGTACCTTATGATGTAGCTTGTGGAGATGGATGTGTAGGAGCTACTTTTGAACCTTGAAATTTCTAATTATTATACACCTTAGGAGATGATTTAGACCCACCCAACATTGGACATGATTTAAGATTCAAAATAGGTCCTTTATTATCCCCTTGGGTCTCTTCAACAGCCCTCTTCTTAGACCTAGTGTTAAAGGATACACTAGAATTCACATTGCTTGAATTTCTCAAATGATTGATGGCACAAAAATCTCCCACCAAATGATTTATGAGAGTAGAATAAGATTTTTTTAATCCATTTTACATTCTATTTTTAATTTAAACCTCAAAAGTGTAAACTTTAGGTGTTTGACTACCTTGCATTATCATGGCTTGATTATGCATTTCATTGGCACATGCAACTTGGTCTTGATTTTGATCATAAGAAGGATAACATGGTTGTTCTTAAAAAAATTAATTTTGACTGGGAATAATAGCTTTAGAATATTATGGGTAATTAGGATTGTAACTTTAATAAGGTTTATCTTGAGTGATTTGACCTTGTCCTTGAGCATTACCTTGAAAAGGAGGCCTATTATTTGCCCAAACTGATTATAAGAATAGTATGGCCTATAAATTTGGTATTTTTCCATTTTGAGGGAAACCAATTCATTAGTAATTTTTTTATCAAACTCTTGACTTCATGGATCTCATTGGTAGGGGTAATAGAAAACTTTTCTTGACTAAGCAAAGGAGCCAAGGTATGTAATGCAACTTGACTATGAGGCTATAAATTAGGGAACAATTGCATTGGTGGTCTAGGAGTAATCTTTCCTAATTGAACAAGACAATTCTCATCATTAATGGCTATCTCATAGGCAAAAATTAGTGTATTTCCACCCATGGATTGGATCATCATGGATACATCACTATTCAATGCTTTTAGATAGTATAAGAAGGTATAATTTAGGGTGGGTCTCACAAGGGTTGGGATCCTATCCCATATCTTTTAGAATATAATGTTAAAATATTTCATAAAAACTTGAGGATCCCTCTTGATAGTGGTTAATTTCTTAGAAAGTGATAGCTAATAAATCTTATCTCCAAACCTCTTAGATAATAGATGTCATAGTTCATCCCATGAATCAATGGAATTTTTAGGTAGAGTCCCATACCAATCTAAAGCTTTCCCTTTGAAAGACAATGCCAATAATCCAATGGCTACATTCTCTTGAGTGATATTATGGATGCTGTAAAAGTTTTACATGTTCCTAATATGCTCAATGGGAGTGATAGGACCTTCACCACTAAAATATGGAACACTTTTAAGGGCTACTCCAGGAATTTGGTCATATTGAACAAGATCCAAAGGAGATGATCTAGTGAAATATACAAAATGAAAATGTATAGCCATATTAGAATGTATCACATGTGTATTATGGGTTGAGATAAGTATAAACTTGGAATTATTAGACACCAACTCCCTTGAATAAGGATGAGTATTCACAAATATGAATCTCTTGACAAAATACAAAGGTAATTGCAAAAACTCAAAAGGTGTACTTATAACACTAGACCTAGTCATCACTTTTGGCATGGAAATAAAGGAGTGATCAATAACTATAGAGTTAAAAACTTTATTTGAGTCACTAGGTACTAAATTTATATGTTCTTGTAGCTATAACTATGCCAAGACCAACACCAATCTTGGACAATCTTCTAGGACTTAGAGTCCCACTGGGCATGCTAAAAACTATTGTCACTTAGATTTTCACCCCTTGAGGATATTCTTATCTCTCCTCATCAAATTGATACAATGGAAACATCTCTCTTGCTATGGGTAACAATTTGGTGAGATAGATTTCTAGAAGGGCTAGTTCCCTTGATGCACTCTATAAAACACTCTCCTTTTTATCAACTTGGTATGAAAAGGTTTAAGAAGACAAACTAAGAAAACTAAAAGTTTATACACCAATATTTAATTTCTTCCTAATGACTAAAATTATACTACTTAGATCAAAACAAATCCTTCTTCACACAAAACTCACAACACATGATAGATTGATACATCAATGTTTCATAAGCTAGGTTCAAAAGGTATTTTGATACTTAGGAGGGTAATGAATGATTCCTTGGAAGAATGCAGTCATGAACCATTTCTAAGATACTTATACACTTAAAATATAACAATAAAAAAGACTTGTAACAATTACTCTTCTACACACTTGGTAAACAACAAAGGATAACATGCTAGAAAAGATCATCTTCTACTAGACAAGACCAATAAGATTTCAAACAAAATCAATTATATAGCATGTAAGTAGGAAAATTCACTTGTTTTATTTCTTCAAGAGACATTCAAGTAAAAAATATGCCAAGGTTTCACCATCAACCAATAGAGGTTGCTTAAAAGAGCCAAAATGGTCAATATTTATAGCATTTGAGAGAGGGGTGAGACAAGGGAAGTCCAAAGGTCACTTGGACACCTATAAATATAAGAAAAGAGGTTAAATTTTAATATAAATAGATGTTAAATTAACCATACAATGTTAGAAGGTCCAAATGTCCATAAAAGTCATGAAACTTATGAAAAATGACATGAAACTCCTCATTTTGGATTAAAAAATTACCTTCATGTGTTTAACCTATTTGAACATCCCATAGCTAACTAGGGATAGGTATGATGATTGGTATGAGATAGAAATATTTAATACATGCCTCTACACTCATTGGTTATAGTCTTACTCATTTAAAAACTCCTAATAGGAAGCCATCACTACCTACAGTCTAAAAAACTACTCTTTTCTATTACCCGTCACACTTGGCTTCAAAATTAGCATCTATTTTCCATGAAAATACATGGGAGGGAGTATATGACACTATTAAATACCATATATGGCCTTATACTACTTAGGTGCACCTTAAAAGGACATTCATTTGATGTTTTCATATTTCTCACCCTTATGTTCACTATGTTAGTTTTGACTGGCTAAGATGAGAGCTTTGGTTTGGACACTTAAGATTTTTTATCAAAATAAAATTACCAAAAGGATTTATTACAAGTCCATATATTTATCTCAAACTTAATTTCATCTTCAGACATCTTCTAGAACCTATAAAACACACATAATGGTAAAAAAATGCCTTATTTTCCACCTTATTTGTACAATTCTATATAGATTAAAAGTATGGGAGGAATCCTAACTGAATAATCTACAAGGTCTAATATATTTCATGGTCAAACTATGTCATCTATATATCTCTCCAAGCTTATTTTCTCCATCGGTTTTGACTAAGGGTTTAGTTGGGTTTTAGGCAATTTTTAGTCTTAAGCATTATTCATAAAGTTCTAATAGTGAAATTTCCAAAAAATGACACAAAACTGATGTTAAGTGACCCTAATAACCCCTCCAAAATCCTTTTGTTCCCATACAAATTCTTAGAGGAGATATGAACTCTTGAAGTCAATCCATCAAGCTTATTTTTGCCTTTCATGCATGCTTGGACTTTCTCTAAGCTAAAATTAGATTTCCCATAGGTTTCCTTTCATTCCAAAATCTTATACAGGTCTAGTTACATCTCCTTAACATTTCCCAATTAACTATATATCCTTCCAATATTTTTAAATGAAGATGGACCCCCATTTAGCTCTAGGTCCCTTTAAGGCCTAATAGGCTTAGTAGGTACCTTGCTAGTTTGGGCTATCTAGATTGATATTTCATGGGTTTTATGATGTATTATGTATTTTAACACCGAATTAAATCTTTCATAACCATCACATAACCTACAAAGTACTCTTTTTCATCTTCTCCTCTCATTCACCAACTAGGCCTAATAAAAGCTTGCCTAGTTGGATTGTGTGCATAGGTATTTTGGTCATATTGAGATTTATGAGCCTGACCTAGTGTTAAATATCACCTATTTTCCTCTCATATATCTCAAAACATGATTCTAGAGGTTTCAAAAACCTTCCATCAAGTTATTTATCCCTTTTGACCTCATTAGCTTGTTTAGCTAAAACTTGATTTTCCTTGATTGACTAACCTTTGAGAAAAAATAGTGAGCTATATCCATATTCTCCAAGGAAAAATAAATAATTTTTTAGTGTTTAAATTTCATAATGAGACTTTTTACCAAATTTTTTATTTGGATTCCTTGATTTAGGTACCTAACCAACTGAAAATGCCCAAAAAGGCCTCTAAAACCCCTGTTTCCTGCACCTTTTTCCTTCCACCTAATAATGATTCATATATGATAAATCCAAGATGTTTAGGAATCTTAAGAATTTTAATTATCTAAAAATAATTATTATTAATATTTTATTCAACTTAAAAAACTTCTTCTCCTTAATATTCTTCTTTTCTATTAATTGAGTAACATGGGTCTTTTAGCTCACCTGTGCAAACTGCTAACCTTGGCCAATAAGAAGAGTGGATGAACATATTTAAGGGGTATTTTATTATGTTTAAACCATTAATTAATAAATAATGAATCACATAAATTTTATGGAAAACCTTCTCTTAATCCTACTCACCTCTTACTTTACCCTCACCAAGATTGCACCCTACATGTAACTACATACAGGGTTCTAAGAGGTATGTGTAGAATTGTTTCATCATTATAAGAGTCTATGAAGTTCATTATGAAACTAATGGAGGTGGTCACATGATTTTTTTATCAATACAAACTCCATTTTACCCTCTACATTCACCTTGGTTTCTCAATTGAGTCCTTCCTTACTAAATTGAGATACCCTATCCTTAGACTACTATAGGTACACATAAACTTTAAATGAGTTTGTTCCTAATATGGAGATAATATCCATTGAACCATGAGAAAATTTTGATAACTTATTATACATTTTTTTTACCTTTTATGCTCTTTGATTTCATAACTGGGTTTCTTCTTACCATGACTAAGACACCCTTATCTATTGATTCATGTAGGTGTATATGGTTGTGTGTAGATAGTGAGCTTGGTTATGATGCTTGAGAACCTCCATTGAACCCCATTTGGTTATTATATACAATTTTTAACTTTAAATCAACCTGATAGTCATAAAACACCACTTGGGCATCAAAATTAAGTCACTATCCTATACCCTACTGTAGGTTTCCTTTTTTCCTATAGATGGACACTTGTAGGTGTCTATAAAGATTGAAAAAACCATATATCAACATTATGAAAATGATCCTAAAGAATATTTTCACATAAATCAATAAAAATTATAATTATAACCATGATATTATTTTTTGTTTTCTCTTTTGAATGTCAATTTTCACCCACACTTCAAAACATGTAGATAAGACATCATGCATTCAATGTTTTTGAGGGCCACTTTGAGGTTTTTAACTCCCACCTTGCACTGATCCTATGGCCTCCATTCTTGGTAAAAGTATTTTATATTATATATATCACAACATTAAACTCTTTATATTATTTTATACACTTATAAAACATGTCATATGAGGTCCACAAGAACCCCTTGGACCTCTATTTTGACATTTTAGGGAAAGTTTCCTAGAATTTAGTCTTTGCTCAACCAAGTTGTCTTACTCCTTATTTTGCCTTTTTAACACCTCCTAAAAGTTTTTAATGAATCCTTAACATTATATAATTTTAAAATTACCTTATAATTTTATAAATTCCCCATCTTAAGGCCTCCATAATTTTGAGGTACCACCTATAGGTGGTCATCAATACACATAGGTAGCAAATGTAGAACATTGGGCAATATGAGATATGGGTAGGTTTATGATCATTATCATGTTTCCAAAGAATTTATCAATGAACCATTATCAATATTATAAGTTTAAAACCTATGTCAAGCTTCCCTCTCTTAGCATGACATCATCAAATGCTCCTCTAGGTGCATATAGGTTGTATGTAGGCATGGTGTATAGAATGGAGTAAAAAATGGATGAATGGGTCTTGCGACAAATAAAAACCATTTAAAACCTTTTATTAAATTAATTAACCAAGGGTATCTTTAAAATAATTTCAAAACATCTTTTTCAACATGAAAATCACCTACATATATATGGAATAGAGCGAACAAAGGTATCTCATGGCTATTTGGCATGGTGAATGAGCATGTGATTAAAATTTCACTTTCAAAAACATATAAATGAAATATTATCAATTAATAATGGATTTTATAAATAATACACCCTAATTACCATTCTATGAACAAGTTGAACAAGCTCAAACATGTGACTACAAGTGAAGTTAGGCATGGAGTTGACTATGAGAGATGGCAAAACTATAAGCTACTCAAAACATGATATGGTGAAACTAAAACATATAAGGAGGTATTAATATTACCTTAAGACATATATGACATAATTTTATGACTACATGAGACCTATATAGGAAACCAACACTCTACAAATAAGGACTTTGACTGAGATTACACATGGTGGCACCTTCCTATATTATGGACTAAATTACTCATTAAAACCTTATGAAACATGAAAATAAGAATTTATACCATATAAAAAGGTATAAAAAATCCTATGGAGTCAACATCACCAACTATTTCATATTGATTTAACCAAAATGGATCAAAATATATAGGGTGCATGAAATAACTAGTAGAAAAGTACATTCAACTTCATGAGGATGGTTCATAAATAATAATTGATCAATAATTTCACTATTTAAATGTAAATTAAGTTTTATAAGTTTAATATCAACTCATATAATCATTTATCCTAAAACCTCTTGAGCTATTTGTACTAGGTACAAACCTATAGGTCACTTCTGTATGTCTAGAAATGCAAAAAAGAAGCAAGTTGATTTTGGATTTAAAATAGAAATTATAGATTAAAAAAATCTTTATATTATTTTTATGAATATTAAAATTCCTTCCATGACCTTCTCCCATATGGCACACTTCCCCATGAGTCATACAAGTGCCAAATGTTCCTTTTTTCAGTTGGATTCTTGAATTTTAGTTAAACAACCTTCAATATTCTAATGCAAATGACATCCTTGATATGTAACCTGAAATATTGAACATTGTAAAGGAAAAAAAGACACATTTGAACCTTGAGAACCATGACACTTGCATTTATGACCCTTAAAATCCCACTAAAAAACTCAAAATGACAAATAAACCTATTAGACCATGATTAATGCTAAAAATTCATTACATAACATAAAATGAACTATAATATATCCTATGAAAAATATTTATACCCCTAAACATCTAAAAACCTATTTTTTTACCTACAGGTGTCCAAGTTTTCCCTAATAGTCAAACTTGGTTAACAGGTATCCCAAATTATCTTGATGCTAGGTTAGACATGGATAAGTCTATATAATTTTAGAGGTTTACCTTTATGAGGGAAAATCGTAGAGCACAAGAAGGTTAATAATAGGGTAAATGGGTGGTTTTGAGAGATAATGACCATGCAATTCCATCTGATTAGGGATGGAAAGTATCCATGAGAACCATGTCATGGGTAGAGCCATTATATCCATATTTAGGATTAGGCTATGACTATGACAGTTAATCACATGGTTATATGTTTTAATCAATTTTCCTTAAGGGGATATGATGAAGTTTTGAATAAGTTAAAAATATTATAAATCAAGGTATGAGCTTAAGTTAGACAAAAGGTGAGATTGATCCTTGTTTAATAAAATAAAGGATGGAAGTACAAAGCATTGAGAGGCTCAAGTTCTAGTTTACCTTCAAGAGAGGAAAAATGATAAGCTCCTAATCCATGATTTTGGGTTATGATGTAGGTTCTAAGCCAATTAAAATAAAACTTGCCTTGCTTACTTTTCTCCATATTGGTCACATGTTGATTTTCTTCTAGGATGAGGTCTCTAATGTTGAATTATCATTCTTTTAGGTGCTTGTTATAAGTGTGATTGAATAAGTCTTGATAGATGCAAAGATGGTTAAGCACAGTTAGGTATCACTTATCAAGTAAATTAATACATGCCAAACACTCTTGATGATAGTCACTCTTAAAAATTATGTCCTATAAGGATATGTGAAGATAGGGAATTTGGACTTCAAAAGGCAAGACCACCTTTGCTCTGAAGACTAGAGAGAAAGGGGTATCACCCGTAGAGGTTTAAATGCTAATGTGATAGGTGCATAAAGTAAAGGGATGTTCAAGTGTTAATCCTAACTAGAAGCATTAACCATTTTGGTTAACATCTTATTGAGGGTTTTGTTATAGGCTTTTGCTTATCCACTTACTTGTGGATGATAAGGTACGTACAAGCTTAACTCGATTCCAAATGCATCATAAATACCTTGGACTTGTTTTTTTTTTAAATATTTTCCATTATCAGTGACGGTCTTATGGGGAACATTGAAATGATAGATGATATGATGATTAATAAAGCTGATTATCTTGTTGGCTTTGGTTGAAATGAGAGAATTAGCCTCCACCCACTTGGTGAAATACTTAGTGGTGGTGATGATGGAGTGGTGTTGTTATGAAGAATGAAGATTGATTTCCCTAATAAAATAAAGTCCCCATTGTGAGAATGGCTAAAAATCCTTAGATATTTGAAGGCCATGGGTCAACACATGATGTAAATTAGCATGTTATTGACATTTAACACACTTTTTCACATAATCACAATAATCTTGGTTGAGGGTGGGCCACCAGTAGCCAAGGTGAAGGATATGTTTAGTGATATATAGACCACTAAAGTTTCCCCCATGGATTGTATCATGTGTTTCCTTGATAGCATGGGAAGCTTCATGACTATATAGGCAACAAATAAAGAGACTGTTTAAATCATGTTTGTAAAAGATTACCCCTAGTATGGTATAATGAGAGGTACTCTAAATAAAGGTTGTTTAAGCATTCTTAGAGATGTTGAGAGGAATGATGTCAAGGTTGAGGTAGTCAAAGGTTTTGTCATACCAAATGTCAGATGGAGATTCTTCCATACTAAAAATGGTAGGGAGGGAAGATTGGATATAATAGGGTGTGATAAAATAATGAATGGTGATCTTTGGTGTGATAAAATAATGAATTGAAAGGCATAGATGGGATTTGGGAAGTAAGGGTAACCATTGTATCTACTAATTTATTGGTAGATCATGGAATAAATTGGATAAGGTAATGATCAAATGATACCTAGAGTACATCTAATAACAATTTTTACTATTTTAAAATATCATTATTACATTGATAGGATCTATTGATCTATTTGACCACAAGTTGAGAATCACCAAAGACACTGATCATCTTAATTCCCAAGGATAGAGAATTTTGGAGACCTATTACTAGGGATTCATACTTAGCCATATTCTTGGTACACTCAAAATCAAGACTAAAATAAAGAGGAAGAGGTTCACCATCGAGGGGGATGAGAATAACTTTGTCACCCCCACCATTCTGGTTATTCAAACCATCAAAAAACATGGTCATTTAGTAGGTGATGTCCTCATAAAAAAGAGTAATAATAGACTCATCCAAAAATTCAAGAGGAAGTGGTTGGTTGTCTGGAAAAGGAGCTTCAACTAGTTGATCAGTGACAACTTTCCCTTTAATCAACTTCTACTAGAGGAACTCAAGGTTAAACTCAGCTAAGAGCATGAGCCACTTAGCCATATGCTAGTTTTAGTATGGTTTAGAGTACATGTAATTGAGTGGGTCAGTGTTAGTGATGGCAAAGGTTTTGTGATTAAGGAGTTAATGATGAAGTTTGGAAGCCATAAAGACTAAGATGAGGTAAAGCTTCTTGGTATGGGTATACTAAGTCTCATACTCTATAAGGGTTTGACTTATATAATAGACAACTTGCTCTTTATTTTATTTATCATGGTGAATAACCATTACCCCTAAGGAGTGGTTAATGGTAGAGATGTAAATGTAGAAGGGTTGATCCTCTTTAGGAGGGATAAGAATGGGAAAAGAAATAAATTACTCTTTGAGTGAATCAAATATTCATTGATAGTCCTTAATCCACTTAAAATATGTCTCTTTTGAGAAGATGGTGAAAGGGTTGACATCTATCTAACAACTGAGAGTTGAAGTAATGGATGTATTGGAGCTTCCCTTGTAGGCTATAGAGATACTTAAGGTGGATTAGAGGTGGAATTTCATGGTACTTTTAATTTGGTGGGGTCTACTTTGATTCCTTGAATAAAAATGATAAAGCCAAGAATATTTCTAGATAGGACCCCAAAAACACATTTCTTGGGGTTGAGTCAGACATGGAAATTGATTAGGCACTCGAAGATAATTTTGATAACTTTAGATGATCCTTACAATATTTAAATTTCCCAAGGAGATCATCTACATAGTCCTCTATGATTTTACAGATGAGATCATGGAAGATGTAGGTCATCACATGCTAGTAGGTTACTCCAACATTATTTAGACTAAATGACATGACCCTATACTAAAAGGTCCCCCATAGGGTGATGAAAGAAATTTTATGCTGATCTTTAGGGGAAATAAAGATCTCATTATATCTTAGAAACCATCTATGAGAGATAACATCTCATGGTTGGCTATGAAATAAATAATTTGGTTGATGATAGTCAAAGGGAATTCATCCTTTGGACAAGCAAGGTTGAGGTCATGATAGCCAACATAGATTCAAAATCCCCCTATGGGTTTATTGTTGGGAATAATATTAGAAACCCATTGGGGGTAGTCAATGGATTGGATGAATTTGATAGATAAGAGGCACTGAATCTCTTCTTTGACTAGGAGGAAGATATGAGGGTGCATCCCAAAAAGCTTTTATCTAACATGCTTAGAGTTAGGATGGATGATGATGTTGTAGAGAGATATAGAAGGGTCGATTATGGACATATCTTGATAGGATAAAGAAAATTTTATGCTTTGGTCAAGAAGGAAGGAAGGGTAGTCCAGTTGCTTTAAGGTATCTAAGGATTGACCAATATTTATAATGTGAGGGTTATCCTAAGTACCCAAGTTAACATCGATAGTGGATTCATTCAACATGGTTTGGTTTTCAAGAGGAAGGTATTTTTAGATAGAAGAATCCCCTGTACTAAGATAGGTGAGAATAGAATCATCATCTTGATGTTGGATGGTGTGGATGGTAGGAGAATCATTTTTTACCATGTCAAGATGAATTAGAGGAAAGGTTTTAGTTTGGCTACCCTTTTGATAGGTCAGGGGACCCAAACTAATGGTATTAACTAAAAAAAGTTAGAAGGGATGGTTTCAAAATCCTTAAAATTTGAAAGATATGGGGTTAGTGAGGATGGAATGTCTTCCTCAATGGTGGTGATAGGTTTGGGTGAATTGGTGGTTTATTTTGGTGGGATAAACCCAAGGCCAAATAGCTCACAAAGTTTTTGGATTTTGATCAAAGGTAACTCATGGGGTCTATTTTCATAATGACTAAGGCTAAATCCCTTTTAGGCACACTTGTGAATGTACAATTTAGCAAATTCTAGTTTGTCCAAATAGGAAAAATTAGAGGTAAATGGTCAGGTAAAAGAGGTGGTGGAGGAAGCAAGAAGTAGATGATTAAGTCCCCCATAGATGAAATTGTTTTTGTGGTTGGTAACCTTGAAATGAATGATAATTCTGCTATTGGGATCATAAATAAGATTATGATCAAGATTCCCATACTTTTGATGAGTAGGGAGGGCATCCAAAACCAAAATATGATATTCCCCTAGTGAGAGATGTTATAACATAAGTTCCAAGGGGTCATCTATGGGGATCTAAGAAGAAGGGATACATGAGCTATTTAAAGCTTCATCAATGATAGGGGTGGATTTATTATTGGCTGATAGTGAGGTGGATGAGAGGGGAATAAGAACATCATTGGGCCTATATGTCATGTTGTAAGATACAAAAGGACTTGGGTTAGCTTGTATGGTAATGACCTAACCCTTATGTTAAAACTTGACACATCAATGCAAGGTAGATTGGACACAACTCATGAAGTGAATATAAGGGTATCTAAATAAGATCTATTAGAACTTGCCTTTCATGATGTAGAAGAGCTCTAAAAGTGTGTGAGGTCCCAAGTGGATGTGGAAAATGATTCTTCCCAAGGTTTTGGCCATAGTATCATTAAAGGAATGGAGGACTGTTATGGTTTCCAGTCATAAGCATGAGAGGAGATAATGTTAATACTAGGTCCCACATCAATCATCACTCTTTTTATGTAGGTTTTATTGATGTATGTAGTGATTAAGAAGGGAGGATTAGGATTTTAAAGATGAATAGAAGTTATTTTTGAATCCTTAAATGTGATAAGGATAGAAAGATGAAGAGGTCTAATGAAGGCTATAAGAGGTTGAGGATCTTTGGATTATACCTCTATAGATTTCAAGGCCTCTATCAATGCTTAGTAGTGATGGGGTGAGGTTTTGATTAGTTTATATAGGCTCATCTTCACCATTGTTTTGTGAAGCTATTTCAGTACTTGCTAGATAGATTCTAAAGGGCTGGAAGGAGAGGCATCCAAAATAGATATTTTGGGTTTTGGTGAAGGAGAAGGTGAAGGTGCTTGAGTCTAGTTGGAAGGTTAAGGGGTGGAAATTTATGTCCATGGAATGAAAATTTGGCCTTTCCCTTATCATTTTTTTGGTCCCAAGATCGGGTGACCATATGGATATTATGGATGAGGGGAAGTATTAGGATATAAGGTTGCTTAAATTCCTCCTCACTCTTAGATGAGAGTGTGAGAGTGGGTAAGTGTTGGATAAGATCATTTTATGGTTGGGTTGATAAAGGTTTTAAGTGACTTTCATATCATAGTATATCATCCTCATCCAATAAGTTATGGATAAGTGCTTCGAGAGCTTTTCATTTCTTTATGTTGTGTCTAGGTGTCATGTGGTATGAGTAGATTAAACTGTCATTGAACCAAGATGGTCTAAGAATTGAAGGGTCAAAGGGTTTGATAGGTTGTAGGTTTAAGGAAGAAGTATGTAACAACCTTTTTAAAAAATTTGAGAAATATTCGAGAAAAGGTGTTAAGGGCGATGGGATTTTGGCTTTTAGGGTGGGAGCCTTTTTATAGTAGGCTCACCATGGAAGTTATGGGTGTTAAAATAGTTTTGATAGGTGGGTCTAAGTGGGATTTATTGGTGTTGAATGGTTTTGAAGTGGAAGCTTTAAAGGTACAATATTTGGAGGTGGATGATTGAGATGATGAAGGTTTTGAGATATGTGGGTAGGTAGAGGTAGATAGTTTGGTTTAAAATGATGGGGAATTTAATGTTTTGGAGGGGGTAGGTAAAGGTAAAATAAAATGAGGAAGTTTAGTTTGGGTAGTTTTTGGAGGTTTTGACTTCTTTATAGAGGGATGAGCTCTTAAGATAGAAGTATGGGGTCTCAAGATAGAAGGTAAGAGGGAAGTGGGTAGTATGGTTCTAGTTCTAGGTGGGAGTTTGGGTGGATCCACTTTTTTGGTTGGTTTAGTTAAGGTTGTTTTTGTTGGACTAGATGGGTTTAAGTATAACTTAAAATATGGGTGGATAAGGATAGGAATTTGAATTACCCCTAGGTTCTTGATAGGTTTAATTAAAGAGGTGTGATGTGATTTGATAATTTTGGATGGAGGTGGTTTGGATGGTTCCCCCATGGTTTCAAAAGGAGAGGTGTTTGATGAAGGGGTTAAGGTGATGATTGGTTTAATGGTAGATGTGATTGAATATGGGGTGGATGAAGGTGAGGTTGAAGGTTCATGATTATTTTTATAGGGGAACCCAAGATGGTACCAAAAGGTGGCTCAATCCGTATTGGGTTGAGAAGATAATTTTAAGCTTTGGACTAGTCTACAGAAGGGTTTGTAAGTTGGTTTGGTTATTTCAGCAAAAATTTAAAATATTAGGCCCATAGGTTGAGGTAATGGAATGGTTTCTTCACCCTTTCCTTTTATGAAAGTTTCCAAGGTTTATGACGATGTTTCCTCCATGGAAGGAGTAGATAAGGTGATCTCTCTTTGTGGAATGGTTTTCAAAGAGAGAGTGGATGGTTACATGATGGGGAAGAAGGTATGATGGAAATGGTTTCCCCCATTAGTATTTATATCAAAGGAAAGGTGGTTAAGTATGTTATCTCATCAAGTGAAGGAAAGGAGGTGGTTGCTTCCTTTTTTTAGGTATCCAAAGGAATGGAGGGTGATTCCACCACTTCAATAAATGGAGTGGAGAAAGAGGTAGTGGTTTCCTCAATTATAGGTTCACTGATAATTACATTTATCATATATAATTCATGGGCATGAGATGATTCTAGTTTGTTTTCATCATGGTAGGTATAAGGGGCATGACTAGGAAAATATTGTCAAAATATGTTGAGTGATTGATAAGAGGGTACATTGGGATTGCCCAATGCAAGTTCTCCCTTATCAATCAAGTTTTAGACAATGGTTTTAAAGGTGTTACACCTACTAATGTCATGTCTAATGACATGGTGTAGATAACATATATTAATCTTATTGCACCAACTAGGCATAGGGAAAGAAGAATAAAATTATTGAGGAGGTTTGATGGGGGGGTTGTATGATGTTGGCTTTGAGAAAATTATCCAAAACTAGAGCATATGACTCCCCTAGTAGAGTGTATTGTTTTTGGGTATTCTACTTTTGATTTTAGGTTTGTTTATTAGAGGATTTAGAGGAGTTGGTTTGGTTGGGTTGGTTGATAACCAAAGGTATAACCATTTTAAGGACAACTATGTATATGGCTACCTTTGGTTTATTATTAGGGTGGTTAGATTTCCTGGTGGTTCTAGATGGGGAAGGGTCATTGGATTTGAAGCTAGAGTTTTTATTTCTTAGTTTCAACTTCCACTCATCTATGGATCTAATTTATAGTTTGCATGCCATGGTGAAATCCTCATCAAAAATTTTAAAGGTTTAAACCTGTAGAGTGGGGGTGATGTATTTGGCACAAGCCTAAGAGAAAATTTCAATCAACTCAGGTTAGGGCAAAGAGAAAGAGATTTGATTGATAAGACCTCACCATCGAGCTACAGAATTTACAATTGATTCATCATCAAATTTCTTGGTGGAGTAGAGGTTAGTGATGGAGACATTCTTAGATATGAATTAAATTGTGATGCGTTTTGGTTTGCACACATACCATGTTTTGAGTGTTCAAGTGGTAGGGACCTAACCATTGGTGGTCAAGGTGACCTTCGATGGTCATAATGACTGTCAAAGATCAAGGGTAAAATATCAAGTGGGGTAAAAAGATAGGTTAGTGGGTTGGTTTAGCTAGTTAGCTAACTTGACTCAGGTTCATGGTTAGAGGTTGAGTAATGGCCTATTATAGGGGTGTTTTAACATCTAGAACCATTGTATGTGGTTTTCTAGTGTCTAAACTACTCACTATTATGTGTGGAAGTAAAAATTACTTCCTTAATAGTTGGGATAATTGACATATTTTCTCCCAAGGTGTTTTACATAACTGGGTCTAAACCCTGATTTTCTTAGCTTGTTAACTCAAGTAAGACTCCTATTGAAGGAACTAATTTAATAATATTTACATTTGACATGTTCATATAATTAAAGTTATGTGATAGGTTTTGATATGTTTGGTATGATGTATGAATTTGAATTAAGTGGTCCTCCATGAGGCCCTTTTGTGTGACAAGCATACAAGGATATTGATATGAAATCGACATAATGGCATTAGGGTTCCTAGAAGAGGCATGCTCATTATTATAATTTTAAGACATGTTGTAAGGACCTCTTACTAGAATTGGTAAGTTTTCATGGGGAAATTATGTCAAAAACTTATCCCCTACCTCTATAGCTTTATTTAAGACCTCGTCCTTTTTTGCTAGTAAGTTATGATAAACTAGATAAGGGTCATATGTTAGTGGAATTTTAATGTAATAAGGTTGATATTAGAATTTTTTTGTAACCAAAGGTATGTTATCTAAATATTGAGCCATTTTTTTTGGTCCTACTCTAAGTATGGAGGTGTGCTAACCAAATAATGGGCCAAAGGATCTTGACTCTATTCCCCTAATTGAGTTTTGGAAGGTGGATAAGTATCCATCTCCCAAACAACATCATCTTCATAAGGGTCTTTAACAAAGTCCTCTTGTGTGACAACATTTCCATTTCTTGGATTATATAGGAATCCACTACATGTATAGTGAGACATGGTTAAATCAATGGCAAATGTTTCATGATAATAGGGTTTAGAGTTCTAAAAACTCTAAAAAAGAATAAAAGGTTCAAAATAGGTATAACTTGTTAAAAGGGAAGGAGCTATATCTCTAAAATGTCTATACTAAGGCTTGGTAAAAATAGTATAACATCAAATGTCTCACACAAATAAGTTCAAGTAAAAAAGAACTAAAAACAAGATGCCAAAGATGTTCCAAATAGGTCTAAACTAGGAAAAGTAAAAGTTGTTAGGTATTTTGGCCAAATGTAGCATCAAAAGTTAGGCTCAAACAAGGCATGTGCTTGGAATCATGACCAAAATCAACATCAAAATCTAGACTTGAAACAAAGGGGTGATTTTAATCTAACAAACTTGGAACATTTTGTCATAAATGAGGAACTCAATCATAGACATAAAAATGATAAAATTAGTATGGGGCACTAAACAAAGGACACTTGGAGATAAACTGATTCTTCTAAAATAAAGGCACAAACAATATAGTTTTCAAATTTTGGGTCAAAAATTAACCTAATTTATGAAACCCAAAGGAGAAAGATCTATGTATCATCCCCTACGAGATGAGGCCTAAATAGAAATCAATCAATGTTTGGATCTGAACTTGTAAAATTTAATTTAAAAATAAACTTAGGAAAATGTAGGATTTTTTTGACCAACAAGCTAGACAAATTTGAATATCATCATGACACTAAAAAAAAATCCCACAAGACACATGTGACTAGTTTTAAACCATGGCAACATGGACACAAGACAAGACATGTCTATTAAAGAATTTTAGTAGCATAATAGTTTTAGCACTCTCAAAAGGAATAAACAATCTTTTATTTCAAATACTTATAAGGCTCAAAAATTTAATTTCTTTGGGAAACATAACATTACCCATTTCAATTAAGTGACACACACAATGTTTTTGACACAAAAAGTCTAAGTTAAAGCAAGGTGTCAAATAGACAACATAACACCTCATTAAACAATGGAGTGGTGTGGACACAAGACTCATTTTGGCATGGTATAAACAAACACAAGTTTTAGACTCAAATAACCAAGTAATAAAGGGAAAAATGTTAAATATAACTAAGTATATTATCCTAGATCCTAACAAAGTATGGAAATATGGGGTTGACTAAAACTTACAATTTATGACCATATAGATTGATCCCAAGTATGGATAACACAAGAGAAGCATCATGTCAATTGATTTTATACCTATCAACTTACTATGTAAAGTTCTATTCCTTTTCATAATGATTCCATCCATGGACTTCTTTGTGGAATCCCCTAGTTGACTAGACCTAACTTAGGCCTTTATTTTTAAAGGAGAGGTTAGCTACTCAACCCCTTGGCTCTTAAAGTATGCATACCCTATCATACAGTGGGGTTGAAACACTACTAAAAGATGAATCCTTGGGTCAATGCTTCACTAAATAACTCATGAAGAGGCAATGACCTCCCCTTTACAAGCCAAATTGCATGAAAATAAAACTAAGTGGAAAGATTTTAGGGTTGCATTTAGATCACCCAAATCATGTGGGTTTTGGGGAGAGACTAGAAAAATTTATTTCCATGCCTTGGACTAGGTAAAAATGCAATGAAAAGTAACTTTTATTCACCCAAGTTCCCTATAGGGGATGGGTGGAGAGCATACATGCAATATTCCTTTTGAAAAAACAAACAAGAAAGTTTAAACAAACATTTCCAATGAGTTTAAAATCTAAATGAGTGTTAATTTGTGTACTAATTAAAATGTTTGCTTAAGTTCTTTTAATTGACCTCTTGGCTTAAGTGCAAAAACTTTGAAATAAATTGCACAACACAAATTAAGCAAAACCACCTAGGTTTATTTTAAGCCCTAAAATATAAATGTTCAAGATTTTGCCTAATTCATTTTTAAACACCAAAATGAAGTGTTCAAGACTTAAGAATTCATTTTAAGCACCAAAAATGAAGTGTTAAAAAAATTAACAATTCTAATTACTTTTAAATACCAAAGATCAAATGTTCAAGATTTAGCCAAATTTATTTTGGCACCAAAATGAAGTGTGAATGACTTAGATAATACTTTTAAACACCTAAAATGAAATGTTAAAACTATTTAAAATTGTAATTTTGTGTTCCAATCAAGCCCTGGCCCTGCAAGGGTTAGATAGTATCTTTCTACTTAGAATCAATATCAATGGTGAGAAAATAAAATTTCAAAACATAGCTCTCAGGGTTTTATTTTAAAAACATAGAGACCAACATCAGTCAGAACTAACTGATGTCATTTATAAGGTGATCTATGTTAGTTGATCTCATAGATAATGAATGATGAATATAAATAATTGATACCGATCAATTAAGATCAATGTCAATCACTTGTGAACTCAAAGACAAAACCAACATGAGATAAAAATATTAGTCAATGGTTATCTAAAAACATCTCAAAACCTGAAACACAATGATTAAGAAAATAGTTTAAATGCTAATCAAACCAAAAAACAATAGTTATGCTTGATAAAAAGATTCAGAATCAAAGTTTTGACACTGTGTTTTTTTCCTACAACTTGACTAATGATAGTCACCCAAAACTGAGCTAAGTTAAATAAAACTAATGATAGTTTGGTAGAACTAATGTCAGTTATACCTGATTGATGTTGGTCTTTATGTAGATATGAGTTAATTCAAATATTAAAAATACAAAAAAACAAAGATAATACTATAATTTTGAATATATTCAAGCATCCATTTTATGATTTATGAGTTATATCTTCGTCTCCTTGGTAGGTGGGGTGCTCATGGTCCCACCAGGCATGCCATTTATGATCTTAAGAATTTGACTCGAGAGAGTAGGTTAGATCAAGTGTTAGTTTTCATATAAAATAATGAAATAAACACACTAACAAATGTAACATCTCTAGGCCTAGATCATAGGGGAGCTTGGTGAACAAATAAAAATTAAAAACACAGCTAAAATTCAAAAGAAATAAGATCTCTTACCTTCTTTGAATTTCCAAATGATGTGTTTGTTTGAATTGCATGGTTTGTGCTCAAAACATCTTTGGCAAATGGAGTTATGTGGCTCCTTCTCTCATTGTCACCATGGTTGTCTTGCTTTATATGACTTTATATTGATGCTTTATTGATGTAGCTTGATGGTTTATCTTGTGATTTTGACATTATAATGCTATATCTATGAATCATGCACCAAATCCTGTATTATAACATTACTATGCTCAATTTCTTCAAATAAAGAGGTCTAAACTTGTATTTATAGATTTAGAAGTGAACCCCAACTCAAGGTGAGTTAAGGTGTAGTTATATCTTGGAATGAGTTCAAACCTAACCTTAGTGAGTCAATTAACCCTAGTAGAGTTAAAATGTGTCAAATGATCATGATTAGAAATGAATAGGTATGTTTGAGATATTTAGGGTTTTTGACAACTCACAAAAGGGTAATTATGAATTCGTAGGATATTCTTGATTTTTTAATTTCCTTTTTTGTTAATTCATTAGTTGCTCATGGTTAATTCAACTATGTATTTGATTAGGTTTAAAATTTTAATTAATTTTGTTCAGGTATTTTAGCATTTCTAATCTTTTGAATTAATTGCATGTGTGCACTTGCCCCATTTAATAGGTTTATTGGCCAAATTGCATGTTTTAGATGTTTTAAGATGATTGAAGATGAATCCATGAGAGGTTAATGTTGTTTATGGTATGATACCCCAATTAAGGATGTCTTAATGGGATTTAGAGCTTTGATGATTAATGCACAATCAGATTTGGGATGTATAGTGATTTATGGGATTTATTTACAATGGTTATTATAAATCAGTCTTAAGTCTAGTGTGAAGGAATTGGTGGCTAGTTTTAGGTGTTTATAAGAGCTGGTCCTTTGAATTAGGTCTAATAGCCTAAAGGACATCCTAGAAGCAAGGATGGCTAATCAAAAAGATCAAGGTGGTTTCTCTACAAGTAAGGCTCCATTTTTCAATGGAACTAATTATGATTTTTGAGAATCATAATGAGGACATATATTATGATAATAGGCCATGACATATGGTAGTTAGTTATGGAAAGATACACTCCACCTCCTACACCACCAACTGATGTACTAGGCAAGAAGGAAAGTGAGGGAAATTCCAAGGCAATGAATGAAATTTTATGTGGCCTATTAGAGGTAGAGTTTTTGAAGGTGATATACTATTAGTCATCTAAGGTGATATGGTAAAAATTGAAAACTATCTATAAAGGAGATGCCAAGGTGAAGATGGCCTAGTTTTAGACCCACCAAAGATAGTTTGAAAGTCTGAATATGAATGAAGATGAAACCATTACATCTTACCTATTGAAGTTTGATGAAGTTATCAATGCCATTAGAAGATTAGGAGAATAATTAAAAGAGTATATAGATTTTAAAAGGTATTGAGATCACTAACTCCTAAGTTTGATTCTAAGGTGTTTATAGTATAAGATATGCAAGATTTAGACAAGCTAGAGATGGGTAGGATTCATGGCATTTTGATTGCCTATTAGATGAGAATAAATGAGGTAAGACCTCCTAATAAGTAATTTTCTTTTAAATATAATAATAATTCAAAATCTAAGAAAGTAAAAAAATAAGGAATGTTCAAATGTTGATGATGATCAACTAATAGCCATGTTTGCAAGGAAATAGAGGTTTGGCTCTGGTAAGTACAAGGGTAAGTTACCCTTTAAATATTTTAACTATGGTAAGATTGGTCACTTTACATCTAAGTGTCCTAATATGGATAATATTGAGCATGATGAATAACATGATGAACATCATGGAGATGAAAAGAAGGTCTATAAGCTTTACAAGAATAAAAAATATTTCAAGAAGTATGAAGGTAAAAAAGGGCCATTCAATAATAAAATAAGTTTCTATACCATAATAGATAACTCATTGAGGTAAGTGACACAAAAACATCTAAGACTGATGATGACAATAATGAACATGAACATGGAAATAATGAAACCTTATTCATAGCTATAGAAATAGGCAATGAGGGTTGCTCAAATAAAAAAGTCCTTATGATTGATGAAGAATTAGAAGAAGAAGAAGAAGCTAAAGTGAACCTTGAGGCAAAATTGGTGAGTGCTCTAGAGGAATTTAAGTTATAAACAAGAAAGAATCACAAACTAAGATCATTAGCTAAGGACTATGAAGAGCATATTGGTGTGTTTGAGAAGAGATTGAGTAACACATCCAAGGAGTATGATGAGATCATCAATTAGATTGAATCAAAAATGGAGATAGCCACTACAAGCCTAAAGTATAAAGAGGAAGGATACACCAAGTATATAAATAAAATGAAATATTTGAGAGTTGAGTTGGACCAAAAATCTAGAATTTGAATACTTATGAGAGGTTTGAAAGGATCACTGAGGCTCTAGTTAATATCTTGAGCATTTAAAAGTTTGTAAGTGAGAAGACAAGTCTTGGTTTCAAAGAAGACCAAAAGGAGGTAGCTCAAGTCAAGGAGAAGGATAATGAGGACAATAAGGTCAACATGAAAAGACCAATTAGACAACCTAATGATATTAGGTATGTTAATTCATTAAATGGTTATTTTTATGCTTGCAATTAGTTTGGTTGTAAAGCAAGAGAGTGTAGAAGACTCTCTAAAAATGAATATGTATAGGATTATGAAAGTAATCATAAATCAAGAGGTATCTATAAAGATATTTTTTATAGTTTTCATAATGAGGGGCACATTGAAACATTATGTCCTAATAAAGGTAGAAGGCCATCAAGTCAAAAGAAGAGAATTAAACCCCCTAGAGTGCAAGAGAAAAGGCAAATAAATGTGTAAACCAAATATAATAAAGATTATTCATGATCAATCTATGAGCTTAAATGGATTTTTTGCTATGGTACAACATACTTGAAATCAGAATTCAAGTTAAGAATGTCTTTTTTCAACTCATATTAATGATCAAATAGTTGATTAATAGGTCAAACCTATAGTGGAAATCAAGCCTAAAAGGATACTAAAGGATATTCAATCTTGTGAGAGCATGGAGATGTAGGAATCTCTTGAGCTTGTGTTATTTTAGTGCCCTATGGAAAGGGGTGACTCCATTAGGATTCATGAAGACACTCTTTAGTTAGTAGAAGCATGGTGAAAGCTTGGTTTAAGGGGGAGCTATTTAGGTTTTTGACTAAGCTTGATCTATGTTGAGAAGTGTTCTTGCAATATAAGTTTATTTTAATGAGGTATGCATGATGTAAGGGGAAACATGTTCCTTTAATGTTTCATATTCTATATTGAGCCTTTGTTACAAGAAGGTGTGATTCTAGATGGAAGTTTGTGGAAGACCACTTGTCATTATTGTCAAAGGGGGAGAAATTTAAATAAAATAGATTGACAAAACTAAGGGAGATGAGAATTATCAAATTGAATAATGTTTTACCATCAGTGAGAAAGGGGGAGTTTGTTTAGAAGTGTTGTCATTGATCTCAAGATTGATGTCATTAATGTCAAGGTTGATGTAATTGATGTCAAGGTGCATCTAGTGAATATTAATGGTGAGTGGTATTTGAGGCATGATCTTTCATGTTTGATGTGACAAGGAAGCCATGTGATAATGGGATAATTTGAAGGCAACCTAATGTATTTCTATTGAGAGAGAATTTGAAGGAAACTTAATGGTTTTTCTGTTGGTTATTGTCAAGGTTATTGAAGTGGTGTGAGAGTAATATCTAATGAATATTATTATTTGATAGAATCATTAAGGTTTTTACATTTGTGTGAGAGTATTATCTGATGAATTTTATTATTTGATATCAGCATTGAGGTAAGTATGATTGAGTACTAGTCCTTGAGTACAAAGTGTCTTAATAATCCTAGTCATAACAAGCATAGTCATATCATGAGAATGTGCATAGTGATATTGAATAGGTATGTGTAGAGGTGTGACATTTTTTGAGGATAATTTAAGGCATATAATCAATTTTTATAAGCATGAAAGATTTTTTAATATCAATTATCAAGTTTAAAGTCTTTGAAAAGCTTAGTCATGGCATGTAAAGTCCAAGTGAGAAGGTTTGAGCATGGTGGCTTGATGATATGGATGTAAAGAGGCATAATAGGATATTTTAGGTTTATTTAACATGTATGGGATTAATTATATCACTAATGAGTGTCTCAAGGTGAGCATACATGGGTAGGACTTTCAGACCTAGTCTGTAACTAAACCATTCCTAGACCTTGCCCCACCTAATGAGGCATCATGATCTATTTTTAAGGCATATGAAGGATGTAGTGAAATATTTAATCATGAGAGAGGTTTATTTATTATTTTATATAAGTGAAAAAAACATGGAAAGAGGCATGAAGGTCAGTTTTAAAGTCTAATGTGATTTGTAGGTCAAGGTTTAAATGAGGAAAGAGAGAGAGTGTGGCCTAATGGGGTATGAGGTTATATTTCAAAGGAAATTATGGATATGTGAGTGTTTTTATAGGTATTATATGTTTTTTTAATAATCTTCACAAAATTTGAAGTCATGGTTTGCAAGAAAAGGCATGAAAAATGGTTTTGAGGTGTCTCAAGTGCACAAAATGAAGGGTTCTCAACCCAAAAAGGATTGTATTGTGTTTGTTAGCTCATAAAACCTATGAATGGGAACCTAAGATATTAATGGTATATGGGTAATTGTATTAACTCAAAATTCCAAGAATTAATTTTTGTATTAAGGGGTTAAGCTTTATGAATGATTACTAATAGTTGAAGATGGTTTAAACCCTCAAAGAACCCTAATAGTGACCTGATATGAAGGACTTTGTTATAATGTGATCATAATGTTTTTTCATGTAAAGATAAATTATTTTATTTTGTATTCACCTCTACTGAGTACCTCTAAGAGTGATTGGTTTATCAGGTATATAAGCAAACCTTATAGGAAAGTACATATTTCTCAGAGATTTGTTGTAGCAGTTAGAGTTGAATAAGTTAAAGTATGAAAAAGGATGAAGGTTGAATTTTTATAATTTTATTTTATTTCCATTGTGTTTTTTGGGCAGGTTTTTTCCCTTAGGTGTTCTAAATTGGTCATTCAAGACAACCTGTCACTAACAAGACTAATAGTGCAAATAGTGAGAAACCCAAGTAGAAGTGAGAAGAGGTTTAGGAATTGTTATCTTGGAATAAGGATGAATAAAAGTTAATGGATATGTTTTTAAATAATTTTAAGACATTTTAATGTTGGATATAAGTTTGGGAGAGCATTATATATTACAAAATGTTGGTCATAAATTGACTTATCTAGCTCAATGAGGTATGTGTATAATGAGATCAGGAGATTGGTCTACAAGACTAATATTTACATTTGACCATGTTTTATTTATATATAATAATTTTATAATGATATGATAGGATAATATAAACTCATCATAAGTCTCTAAAATTGGTCATATAGGTGTTGAATGTTATTATCATCATGACTATGCTTTAAGGTAAACTAGCAGTTCTAGGTAAGCAAGTTGTAATGATGACTTTAAGACTCAATGCTTTGAGTTTAAGTATCTAAATTACATTAGGTTTATATTTTGGAATTATATGTCTTATAAAATCTTTTAATAATGTGTTATAGATAGTGAAAGTGGTTGAAATGTTAAAGCCAAAATGGTATGTTTGGTTTTGGATTGACTGTGTGAAGTGAGATCAAAAGATTGGTCTAAAAGACCAATAATTGACATTAGACTTTATGTTTTTTATATTTTATAATGGTATATATATGTAAAAGGATAAATTTAAATTATAATATATTATGGTAAATTTTCTTTTAGGTGTTTAATATCAAGTTTCTCATGACTAGGTTTTGGAGTGTTCTGATAGTTTTAAGTGGGCTATTTGTAGAGAAGGGTTTGAGTGTTTTAACCCTGAGTTGTGAAGTATAAGTAATATATTTATGACCCTAAGGTAATATATATTATTTATATGTTATTTATTACCTTTTTTTAATCTAATTTGTGTTTAATATTTAGTAGTTCAATATAGACTTCATGTATATGTAAAGGCCTAATTATGAACATTGTTAATGGCATGCTTCAAGTGGTGGTTGAAGCTAAAAGGTGTTATAGAGCCTAGATGAGATTATAAAGGGTATATTTGAGTTTCATATGATATTTTCCTACCATTTTATGTATTTTAATGTGTTCCAAATAAAGCAAAGTGTAATGTGTCCTAAAGTAGACCTAATGGGATTAGGTCTCCATGGGACCTAAAGATGAAATAAGGCCTAATTGAGGTATGTTAGACCTAAAAGGACCCAAATGACATTTTATTTATGTTTATAATATGTATTAATATAAATTTAATGGTTTACCCAAGAGTTTAAGGATATTTGGCTGACTAAAAAGTATATGAGCAAGAGGTTTGTGTATATACAAGGTAGTTTTAGGCATATTGGTCAGTATGGAGAACAAGTGACTAACATAGAACATTGTTAAGTAGAGTAAGGTCTTGTATAAAATTTTAGGAATGTATAGTAACTATCATGAATTTTTATATAGATTATATGTATGAGGATCAAGGTCATACGACCTAATCATTCCTAAAAAGACCTAATTGAACAAATATACCTAAAAGGTAGTATGAGAGAGCTACAAGTGTGAAGAGATGAAGAGGTGGTCATCATAATTTGGTTGAGAAACAAGGTGTCATAAAGGTGATCAAATAAATCATGTTTATAATTTATTTTTGAGTCATCTAGGGGGTTGGTGCCTCCTTATAAGTTGGTGCTTATTAAAGCCTAGCTGAGTTGGTGCTTAGCTAGTTGGGGTTGGTGCTCCATGTGAAGTAGGTGTTTCACTAAATTTTATTTTTATCTTATAAGACTATAGTATATTTTCATATATAATTGTGTTTTCTTCCCCTTGAGGTTTTCCCACATATATTATGTGTTCTTATGTTTCATACTTATGTGGATAGATGTTTTTGCTTGCTAGATCTATATGCTTGTTTAAATGGTTCATGATTACTTCTATGAAATGTTAGAGGTACAATAACTAAGAGGGGGGTTTAAAATAGTGATAAAATATAATTAAATTCAATTCCAAACTCTTAAACATAAATCATGCATAAACTTTATCAATAATCACAAACATGATAACACATAAATCCAAAGCATACATAAGAGCATACATCACATGAACACATCATATATGTGGGAAACCCTCTTGGGGTATAAAACACACTAAACCTTGTAAGGTGGGATATATCCTTATAATAAAAAGATTCAAAATTTAGACCAGAAATGACTGATCAAGGAACACCCATCCCTTAGTTTAGTGAGACACCAATCCCATAAGGAGCACATGCCCTTGTCTAGATGAGTACCCATAACAACTAGACCTTTATCAAGCTTTAGCTTGAAAGGAGGAACCAACCCCATAAGAAAAAAACCACCCACTCATCTACCTAAACATATCACCTTGAAAACTTGTTGCTACTATTCAACTAATGATGATCACCTTTATTTACACTCTTCACCTCCAATATCTCTAAAGTTGCCTCTAGGGACAACTTGCTAAAACTACCTCTTCTAGGCTCATTATGTCCAATGATCTATTTTTCCTCCTACATAAAATTTATTAGATAAACATTTCTTATCTTTCTCAAACTTTGATGGTCTTAATTGACCTATCCACACACAACTAACACAATTAGTTTAATTGTTTAGACCTTGTACTTATACCACTCTCTTCCTTTAACCCATCTTGGTTGGCCAATATTCTTTAAATGTTTGAAACACATTTTAAATAGGTCATTATAAATTTTATATGTAATAAACACACACTCCTAATGTTTTACAATACCTCATTATCCCCAAACCACCATTAGTTCTTGGTGAGACCTAAACAATTAGGCCTTCATACTCACATGTTATATGTGAGACCACTTGTACCACCTTCATCCTTTAATAATTATTAAAAGACATAAAATTTCTCCAATAGACCCTTTATCACTTTAATATGGGTACATTATACCTAAAACACCAAATAATCACTCAAACCTATAATATGGTCTCCTCACTCTTTAGGCCTTCATACATAAAAAAGCACAGTCTCAAATTTCTAAAGCAACTACTCAAATATTTCACATAACCATATGATTATATCACATTTTTTTAACCCTTTAGGACATTAAAAAACATCCATTGTTTTTTAAACTTCAAAACAAGTTCTAAGAACTTAAATCAACTCTCTCAGAATGACCACTTAGATTGGTCATAAATAGTCAAAATACAATTATACTATTTTGACTATCCATAATTGATCAAGCAAAAACTATGAAAACCAATGCCTTATCATAAGATTTAGAGACTTATATAGCATCTCCATACTTATTTTATTCCTTCACTCTACTCAAATAACCTTTAACTTACTGCTATAAGATGGTCACTCAAAATACCAGTGCATTCAACAAACACAGTCAACTTATAAGCATTAGTTCATACTAAAGATGGATTGGTCAAACCTCCAACATCCACATAGATGGTATTCATGAATCCTATAACACTATAAAATATTTATTTAATTTTTAAACATCAAAATACCATCAAAAATTTTCAATTAGCCTTCTCAAGTCACTTATAGAACATGGTCAAACACATAGTCAACTTTGAATCTCAGTAACTTTGACTATACAAACATTCAAATGTTATAAGTAGATGTGCCTTGAAGTCCTTTAAATTTTTTTTAATACATGAATAAATTCATATTGGATCAAATGATATATCTTAAAAACTATATAATGGATTTCCCTTATTAATTTGAATATTCAAATTCCAATGGTCACTATGTTAATGATAAACATTGGACACCCTGGCATCATCTCATGCCCCTTGAAAATTTTTAACAAATTTGCTTCATTTATTTCCTTAGTAGTATCCTATTATTTATTTTTAAATGATGACCATAGATCTTCAACATAGTCATCTATGATTGTGCCACTTGGTAGCTATGTGTGCCTTATATGCACATTAACTATCAGACTCAATGCACTCCATCGATCTCCATCTATACAAAAACTCACACATCATTGATCATCTATCCAATATCTATGATTATGAAACATGTCACTACCATTTTTAATCTTTACTATTTGAATTTGAACCATGCTATTGGATCCTTATCTAGTCAAATTAAATGTTCACCATTAGATCTTTGACCTAATTAAACGCTCATAGTAGATCTTCGATAATGTAAATTTGGCTAAGTATGGGAACTTATTAAACTATGTTGAAATCTACCTAAGGAGACAAATTTTGACTTCTATAAATTTTTATATTCTTAATTTCTAGACCTAAAACTTGAACCATATGATCTCCTCACATATGAGAATCCATCCATGTATCAAACTACTCTTGCAACCTTCACATGTGTGAAATATGACATCATCAAATTACTTACTTAACCTTATCTATCAAGATGAATACTTGATCATAGACATTCATATGATTACTCTAATTAATTCCATTCACTTCCATAAGCATTCCAAGCACTCATAACAATTTATAGGGTCTCTATAATATGTCCATACCATCAATTGACTATCGAAGTCGAACACTGTAGAACTATGAAAGAACATTGAAGGACATTGAAGCATAATTTTTCATTGTCAATATAACACACATGCAACCTTATCAAAAACCTTGGTCAACTTAGATACATCATTGACAAACCTCCAATAATATTCCCCTTTGTCATTGATGTTAAACACCAATACAAAGCTTATGCTGAGATTCTATCTCTCTCTTCAAGCACTTTCTTTACCTTTGACACAATGACAAAGTGGGATTAACTCCTGATCTTGTGGACCTAAAAAGACTTAAAGAACCAATAATAGGAAAGGACCACCTCTAAAAGATGACATAAACTCCCCTAACATTATTCTTACCTCTTCTTACCTTGAGCTTCTCAAAACATGCTTCATGACTACACTCTTATTTGATCATACATAGCTTCTATGAAGACAAAACATAAAACAACATAAAAAATTGCATGAAATTACCTTAAAAACGTGAAAAGGGACTCCCCCTAAGTCACTTGAGCTTACACACTCTTTTGATCATATTTATACCATTTACAAAACTCCCCTTTTGTTTATGCATGAGGATTCAATACATTGTCAAAGCACCTAACTTCATTTGATTAAGTCATCATATAAATATGTTTTAAATCAAAACTATAGTATATATATTCATATCTCCATCATGACTAAGGCATTTCACATATGCTCCTCCTTACATCATGCACATCTCTTCAAGACTTTCAAACTATCTGAGTTAACTCCCCCTAACCCCATACTTCACCTAGATCATGACATCTTCAATAGGACTTCTTAATAACTATATATTCTATCAACTCTTCAACACATCCTTGATTAGACAACTATAAACATCCATTCCCTACTTGTATAAATTTCATATATAGCTTCATTCTTTGCCATATTGACCAATTAGACCATCTATCGAAGATTGACCAAAACTTTGACTTTAGGATCACTGTCTTTGAATATATCTTCTAGATTATTCCATCATAATGCTTTGGAGTAGTTACATAAAACTCATTACCCCCCCTTAATGAAGCACATTTTTAAATGATATTCTTGTCTTGAAATATAAATCAAAACATAACTGGCATCCACCATTCTTCCTTTTCCTTATCAAGTGTCTCCTTGAAGGCTAGATAGAGATACCCTGACCCATAATATCCTAGAACAATGTGAAACCATTACCTTCCCATAACTCCTCATATTCCTTATCCTCCTTGGTCATCTAATACTGGTAGTTCTTCTTCTTTTTAGGCCTAATAAAATCAACAAGCTAATCCACTACAATATTCTCCTTTTATTCTAATATTGAATTGACAACATATGGAGACAACAAAGATTCATGACATACCTTTTCATTTGAAGAAAGAACCTCATCACTAGGCATCAAAAAATTATTTGAATGAAACTTTCTCAACAATAGTAGTGTGTTCTCTTACATCCAAACATACCTCAGAACGAGTCTCAAGTAGCACCTTGGTCTTTTCTTTGAGCTCAACTTGAAATGACTTTTGATTCTTCTTTTCTATTTGGATAGATGACACATTATCTTGGCATTTCTAAACCTTCTTCATATTTGATTCCTCTTTTTCTTTAACACACAGTCCACCTTGATCTTTTAGCTCAACTGAATTAATTTTCTTGGTCTTTACTTCCTTAAGATTCCATATCAAGGATTGACCTTTCTTGAGCACACTAGGATGTTCATGAGCATGATTATGACATGATAACTTTATTTTATAATATCTTTCAATATGACCAACTTGATGACAACAAAAATAAGTAACATCATTCATACCTTCTACTTGATAAATATTATAAATCTTAGTAAACATACCATCTTGTCTCTTAGGTTCATTATGCTCAAACTTGACTATCTTAGGTATCCATACCTAGGTTAGTCTTTTTTCATGCATTCTGGGGTAGAATCTAGTAATATTTCCCATGTCATGACAATTATATTAGACTACATTATCTATACCTCTAGTTGACTAGATTCTCTTCCTTCTATAGTTTCTTGCCTTATGACTAAAAAGCTTACATGCAAAATAGTTACCATGAAACATCCATTCCCTACTTGAGCACACTAGGATGTTCATGAACTATATATTCTATCAACTCTTCAACACATTTCTGATTAGACAACTAGAAACATCCATTCCATACTTGTATACATTTCATATATAGCTTCATTCTTTGCCATATTGACCAATTAGACCATCTATCAAAGATTAACCAAAACTTTGACTTTAGGATCACTGTCCTTGAATATACTCCCCCTAACCCCATACTTCACCTAGATCATGACATCTTCAATAGGACTTCTCAATAAACTATATATTCTATCAACTCTTCAACACATCCTTGATTAGAAAACTATAAACATCCATTCCCTACTTGTATACATTTCATATATAGCTTCATTCTTTGCCATATTGACCAATTAGACCATCTATCAAAGATTGACCAAAACTTTGACTTTAGGATCATTGTCCTTGAATATATCTTCTAGATTATTCCATCATAATGCTTTAGAGTAGTTACATAAGACTAATTACCCCCCCCCCTTAATGAAGCACATCTCTAAATGATATTCTTGTCTTGAAATATCAATCAAAACATAACTGGCATCCACCATTCTTCCTTTTCCTTATCAAGTGTCTCCTTGAAGGCTAGATAGAGATACCCTGACCCATAATATCTTAGAACAATGTGAAACCATGACTTTCCCATAACTCCTCATATTATTTATCCTCCTTGGTCATCTAATACTGGTAGTTCTTCTTCTTCTTAGGCTTAATAAAATCAACAAGCTAATCCACTACAATATTCTCATTTTATTCTAATATTGAATTGACAACATATGGAGACAATAAAGATTCATGACATACCTTTTCATCTGAAGAAAGAACCTCATCACTAGGCATCAAAAATTTATATTCTTTGAATGAAACTTTCTCAACAATAGCAGTGTGTTCTCTTACATCCAAACATACCTCAGAACTAGTCTCAACTAGCACCTTGGTCTTTTCTTTGAGCTCAACTTGAAATAACTTTTGATTCTTCTTTTCTATTTGGATAGATGACACATTCTCTTGGAATTTCTAAATCTTCTTCATATTTGATTCCTATTTTTCTTTAACACATACTCCACCTTGATCTTTTAGCTCAACTGAATTAATTTTCTTGGTCTTTACTTCCTTAAGATTCCATACCAAGGATTGACCTTTCTTGAGCACACTAGGATGTTCATGAGCATGCTTATGACATGATAACTTTATTTTATAATATCTTTCAATATGACCAACTCGATGACAACAAAAACAAGTAACATCATTCATACCTTCTGCTTGATAAATATTATAAATCTTAGTAAACATACCATCTTGTCTCTTAGGTTCATTATGCTCAAACTTGACTATCTTAGGTATCCATAACTAGGTTAGTCTTTTTGCATGCATTCTGGGGTAGAATCTAGTAATATTTCCCATGTCATGACAATTATATTACTACATTATCCATACCTCTAGTTGACTAGATTCTCTTCCTTTTATAGTTTCTTACCTTATGACTAAAAAGCTTACATGCAAAGTAGTTACCATGAAATGAACTTTCATACCTTATAGCATTTGGTTCCCTGATAGGTCTTATCATGTTGCACTTGGTATTTGTATCCTTCTTGTCTTGAGATGACCTCTCTTACTCTTTCTCAACCTTGTTTACCTTGACAATAAATTGCTCTTTCTCATCTTTCAATGAATCTAGATTGTTTTTTTATTGAATGCTCTCATCCTCTTTAGCTCTCATAATTAAACTTATAGCCTCTAACTAAATTCTAAGAACTTGGATAGTCTCCTTATCCTTATTATCTTCTTTAACCATTTCATCCTTCAATCTACATGATTTTTCTTCAATAATATGTATATAATCAATATTAGACTTCAACTCATCATGTTCACCTTGTTTTGAACTCAGCATGGCATTTGTCTCTTCTAATTAAGTCTTGAGATGTCTGCATTCTTCCTCTTTTGAACTTAGATTTGTCTTTGTAACCCTTACTTGATCCTCAAGAATGTTTATCTTATCTTTATCATATTTCTATCTTGAACTTGCCTTCAAAGATTCTAACTCCTTATTGAGCTTCATGTACTCATCTATAATAGCCTTAAAGTTTGAGGCCATGATCTTACTCTGAGATTCTTCTTGATCATACTCTCTCACCTTACCTTTTTACTTATAAAATAATGCCTTGAGATGATTTTAATTTTATTCACTTGATTTTATACATGCATAAGTAACCTCCAATTGAGCATTTGGATCCTTATTCTCTCTTTTTTATTGCTTAACCATTTATAGTTTGGATCACCTTCAAGTGGTTAAACTTGTAATGAAATTCCTACTTTGATACCAATTATTAGAGGTATAATCACTAAAGGTAAATAAATGATGCAAAATAATCTAATTAAATTCCAAACTCTTAAACATTCAACATACATTAACTTGATCAAGCACCATAAACATGAAATAACATACATCCAAATCATACATAAGAGCATACATCACATGAACACATCATATATATAGGAAACCCTCTTGGGGGATAAAACTCACTAAAACCTACAAGATGGACTATAGTATTATAATAAAATATACAACATTTAAACTAGCATTGACTGATCAAGGAACACCATCCCTTAGTTTAGTGAGACACTAATCCCACAAGCAGTAACTACCCCTATCTAGTTGAGCACCCACAACAACTAAACCTTTAACAAAATTTACCTTTCAAGGAGGAACCAAACCCCTAGGAAACCAATAACCTACTTATCTACCTAAGAAAATAACCTTTAACACCTATTGCTACTCTTCAACTAATGATTCTATTTACACTCTTCACCTCTAATCTCTCTGAAGCTACCTATAGGGATAACTTTCTCAAACTTCCTTTTCTAGGCTCATTATGTCCAATGACCTATGTATCATCCTAAATCAACTTGATTGGATAAAAATGTCTGATATTTCTCAAAATATGATGGTCCTAACTAACTTATAACTTCTCTTTTAATGTTTCTCTTCTTCACTTCACACACAACCAACATAATTAGTCCAATTAGAACTTGTACTTATACCACTCTCTTCCTTTAACCCATCTTTGTTAGCCAAGATTATTTACATATTTGAAACACCTTTTAAATATGTATTTAAAAATTTTACATGTAATAACCACACACTCATAAGGTTAGTTAATACCCAATTACCCCCAAACCACCATTAGGTCTTGGTGAGACCTAAAATAATTAGGCCTTCGTACTCACACATTACATGTGAGATTAATTGGACCACATTCATCATTTAACAATTATTCAAATACATAAAAAATATCTCCAATATACCATTTCTCACTCTCATATGGTTCCATCCTACTTTTAATACTAACTCAAAACTCTAACCTACCAATTAGGTCTCCTCACTCTATAAGCCTTTATACACAAAAAGCACAGTCTCAAACTTTTGAAGTAGCTACTCAAATATTTCACATATACATATGATTAGATAAAATATTTGAACCCTTATGGACCTATAAAACACATCCATGTGATTTAAACACTTCAACATATGCACTAAGCACTTACATCAACTCTCTCAGAATGACCACCTAGACTAGTCATATACAGTCAAAATATAGTTATACTATTTTTACTCTCCATAACTAATTAGGGGGAAAATATGACAACCAATGACTAATAATAATCCTTATAGACATATATAAAATCTCCATGCTTATTTTATTCCTTAAATATATTCAAAAAACCTTTAACTTACCTCTATATGATGGTCACTTAAATTGTCAGTGTATTCAACAAAAACACTCAACTTCTAAGCATTTGTTCATAATAAATATGGATTGGTAAAACCTAAAATATCCAAAAAATTGTCTTAATTCAGTATATAACACTATCCAATAGTTCTTTCATTTTGAAACATCAAAATACCATTAAAAAATCTTTAATTATCCTTCTCAGGTCACTTGTAGAACATGGTCAAACACATAATTAACTTTTAATTTCATTAAATTTGACTATATGAACATTAAAACCTTCTAACTAGATTATATATATGAATACTTAAGTTATTTACAACTTTTATTTTTACTACATTAATAAATTCATCCTAGATCAAAAGATATAGCTTAAAAACTATAGACTTGTTTTCCCTCATTAATTTAAATATTCAAATTCCAATTATCACTATGTTAATGCTAAACATTAAACACTTTGACATAATCTCATGCTGCCTACAAAAAAAAAATTCACTCCATCGATATCCTTAGAAGTAGCCTAGTATTTTCCTTGTAATGCTCACCATCGATCTTCAACATAGGCATCTACAATCATGCCACTTGGTAGCTCTACATGCCTTTTTCACACATTGACTATTTGAATCAATGTGCTCCATCAATATCCATATATATGAACACTCTTGTGCCATTGATCTTCTATCCAAACTTTTTAATTATGAAACATGTCACTATCACATGCAATCTTGACTATTTGACTTTGAACCACATCGTTGGATCCTTATCCAATCAGATTAAATGTTTGTCATTAGATCTATGATCCAATTAAATTCTCACCATAGATATTTGATAATTAAAATTTGGATAAGTATGGGAACTTATTGAAATCTTTTGAACTCTATCTGAGAATCCAACTTTACACCTTAATAACTTTTGCTACACTCCATGTCAAGACCTAAAACTTAAACCATATGATCTCCTCACATAGGGGAATCTATCCATGTATCAAACTACTTCTAAAACCTTCACACATGTGAAATATGACATCATAAAATTATTTAATCAACCTTATTTTTCACTATGATTACTTGAACCTAGACACTCATATGACTTCTCTGATGAATTCCATTCACTTCCATAAAAATTCCAAGCACTCATAACACCCCATACAAACTCTTCAACATGTCATACAATCAATATCATCCATTAGTTACCTATCCAAGTCAAATACTAAATAATTATGAAAGAACATTGAAGCACATTGAAGAACAATTTGTTATTGTCAATCTAACACACATGACACCTAATCAACAACCTTGGTCACCTTAGAGACATCATTGACAAACCTCCAACATGAAATTGATAAGAAATTTTTTGAAGACTAATTCACCCCCACTCTTAGTCATTTTGATTCCAATATAAGATCATTGATGAAGATGATGTGAGGTGTTTTCCAACTTCTTGGATCATAAACTACTCTCAAAACCTCTTGGAAAAGCTTCTATAGGTTTGAGCAAAATAGCCGGTCTACAAGTGCTAGTGAGAGGTGACTTAGTCACCTGACTAAATAAAAGTTGCAAGTTTTCACTATTGAAATTCATGATATAGTATGATTTTATGGACTTGAAACATGATCAATTGCCTATTCTTAAGCTCTTATTCAAGTCTCATGACCATCCAAGCAACAAAAACCAAGTGACTAGGCCTAATTTCCTAATAAGGCCTATTTGATCAATTAAAGGAGAAGAATATTGGTGTAGAAGGATGATAGGTGAGTAAATATAGGTCATGATGTTAAGCACAAAATATACTAAGAGGGGGGGTGAATCAGTATATTATATATCCTTTTTTTAATCAAATTCCTTTTTTTTAACCACTTAACCACACATTCAAGATATGCAATAAAATTGAAACAATAATATGCACCACACGAGAGAGAGAGAGAGAGAGAGAGAGAGAGAGAGAGAGAGAGAGAGAGAGAGAGAGAGAGAGAGAGAGAGAGAGAGAGCATATTTTTACGTGGAAACCCAAAGTGGGAAAAAACATGGAGAACAATCTCAAGTATATGAATGAACACCAACTCAAATTACAAATTTTGCAAGAACCAACTTGCAGGAGCACCAACCCCTTTGCTAAGTACCAACATAGCAACTATTTGTGAGTACCAACCCATAAGAGCACCAACCCCTTGTAAAGATTTGTGAGCACCAACCCATAGGAGCACCAACCCCTCTTATGTATAAAACACATCTATCTCTCAATTTTGCTTACTCAACAAATGATAGAACTCTACAATATCTCCCACTTTTCTCTCTTTGAAAACAAATACAAACCATGCACTCTCTTGCATATTAAAAATGGATTCTCAATCCTTATAGCTTTCCAAATGGACTTTGGCATTCACCCTTTGTGACCCTTCAATCTTCATGAAAAATGGTGCCAAACTTACATTACCCTTCGTATCCCTACATTTGAAAAGTTATATGGTGACCCTTCATAAGCAAAAGCATCCTTTTCTCTTTTGTCTTTATCTTGGTGACTTTTCATATTCCTCAAAGTGTCCGTTCATGGAAAAATGTGTCATACCTCTTTTGTCTTCACATGGTGACTCTTGTAATTCCTCAAGATGACTCTTCATGAGAAAATGCATCCCATTCCTCTTTCATCTTTTACCCCGTGACTCTTTGACTTCTCCATGGGCCCTCTTTTGACTTATATGAAACCAAAAATATATTCATTAATATTAAATAAATATTAAGACACATTAGCCAAGATATGAATATTAAAAACACCATTCAATTCAATGGGGCCTTTATCACCAATGATGCTAGACCTTTGACATCAATGACAATATTTCCAATAATCTCCCCCTTTATCATTGATGACAACCTCAAACTAAAACTACCATATCCTGAAGCCTACCCATACTACCATCTGAAAAACATATAGTAACTCCCCCTTACTATAACAACCTCAAACTAAAACTACCACATCCTGAAACTTGCACATACTACCATCTAAAAAACATATAGTAATTCCCCCTTACTATATCAACCTATACCTATTCCCTATATCTATTTATACACATGTACCTATTATTCTCCCCCTTTGACATCAATAGCAAAGGGCCTACATGGAGATAATGCTTATCTCCCCCTTAATTGATGTTGAACCTCAATGGCAAGAAGTAAAAGAAATTACTCCCAACTTCTCTCATAGATACTCAAATGTGTCTTTTGGTAGTGCCTTTGTGAAAATATCTACAATCTACTATGTAGTACTGATATACTCCATCTTAACCTATTGATCTACAACTTGCTCTCTCAAAAATTGATATCTAATGCAAAAATGTTTTGTTCTTGAATGTATTATTAGATTATTCAAAATATTAATAGCACTTGTGTTGTCAAACAAATAGAAATAGGTTCATCATAGTTTACCTTGATATCTTCCAAAGTTTGCTTCATCCAAATCACTTGAGTATAACACAATACCACTGCAATATATTCTACTTTAGCTATAGAAAGTGATACTAAATTTTACTTTTTTCTTAGCCATGATACTAAGCTATCATCAAGGAATAAATATACTCCACTTGTACTTTTTATATCATCTAAGCAACCTACCCAATCTGAATCTGTATAAGCAACCAAAGTGAAATATTTATTTGTGGGATACCACAATTCATAATCTAATTTCCCTTTGATATATCTAAATATTATTTTCACCAACTAAACATGGCTATCTTTTGGAGTTGACTGATATCTTGTAACCATACCTACTGCATGCATGATGTCTAGCCTCAATGCTATTAAATATAAAAGACTATCAATCATAGATCTATACAAAGATTGATCTATAATAGGTGAATCTTCATCCTTGCTCAGCTTATTTCCTATACACATTAGTGTGAACTAGTGCACAATCCTCAAAACCAAATTTATTCAACATTTCCTTGGCATACTTACTTTGAGATATGAAAATTCCTTTATCTAACTAAAATATTTAAAATCCTAAGAAAAATTACAATTATCCAAGAATAGACATCTCAAATTCTTTTTGCATATTATCAAAATTTTGTCATCTTTTCAATATTTCCTCCAAAAATTATGGCATCAACATAAACCACAATAATAAATTGATGCTCACCTTCTATTTGGATGTAGAGATTACTATCAGCAAATCCTCTCTTGAAACCTTGATCTTGTAGGCACTTATCAAGTCTTGCATACTAAGCTCTGGGAGTTTATTTCAATCCATATAGTGATTTCTTTAATCTACATACATGGCTACTAATAGTTGAGAGAATAAATCTCTTAAGCTACTTAATGTAGACCTCTTCTTCTAGATTCCCATTTAGGAAGGTAGATTTGACATCCATCTGAAACACATTGAAAATTTTAAACACTGCATATGCAAGAAACATTTTAATAGCCTCTAACCTTGCCACTGGTGCAAAAATTTCTTCAAAATCTATTCCCTCAATTCGAGCATATCCTTTACATACCAATCTCGCTTTATTCTTGGTCACTTCTCCATTTTCATTCAACTTATTTCTACAAACCCATTTTGTTCCTATCACATTATGATTTTTTGGTTTAAGCACTAATTTCCAAGTATCATTCCTTTCTATCTAATTTAATTCTTCATCCATAGCCCTAACCCAATTTTTATCATGTCTAGCTTCTAAAAAAGTTCTAGGCTGAATTTTGGATAACAAAGAGAAATTAATTTGCTCAGATTCACTTACCATCATTCTTCTAGTGCAAATTACTTCGTTTATGTCTCTGATGATGTCACTTTCATTATGGTTTCTCTGAATATATTTGGATGGAGTTTTGGTGTCATTTTTCTCTTTCTCATCTTTATTTATTTCTTCAAAATCTTCCTCTTCAATGATTTCAAGAATGTCTACTAGATCACTAATTCTTTGTGTTCCATCTTCTTCTATCCTGACACTTACACTTTCAACAATTTTCTTTGTTTTTTTTATAACATTTATAAGATTTAATTTTACAATAATAATTAAGAAATATACCTTCATCTTCTCTAGATTCAAACTTACCAAGTTTTTCATCAGTTCTCTTTATGAAGCATCTACTATTGAAAACTCTAAAATAATCAATTATTACTAGTTTGTCTTTCCATAGCTCATAAGGAATCTTGTCACTATTAACTCTCAATAATGCTTTATTTTGAATATGAACTACTATAGAAACTACCTCTCTCCAATATTTATCTTCTATCTTGGATTTTTTTAGCATTGTCCTCACCATCTCCTAAACTATTCTATTTTTCCATTCAACTACTCCATTTTGATGTAGAGCTCTGGCTACTAAATAATGTCTCTTTATTCCACACCTTCTTATCATTCCATTGAGCCTTCACATGTATATATTGACTTGGTTGATGATATGATAATTTATGATGCTTTAAATTTCAATATTTTTGTATGTTAATTTGCTTAGTTGTTTGCTTTTTTGTTTGTCTATTCATTTTCTTTCATTGTTTTGCCTTGACTCAGTCTATATGCATTGATTGTTTGATTCGTTATGTATTATTCTTGAGTCTATCCATATTCATATGTCAATATTATCATCATGGTTTTTATCATTAGTGTATTGTTTTTAATTGTTTATTAGACTAGAATTCAGTCCGCACATTAAAGCTAGGTCATCATGGTGTTTTATATCATGATGTATACAATCATTTTCTACAAAAAAAAATTAGCTCAAAAAATCTTACTAGCAATGGTGCCAAAGAAACTTCTCCTTGGTCACCTTGGTAAATCCTCCCACCCTCCTTGATCAAATTAACCTATTAACAATTTTAATTATATCAATGATAATAAGGATGATCATATCTACATTGGTAGGTATAATAATATCATTCACATTTATCACTTATTATTCTTCTATACTATTCCTCATTCCATTTTCTCCCACATTTGGGTGAACTACATTAGCATAAGGTCTATTTAAACTATGTAGGCAACACTTGGACACATGACATATCCTAGGTCAGCTTAACCACCTTTATTCTTACAATCATCTCTTTCATCACTTTGTGCATCCTCATGTGCCTAGTTATTTATGGCTTCTTCATTCATTAGACCATCACATCTACATTTTCACCCACTCATCTTTAATTTGTATGACATATTATATCCTTGAGTTATGATTTTTAGTCTTCCCTACTAAGGCAAAACTAATTTATCATGGACAAATATTCACTATTAGGGCATAATTAAAAATAATTATTTAATCCAAGTCATCTTAATGATTATAAATAACTATGGCCACATCATTATTTTGACTCATCTACCCTATTGGGGCACATGCCTATGCCACTAATAATAACCACCTTTGGGCAAATCAATATCTCAACCTCCATGATTGATTATAACCACCTTTGGGAAAATAAATACATTAAATCATTATCTCAATTGGATAAATCTCACCCATGGGTTAATTTCATTCTTCTTATTACTTCTTTTCTAGGGACTATCTATCAATCGTATATGTCAGCCACTCCCTTGAGGGGGAATTATCATAGGCTTGCCAAACATTATTTAGAGCTTCTTCTTCAATCATTATAATATTTACTTAATATATTTTTCATTATAGGAGAATAAATTATTATTCTTATATATTTTAATGCCTTCCCAAATAGGGGAAAATTATAGATGCCCCATTCTGGCCACAACTATCTTCTGACTAAACTTTAGACTGATTTCTACCAAACACTACAAATTAAGCCTAAGAATCATTGAACATCCCAATTTCATCCACATGATTTTCATAAATACTCATAATCATGGTGAGGTATCCCTATTTGTATTACTACCCCATATTAAATAAAAACCTCTCATCGATTCATCCCCAATCACCTTATAACCTAACAATTGGTAGTTTAGCCTATAGACCCATTAAGCAGGGCATTTGAATAATTATTAAAAGAGATAAAGTTCTAATAAAAATAAATTAACTAATTAAAATAGTTTAAATTATTATCTAAATTATCCATTCTAAATTAATTAATATCTAAAAATTGAAATTCAAAATATCAAGCTTCTTCATCATTGACTTTATGAGTTGTCAAGATCTCCCAAAATATCTAAAAATATCTAATTTAAGAACCATGCCTATTAATTGAAAATCATAATTACATGACACCTTTTAACTTAATTATAGTTATCCTAAACTCACCTAGGGTTATTTTCAACTCATTCCATGTTTAAAATCCACCTAAACTCACCTTGGATGAGAGTTAACTTTGGAGGCTATAAATACAAGGCCATACCTATTGATCAACAACATTTTTTTGTGCAAGGTTATTATGCCAAAATACCTCCAAAAACATATCTTAGTGTAATGTTATTACACACAAATATCTTCAAAGATATCATAATACAAAGTTATAATGCTCATTTGGATGGAAGAAACCTTTCATAGTAGTGTTACCATACCAAATTCATAATCCAACCAACCAAAGCAAGGTGCCAAGGAGAGGTGAATCAAAGGGAGCTTTATTGATAAATATTTATTGATGTAAAAATCTAAGGAATCAACTTCAACAATCCATTTGAATCTAAAATTAAGGTAAAATGATGATTTATTTTGTTTTCTAGTTGTGTTTTCAAGGTATGCTTGTTACATATGCTCTCCCTACTGTCTAGGCTAGAGGTGTTAGTGTTTAGTGTGTTATTTTGATTTTTTTATTAAATTAACACTATAATAGCCTCCCCTCTATTGTATTCATTGTTTATAGGTGAATCAAGTAACATATATGATATCCCATAGGTTACAACACTTCCTAAACAAAATAAGAGTCTATCAAGGAAGCTACACAAAAAGTGCGAATTTCTACACAAATAGAGGAGCCTATCAATGGAGATAAACAACAAGAGCTAGTTCCTAAAATAATAGCATAAAATCTTATGAAAGTACCATATTGGTCAATTCAAAAATTTACATTTATCATATTAAGGACTAATATATTAGTGATGATGAGGATACACAAGAACTAACATATGATAAACTGTGCAAATTCAATTTCAATCCCATTAACGAAGATGAGTACTTATGCCATTATTTATTTGTGTCTATTGGAGTGGGAAAATATAGAGATATTTATTATTTAAAAATAATGTAAAATCACTAATTTACAATCAATAATATCTATAAAATAATTTAAATAAATGGAATACTATATCACATGTTATATCACAATCAGTTGACTCAAATCTACTAATAACATCTCCCAAGGAAAAGATGCAAAAATAAAAATTAAAGTCTCAAATAGAGTAATATTTAGAGGTAAATCTATCAAATCAATATCAAATTATTTTCTAAAAATAATTTCTTAATAAATTATTTTAAATCAAGCTTAAATATCTAAGGTCACTCCTCAAAATATGGTTTAAAAAGAGGCAACAAAGTAACATTATTCCTATTTAGAGATTCTTGTTATTAAACCACTTATGGGTGCTAAGCAATGTAATGATGTGGTAGTTACTTGATTTCATGAAGCCAATATATATAACCTAGTTCTTCTCAGATATCATGGCTATGATACAAAACATCTTAATAAAGTTATGAAACCAAATCATTACATGGGATCTATCACATCACCAATCACTCTTGGTCCTCAGTCATATTCAATATTATTTCACATTGATCTTGCTTTTGAGAAATACAATGTAATCCTTAGAAGATAATGGAAAATATTAATGATATAAACACTCAATAATAATTATGATTATCTAACATTTATATAGAGATAGTGCAATGATCACCATTTCAAAGGAGAACATAATCAAAACACAAGAACACAAAGAAAGACACACTCTAACAAGGACATGTAATACATTTATGGTTAATATGCATCATAAAACACACATGATACAATATAATGGATTAAATATCTCTACACCATGATATCCTATTCTAATTGGTGGATTATCACAAAATGCAACAATTGGATATACTTTTTATGCATGAAATATTTAGGAACTTTCCTCTAATCAAGTTATTGGTTAAACTACTCATACATTTTCCATTATGCAAAATTTATTTAATTTTACTCCATTACAACATCTTCTATTCATTATCAAAGAATTATTTTATCCCTTAGATTTATTTTTACTTTAATAACTTTCCCTCTTAGTTTTTAAACCAATTGGAACAATCCAAAAAATATCTTACAATGCTTTAAATACACATTATTTATGGCAACCCACTTGTTCATTATGATTTATCTATCATTATATGATTTTATTTGCACTTACATGATCACATATATCTACTCCTACATTATCCATAAGCACACATAGTATATTGTCCATGGGGAGTATGTATATTATTATCTATATCAATCATTTTTGATACATTTTTATGACTCCTTTACACATACATTGGAGGCATATTGGTTGCCTTCCTTGACACAGTATTCTTTAACACCTTGTTGCATATTATTTGAATCCCTTCAATTTATTTTATTTTCCAAGCCTTACTTCTTAGTAATTTTCAAATATTTTTTAAAAAAATCAAATATGGAAAAAAATCATATATGTTAAAAATAGAAAAAAATCAGATTGCATATTGTTATGTTGTTAGTTTACCTATTTACATATGTTATCTAATTCATTTTAATTAGATTGCATATTTCATTTATATAATATAAACTAGTTTTCATGAGGTATGTGAGTGTGATATGAGAGATACTATTACATGGTTTTTTGATGTTGGTCTCCCCTATTTACCCAACAACCTTGTTAAGTTGGGGGAATATCTCCATTCTCTATGAAAATTTCAATAGGTTGTTTTTATCCACAAGCTCACTACCATGTTGAGTTATATATGATAAAAATGTTTTCTAATCACTTATACTTTACATTTTATTACATGGATATACTCTTTTCTAATAATGACATTGATACATATGATTGATGTAAACTAATCTCATTTTTTATATATTTATTTTCAAAATTATTACTTTACTACATGATAATTTAGGACCTGATTTCTTATTGCATGTGGCTTTTGGCCTTGTGTGTGTAACATATACATGTTCTTAATTTTATAGAATCATCATTCCATTTGCATGTGGCCTTTGGCCTTACTTGTTTATGTGACATTCACATGTCCCTTATATGTGGATTTTGGACCTCATATGTGAAATTATATGCAAATTGTGTAACATTGATTGTATCTTCATTGCTTATTACTATGGTGTCATGATTCATATCATACACTGCTTCTAATTATTACATCTAATCATGTGCCATGATACATATCATGCACATGTTACTTATGTGCTTCAATGTTATATCTATCTAACAAATATTTCATACACATTTCAATGCTATATTCAATCCTATGATGCAATACATTTCAAATGTTCACATACTACTATATGATTATATCTTCCACTAGTTTTATTTTGAGATTATAGAGGCATCATAATGGTATTTCCATGAGAAAAAAATTTTAAATTTATTACATAATCATGATATGATTCAAAATTTTGAGATTATGGAGGCATATGACATGCATTTACACTCATTACTACAAGTAATTCAATACATATTCATATATAATTGATACATATGTATGGGAATGTAAAAAATAGTTTTAGTTATAAATTACATGTTTCAAATAGTTACAAGTTAATTATAATTATAAATCAGTTCAATACAGATTACATGGGGCATGATATTCATTCATGTTCATGTTTCTACATTGAAAATTACAAATGTAAATTCTTCAAATTTAATAAGTTTCAAATGTAATCTAGCTCCATTTACAATGGTGTGATTTATTTCATTTTGAAAGATGGCCATATTATATTTTAGTGACACTCAATGTCTATGCCACATTTGGTGGTTACATTAAATCAATTCATTTTGGGTTGTTTCACCCCTTCAATTATTTTACAAGAATAATCTACACATTCATATGAGAGTTGGAGCATATAATATTTCTTTTTCAAGGGATTTCACTGGTTTTCAAATTGAGACTTAATCACTATCAATTCACCATAGGTTCAACATTTCTCTAAATGCCTCAATGAGGGGGCACACACACACTTCTCTTTTTTTAAGTTACATGGAAATTATATTGCATACTCTTTTAAGTGTATTATTTCCTTGATCTTTTTTCAAATTTCAAATTATTCAAGAAATAAGAGAGGAGTAGTATGAAGTACTGTATGCCTAAAAAATTTAGAGTTTCTTCTTTGCTCATCACATCACTAATTTTTAGTGTATCTAGACATTTTTTTTAATTACACATTTATTATGCTAAGTCAGGTTGGCACTCCAATCTTAAGATGATTTTACAAACCCCTTATTAAATGGCCACTGTCATCATTTTTTCATTAGTTGATACATGAATAATTGGTGGGAGGCTAAGAAATAATGGTGCCAAAATAAGAATGTAAATTTATTCTAAAATTTTATCATGAGGTATTGATTTTGACCCAAACTCTCCTTTACCTGATGTTGTGCTTGATTTACTTGAGTTTGATAGAGCCTGTAACTATTTTGAAAATTTCACTTTGGTTGCTTAATTTTAGGGTTGATTCCCTCTTGAGAGCCTCTAAAATAGTGGGTCTATAACCATTGGAAAGTCCATGGTGTAAAACTAGAAAGAATCCAAAACCCTACCAAGGGTTTTTTCCTATCTTCTTTCACAAACCCTAAACACTATAGAGCTATTGTTAATTATGGTCCTCGGTTTATTCATAACATGATTCTAGTGTTTTCTCATTGGACTCAAGAATTTTAGGTTTATAATCAAGTCAAGAATAAAATCTTGGTGTGGATATAATTTCCTAGTTTTCCTCTCCTTATGGATTTTTTTTGACCAACTCATTAAACCCCCAAGGCATTTTATTTTCCATGAATAGTCAAATTTATATGCAACTAGTCCTTAGAAAAGGGTTTGTGTGGATATTTACTTAGCTAAATATCTTAATTATTTTAATTAGATTCAAGTTAGAAATAACTAATTCACATATTGTGTGCTTTATATTAACCTACTAAACACTTATTTCAGGTGCCAATCCTTAGATCATATGCTTTGATCATGACCTTTAATGGTCCCCACTTCTCCTATTCCTTAGGATAAAAGTGGGTCTAAATCCAAACCCCAAAATGGGAATATTTATGGTTAGACCACAATCATTAATAAGAAAAATAATTTAGGTCAAGGTAATGCCAAACTTTAATCCACTATGTGTCAACCCACAAGTGGTCCTAAATCTTTAGTATCCATTGGAAAAATGTTTACTCCTACTTAAGTTAAGGCATTTCCTCCTATTTCCTAATCTCCTCAAATGGTTTCTAACTTTATTTCTTCCCCATCGTATGCTATCCTAGCTCCTTCTTCATAACCCCCTTCAGGGGTGAAAATCTTAAATTCCAAGCTCAATGTCATTACTCTCATCTATAAATCTATTTGACAATACTCGCATAGCCCCTCACCCACCACATATGATGAGTATGTGTCAAATAAATGGAAACCTTTCAAGCTAGGATAAATTTTTCCAAGTGATGTATCTTTCAATTAGTTTTCATCCCTGACAAGCCTTTTAGAGGAAAATGATATAAATGTTGATGTTTCTTGATGTTGTTATTTTCATGGAATGTTCAAGGCCTTGTTGATCCAACATGCAAGTATGTGGTTAAGATCAATTGTCAAATTTTTTAATATGATTTTCTTTCATGCTATAAGTTAAGATTTATGACTTCCTCTTTTATTCATTGCTTGTATTATTTGGCTTGGGGCTTTATGTTAGGAAACCTATCATGAGCTTGGCCATAGTGGTGTGGTCACTCTTTTAATGCATGATATTTCTCAAAATATTATTTTTTAGGGTTTAAAACTTACCCATTTGGTCATCTAGATGTTGGTTAATTTTTACAACCACATTATTGGTCTTGTTAACCTACACGCATCTAATGATGCAATGGAACAACTTTTCTCTAGAGATGGTTATCTATTTCAATTTTAGATGCCCACTAGATATTATGTGGTGTGTTAAATTGGGTTAAGTCCTATGAAGATAAATAAGTTCATCTTACTATGTGTTTTTGTGTTGGGGAGTGGGAGGCATGGTTTTACATGCATAAAAAACTCAAGGTATTTGATCCTAACCACCACTAGAGGATAGAATCAGATTCCCCTTGGTTCACTTGGTCTAATTTTCACTAAGGAGAATATAGATTTATTAAGCATCTTGATCAAGATATGTTTTTTTAAACAAGACCCTTTTTTTATTTTATCATATGCATGGTAAAATAGTAGTTATGTTCTTATAAACCTTTTTGTTAGACCATCATTATATTTGATTCAATTTTGAATGGACCACTCCTCAAGTTAAATCCCATAAATCATAGTTTTATCTCAATAATGATCATATTAGACATGAGTGAAATAGTGTTAAAATAATTTGAATTTAGAACTTGGTTCCCATACCCTGTAGGGATACTAGTTGGATTACTTGGTGGGTTGATGCCATTACTTTCACCACCACTTTTCTTTAAATATATGGTAAGTAAGTTGATATATTTTGACAATGCATACATCATGCCACAAACTATGAGTACCTTGAATTATCATAGGATCTTAAGGCCTCACCTTTTAATACTCACCTTTAAGCCCAAGTATCCCTTTGAAGACATAAAATCTCCATTGAAGATGCATACAAAGTTAGAGGAGCACAAATCAGATCTATGATGAATTAGATGAAAGTTGGAGATAAATTGACTAAATTTTTTTTCTATCCTTAAGTCCAAATAAGTTGCTAACATAATTAAAGGCATTAAATATGTTTCAACCAGACTTACAAAATTACCTGATATCCTACAAGCTTTTGTAAATCATTATCATGATGTATTTTTGGCCCAGTCTTCCATTCCTACTCATGTATCCATGTTATATTAATGCCTTGATGTTATCCCATGAAATTTTTTTTAAGCACAAATAATTGATTATGATAGACCTCTCAACTTGAATAATCTTAAGGAATCTATTATGTAGATATCCAATTACAAATCCCTAGGAGTTGATGGGTTTCCTTGTGAGTTATATCAAACTTTATGGGATATTATGGGTCTTGATCTTCATAAAGTCTATTTTGAATCTATTTTTTCCAACTCTTTGTGCTCTCTCATCAATCAAGGTAACATCAAGTTTATATCTAAGGTTATGGATCTTGAATTTATTACTAATTGAAGGCATGTCACCCTTCTCAATATGTCTTATAAAATTACTGCTAAATCTCTTTACCTCATAATTAAACACTTTCTCCACTTAATTCTTAAGAGTGTACAATTAAGGTTTATTCAACATATATACATTTTCAAAAATGTCATTGCTATTTGGGAAGGTATGGAAAGGGCTAGGATTTATATTAAAAAAAAATCATTTATCAAGATTGACTTTGAGAAGGTGTATGATGAAATTGAGTGCCTTTTATTATAACAATGCTTTAAGATATTGGGTTTGGTCCTATGTTTTATTATAATTTTTTAGGATGCTAGTGCCTATATCACTATTAATGGTATTCAATCTCGGTGGCTTGATCTTCATTTCTCTAACAAGTAGGGTTTCCCTATATATCCAAATATTAATGTGTTAGATGATGATGGATTTAACTATCTTTTGGCTAATTATGCTTCCAAAGGGATAATTATGATTCCAGGGCTTTGGTAAAGGGAATTTCACTCCCTAATTCAAACCATCAGATTATTAATGAGTACTTTAAAGATGAATCCTTTCTCACACTTTATGTGAAAGAGGATTATGTTAAAAATTCTATGGAATTCCTTCACACTTTTTGCCTTACTTTTGGGCCTTCTATCCAATGGAATAAGACTCAATGCCATCACCAGTAAATCTCTCCCAAACCTCCCTGGTTGGAAGGATATAACTGGAAGTATATTCTTCCAAGATTGCAATTTAAATTGTTTGGCATTCCATTTGCATTTAGAGCCTCACCCATGGATTTTTGGTCTTATATGGTTCAAAGGGTTAAAAAAATCCTTCTAGATCACCAAACCCTTGACTTTAGTAGGGAAGTTTTAGATTTACTCTAAGGTTCTGACTACTACTCATGTTTATTAATCTTTCTATTAGGATCCTTATAATGCCTCCTATGCTAAGTTAGCAAAACTCTTAAGGTATTTTATATGGGCTAAATCTAAATTCCATCATGGTTTCCATAAAGTCTCTTGGGCCATTTATTGTCAACCTAAAGAATCTCCTAGGCTTGGGCTTATTGAGATTAAACCCTAAGGTCTCACCCTCAGTTTCAAATGGATTATTATAGGCTTAAAAGGTGATGTATCCTATAAAATATTATGGAGACATTATATTTATTAAGGATTCCCTCTTGGTAGAAAGGTTTGGTAAGGGATTGGTTTATATAGCCTTCTCATTACCCCTATTCTTGTTAAGATCGATGACACTTTTATTATGCAAAGGATCTAAAAGGCTTGGAAGAGGCTCAAATATAACCTAATTTAGGTGTGGGAAGGGTTTCAAAATAGTAATTATCTAAAATATCATTCTTTATGGTGGTCTCCTGCACTCAATTATCACAAAGTTAGCCTCATATAAAATTCACTAAGTTTCCATACTTAGCCATTTTGCAAAGGAGTTCAAATTGAGTCAAGTGGGAATATTAACAAGGAATTATCTCACACATGTGGAAGTTTTAGGAGAAAATGATCATATGGGTTTGTTTATTTTGGTCCCTAATTACTATGTGCTATGTTTTAGATCATTCACCAAAGCATGATAGAATATTTGCATGCTCAAATTTGGCTCCTCAATCATATTTCACTAAGTTTACCATACTTAGCCAAATGAACTAGACCATCATCAAGATGCCATGTGGGAATGAATGGACCAGTCAACTTGAGCATTTTGTAGACACACTTATAAATATATTAGGACTATCAAATCATATAGGTTCATCCCTTTCAATATCAAGAACATATCCTAAAAATTTGGTGCCTCTGTGACTTTTATACTTCAATTTATGGCCCTTTAAAGTAAGACCTGCAACATAAGATGTTCGTGCTAATGTCAAAATAAAGCTCTAGAAAAAAATCCACATGAGCTTAAATTTGATGATCTGTGAAATGTTTAATATGGTTACATGACCATCAAATAACATCCTATAGACCATCAAATTTAGAGTTCATAAATTAATAGTTGGTTTTTAAACAATGGGTCCTAAGTAGATCTAAAGGCATGAATTTAATCATATATTTATATCTAATGATAAGAAGATGTCAAAAGGTTTAATTAATCTCAAGATCAAATGCATGCATGATAAGTATTAATAGTGTGTTTAATTGGCAGATGATCAATGACTCATAGGCATTCATACATATCAAAATCAATGAAGAGATATGAGTTAATATGCAAATGGGCCAAGTCAGATTTCAACAACCAATTATAATAAAGGTGAGCCCAGAGTTTTTTATGGGGGTTGAGAAGCCATTTTCAACCAAGTGAAACAAGGTTTTGTAGGGTCATCTTGGTGACATTAAATCTCATTTAAACACTATATATTAGTCAATGTGATGTAGTCATATATAATAAACATAAAGAGACCACCATTAAGGCTAAGTATGGACCTCTGGTTCATATTTTTATAGCTTGTAGGGTTCATCAATGATTGGGTTATCCCTTATCAAAGGAGGACCTACATATACAATGAAATCTTGGTTCCTTCAAAGATAAAGTGGGTCTATTTGGGCCTATTTAGATCAAGGAAAAGGCTATGTGATATATAGGTTTGCATTGATATGGAAAACTATAGGAAAAATAATAATATTAAATTGGTTTTCCACCTATATATGGACCTATGACCTAAACATGAAGATAAATCAGAGATGTGGTTAATGCAAAGGGTCTTCATCCTTCAGCATTTCCATAGTCTCGATAAGCATCCACCTAAAAAGTACAAAGCCATGATCTGGTCAAATCCAAATCCATGAATATGAGGTTTTGTCATCAAGAAAGAGATGACTTAAAGGATCAAAGAAAAGGTCTAGTGTTGGGAACTATAGATAAGAGAATTTAATGTGTCCTCAGATCCTTTGGGGACTTTTTCACTCAACAAACCATATGTAGTGTCCTGATTGATCAAAAAGGTGGCAAGGATTTCATTGGCTAAAAAGTAAAAGGTGGTGGCTTAGGTTTAATTAATGACCCAGGACAAAGTGTTATTTTTTTGCTGGCATTTTCCCACATCCTTTTTTTCTCTCTTTCTTCTCCTATATATCCTAGTCTCATCCCATTGAAGGGGTTCTCAGCTCTTAAAATTTAACATTATTTTTTGATACAATGATACTCATCAAGACTCTTGTAAAAGTGTGCTCATTTAATATGGTTAAACCTTATCAAAATATTGTAATAACTACCTTTTAAAGTAATAAGATCAACTCTTTGCCTATCTCTTATCTTTAATCAGTGCTTAGCATGTTTGTGTAGTGAATTTGTGAAGGAGATTCTTCCTTGTTTATTTTCCTTCTGCTTGCCTCTTTGAAGGTGTTTTCAAACTAACTTCCAGGTCTAGATTAGTCTTCTGCGTGGAATCTCTTTTATGAAATATTTATTCAACTAGTGAGATTACAAGATTGAGTAAGCCATAGTTGTCTTTTGCTAATCTAGTGTGGGTTCAATCTTATGTGAGTGTCCATTTAACTTTGGTGTATCACCCTTTTATAATTCTTAGGAACCCTTAACCATATTCCTAACCCTTTTCCCTATGAATCATTATTTTAACATTAATTTTAGGTGAGCATCAAGAGGAATTCATCCTTCTCTGAAGGTTCAACCCCATCACAGGATACCCATAGCTTGGGGTTGTTCCCATTATGTAGCTTAGTTGGAGAGATCCTAAATAACCCTCACTAAGGGTGAAAATTAAAGCCTATAACATTTCCAAAGGACCAAGCAATTCCCTTTTATCTTAGACCTAGTTTATACTAAGTATAGCTTTTGTGTCATGTTCCTAAAAGACCTAGCACTTTACATTTTTTCTTCTTAGACCTAGATTGTTTCAATTCTAGATCTTGTTTCATGTTTTCAAAAGTCCTAGCATCTTACCTCTTTATTTTAGACATAGTTGTTTTGACCCTAGCTTTGTGCCTTATTCCAAAAGACCTAGAAACCTTTTTTGCATCTTTAGACCTAGATTATAATTATTTAAAACACTTATTTACCAAGATTGAAATTCATATTTATCCATTCACTTGTCCATTTGAGTAAGACATTTGACATTAGAACATTTTTAGACCAAGTTTATCATTGACCATTTTGGAGAAGAAGCTCCATTACTAGCCCAAGTTTTTCAACCAAATTTAGACCATTTAAATTTTAGACCTTTTTTTTAGGGTTTGTATAACTATAGGCCTATCTTTTTGGAAAGTTAGTCATTGATTTGGATATGTCTCTTTACACTCGTAGTGGAGCCATGTGTAATCAAGGATATGATAATGTGGTCATAAATGATAAATTTTTTCAAGTCCCCTATAGTGATGTGGTTTGTGAGATGGATCCTTATCCTCTTTACCCTTATTAATCTAGGGAAAAAAATCGATATTCATTAGTCCATTATTTGGTTAACACACCTCCATATTCATAGCAAGATCAAGAGTAAATTATATAATATCTTCCTAGTGTATCATCTATTATAGAAATTATTTAACAAAAACCATATTAAATTACTATTCCATCAACATATGATCTTTATTTATTTTATCATCACTTGATTGAAAATAAGGATAGAGTTTTATTCATATTTGTGTAGGTAGGGGACAATTTTCCATCATATTTCCCCCATGAAAATTTACCTAGTCTAGTTAGAATACCTCTAAACATGCCCTGTAACCAAACTATTAAATAGGCCTTTACTAGACATTCTCAAGTACTCTTACTAATGTCATATAAAGACCCAAATATGCTTTTCAAAAGAAAGGGTCTCATGGAGGACCACTTTATACAAATTCAACAATCATATCTAACCTATTTTAATCTAGCATGCAATTATAATGCCATGGCCATATAACACACTCCACTCAAAGAGCTATTTCTTTCAACATGAGTAGTCATTAAGTCGATAGACCAAGACAATTTGGGTATAGACCCATTTGCATAAATCACTTTAGTTAGTGACATGTACAATGTCCCATCTCATGAAGATGTGACTACAACTTCTACATAGAACAATGTGCCAAACATAGTGGATAATATGTAAGTATCTTCCAATCCAAGACAAAGTGGTTTGACTACACCAATAAATAGTCCACAAAAACAAGTGAATTTAATTAATACCATGAGTGGTGCATAATAATAGGGGTCAAGAAATTCTACATCCCAACCAAAACAAATTACTTCTAATCCTTAACTAGTTGCTTCTTTAAGTATGCAACCAATTGGATTAAGTAATCAAACATTGATAAGTGCCTTGCCTCAAAAATAAGTGACAAATGCTACCCTAACTTAATAGGTGATAACTAACATTCCACAATAATAGGCATAGTCTAATATACCACCACAATAGAGGAACAAAACTATGCCACCTCAATAGAGGGAAACAAGTGTTACACCTCAATAGGAAGTGAGTTTTGTACCTCTCCATTAACATACCAATATAAATTTACAATCATAAACATTGTCTAATCAACAACACGCGTCTATTGGTCAATGACAATTTTTTAACACCTAACCAATGTATAGTTCACAGTAGGTGTTTATACAAACAATAGGTACCACTATCTAATAAGTACCAATTGGGCATCTTTTGCCTTTTAATTAACACATGCCATAGATCCAAAGATAGGGCCTTGGTATATAATAAGTTCCCCTTATTCATCTAGGTTTGAATAGTTAGTAGCAAGTCCCTACTCAGCCTCAATAGGCAAAATAATTTACCCAAAGCCATATCCTTCCATCCCAAACACAATTCCCTCAAAACCAAGGATATATACCAAATCAAAACCAAAATATAGCCTAATAACATGTATAATTTTTAAAATCACATCCCAATCCATGGATGCATATTCTTGGTCAGTTCAATCACCAAACCAACATTCCATAATAAACCATACCTTCATTATACCTTGGTCATGGTAATCCAATTTTGACCTCAAAACCATCACCTCATCCAAATGTGCCATCTAGTTTCTTGGCCCAAAAACTGTAGAAAATGAAGGATACGATTATTGCCATTCAAATAGGGAAGCACACCAAAAAATTCAAGTTAGATGATGTGTGTTCATACCCACTCAACATGGAGTATCTTTAGATACTATTTCCTCCAAGTTATGAACCACAAAATTTTGATAAATACAAGGGTTAAGGAGACCCTAATGTCCATTTGATAAAGTTATTTGTTGCTTTTTAACTAGTGGCTTGTAGTGAAATTTACTTAATCATTGTGTTTCCTCAAAGTCTAGTAGGATAGGGTTTGGATTCATTCTTTAAATTGCCTAAGAATTTTGTATCTGATTCTGATGACCTATCAAAAAAAATTGTAGTATTTCTCTTATAATATCGAGCATGATATTTCATTAGTGGATTTGAATCAAGCCAAGTAGAAAGTTGATGAGATCTTTGCCAGTTATCTAAAGATATGAAGATCACTTGCTAGTCACTTCACCCATATCTTACCAAACAAATAATTATCTATGTTTACTAAAAATTTTCATAGTGAGATATCCTATAATATGGAGCTTTAGTGTGTGCATAATTTCAAAGAGACCATCATGTAGACACCAAAAATATGCACACTATGATTCCAAATGTTGAAAATCCCCTTCGACTTACCTAGGACCCTCTAGGGACTAATCTATGTCAATTTGTCATAACCAAGTTGACTTGTACTTAGTTTCACAAACTGACTCAACCTAGCCTTTAGGACCTTTTCCTTTGGAGACCTGACCATCGATAATCAGTGTAACCATCAATGATCACCCTTGGGAAACCTTGACTATCGATATTTAGGGTGCACCTCCTTAACCAAGAGCATGCAACCCTTTATCAATATTTTATAAATATAACTCATCTAAATACTTTTATGAGCCTTTAAATGGAAAATTTATAATTAGATGTCCTAGTTTCACCTTAAATTCTACCTCTTGCTTGTGACTATAAGAAGAGAGGAGCCTAGGAGGTTAAATCCATTTAAAACAATTATCAAGATCTCAAGGATTTAGGATTTTTCTTTTATAAGTTGATCAACATCATCAGTAATTCAATGATTATATTGAAGATCCAAATCACCATCAAATCTCAACCAATCTCTCAAGTACCATTGCTCCATTAGAATCAAGCTATATTCCACCAACATGTTAACTACTTCAACCACTCACCCAATCAACTTTTGGTAAGACAAGTACTTGTTTATTAACATTCATTTACTTCATTTTCATTTCACAATCATCCCAACCCTTACTCATCTCCTAAAATCCATATTTTTGATCCTATTATTTAGTAATTAATAACCCAAATCTTCACATAGTTACTCCTGATGATCTACCCAACCATTGATGGTTAGCTTAATCACTAAAGGTCACCCTAACCACTGACAGTCACTATGGTAGTGAAAACCAAAAACTTATTTTCACCTACCTACACCCAATCAAACCTAATTTTTTGTGTTCTTACCTATTCAAAAAACTTTTTCTAATTTTCTAGAGCATACCCCATCCCTCTATCACTAAGTATTAATTAGTTTGTCACTAATTTAATAATTTATAGTATATTTCTTAGCAAGCACTCTTGTATTTAATTTTATTATCTTTTGATTATTGATGAAAGTACCTTATTTCTAGTTTTGTGAAATTAATTATTTAAAATGTGTGGATTGACAGCCCCTAAGGAAGTTATCACTTTTAGGATCTAGCTATCACTAGGTAATCCACCCAACTATCTATTTAACAAATAAGTTTACTTTAGTGCTTTCTTATCTATAGGTCTTCCCCCCAAACCAAAGAGGATTTATTCACAATATTTTGATTCAACACATGCATAAATAAATAGGTTTTTCAACCACACTCGTATTGAGTTTCATTTTTATCTTCCCTAGAACATAAAGTTAAAATTTACATGAAATATTTTGTCATGTCCAATGGGACCTAGAGTCTCTACTCACATTTTTTTCTTTATATTTGCATGCTCTTCTCTCTATCTATGCTCATAATTGAAACTAAAATTTATTTTAGGCTTAAAATCAACTGCATCCATTGCTTACTATTAACATTAGTTCACTTTGAATTAAAGCATAATAATCTTATCGTAGCACCACTTTTGTTTCACACACTAGCTGAGCCACTTTCATGAATTAAACATCAAAACAATTTGAGACAAGGCTCAACTAGGATTTCATCACCTAATAGTAACCTTACCCTTTCCTAGTAATCCTACTTGGAGGTCATTACTAAGGGGAGAACCAACTTGGCTCTCTAGTTGAGTATAAACTCTAGAATTTGGTATATATTGGCAAAGCACTTGATACCCTTATTGCTATGGTGTGTGAAGTGAGGGGGTAGGCCCCAATACCAAGCCACATATCAAATTCAAATATAAATTATTTTGAGCACATAAACACATTGAAACCAACTATAGACTACTTCTATAGTACCTAATCTACAATCCAACTTCTACCACACATTCTTATAAACTAAGGCATAATCCAAAAGTGATATTTAAACTAATTTTAAGCTTAACATACATCCTAATATATGCCTTAATTTCATTGATAATTTTTATTTTCTTATTTATATTTTAGTGGTGAGTTTATTCTTGTATTATCTCCCCCTTTCTTGCATGGTTCTCACTTACCATCAACAAAGAGACCTAGTGGAGTAGAACCTATCACTGGACCAACTAACCTCTTCTACTTCCCCATATATGGAGTATGTTTTAAAACAAGAAGACTCACCCCATACTTTTGGAAGCCATAATTTTCCTCAAGTATTTTCCTAGGGAGACATGGAATTTAAAACTTTTTTTGATAATAACCAAGTTTCCCTTTAGCACTACCTTAACACCTCCCCCCACCATGCCCTGGTTTCAACTCCATCTCTATATCCTCCTTATGGTATGCCATCACACCTTATGGGGGATGTTTTTTTATAATGGTCACTACCCAACCTTTTACTACCTAGGCATATTTATCTACTAACCCTTTTGATACCACAACTAAAAACCAACCGATCCAACCAACCCTTACCCTTACACCTTTTACCCCTACTAATGACTCCTCTACCTTAGGAATAACCCAACCACTAACCCATCATACTTAAAACACTATTATAATACCTACCATTATCACTACCAACATTCCCCCTATCAACCCTAACCCATTAATCAATACCCCCTACTAAACTTGATGGTATCCATACCCTCTACTTCACCCTCCATTAGCATGAAGGTCACTACCTTGCCTCTAGTCACCAACCTAACTACCGCCCATACCCAACCCATAGGAATCCCTCAATAGGTACCCATCATTCCCAACCTAGGATACATCCCTAACCTACAAGATTATGTACCCACTACTCAACCACCATCATCTACCTACCCTTACATACCATCTACCCAACCTCTAGCATCTACATTATAATATGTGTTAGCCCCTCAACTACTAATAAATTACCAATATATCATTCAACCAGAATCACAAAATGCACCTTATGATCCTTTGGGTATACCACCTCAAACTAACTTAATGAAGATTCTCATGGATAAAATGAGAAACCTTGAGTTATCCATTTTAGGGGCTCATAACATCCTATCTTATGATCAAGTTTGTAACAAACCTATTCATCCCTCTATCCCTATCAGACCTTACCTTACTCAATGGGAGATTTAAAATTTTACCAAATTTTAGAGAAATGAAGACCCCCAACAATACCTTAGGGCTTTTAGACATGTATGTTATATGATTTCTTATGATGATGCCCTTTTACTTTGTACCTTCCCTATGTCTTTCTCTAGCCTGATAGTTGACTAGTATAGTGCCATCACTAAGCATTCAATATTTTCTTTCACCCAATTATCTCAAGTCTTCTTAGATCACTTTTCCATTAACATTTCCAAGAAGGTCTCTATCACTGAGCTCTATTTTATTAAGCAATTCAATGATGAATCCATTACCAATTTTATCACCCATTAGAGAAGCTTGATTAATCAACTTTCGTTTTCCTTACCTCAACTTGAACTTATAGATCTTTTTGATCAAGCCTACACCAAACATATTTATTCTACACTACATGTCCAAAGCTTCAAAAATTTTGATGAAGATTTTACCATGGCATGTAAGCTAAAGAACTGAGCCATAGATGAGGGTAAATTGAAGTTACAAAACAAGAACTCTACTTTCAAGACCAAAAAAATCTCCACCTCCAAACTGGGAAATCAAACTGACACCAAAACCAAGAGCAAGGGAGTTCTGAATGAAATTGTCATTAAAACCACCCCACCACTTAATATAAATCAACAAAATCCTCTCAATCCCTCTATTTAAAATGCACATAACCCAAACCAAAACAACTAGAAATAATTCACTCCACTTAGAGAATATTATGCCTTAGTTCTGGATAAACTACTAAAATTTTACCTCATACAACTTCCCTCCTTTTAACCTCCTCATTAGTTTGATTCTTCTCACCCCATACCTGTTTGGTATAATGAGAATGACCTTTGTTCTTTTCACCAGGTAATTGGACATGACATCAGCTAGTGTAATATCTTCAAGAATGTTATATAGAGCTTTATAGATAAGGGGGAACTCATGTTGGATAACCCTAATTACCCTCAAAATCAAGCTCTTGACATCTTTATGAAACTTTTTCCCAACCATGCCCCTACCAAAAGTGATGAGACACATATTGAATGCTCCCATGGCACCCACACAGTCAATATGGTCCTTGATACACTCATCCATGAAGACTCAAGCATCCAATATACTTACTCCTCCCCCATCTTACCTACCAAGGTGGTGGAGTCACCTTCCCCTACTTTGGAGACCTAACATGAAGAGGTTCCTTTCTCCCTAGCTTCACTCATAGAGGTTTTAGAATCATCAAATACCACCTTAACTAGCATATCCAAGAAAATAACCATTACTAATTCACCATCTCCCTTAACTACCAAACAAAACACTAATCCTATGGACATTATCCCTAGAAGAGAAACTTTACCTCTCATTCAAAAACCACCTATCTCAACCTTACATCCCTTGCCTTAAGAAACTGACCAAACTACCAACCATCTTCCCTAATCTACAAGTTTGTCCTTTACATCCACTACCCAGAGATCAAGACTGGTGCACAAACCTTTCTCTACATTATTTTAGAATTTGGAATTTGCCTTAAAACTGGATATGGATCAAACCATTTTTTGGAAACATCTAGGGTTCCCTTATGCCAATAAACCCAAACATTTCAAATAGAACTTTAACTAACTAATCTATAATTTCTCCACCCCCTCTCAAACCAATCAAAAATTATGCCAACCCCTCACCCTCTCAATAAACCAAGGTAATCATATCTCAATAAATCAAATAACCAACCAAACCCTTCACAAATCTTGGTGCCTTCCTACATGGAGTTTGGTCTTCTCATCTCTGAAAGTGGAATTAACCACATCTAAACCTATACCCAAACCTTAACCTAAACCAACCAAAAAGGTGAAACCATTGAAATGCCATATGGCTAGGACTCTACCTCTTTCCACCTTACCTTCTATCTTGGGACCTCATCCCTCAACTTTTCTTGAAAAATAGGCTCCTTTTAACATATGCCACCCACCACTATTGGTAACACTAGCCCACTTATTATCCAATAGGTTGATTATTCCTAAATTACCAAAGGCTAGACTATCAACCTCAAACACTCTAACCACTAGCATGCCCAAACAAAAACCATTGACTAGAAACACCACCTTACCTAAACCCCCTCTCACCAAACCCATTATCACTAAAACCACATCTTTTAGACCTTTCCCACCTTTGGTTGAATCCTATACAACCATTTTTCAAAGGTTATCATAAGCCTATTGCCTCACCTTACCTCCTATCAAACCTTTCAATCCTCTTAGTTCAAAATTAGCTTGGTATAATGACCGTCAAATCTATTCTTATCATCAAACACCTGGGCATGACATGGAGAACTACAAATCTCTCTAAGACATTATCCATCAGTTTTATGAGAAATATGACCTCTTATTAGATGAAATTCCCCCAAACCTTCTACCAATACACCCAATATCCATTTTTCAAAGCACAACTAATCCTCCACTCTCATCTAAGAGCGACAGAGAACCTACCAAACCTCTTATCACATCTTTCCCCTCTATCCACACCATTAATGTGGTCACATGATCATAACAAAAGGATAAAGGGAAGGCCAAGGTGCTTAGTCCATGGACATACCCACCTTCTCACCCTCAACCAAACTAGATCCTAATCTCTTCACCTTTAGCTAAGCCCAAAGTGACAATCTTAGGCAACTCTAAGGATAACCCCTCTAAATCCATCAGGAGGGTCATTCTTAAGTAACTCCACTAGACTCCAACTAAGATGAGCCTCTATGAGCTCATTTCCACCTCACCTCACCGTTGCCAAGACATAATAGAGGCTATGTAGTCTATTAAGGTCAGACTAGGAGACTCTTGACCTATAAAGGCCTTCATAGATGATCTCCAACTCACCACCCTTATTACTATTAAGGACTTAGAGATACCTTCTATCCACCTTGAAGACCTATATCCTCCTCTCTTTATTACTACCCATATTGACTAAACCCACATCAAATGGGTTATAATCAATGAGGGAGCTAGTATCAATATCATCTCTTCTCATGCCTATGACCAACTCAAATTGCCAAATAATATCATGTCCAAATCTTCTACCATCCTTATATCCTTTAATGACACTATGACCACTACCTTGGGAATTGTTTTCCTCCACATTCATCTAGGACCTCACACACTCCCTAAACTTTTCCATGTGGTTAAAGTAGAATTCCTATATAATGTTTTTCTAGGGAAACCTTGGATCTTCTCTATGGGTTTGTAACTTCTACCCTCTATAATTATGTCAAGTTTGAAAATGATATTCAAGTTGTCACCATACAAGTTTATGCAAACCCTTTTATAGCATATAACATAACCTACCAACCTAATGACATCCTCCTACCCTCAATAAAATCACCCCAAGCATCCACCTTAAAGCCCTTAACCACATGAAATGAAGCCATTTCTTCCTCTTCCATAGAGGCATCTACCAATTTGTCTATTCATATAGACCATATACCCACCATTGATCCTTTAGAACCTACCTTCTAATGCCTTACCCTTGGAGAATACCATATCCTCACCCTTAATGCCTTCCAAACTCCCCAGGTATACAAGAAACTCAATCATCAACCAAGTTTTGATCCCAAAATTAGAGTTATTATTCCTTTGGGACCTCCCAACTATCAAACCAACTTCATAAATGGGGGACTTGACAAGCCACTTAAAACTACCACCATACCCTCTTCACCTCAACCACTCACCTCCACCTTATCTTACTTGGACAACCCAAACTTTGCCAAAATATACCTCCAAAGGTGTGCCTGCATAGCTTGCACACATTAATCTTGATTGAGACCCAAAATGCTCATGAGAATCATGGCCTTTGCTTCATTATACCCAATAATAAGAAAACCACACAACCTACTGCAACCATTATTAAAGAAGATACCCCTTCCTCACCAACATTACCTCCACCTAAGCATGAGGATGAGTATATTATCCCACCTAATTTTTTAATCAACATGATTACCCTCATCTCTTTGAATTACTAAAGGTAGGGGCACCCATATCCATCCCTTGACCCATCCTAGACTAGTGGGAGAGGAATCTCCTACCATTAACACTATTCTATACCAGGATGATGATTTTATTCTCACCTACCTTAGTACACCTAATTCCTCCATCCATAACTCTTTATCTCTTGAAACCTTAACCATGTCAAATGAATCCATTATTAATATTGACATAATCACCTTAGAAAAACCTCACGTTGTCAAACTTGGCCAATCTCTCACCAATGAGGAACTTCAAGACTTCTCTACCTTCCTCCAAGACCATAGCATTACATTCACCTAGTCATATGCCAACATGCTTGGTATTGACCTAGCCATTTCCACCCACAACATCATAACCAATCATGAATCCAAGCCTGCTAGATAAAAACTTTGATGAATGCATCCTCGCATAACCCTTCTTGTCAAAGAAGAGCTTCAATGCCTCCTCTTTGTCAACTCAATTAAACCCATTAATGATCCCAAATGGGTTTCAAATATCATTCCTATCACTAAAAACATAAGGGGACTATGTATCTATGTGGAATTTTGTGACCTCAACCTCACCTACCCAAAGGATGACCTTCCTCTACCTAGAATTGACCAACTTATATATATTATAGTAGGCTATGAGATGTTGTCTCTCATGGATGGATTCTTGGGTTATAATCAAATTTTGATTTCCCCTAAATATTATCACAAGAATACCTTTATCACCCCATGGGGGAATTTATATTACAGATTCATGCCCTTTGGCCTTAAAAATTCTTGGGCAACCTACTAACTTACTATGACCTATATCTTCCATAACCTTATCCATACAATTGTCAAGGACTATGTGGATGACCTCATTAGAAAGTCTAAGTATCATAAGGACCACTTATCAATTCTCAAAATTAATTTTGTGAGACTTATTATTACCATGTCCACCCAAATCCTAAGAAATGTATTTCTGGGGTCTTGTTGAACAAACTCCTTAGCTTCATCATTTCCCTTCAGGGGATTGAAGTGGATCCAACCAAAATTAAATCCATCCTCAAGATGCTACCTTCAACTAATATTAAGCAACCCATGGTCTACAAGGGAAGCTTCAATCCATTCACCACTTTATCTCTCAGCTCTCTAACCAGTGTCAACCCTTTTATCACCTCTTGAAAAAGGATATCTCTTTCAAGTGGAATATTGATTCTCAAAAGGCCTTTGATTCACTCAAAGAGTTCCTTATATCTCCACCTATCCTCACACCCCCTAAGGATGACCAACCTTTCTACCTTATATCTCTACCATCAACAATTCTTTAGGGATAATGCTTGCCCATCAGGATAAATAACACAAAAATCAAGCCATCTATTACATAAGTCATACCTTTGTAGACTATGAAAATTAGTATACTCATACTGAGAAACTTTGCTTGGCCCTAGTCTTCATGACCACCAAAATTTTACATTACCTTTTTAACCATAAATTTTTTATCATAACTAATACCAACCCACTTAAGTAGATGCATTTGAAGCCATACCAAAACTAGCATATGGCCAAGTGGTTCATGTTTTAAGCTAATTTTGAACTTAAGTTCCTCTAGTAGAAGTTAATTAAGGGGAAATTCATTTCTAACCAATTAATCAATACACCCATAAAAGACAACCAACCTCCTCCTCTTGAATCTATAGATGAGTCTATCACAAACCTATAATAGGTAGATTTCACCAATCATGTAACCATGTTCTTTGATGGTTCCAAATGTTAGCATGGTGGGGGAGTCAATATCAACCTTATCCCCCTTGTTAGTGAACCATGTCCTTTATCTTTTAAACTCGAGTTTGAATGTACCAACAATGTGTCTAAATATGAAGCCCTAGTAATAGGTCTCCATACTACCTTAGCCTTAGGAGTTAGAATAATCAACATCTTTGGTGACTCCCAGCTTGTGGTCAATCAAGTGAATGGCATCTACATTTATAATAATGAGATTTTGTAGCTATATAAATAGTTATTCAAGAAAGTCTTGACATCATTTGAACACTACCATATTCAAACCACCCCATGATCTACCAACAAGTTTTTTGATACCATGGCTTCTCTTACCTCTTAGATCTCATCAGCACCCTCAAACTCCAAGCTATCAATCATTATCCATCACCTCATTAAACCTTCCTCTGTCAAGTTAGACACTCCAACCATATTTAATGTGGAAGAGATCCAACCTGACCTCTAGTATCAACAAATCTTCAACTACCTTAACCTTGGAATAGTTCCCTCTAGCCTCTCTAGGAATGCTCATTGAGAATTTATTTAGAGCACCTCCCATTATGCCATTATGGGAGGAATCCTTTACAAAAGTGGCTTTGACGGTCTCCTTTTTCATTGCCTCCATGGTTTAAAAGCCTCTCATACTATAAAGTAAATATGCAATGGTATTTTTGGAGGCCACTTTAGTAGACTCATTATGGCTAAGCACATCCTTCACCTAGGCTATTACTAGCCTACCCTTAACCAAGACTATTGTGATTATGTGAAAAAGTGTGTCAAGTGTCAAGAACATGCTAATTTTTATCATGCACCAAGTCATGGCCTTCTTGTTTCCACCAATTTTTGGCCTTTTTCACAATGAGGTATGGACCTTAATGGTGAAATTGATCTCCACTCTTCATAGTGACATCATTCTATCATCACCATGATCAAATATTTCACCAAATGGGTGGAGGCTATTCCTCTTTTCTTGACAAAATATAAAAATATTGTTGAATTTATCACCAATCACATCATCTACCACTTTAGTGTTCCCCATAAGATCATCATCGACAATTCAAAATCTTTCAAAAACAAACAAGTTTAGGGCCTTTATAATGTATTTGATATTAAACTAAGATTTTCATCACCTTATCATCCACAAGAAAATGGATAAACAGAAGCCTCTAACAAAACCCTTAACAACATGCTTACAAAAATGGTCAATGCCTTAGGTTAGGATTGACACATGCACATCCCTTTCACCTTCTGGGAACATCATACTAGCATCTAAAGCCCTATAGGTTCTATACCTTTTTATCTAGTGTTTGGAGCTGAGGTTGTATTACCTCTTGAAGTCCAAATACCTTCTCTATGCATATCTTTACATGACTTCATTTTAGAAGATGATTATTTTCAAGAATGTTTAGCTCAACTCAAGCTACTTGATGAGCATCATTTGGCTACTCTTTACCATCTTTGTGTCTATCAAAAATGAATCAAACATGCTTATAACAAACACCTAAAAGTTCAAGAATTCAATATGGAAATCATATTCTCAAGGAAAATCAACATGTAACTAATATGGAGAAAAGGAAAAGGGGAAAATTTGATTTCAATTGGCTTGGACCCTACATCATAACCTATAATTATGGATCATGAGATTATTTTTTGTCTCCTCTAAAATTCAAACTAGAACTTGAGCCTCTTAATGCTTCGCATCTATATCCTTTCTATTGTTAAAAGAGGGGTCAATCATCATTAGTCTAACTTAACCTCATCCCCTACAACCAAATTCATTTCCCTCTTTTTAGGGGTAAATGGCTACAACTAAATCATGTTATTATCTATCATAGTCATAGCCTAATACTGAACTATGGGTACCATGACTCTACCCATGGCATGATCCTCATGGTATTTTCCATCCCTATTTAGGATAGATTCCCATGGTCATCACCTAAACCTCTTTTCACCTACTGAACCTTCTTGTGCTCTTAGTTTTGCCTTCATAAAGGTAACCCCTTGAGCGTGTTTAAGAAATTTTATGTCAAATAAAAGAAAAAATCAATATCAAAAGTTAAAGGAAAATAATGGTCATCCTTAGGATTTGTAGACTATTCCCTTAAAGGATAGTTTTTGAAAACCCATCTAAAATTACAAAATGTAAGGTGGACTGCTCCATTGCAGGACATCTATTAAAAATATTTAAAATAAGCACATATACTTTGACCACTCCCTTAAAGGATATTTGAATAAGACACTTATCAAAGCTAGTAATTTCTCTAAAGATCCCTACATTGATCAACTTCCCTAACCCTAGAGCACAATCAAAAGTAGTGAAAAACTCATAACCAAAAGCAAAAACAATGAGAAATGCCATAATTATCTCTCATAAAATCAATAATCTTGGAAAGCCATAATTATATCTCCTCAGTATACTTCCCACATCGATTAGTCTACACTTTATATAGGAACATAGGCTTTCTTATACTATCCTCTTGGAAGCCTACAAAAGAGGCATGCTAGTCTCACCAAAGGTTCTAGTTTCACCTATCCTCCCTTTATATATCATATACACAGGATTATGAGCTTACTTGACACAATGTGATCAAGATACTTAGTTATCAGCTTAAGCATGCTAATGCAAAGCATTTAAAAAGCTTATTTTCACTAAGCCAATCTAACTTTAGGTTTCATTTTAGTCCTTACCAATGAAAAGGCATCATGTTTCTTTTTTTATTATCTTTTATTGGTTCATGTAGGCATACACCTCATGATTCTTATCACTTTCCCTACATTTAGTTTGTTATCTACTTACTTTATGTATTCTCATTACATCCTTAACCATATTCATATTTTATCTCCATGATTACAAATAAAAAACAAATCAAAAGTGTAACATTATGAACTATATCCATACACCACATCATCTATCTATCTATGATCAAAACACCATGAAATCACATCATATCATAAACATCATCCTATCTATCTACCATCAAAACATCATATATCATATCATAAATAACCCTAACTACACCATTCATCATCATGTAGTATAATTAAATCAATGCTTTAAAAAATTTGAACCACATCATATATCCACTACCTATCTATCCATCTATGATAACATTACAATAATACATCTTATAACATCAACTCATGTAAACAACATCAACATAACCATAAACAAGAACATTATGATTATATCATCATATGACATATGACCATCCATAAAATATCCTATCACATCCATGAATAAAATCAAAACATCATACCCATATTTTAAAACACATCACATGCCTAAGCTATTGAGTTAACATCTCATAAAGCATATGCAGGAAACCATAAACCATCAACCATAAACATGGACATAAATAACCAAATTAGCATATAAACCATGAATCATACATCATTATCATCATATACATCATCTCATCATAAATAATACATGTAATAATGTATAATCTCTCTCAAAACATGTGCACCTCATTACATCAGTGCACAAGATGGTATCAAAATAATGTACACCTATCTCTACCAACATATCAAAACATGTGTAAATTGGGTCCTTAAGGCACCATTACTACTGGCCCCACCTACATCTGCACTAGCACTCTTATCTATTGGTGTCCCCCCTGGTATCCCTACCTAGCCCACTATGGAGGCCCACTATCTTCAAGTAGCTATAAATGGCCCACCGATCAAACTAGCCCTGTACTCCCCATATCTCATCCCATGTGGCAAATTTTCTAGCACCATCACCTTGTAATATCTCAGCTCCTCATTAGTGTTTAAGTACCATCTTGTTATAACTATATCAAGTGGTCTTCCTCTTACTATCAATTTTGGTGCCCCTCCTACTACTACCCTCTATCTAAGAGTATTTCTCTCCTTTATGACTACCCCAAGGGATGCCTATGACTGATCTCACTCTATTATGATAGTCACCACATGACCCTATAACACAAAAAATTTAAACTATAGTGTGGCCACCTATCCCTATAGTACCTATACATGTGCTTGGGTTATAGCTAAAGCTAACCCTACCTATCCATCATGGCCAATTGGATCCATAACTATCAACCTCACACCTCCATCATCCACACCAATGTCTATAGATGTGTATATGGGATGATACCAAGCCATTTATCCATGTACTAAACCAACATCATCTATAATATCCCTAATGATAAGCTCCTCATACCCACTATCTAGAACTATAGGAGTAAGCTATGGCACTAATAATCAAACCTCTAAATTCTCCCTCCTATACCTAGGAAATGGGCTTGGGATACCCTATACCAAACCAAACTAATAATGCACCCTTTCAAATGGGATCAAATCCACCTCTTGCTCTTTCCTTCTTATCATCCATCTATATCTTTGAAGGGAGAGGGTCTTCTTCATGTACCCTATCCATATCAAAAACTACACATATGGCCTCCAAGTGATATCTCTGACCACTAGTGTACCTAGTGCACCCTTGAACCACTCTACATTGTGGGCACCACACCCTACACTGAATACAACTAAATCACCCTTACATTTCATGAAGATAATATGGAACTCTATTTTCATGTAGCTTACCCATGGTAATCCTATGGTCATAGCACTTTAATATGTTCATAGGCCTAGTAATGTAAAACTAAGCTGACACTAATGCCATATCTCCTATAGTTCATAAACCCCCAAAACTCTTTGTAGATTTACATAAGAAAAATAATAACCCAACCAAATATTTTTTGACTTAGTAGGAGCTCCACCAATACCCCTAATAAAAAATAAGGAAACCTCTTACTACTCAAATTTAGAATCCCAAAACATGTCACTAGAATCATGAGCATGGTTATAAGCCTTTTCTTTGCTAGAGATCTCTGATATAATTCCATGTATTAAAATCCCCTAGCATGCCATCAAACTTGATCACTCTCATATCCATACAAGTACTTGATAAAATCCTCTCACTTCTCACACTCAATATGATAAATCACATCACCACATAATGGGATTATGGTAATCCTATGGACATCCTTAAGGAGAATGGTCATTTCCCCAATGAAAATTAGTAAGGTGTTCATAGTAGGATCCCATCTCTTAATGAGTGTTACAACCATGGATGCATCTTAGGGCACATACTAGTAATGACTCATAACTCCCATCCCCACCTCATCCATGTGAGCCCAATCCTCTGGAGTCATCCCCTCTTATATCTCAAGAAAGATGTCTGGCACGTAATCATACATCTAAATCTGCTCCTTAGCTGCATCATATTAGACACTTGGCTTAGTTACCTACACTATTCTCATTTACCCTAGCTTTTACCCACCTAATTTTTCCCTCTATTTCTTTTATCCATCTACCCCATGCTTGTTAATATCCCTTCTAGCATGTAAGACTTACCCTATCAACACATATCTTATTAAAACACACTTAAAAACTCCCCCCACCCTACCCAACTATGGGTGGTCATGGTGACCACCGATGGTTAGACACCCCTAATATTGGATATCTCATTCTTAAGGAAAATCAACATGTAACTAATATGGAGAAAAACAAAAGGGGAAAATTTTCTTTTATTTGGATTGAACCCTACATCATAACCCATAAGTATGGATTAGGATCTTATCATTTGTCTTCTCTCAAAGGTAAACTAGAACCTGAGCCTCTTAATGCTTCACATCTACATCCTTTCTATTATTAAAAGAGGGGTCAATCATCATTGGTCTAACTTAACCTCATCCCCTACAACCACATTCATTTCCCTCCTTTTATGGGTAAATGACTAAAACTAAATCATGTGATTATCCATCACAGTCATAGCGTAATATTAAACTATGGGTACCATGGCTCTACCCATGGCATGATCCTTATGGTACTTTCCATCCCTATTTGGGATAGATTCCCATTTTCATTATCACCTAAACCTATTTTCACCTATTGAACCTTCTTGTGTTCTTAGTTTTACCTTCATAAAGGTAACCCCTTGAGCATGTTTAAGTAAGTTTATGTCAAGCAAAAGAAAAAATCAATATCAAAAGTTAAAAGCAAATCATGGGTCATCTTTAGCATTCATGGATTGCTCCCTTAAAGGAAAACTATTGAAAACCCATCTAAAATTACAAAATGTGAGGTGGAATGCTCCCTTGAAGGATATTTGTTCTAAGCATTTGAACTAAGCACATAAACTTTGACAACTCCCTTGAAGGATAGTTGAATAAAGCACTTATCAAATCTAGTAATTTATTTAAAGCTTCCTGCATCGATCAACTTCCCCAACCCTAAATCACAATCAAAAGTAGTGAAAACCCCATAATTAAAATCAACAGTATTGAGAAATGCCACAATTAGCTCTCATAAAAGCAATAATCTTGGAAATCCACAATCAGCTTTCCTTAGTAGACTTCTTATATCGATCAGTCTACACTTTATATAGGGACATAGGCTTGCTTATACTATCCTCTTGGAATCCTATAGAAGAGGCATGCTAGTATCACCAAAGGTTCTACTTTCACCTATCCTCCCTCTATATATCATATGCATAGGATTGTGATCTTACTTGACATAATGTGATCAAGATACATGTTTATCAACCTAAGCATGCTAATGTAAAGCATTTGAAAATCTTATTTTCACTAATCCAATCCAAATTTAGGTTTAATTTTATTCCTTACTAATGAAAAGGCATCATGTTTCTTTTCTTATCTTTTATTGGTTCATCTAGGCGTACACCTCATGATTCTTATCACTTTCCCTACATTTGATTTGTTATTTAGTTACTTTATGTATTCTCATTACATCCTTAACCATATTCATATTTTATCTCCATGATCATAAATAAAAAACATCAAATCAAAAACATAACATTATGAACTATATCCATGCACCATATCATCTATCTATCTATGATCAAAATACCATGAAATCACATCATATCATAAACATTATCCTATTTATCTACCATCAAAACATCATATCATATCATAAATAACCCTAAATATACCATTCATCATCATGTAGCATAATCAAAACAATGATCAAAACATTTTGAACCATAGCATATATCCTCTACCTATCTATCCATCTACCATAACATCACAATAATACATCTTATAACATCAACTCATACAAACAACATCTGCATAACTATAAATAAGGAAATTATGATTACATCATCATATGAAATATAACCATCCATAAAATATCATATCACATCCATGAATAAAATCAAAACATGATACCCATATTTTAAAACATATCACATGCCTAAGCTACTGAGTAAACATCTCATAAAGCATATGCAGGAAACCATAAACCATCAACCATAAATATGGACATGAATAAACACATTATCATATAAACCATCAATCATAAATCATCATCATATACATCATGTCATCATAAATAATACATGTAATAATGTATGAGATCTCTCAAAACATGTACATCTTGTTGCATTGATACGCAGGATGGTATCAAAATAATGTACACTTATCTCTACCAACATATCAAAACATGTGTAAATAGGCCCCCATGGCACCACTATTATTGGCCCCACCTACACCTACACTAACACTCCTATCTAGTGGTCTCCCCCTAGTATCCCTGCCTAGCTAACTATGGAGGCCCACTATCTTGTAGTAGTTATAAATAGCCCACTGGTCAAACTAGCCCTGTACTCCCAATATCTCATCACATGTGGAAACTATGCTAGCACTATCACCTTGTAATATCTCAACTCCTTAATAATGGCTAAGTACCATCTTATCAAAACTATATCAAGTGGTCCTCCTCTTACTATCAGTGTTGGTACCCCTTCTATTGCTAGCCTCTATCTAAGAGTATCTCTCTCCTATATGACTACCCTAAGGGATGCCTATGACTAATCTCAATATATTGTGATAGTCACCACCTAAACCTATAACATAATAATTTGATCTTGTAGTGTGGACACCTATCCCTATAGTACATATAACTATGCTTGGGTTATAGCTAAAACTACCCCTACATGTCCATCATGGCTAGTTGGATCCATGGCCATCAGCCTCACACCTCCATCATCCCCACCAATGTCTATATCTATATACATGGGCTGATGTCAGGCCATGTATACATCTACTAAACCAACATCATCTATCATACCCCTAATGGGAAGATCCTCATACCCACCATCTAGAATTGTAAGAGTGGGTTATGGCACTGGTAATCAAACCTTTAAATTCTCCCTCTTATACCTAGGAAATGGGCTTGGGATACCCTATAACAAACCAAACTACTAATACACCCTTTCAAATGGGATCAACTCCACCTCTCCCTCTTGCATACCTATTATCCATCTATAGCTCTAAAGGGAGAGGGTCTTCCTCTTATACCCTGGCCATATCATAAATTACACATATGGCCTCTAGGTGATATCTCTGACCACTAGTGTACCTAGTGCACCCTTGAACCACTCTATGTCATGGGCACCGCCCCGTACACCTAATGTAACTAAATCATCCTTCCATTACATAAAGCTAATAGGGAACTCTATTTACATGTAGCCTACCCATGGAAATCCTATTGGTCTTAGCACTTAAATATGCTCATAGGCCCAGTAATGTAAAACTAAGCTGACACTAATGCCATATCCCCTATTATTCCTAAACCCCCATAACACTCTACATATTTAAACAATAAAAATAGGAACCCAACCAAATATTGTCTAACCTAGCTGGAGCTCCACCAATACCCCCAATAGAAAATAGGGAAACCTCCTTCTACTCAAATCTAGAAGCCTAAAACATGTCACTATAATCATGAGCATGATTATAAACCTATTCTTAGCTCTCTAATATAATGCCATGTATTAGAATCACCCAACATGCCATCAGATGTGATCACTCTTATCTTTATACAAGTACTTAATGAAATCCTCTTGCTTCTCACACTCAATATGATAAATCACATTACCACATAATGGGAGTCTAATAATCCTATGTACATCCTCAGGGAGAATGGCCATCTCCCCAATTATAATTAGGAAGGTGTTCATAGCAGGATCCCATCTCTTAATGAGTGTTATAACCATGAATGCATCATGGAATACATATTGGTAATGCCTCATAGCTCCCATCCCCACCTCTTCCATGTGAGCCTAGTCCTTTAGAATCATCCTCTCAAATATCTCAAGAAAGATGTGTGGCACATAGTCATGTATCTAAATTTGTTCCCTAGCCTACATCATATCAAACACTTGACTTAATTACCTATGTTATTCTCATCTATCCTAGCTTTTACCCACCTTGCTTATCCCTTTATTTATTTTATCCATCTACCCCATGCCTATTAATTTCCCTTCTAGCATGTAAGACTTACCCTATCAATAATTATCTTATTAAAACACACTTAAAAAATTCCCCAACCCTACCCAACTACTAGTGGTCATAGTGACCACTAACGGTTAGACACCCCTAGTTAATAGTGGGTTGACCATCGATGATCAAACCTAACCATTGATGATCATTATGGGCATTCCATGGATAAAGTTCCCAAAACCACTTCTACCATAAAACCACCTAAACAAAATTCTAAACTAATCAAGTAGCTAGCCTACCCACCAACCAATGCACTTTACCTACCCATGCCACTAATTCCTACCTTTACCCATAATTTTAGCCAAAACCCTACCTAGGGCATTCCAACCTAAACTAAGCATTCTTAAAAAAAACTCTAACCTCCTAACCTAATGAAATTACATCAAATCACAACTATATACCAAATTAAAAACACTACCTACCTCATTCCTTAATCTTTATCATGGTCGGAGCCCATATACAACTACTCGACTGCATCCACATGCTCTCTATATCTCAAACCCACAAAGATCACACCCACATGGCTTAAGCCAATGAGTAGTCACCAACTCAGCAATCACCCTCACCACAAAACATTTAAATCACGAGAGCACAAAGTCAATTACATAAACATTACAAATGAGTAAAAGTAATTTGATTTTTACTTTTTATCCTATGGATTTTTAGGGTTTGCCTTGACCATCGATGGTCAGGGTGATCATTGACAGTTACCTTTTGGGAACCCTAATCATTGATCATTAAGATGATCTAATTTTATAATTACACCTATAAATACCCTTCTTATTAAAACTAAACCAATTTTTACCCATCTTTGCAGACTACCTTCTCTAACCAACCTAGTCACCTCATTGTTGGTCTATTTTGACCTATCTAGTGTGCAATTTGCAACATATTTTACCTAGTCCTTTGACTACAATGACAACATTACCATGTTGATCCTTTTTAAATGTACACCAAATCATGTTTACCTAACCCACCCATGTTTATTTAGGATCACTTCCTACCTTAGGTACCCATGACACTTGACCAATTTATGTTTTCCTTAGGAGCACTTCCTACATTAGATACCCATCAGACACATAAACATTACTTAGGAACCTTATGTTTACAAGTGTTACCAACTACCATGCTTATAGTAAGTCATTTGGTTCACTTGTCACTTGTCCTTCTTAGCACTAACCTTTATTTTTACCAATATTGGCAACCTGGTCTATGCGTGATCTTGGCTATCACACCTTTTGTCATACTTTATGTGCTTATTTGCACTTCAATGCCCAGCCTATCATTCACCCATTTTTGTCATCAATTACCTACTTATCAAACCCAAACCTAATTTTACTTTCACCTGATTGACTCCTAATTTGATGGGGAACACCTCCTCCTACTCTCAGGGTAACCAGATCCTTGACCCATACTCTATTTTTATTTTACATCTTATTCAAACAAATTGCACAATAAAAAGGGGAAAATGTAGACATCAAAAATTTTAACACTATAATTACAAATGTTGAAAACTCCCTTATACCTACCTAGAACCCTCTTGTGGCCAATTTACACCAATTTGGACTAACCAAGTTCACCTGTATTTAGTTTCACAAACTGACTCAACCTAGCCTTCAGGACCTTTTCCTTTGGGGAACTGATCATTGACGGTCATTGTAACCATAATAGTCACCCTTGGGAAACCTTAACCACTAATAGTTAGGGTGCACCTCCTTAACCAAGAGCATGTAACCCTTCATCAATTTTTTTTTAAATATAGCTCATCTAAATCTTGTTACAAGCCTTTACATAGAAAAGTTATATTTAGATGGACTAGTTACACCTTAACTTCCACCTCTTTCTTGTGCCTATAAGAAGAGAGGATCTTGGGAAGTTAAATCCATATATAATAATTATTAGGAGCTCAAGGATTTAGGATTTTTCTTTTGTAGGTCAATTATCATCATCAACATCATCAACAATTTAACCATTATATTAAAGAGTTGACTCACAATTGCCTCTCAACCAAGCTCTCAAGTACCATTGCTTTATCAAAATAAAGTTAGATTCTACCAACATGTTAACTACTTCAATCACTCACCCAATCAACTTTTGGTAAGACAAGTACTTTTTTGTTAATATTCATTTACTTTGTTTTCATTTCAAAATCAGCCCAACCCTTGCCCATCTCCTAGAATCCATCATTCAAATCCTATTATTTATCAATTAATAACCCAAATCTTCACACAATAAATGTCAATGGTTTTCCCAACCACTAACGGTCATCTTAACCACTAGCAATCACTATGGTAGTGAAAACCAACAAGTTGTTTTCACCTACCTACACCTAATCAAACTTGATTTTCTATGTTCTTGCCTATTCACATGCCCCTTTCTAATTTTCTAGAGCATACCCCAACCCTATAGCACTAAGTATTAATTATTTTGTCACTAATTTAATCATTTTTATTATATTTATTAGAAAACACTCTTATATTCAATTTTAGTACCTTTTGATTATTGATGTAAGTACCTTCTTTCTAGTTTTATGAATTTAATTATTCAAAATGTGTGGATTGATAGCCCCTAAGGAAGCTCTCACTCCAAGATCTAGTTATCACTAGGAAATCCACCCAAATATCTATCTACAAAAAAGTTTTCTTTAGTGATTTCTTATTTTTAGGTCTTTCACCCAAGCCAAAGATAAGTTCTTCACAATCTTCTGATTCAATGTGTGCAAAAACAAATAGGTTTTTTAACCACACCCATAACAGGTTTATTTTCTCTCTACCCTAGAACTTAAAGCAAACATTTACATGAAACACATCAATAAATGTTTTAAAATCAAAAATTCCCTTACTAATAAAGGGCTTATCAAACTAACCTCCTCAAACCAAAATCAAGGCATGGGCTGAAGTTAGAGACCTAACCAAGTCCAAATGCAGATGTCAACACTTACCCAAGTCAGTAACTATGAAAAATCTAAGAAATACAACTATAATAATAATGTTATTGTAAATGGATTAACTGATTCATGCCATGTCCAAATGGCGAAAATGCCATCTACTCAACTTGCACCACAAATGTAGCTTACTCCTCATCAATAACCTATTCAACAAGTTCAGCTTTCATAGTAACCTAGACTAGCTCCTCAAATGTAGCAACCACCACTTTTGTGAACCCATCCTCTAATAATAAAACCTACTCCTCAAGTCTTTAGTGACCATGGTGAACCTATAGAAGTAGTATTTCACAAGCTATCTATAGCTAATATGATTAATTGGCCAATTCTAAAGCACTTTTGAGGGTATTTCTTATCTAGACTAGTATAAAGAACATGAGTTCTATGAATACCATCATGTTTATTGACATAATCTACATCTTTGTGTGTAGATAAAACACCTCATATAAAATATGCTAGAAAATGGAGAGATTACTTGGATAATAGATCATCTACATCTAATCAAAACTTGGGTATCTACCAAAACCCTTTTCCATAGCATAACAATAATAATTAACAACAAAAATGAAGTCCAAAACAAAAAAAACAAGAGCAAAAATATTAATAACCACCATGACAATTAAAAAAATATTATTATTAACAATAATAACATCAACCAAATGGAAGAACCAAGGCTATAATGATTCTAACAACTAATAGACTTACCATGTGGTTACACATGACTAAAATAAAATTTTAGGTCATATTATGGGAGGTCGCATTTCAATCATCACCATTAACCCTAGATAAAGTTACAATAAACAAGGATCATTACTAAACAATTATAATCAACCCACCTATGCCATTAATCCTTCCTTGACCTGGGATTACAACTAAACACAACAACAACTAGGGATTACTATTTCAAGACATTATACTAATAACTCATCATTTCCCCATGACCAAAACCAAGTGCACCAAAAATTGAGACTTATCTTATCTAGCCCATCTCCATCATCATTAAGTTACAATGGTCATGTATCCAATCTTTATTGTACAATCATAACTTAATGGTCTAATATTACCACTATAGGCCCACAACCTCCTACCATTGAACCAATATAACCCACTGTGTTGGCTAAGAACAAGTTATTTAACACTATTAAGGAAAAGCCATATGACATTGTGGAAAAAATTTAAAATACACCCACATATATCTCTATCTTATATTTGTTGTGTACATTTACTATCCACAAGAATGTCCTAATAGAGATCCTAGGCCAATCCTAAATTCTAAATGACATAACCCCAAACAAATTTCAGGCTTCAGTTAGACATCTAGCTTAGGCCAACAATTAACTTTAAATCAAAGTGATATGTCATCCCTCATCCCTCTCCATAATAATCCATTGTTCATTGAATTCATCATCATGTGGCACAAATTTAAACATGTTCTCATAGACAATGGATCAGGCCTAAATATTGTGTCTCTGAAGTTCATCAAACATATCAAATATACAACAACCAATCTACAACTAGTAATAATTACTATCAAGGCCTATGATAATGAATAATGGGAATAAAAAGGCACCATAAGCTTGCCAATTATCATTAGGCCCTTAACCCACAATAAACTTTACCATGTGTTAGACCTAGATTTATCATATAATTTGGTCTTGGGTAAACCTTGGATACATGAAATTTGTGTAATCCCTTTGACATTGCACTAGTGTCTCAAGTTTAGGAATGAAGTTCACCATAAATGGAGATTTGTAACCCTATGAACATTATAAACATTTAGACGTTGAGTACAAAAGTTAAAACTACCACTTTGGCCTAGACTCAATTCCAAAAAGGACAAAGACAAAGAAATACTCGTAAAATTATCAGAGGCCAATTATGTAGACCCAAATAGTCTTAAATCCTATTCACATATGATCCTCTAAAAATGTCTAATCATTTTACCATCTCAACTAATGATCCATGAGATTATTTTAACCATGACACTTTTCACATTGCCAAGCTTCCCTAGAACCCCAAGTCCTATGGAAGACATAAAGCTAGGCCACCTTGCATAAAATGGTAATGAAAAAGGAAAGGAAAACTTCATAGTCTATCTCTTATCATTTTCACACCAACCATTGGCCAATAATAAGACCCACTTTCCAATGATGAATCCTAGTTTTAAAATGACAAATTGGTTGATTGTTATAGAAATATAAAATATCCCATCCCTAACAAGATCATAGAGAAATAATCCTATGAAGGTGGAGGCCTTGTACCAAATCAATAGGGAACTCTAAAACCAATTTCTATAATTTTTTATAAAAAAACATATGGTCTCAAATATAAGCTACTTGAGGGTGACTCCATGTATCTTATTCATGTTCCAATGCCAACATCTAGTGATGATGATGCCGATAGTGAAGTAGATTCTAATCATAAAATTTATGAAGAGCTTTCTAATACCAACTTGTTTGACCCATATAATATTGTTACCATTACCCCAATTATCTGATGTAACCCACTTCCTCTATATAACCCTTAACTTATAGCCTGGGACTAATAAGAATCCACAGTGCCTGTAGACTAGTTTGAGAATGATGAGTCCTTTTGTAATTTTTTAGGCCTAAAAGATAATGTTTTATTAGGAGACCACAAACAAGGGTTCTCTATAAAATTGGATCCCATAGACTATTTTATAGAATGGTTAAACACCCTTACACATAAATAAAAGATTAAAACATTGAGTTACCAAAGTGAAAATCTCTTTGAGGTGCTTTTGGACTAGGGTAAAAGTAAAGAGAAAGGCTAGAATTTTGATGAAAACCTATTTTAGGCACCATTGGATGGGGGTGTTCACTTTTCCTATAATGAATCTCAGGAGACCACCAATGATGAACTTGATTTTGGGTTCAAGTTCATTTCAATAGAATAACATGCCTTTGATCAAATTGCCCAAGAATATCCTATAGTATTTTTAGCATGGCTATCATTTCCATTAGGATATTTATATTCATATTATTTAGGAGAGATTTAATAACCCACCCAAATAGAGGATTTTGCAATTATAGGCTATTTCACATCATTATCAACCATTATAGAAGATGCATCACCTCTCCTAGTAGAATATAAAACAAAAGTCAACATCGGGACTCTAGATGAACCAAAATAGATCAAATTAGGCATGTTCATCACTGAACAGGAACATAATGTTTTTACATCCCTTTTGAGGGAATTTGTTAACATCTTTTCTTGGGCTTTTTTAAACATTCTAGGTTTGGACCCTACCTTGGTTGTATACCACCTTATTATTCATCTTGATGTCAAACCTATGAAACAAAAATTGTTAAAGATGCATCCTCATATTTCTATACTGGTAAATAAAGAGTTGAAAAAACTCTTAGAAGTGAGATGCATCTAATCAATCGATTATTCAAAATGGATCTTAAACATTATACCTATTAGTAAGAATCTATAAGGAATTAGAATCAACACTAATTTCATAGATATAACCAAGGTCAACCCTAAGGATGAATTTCATCTATCAGATATCAACATGATAGTTGAATCCATAGTGGGGTACAAAATGATTTCACGTATGGATGGATTTTCAAGATATAATTATTGGCTAATTTTTGCCCACATACCAAAATTTTGCTTGGACTAAATAAATAAATAGAGTTATGGATGGAATGAGTGGTACAAATATCAAAATTTACTCACAAAGATTTTGACACACTTTAAACAAATTTAAAGTGTGTTTCATTGATATTTGAGAAGCAAGTCTTGAAATAGGTCTAGAGTTGTAGAGGAAGAAGATCGATCAGGTTCTTATTGTCACCAAATTTTGCACCCTAGAAGAGGGTATTCAAGCCTCTCCAAAATTTGGGAAACATGGGAAAAATTATAGGTATGTGGGTGTACCTATTGTGGAAATGAGCCTCTAGATATAAAGGGCTAGCTCCCTGAATATATCTTTACAAATCTTATCACCTAAACTAGTATTTACTTGTCGAAGAAAGAGTTAGAAACAACATGAATTAAACCTAGTCTATAGAGGTGATGCACCAAGATTGTCTCCACATGAACATCATATTCCAAGAACTATGGAACAAGGCATATAAACTAGTTTCAAATTCCTAAAAGGTTATAACATGAGTATTTAAATATAGAGGTGAGATATGTGAAATAACACAAGGTAAATGAACCAGAAGGTAGGTTGCACATTAGAAGAAAAATTATACACTTGAAAGAGTTTGAAACATTTTATTTCACTCTATATGACCTATTATATTAATAAATCTTGCTCAAATATTAAAGGATAAATGAAATAAGGATAGAAGATTATCACTTCTTATCACTATAGATCACTTACATACTTAGACAATTGTTTGAGAACTCAAAAAAAAACTTGCATTAATATTCAAAGGCAAAATATGACATCAATCTAGTAGGGATTCATCATACATGGATGTGGTATATATTATAAATCCAAAATGGTAGATACTTATAGAACTTATAAGAGAAAATAAAAAAAAGAAGTTAAAGGGTCACTAGAACACATGTCTAGATATGAAAACTAGTTACATTGAAAGTATAAATGAGTGTGAAATAAAAAATGAATACATTGAAATCCAAATTTTCACATAAACCATGACAAATTCCTTTCAAAATGGTGTAATGAATCTTCCACCAACCTTTGTGAAACTATTTCCATTATGGACCATCCTTCAAGAATTTGAAACTGAACTAAGAGAGTCAACACATAAGCACTATTCAGGGGGGTTGAAACATGCTATAACAATTATAATATGATCTCCTAACTATTAGCTATCTTATAAACACATGTGTTTACCATCTATAATCATTTTTTGATTTCCTAGACTTTTCTCTTTACATTTAGTAGTCACTATTCATCTCAGACCTCGATTGGGCTTTCATGGTGGCATATGAGTTTGAAGATATTACATCACTATAGGATCTTTGGTCTTATATATCTTTTCATGTGGAATTACCTTGACACATTTTTCATTCCTTTTTAAACTATGTCTATGATATTCACTTGATTTGATAAAAAATGACTCTTTGGTTTGACATTTATTCATCGAAGATGACTTAGACCAATCACATTTTTATTGGTTTTACAGATATTTGATGTTAGATATTGACTCTTTAACCCAATTCATGTCATTGTATTTCCAAATCCTATTTCCCACATGTCATTAGATCTCTATAGATGCACATTATTTACCTTGATTTGGTCATTAAAATTTGACACTTTGACCTAATCATGTTACTTCCTGCATCTCTGGATCACTTTTGCTTTATCGATCTTCCCAAGACTTGCTCAGTTTTTAACTTGTCACTATGTCGATAAACCTTAAGAACTTTATATCATTTGAATAAATTTTATCTATTGGATATCATTTACATGATTGAGTGTGAGTTTTTACATCTTATGATAAGATTTATCATTAACTCTAACAAGATTACGCTTATTGGGTCTCTATTTGATAAGCTCCATGAATGTGACACTTGTCACTTACATGTTCACTTAGATCTCGCTTTGAAAATTTTATTTCAATATAATACATTGGATTGAGATGTATTATTTAACATGATACATTGTATTTTATTTGGTTTAAAAATCAATGGCTATTTATTGGGTCTTAAAATTGATATTCGCATAACCATCTTATACTTTTTGACTAACTTTGAAGGCTTGGATCTTGAAGTGCAAGAATCATGGGGGCTCCAAGTTTGCTATAGATGTTCATGATTTCAATAGGAAAAAACCATTTTGATCTACTATTCATTTTAGTATTCTTGAGTGAGATACTAAATTCACAAGTTGGTTATTCTACTTGCTCTTGCATGACGATCTGGTGATGACTGAGCTCAAATGACTAAGTATGGGAAACCTACTAGAAATGCCTAAGAGCCTAGATTTACACATGGATAAATAAGTTTTCACTTTATTAGAGGACCTTATACTTGGTGAAAAACAAATTGGGACCAAGGTGAACAAACCCATGTATTTACCTTCTTCTGTAACTATCATATGTTTAAGATCTAGCCTCAAGAAACTGCCCACTTTTACTTTCTGCCATTAGACCCAAAATGTCAAGATAAATACAATGAAGGACCAGATGAACTCCTTAATTCACACACTTGTTCCAATAACCTTTAGCATCCCACGGGGGCTATTAAACATTCTCCATGACATTATAAAAGGCTCATTTATAAAATTTTGGATATAGGAGGGTTGACCCATTTTGGCCTGCGAGGAAAAGTGGTTAACATTCTTGGTAGTTTCCTAGGGGTTACATGTTTGTCTATACAAAAAGGAACCCATACCAGTTACCTAATCCTATCTATTTGGATATTGGGTCATATGTATAATAAATTGACATATAAATTCCTTTGACAATACACAACAACAAAAAATAACAAGGACAAAACACAAAGTATAAGTAAACATATGTTTAACTAGAACACTTAGGGAACACTACACACACAACTAAAACAAAACACATGCCTAATCTAATATTTATAGGATATAACTTTACTACTCAATAGGAAGGCTTCAAATGTATCCCATTCATAGGGATAGGTAGCTCTTTTTCGTTCATCCTTGCTAGCTAGAAAGAGTTGCTTTGCTTGCAATTGATGATGACATATGATCCACTCCATAAGGTATAAAATTTTGTATGTCTTCCTATTTTTTATCTATATTAATCCCACTTCAACACTATGTCACCTTCTTGAAATGATCTTAGAGTTGACTTCTTGTCAAAATACTTCTTCATCAATACTTGGTGATGCTCCAAAGCTCGATGAGCCTTATCTCTGATCTTTTAAAACTCCATTAATTATATCAATATCAATTCAATGGAGTATTCTCAAGTAAGTCTATTTGGTGTGTTAACTCTAAGTCAAGTAACTCTTGAGAAATAGATAACCTGACATCTCTCCCATAAACAAACACAAAAGGATAATTCCCTATTGACCTTTTGGGAGTTATCTTGTCAGTTCATAAGGTTGTATTCAAGTTGGTGTGCCAAGCCCTCTGGTTATGCTCCAAGTTTATCTTAATGATTAAGATTAGGTCCTTATTAGTAGACTCATTCAATCCATTACCTTGAGGGTAATAGTTAGATGAAGTGCTCAAAAATATTACATTACTATTTGCCCAATCAACTATCTTAATAGCCATAAAACCAATAGAATTATCTAAAATAATAGTAGGATTACCAAATCTTATTATTATTCTCTCATAGAAATCTTATATATCATTATAATTAGCTTCTTTCAATGTTACTACCTCAACCCATCTTATAAAATAATTAATCATTGTGAGTATCCATTTATGACCAACACTTGATGGGGGGTTTATCATACCAATTAAATCAAGACCCCATTGCATGAAAGGTTGATCAAATTGGATAAGCTTCAAAGGGAGAGCTTCAAGATTCTACTTTCCCATAAAGAAATCATATTGTACACACCTTCTCACCCAAGCATGGTAGTCCTTAAAAATGCTAGGCTGGTAATAGCCTACTCTCATGATCTTAGCAGCGATAGTTCTTTGGGAGAAATGACCTCCTACTACTTTGGGAGAAATGACCTCCTACTATCCCATCATGAAATTTCTATAGCAAAACCCTAGATTGATCATTATCAATGTATCTCAATAACAAACCATTAATATATCTTCTAAAAAGGACACCATTCAGAAGACAAAAAGGAATAGATTGCAATCTAAAATATATCCTTTGTGATTTAATCATATTATTAGGATACTCACCATTTTGAATAAATTTGATCACATATTGTGTCTAACTCTGTATATGCAAGGAACCATTTGGTTGGGAGCAATCAAAATTTTTATTAGAACCTCTTATTTGGACTCATGAAAATTTGAAACTAAGTATTCACAAAGACACTTCACTCTTACCAACTTTGTTAGTTTGATATCAACATCATATTCCATTACCTTAGTGATCCATCCTGCTCTCTTTTTACTAAGGTCTTTTCTTAAAAGGAAATCTTTGGTAGTAGGATGAGAAACCATAGAATGAATTTTATTATTTGAAATCATATGCCTAAACTTCTTTGGTCCCCTTAAAATAGTGAGTACTTGTTTCTCCACAAAGGTATAATTGATCTCATATTCTTATAAACTTTGACTAAATAATGCAATAGGCTACTCCATACCCTCATAATTATTTTACATTAACATGGATGAGATAGTGTCAAGGTTATCAAATTAATACAACATGAAGTCTTTAGGAAATTTATGATTCACAAGAGTAGGAGTTTGTGCAATTTCCTTTTTCATGGCTTCAAAATTGTTCTTACCCTCTTTAGTCTAAGAAAAGCCCTGGTTCTTTCTAAGCATGGCTATGATTGGTTTCACTAAAGATGCAAACCCAAGTATGCATATCCTTAAAAAATTTATCTTTCCTAAGGAAATTTTAAGACCTTTCTTATGCAAGGGCAATGACAGGCCAAGAACATCCTCTATCTTTTCAGGATCAATATCCAAACCATCTTTGGAAATAATGTGTCCCAAGAGATTACCTTCATTAACAACAAAGATGCATTTATTTAGATTAAGAGATACTCCACATTACCTAAATATTTCAAACACTTATATCAAGTGTTGAATATATTCATTAGAATCCTTGGAAAACATTGTTATATCATCTAGATAAACCAACAACACGTCATTAATCAAAACTTTGAAGGCCATGTCCATGGCTCTTTGAAAGGTAATACTAGCATTTGACAAACCAAATGGCATATTTATATAAGAAAAAGTAACCCATTTAGTGTTAAATTTTGTATTATGATGATGATCATCATTCAAAAGGATATGATTTTAACCTAAATATCCATAAAGAAGAGATAAATATTGAGAAACTAAAACTACTTGCAAAATCTGCTCGATGGAGGGTAGGGGATAGTGATCTTTGAGTGATGCTCTATTAAGATATATGAAGTCCACATAAATTATTATCACCCTAATATTATTCATAATAGACACAATATTATCTACCCATGTTGAATGTTTCATATCAAATCTTATTTCAAATTCAAGGAGTTTAGTGAGCTCTAGCCTCATGAGTTGTTCAAACTTTAGATTAATGGGCCTTTACTTTTTTCTAACTGGTTTAACTCTATATTCTAACTCAATAGTATGTATTTATAGGTTAGGATCAAATAATTTTAGGTATTTATATTACCAAAAAAATATGTCATGAAACTCCCTACATAAATCAATGAATGCTTGCTTTTCTAATGTAGAACATACCTTGCCTAGTTTGAGGAGTTTATCTTTGAATATCAAGACTCTTTCATAGTTTTCCTCTTTTGTAGACATAATCACATTTTAATTCTTATTATTATCATTCTAATTAAATATAACTTCTAAGGTCACTATACCTTTAGTTATCTTATTTGTCCTTAGCTTCACAACCTAGTCACCAAACTGCTCTTCGAATCTATTTTGATTCCTTGAAGAGAATCATATTCATTCTACAAGAAACATGAATTGTTCTTGTCACTATAAAAAACGTGACAAGACACCTAATTATCAGGTAAAAAAGGTCTAATAATGACCCCAATGTGATATTTTTTCCCCTCTTCTTTTATGGTAGTTGGAGTATCAAATTGAGTTCATATGGTAGCTAGTCTATCAGCATGATTATTCTACTCCCTTGGGACTGACTGTATATTGAATGCATTAAAATATTTAATAAAATCCCATACCCTATGATTTTATGACTTAATAAAAGTTTTCTTAGTATCAACCACATTCGTAACCTGATGAACAATCAATTTACTATCTCCATACACTTGTAAGTTCTCGATTCCTTTTCTCCTTGCCCATTGAAGGCCATGAATTAAACCTTCATGCTTAGCAAAATTAAAAGTAAAACTAAAATGAAATATATATGAATAATAGTATTATTTTTTATATGGGTATATTATCATGACACTATCTCCTAAACTAATTTCACTTCTTAAACCATCAAAAAACATTTTCCACATCTCATCTTCTTCACCTTCTTCCTTGGCAAGTAGAGGTGTATGTATTCCTCCTTCATGTATGCAATATACTCCTATATCAGATTCTTCCATGAGATAATAAGAATCATGATCATGAGTGTTAGTAACATAGAAAAATCTACAATTCCTTCAATTTTGGAAGAAGTGCCATCATCTACATAGTTTAGATTAGAACTTATCTCAATGCAAGGTTTTATATAAAACATTGCAAGAGGATATGTCATAATTGTCACCTTAGTCACATAACTTGTTCTAAAGGCCAAAAAATACTGATTATATAAAAAATAACCACCAATATAGGTAGTGAGGTCCCTCAAGAGGTAGATTGCAAAGTGGGCTGGGAGATCAACAACTATATCTTGCAAGATAGGAAAATAGGGGCAATCATGTAAGAATAATTTCAATTTTCTTATCATTAATATCATATTGGAAGATATACCATCTAATTTTAGAAATATTTTACTATGGGGTTTATACTTTAGACCCAATTTATCAGCTACCACCTTGGGCATGATCAAAGTTGAAGCTCCACTATCAAACTATGCAATTATGGACCATATTGTCACCCAATATGAGGGTAAGGTATAATGGTGGAGGTTTATTAGCTCTGGTGTATGGTTAAACAATGGTATTGGGGAAAATTTCAAGGATAACATGACATTGACCTTGATTTTAAGGAGGGGCACTAGTAAGGATAACAAATAATTGATTTTTTAGGAGCTCTTTCTAACCAGGCATATACAAAACATCCGAAAGGGAAATAGAATTTTTAGTATTTTTAAATGAATCTAAAATGTTTAAATAATCCATAACTACTTTCTCCTACATTATTGGAGTCAAGGAAGTGATTGGATCTTGAGGAGTTGGAGTGCTTTGAATAGCTCTTCTAGCATTTTTATTTGATAGAAGTATAGGAACCTTTGGAACTATCCCACTTTCATCTATGATTGGCTACCTTGTAAGAGGACTGGATGAACCAATAACCACCTTTATATCACCACCCAAATCCTTTCTTTTGGCTCTAGTGTTATCTATAATTGAGGTTCCTTGAATAAGCACAAAAGCATCCTAAACTAGGAAGTTGGTGAATACCTCTTCTTGAGGGTATCCACCATCACTTGTTTGCATCATAAAATCATCCTCAGTAGATAGGAGAGGATTAAATTCTCTTTGATCAACAAGAGCTTTCTCTCCACCTTCATTGACGTCCATAAATTATCCTTATTGCCGATTTTCACCTTACACCAAATTTCTATGAATGGGTACCATATCTCTTACATTGGTGGTAGAATTAGGATTGTATGCATTAGTAAGCCTATTGGGATTAGGTTTCCATTGTACTCTTCCTCTTCCATACTATGTTTGATAAGGATAGGAATTTTAATAGGCAACTTTCAGCACATTAGCTTGCCTATTTTGAGCTTCCAAGGCTAGAAACTTTGTTTTCCAATCAATATTAATTTTTTCCTATCTAGGGGAAGCCTTAGCCTTGGTAATGACACTCAAATTTTGAGCCATAGTTGGAGCATTAGAAAAATTATGAGACAATGGAGGCATAGATACTTTAGGTGGCAATCTTCTAGCTTGGATGAGATTTTTTTTAGCTTTGAGAGCAATTTCATATGCTTCAGGGAGGGTGGAGCCACCCATGGACTAAAACATGACAGTAATTTTAGTTTCAATAGTTCTCAAATAGGTCAGGAACACAAAGATGGGAGGTGGCCTCATAGGAGGAGGTATTCTATTCCAAGTCTTTTAGAATCTTTCATTAAAATCATGTATTATTTCTTTAGGTCCTCTCTTGATTACATTAATTTGGTGTATAAGAGAGGCATGTCAATCTCATTTCTAAATCTTGTAGTCAGTAGCACTCCAAATTCATCCCATACCATGATGCATCCACCTTCTAGAGTCTTTTACCAATAAATAGCCTTCCCTCTAAGGGACATGGTAATAAGTCTGATAGTAATGTTTGTTTGAGTGATATTGTGGAAGTTATAAAAGTTGGAGACATCTCTAATATGTTCAATGGGTGTAACATGAATTTCACCATTGAATTGAGGCACACTTTTTGTGGCATTTGGAGGGATAACATCATATAATTGAAGGTGAATAGGATTTTTATTTTGATTGCAAGAAAATCATGAGGTCTAGCCATTTATTCTTCAAAATCTTCAATTTATTCAACTTGTTCACTCTTTTGACTTCCCTCACTAGCAAAATCTTCAACCTCTTCCTCTCTAAAAAAAATATACTAGTTCTCTAAAGTGCATATTAGGAGGAGGATATTGAACTCTAAGGGCGATTTCAGGCTAAAAAGGTGGGTTAATGGGATTGAGAAGTCTTATATAAGATAACCTAATGAGAACCATGAATTATAAGAGTGGGCTTATAACAAAACAAGGGTCTTGAACTAGATTTATCTTGGTGAAGTCACTAAATGTTGAGAAGTACACCAATTTATAGTTGATGTTGTCAAGACCTACATTTATCTTAACAAATTATCTTGAAGACAAGGTCCTACCAGGCATGCCAAAACTATTATCAAAAAATTTTGTACCTTGTACGAGGGTGTTCAATCCTCTTCCAAATTTGGGAAACATGGGAATATTTCTAGGTATGTGGGTGTACCTATTACGGAAATGAGCCTCTAGATTTAAAGGGCTAGTACCCTGAATATATATTTGTAAAGCTTATCACCTAAACTAGTATTTACTTGTAGAGTAAAGAGTTACAAACAACATAAATTAAACCTATTCTACAGAGGTGATGCACCAAGATTGTCTCCACATTACCATCATATTCCAAGCACTATGGAACAAGGCATATAAACTAGTCTCAAAGTCCTAAAAGGTTCTAACATGAGTATTTTAATATAGAGGTGAGATATGTGAAACAACACGAGGCAAATAAACCAAAAGGTAGGTTACACATTCCAAGAATAATTTTACACTTGAAAGAGTTTGAAATATTTTATTGCACTCTATATGACCTATTAGACTAATAATTCTTGCTCAAATATGAAAGGATAAAAGAAAGAAGGATAGAAGATTATCACTTCTTATCACTATAGATCACTTACACAATTAGATAATTATTTGAGAACTCAAAAACAAACATGTATTAATATTCAAAGGTAAAATATGACATCAACCTATTAGGGTTTTATTGTACATGGATGTGGTATATCTTACAAATCCAAAATGGTAGCTACTTATAGAACTTCTGAGAGAGAAGAAAAGAAAGAAGTTCAAGGGTCACTATAATACATGTTTATGCATGATAACCTGTTATATTATAGGTGAAACTAAGTGTTAAATAGATAATGAATACCTTCTAATCTAATTGTCAACATAAACCATGACAATTTCCTTCCAAAATGGTGTAATGACTCTTCCACCACCCTTTGTGAAACTATTTCCATCATGGACCATCCTTCGAGTATTTAAAACTAGGAGAGTCAACACATAAGCACTATTAAAAGGGGTTGAAACATGATATGATATTTATAATATGCTCTCCTATCTATTAGCTATCTTCTAGACACCTATGTTCACCATCTATAATCATTTTTTGATTTATTGGACTGTACTCTTTACATTTGGTAGTCACTATTCATCTCGAACCTTGATTGGGATTTCATGATGGCATATGAGTTTGAGGAGCTTACTTCACTACAAGATCCTTGGTCTTGCATATTTTCATGTGGCATTCCCTTACCATGATATTCATTCCTTTCTAAACTATGTTTGTGATATTTGTTTGCTCTAGTCAAAACTGACTCTTTAGTTCAACATTTATCTATCGAAGCTAACTTGGACCAATCATATTTATTATTATTAGTTTCATAGATCCTCACTATCAAATATTGACTCTTTGACCTCCTTCAGGCCATTGGATGTCTAGATACTAATTTCTACGTTCCATTAGATTTTTAGAAATGCACATTCTTTACATTGACTTGGTCATTAAACTTCACCACTTTGACTTAATCTCATTACTTCTTACATATCTAGATTGTTTTTACTCCAACAATATTCTTAGATTTACTTAGTCTATAACTCATCATTGTGTTAATAAAACTCAAGAACTTTATAACATTTGAATCCATTCACTCCATTGGATCTCATTTACATCATTGAGTGTGAGCCATTAGACCTTTTGATAAACTCGATCATTAACTCTGACAAGCTTATGCTCATTAGGTCTCTATTTGACAAGATTCAAAAATGTGACCCTTGTCACTAATGCATTCACTCAAATATCCCTTTGATAATTTGACTTCATTTCACTCCATTGGATTGAGATGTATGATTTAGTGTGAGTTGTTAGATCTGATTTGGTTTGAAAACCAACAGTTATTTATCAGGTCTTAAAATTGATGTTAGCACGACTATCTTATGTTTTTTAACTAACTTTGAAGGCTTGGATATTGAAGTGTAAGAATCATGGGGGTACCAAATTTTATTTATATATTCACAATGTTAATAATAATAAATATTTTTGATCTATTGGTCACACAAAGATTCCCAAGCAAGATATTGAATACACAAGTTGGTTATGCCACTTGTTCTTATATGACGTTCTAGTAATGATCGAGCTCAAATGAATAAGTATGGGAAACTTAGTAGAAATGCATGGGATCCAAACTTTTCACATGGATAAATCCATTTGTGCTTTAGTATAGGACCTTATATTTGGCATATAGCAACTTGGTACCAAGGTGAACAAACCCATATGGTCACCCTCCTCTACAACTTCTGCATGTTTTAGATCTGGCCTTAGAAAAATAGCCACTTGTACTTTATACCACTAGACCCAAAATGTCAAGATGAATAAAATGAAGGATAGGATGAACTCCTTGCATTTACACACTTATTCCAAGCACCTTTGACATCCCATGGGGGCTTTGCATTATTATCCATGACATTATAAAAGGCCCCTATATAGAATTTTGGCTGTAGGGAGGTTGACCAATTTTGGCCTATGGGGAGAAATGGTTAATGTTTCCCATGGTCATCCTAACCTCAAGTTTATCAGGTCTCAAAAACTCATTTTGAGCATTGAAAGTTCTTTCACAAGTCTAAAAGAACCAACCCATCATGAGAACATCATGTAAAAATAAACTGGTCAACTTGATTGTGCATTTAATAAATATGATTAAAAATCAACTCAAGGCCAAAAAATAACATGGACATGAATATCTTCATACCTAGATCATTCTCTATAAATTTCATAACTTGATGAGTTATTTGTCTATAGATATAGAGCTTCAAATTTAAACTTACAATATGGGATGTTTGTGTGGACGTCAAGTTAAAGCACTATCAAGTAGCCATTAGAGTTCAACTATCATAAGGTTTAATGTCAGAGTGACAAGTGTCCAAATATAATGAGCTAAGGTCAATATCCAATAATGATCAAGAAATATAACAGTGTAAGTGGGTCCCAATATCCAATGGTGAGCATTTTATCATGCAATCAAGATCAATAGTGAGCATTAAGTCAAAAGGTTAGCATAAGCAAGAAGCTACCAAGTGGTAATATCTCAAATTTACTAATAGAGATATAATGGTGAGCATCAACTAATAGATGTAAGTGGGTCCAAGTAGATCAATAGTGTGTATTCATTCATACATAGAGATCTAATAGTGAGCATTGAGTCAATAAGTCAAAATATCTCAAGGATGAAAGAGCTCCTACTAAGTGTAACAAGCATGCTAATCTATCAAAAAATCTAGGGCTCATGTTTTATTATGTGAAATCAGACCTACTATGCATGATAGGTCAAAAAATCATCAAGATATTATGGAAAAAATAAATAACTAACACTTGGAACAATATGAGGGGGCTCAAATCAAGATCAATGGCTAGAATCAAAAGTTGAAGCTAGGGACTTCAAGCAGAGGTCGAACATGTGACCAAGGTCAAACTAGGAACAATATCTCCATAGGGAATATGCCACCATTAGAGATTAATTAAACACCATTGAACAAACATATTTTTTATTAAAGTTTATCAATGGTGAATCTCCATTGCTGATAAATCTCCATCACCATTAAATCATAGCTCAGGACCTCTAGTCGAATATTTAGAACTTAAATTAATACTATGGTACCATGATTATTATCATGTATTACTATGTATTCATTACATTTATCTATGGTTTCATGATACATTTCATGGGCATACTACTAATGTGTTTTAATGCTTCATCAATTCAAATGTTATGTTTACAATACATACTCAAACATTTGCAAGTTATTTAAATATTTCATATACTAAGTCTATGCTTATAATGAGTTCTCAGCTTCCATAAGGTATAGAGGTAGGATAAATCTATTTTATACCTAACTTAGAGATCAATAAGGAATCTAAATGATCTATTATGTTTATATAGATATAATAGCTATAGGAAAAATAATAAAGGAGATTGGTTTTCAATATATAAAAGAGACTTATTCTAAGATACTAAAATGGGGTAGATATGTGATTAATAAAATGAGTATCTCTTATTTTTATATGATCATATATCCAATAAATAACCATTAAAAGCATACATGGTGATGGCTTTGTTAGGCCCAAGGATATGGAGACTTTATCTTTATAACATGCAGCAACTGGAGATGGCATGGAAGATCAAAACAAAGAGAGCTAGTGGTTGGAGTACTTGGAGCATTAATTCTATTAAAATCTCAAAGATATTTTCTATAACAAACTTAATCATGACTCATCATGCAAAAAAACCCTTATTTTTTAGTGGATCTCTAAGCTAATGAGAAAGCTTGAAGTTTACTAGAGAAAATGAAGATTAGCTTGTTGATAAAGGATTAGTTTTGATTGGAAGAAGGCATGTGTATAGAATATAATTAATGAACTACCAACATATTTCTTAATAATTATATACTATTTCTCCATTCTTCCATGCATGTTCCCTATCTCTCTCATTCCCATTCTACTATATATATGCTTCTAAGCCTTAAAATGGATCCCTCTCTTGGGCATGACTAGACTCTACCAAGATTGAGGTTTTGTAACCTCTTGAGATGAATAAAATACTGATTTCAGATTTCAATAATCTAGTATAGTGTGTTAATCTCAGTTTGATTTTCATGTGTTAGAAATTTCTCCCTTGTCAAGTCCTGATCTCACCTAGCTACTAGTTATCTTGTTATGTAGGTCATGTTTAGTGTTTAATGCCATTTGATTGAAGATAACAAGTGGATAAATTTGTGTTGTAGATCCAATAATTTTTTATCTCTAATTAGTGTTTTAAAAGTATCAAGTAAGAGTGGATGAACAATCATTTTAGGTGCATCACCAATTAGCTTAGATATCCCTTTAAGTTATATTTCTCTCCCATTTCCCCATCAATTAGTAGGTTTTATTGGAGATGAGATAAATGATGCATTAGAGGAGATAGAATCATTAAAAATAATAGAGGTTTGACCCAAATTTAGGTAACACATAACCTAGGGTCATTCCCATGTTGAGCTAGATTTGAGATTAGGACTTAAACATTTTTACTTTCAGCTAGGGTTCAATTTATGTCTACAATAGTTTCTGGCATGCTTGGTGAGACAAAGAACCAAAAGAGTGGAAATATTTTTGGTGTGTATTTCCTCTAATCATCTTTTTTAATAAAGTAAGTTATTACCAATGGTTACTATGAATCAAAGCTTCTAGTTATAATCATCCCAAGTATGTCTCATTGAAGATTTTAATCAACTTTGCATCTCATTTGACATATGAGGTTAATATGAATATCTATTATGAATACCCATATCATTCACCTCCTTATCATTAATTATAATATGACCCTCATAATACATATGATCCTAAAAAACCTTATCAAGATTTCTATCAAAGCTATAATGAGCCAAATGAAGTTTCTCATGATCCTTAATATCAAGAGCATGGATCTTACCTTCCTCATGACCCATATTATCCCTACCATGATGAGCATTACCAACCCTATATATAACCTTACCAACACTATGGTGACTCATACCAATCCTATGATAACCCTCCTGATTAGTCATGTATGAAATTCCTAAGAAACCTACTCATACCCCAGGACATTTTATATATATCCTAAAAAAAGTTCTACTAGAATAAGAAAAAAATATGATAAATATTGACATGTTAAAGGGGTATGGGAAAGATATCCCAAAACATGTCATTAAATGGGTTAGTAATTTATTTCAATAGGAAAATAAATTTTTGATGACCTTAATCAGGGAAGGTTATCCTAAAAAAATAGTGACATGCTTTACATAGGTGAACTAATTTCTAAGATTGAGAAGAAGTTGGGATCCCATGAAGAACATCATGCACCCCATCACCCATATTGTCTGTCCTCATTCAACCCTTATCAACCTCATGTTGAGCTTCCCATCATCACTCATAAGCTCTCACCACATAAGTTTCAAAGCGATCATATTTCCCCTCAACTCCCCTCAATCTTCCCATCATGGAAATCTATCCAAGGAAGAGTCCAAGAGGAAAAGCAAGTTTGTGTTGAAAGATCCATCCATCATGAGAAATCAAGATCTTATTTTGAATACTCCCTTTATAGGTAAATTGAAGCTGTAAATAACCATTTATATAAACATTGGTAGCTATAAAGACATCGCCTCAACTGCACATACCTCCTTTCATTATTCAAATCACAACGTACACTATGTAGGAAAACCATGAACATAAATTCCCATATTGGAACCAAATCATGTAGTCAAAAAAATATAAAGTCATTCAATCCATACCCTCTCCTCCTTAGGAATCTTAGTAATTTCCATCTTGTAAATCCATTTAGAGCAATATGAAAAATAAGGAGGACATGATTGTTGAATATAAATAATTGGACCAAGGAAGTGTCACATATATCTCATCTCTCTTGGAGTCATCCAAGAATATACTATGACACTCCTTAAAGAGGTAAGCAATTAACTTAATGTTTAAATCATAGTTAATGATGTTGAATTGTCAGAGTTAGAAGAGGAGCTCATAATTGGGACACCAATGGGTAAGGGAGAGCATGTTTCAATCTTTCAAGATGCAAAAGTAGATGAATTCAAAGAGAAAGCTGAGATAGAGGTTGAGATACAAGTATAAGAATAAGTAAATCAAGAGGAATTTACCCCATTAAAAATTATTAGTTTCATGGCTTGCCTCCTTAAAGATCAGTCCATAAAGATACCAAGTTTCACACCAATTCCTTTTATGCCACAAGATCCATCCATACTACCAAATCCTACACCTATTTTATTCAAAAGCCCATCCATACTACCTCCCCAAGAGATAGTTGTACCTTCACCCACTCCACCTACCATTCCTCATATAACCCATCCATATCAATCTTAGAAACCTTCATGGACTATGTACTCAAATCATGTGATGCCCAACCTTTGTCATGAGGACCCTATTGTGTTTGTTCTATCTAATAAAGTAAAGGAGGTAGAAGAGGTCAAGTAGTTCAAGATTCCAAGCTTCATGAGCTTCCTCTATGAAAAGGTTGCCCAAACAATTTAGGTTACACCAAAAGTGGAGCTATCTTGCATTTTTACCTTTAAGGAGGAGGAATTAGAGCTACCATATTATGTTATGAATGAAGAAGTTGAGGCTATCAACTCCTCAAATGACCTACCATCTTATGTAGAGGATGATGAAATAGATGCAATAGTTGATCAAATTCATGAATTTGTGGGGCAAGTAGAGGTCACCAATCAACTAAAAGGCCCATTAGAATACTTATTTGTAGTTTTAAAAGCAATATATACTCTTCTTTAGGAGGACTATGGTTTGATTATAGCTAAATAGAATATCCTTGTCAAGCAAATCAAAGAAAATATAGTGGGGAATCCTTCAATACTACCACCTCAAGAGTTCATTATAGACATGGACTTGTTTTAGATCCTCAAAAAGGGATATTAGCACCTTGGTGAGCCTACAGACATGGATATGCTTCCAAAAGGTAATACAAGTCTATTTGATTCTTAGCCTAGTCAAATAGATTATGAAAGAGTGGATCTTGATTCTAAGGTAAGGGCTAATAGTAGGGTTGCCATTATAAAAGGGTGTCCTTTGAGACACCAATTGTTTTTGGATATGGGTAAAGAGGAAGAGCCACTAGGTGAGTGTGTTTACATTGGATGTTATTTTTTCCCTAAGATTCAATATAAGAGTATACCAAAGGAGTTAGAAAAGAAGAGACTTGCTTCCTAAACCACCAAACTTGCAAGGGAACATGTGATATGTCATCCTCCATCTCATCACAGAGGTAAACTCAATAATTTTCCTTTTGATCTAGGTGAATCATGTTTTGTCCTAGTTAGTTAGGTTTTTTTTACATAATTAATTATTTGTTTCCCTCCAAGTGTTGTCCTAGCACATTAGGTCAGTAGTCCTTACTTTGTTAGACTAGTTTCCCTTTTATTCTATATTTCCCTTCAATAAGTGCCTTGAGCATTTTATTTTATTTTGTTCCTTTTGGTACCTATTTATTTCAAGAGAGGATATATAGAGGTTGGTATCCATTTTTTAGATTCAGATCAAATTATTGAACCAGAGAGCAGACTCCATTCCCAATGAACTAGTCAATACAAATGATCTAGGTTCTCAAGCATAGCAGACATGATTCCTAATTGATTGGCCAAAGATGTTGGCTAGTTTTGGCCCACATACCAAAATTTTTCTTGGATTTAATATATTAATATATTTTTGGATGGAATGAGTGGTCTAAAGATCAAAAGTAACTCACAAAGCTTTTGAAACACTTTAAGAAAGCTTAAAGTATGTTTCATTGATCTTTGAGAAGAAAGTATTGAAATAGGTCTAGAGTTGCATAGGAAGGAGATCCAATATGTTCCTTGGTGATCATGATCTTCATAGACATAAATCAGGTTCCTTAGGTCTCAAAAACTCATTTTGAGCCTTGAAATTTCTTACACAAATCCAAAAGAACCAAACCATCATGAGAATGTCATGCAGAAATAGACTAGTCAACTTGAATATGCATTTAATAAATATGCTTAGAAAGCCTCTCAAGGCCAAAATACCCTATGTACATGAAAATATTTATACCTAGATCATCCTTTATAAATTTCATAACTTGATGAGTTGTCTATCTCAATATATAGAGCTTTAAAGTTGAACTTGCAGTCTAGGATGTTCATACGATGTCAAGTTAAAGCTCCATGAAGTAGCCATTGGAGTTAAAATATATTACGGTTTAATATGAGAGTGACAAGTGTCCAAATATAAATATATAAGGTTAAGATATAATGGTGAGTGGGAAATCTAATAGTGTCAATGGGTCCTAATATCCAATGGCAAGCATTTGATCATGCAATTGACATCAATGATGAGCATCAAGTCAAAAGGTTAGTGTAAGCAAGAATCTACGAAGTAGAAATATCTCAGGTGTTATAATATAAATACAATGGTGAGCATAAAATGACAAATGCAATTGGGTCTAGGAAGATCAATGGCACATATTCATTTGTACATAGAGATCTAAGGTGAGCATTGAGTCAACAATTCAAAGGATCTCAAGGATGAACAAGCTCTTGCAAAGTGTCATAATCATGTTAATCTATCAAAAAATATAGGGATAAAATTTAATAATGTAAAAGTATATCTATAGTACATGAGACATCAAAGATTCAGTAGGATCTTGCATAAAAAATAAAGAATTGACACTTGGCATAATATGAGAGGGCCCAAATCAAGATCAATAGCTAGAATTAAAAGTCAAAGCTAGGGACTTCAAGTAGAGGTCAAACATTTGTCCAAGGTAATACCAAGAATAATATTTCCATAGGTCATATGTTTCCATTAGAGCTCAATCAAACACTATTAAGTGGACATAATTATTCATTCAGGTTTTTTAATGGTGAAGCTCCATTACCGATAAAGCTCCATTACCATTAAAACATAGCTCAAGACCTTTGGTCAAATATTTATAATCTATCAACCCTATTTTCCAAAGTTGTAGTATTATTATATGACTGCATATAATGAGTTCTCAGCTTCCATAGGGTCCATAGGTAGGATAGGTCTATTTTAGACCTAATGTAGAGATCAATAAGAAATCTAAGTGATCTATAGGTCTGCATTGATATAATATCTATAGGAAAACCAATAAAGGAGATTGGTTTTCAATCTAAAAAAGAGACTTATGCTCAAATATTGAAATGGGGTAGATATCTTATTAATGAAATGAGTGTCTCTTCTTTTGATATGATCATAGATCTGACAAATAACTATTAAAAGTATACATGGTTATGGATTTGTCAAGCCCAAGGATATGAATATTTTGTCCTTATAGCATGCAGCAAGTGAATATGGTATGGAGGATCAAAACAAAGAGATCTCATGGTTGGAGAAGTAGTTGGAGCATTAATTTTGTTTAGATCTCAAAGATCTTTTCTCTAATAAGCTTAGTCATGACTCATCATGCAAAACAAACCCTTGTCTTCTAGTGGATCTCTCAGCCAATGAGAAAGATTAAAGATTATTGGATCAAATAAAGGTTATCTTGTTGACAAAGGATTAGTTTTTATTTGAAGAAGGAATACATATATAAAATAATTAATGAACTACTATCACATTTCTTAATCATTAAAGACTCCTCCATTCTCCTATGCATGCTCCCAATCTGTCTCATTCCCATTCTACTATATATATAGGCTTCTAAGCCTTAAAATGGATCCCTCTCTTGGGAATGACTAGAGTCTACCAAGATTGAGCTTTTGTAACATCTTGAGATGAATAGAAGACTAATTTCAGATTTCACTATTTTGGTATAGTGTGTCAATGTCAGTTTGATTTGTATATGCGGTAGAAATCTCTCCCTTTTCAAGTCCTGATCTCACCTAGCTACTAGTTATCTTATTATGTAGGTTATAGTTAGTGTTTAATTTTATTTTATTGAAGCTATTAAGTGGATACATTAACCTGTTAGTGCCTTGAATAAGGTCCCTCCATCACTTCCCTCAAGTTTTGATCACTTGGTGAACCTCTGCATGAAATACTGATGCATAAGAGACTTTGGAGTTGTAGATCCAATCATTTGTTCTATCTCATTAGTATTTTAAAATGCTCAAGTAAGAGTGGATGAAAAATCATTTTAGGTGCATCACCAATATTAGCTTAGATATCCATTTAAGTTATCTTTCTCTCCATTTTCCCCAACAATTAGTAGGTTTTAGTAAAAATGAGCTAAATGATGCATCAGAGGAGCTAGCCTTGTTAAACATCCTCTAGAGACTTGACCCAAGTTTAGGTAACCCACAGCCTAGGGCCATTCCCATATTGAGTTAGATTTGAGAGTATGAATTGAACACTTCTACTTTTAGCTATGGTGTAATATATGTCTACAATAATAACCATATCTAGATTGCTCTAGAAGACCAACACAAGATATCATTCACCACTCCATGGGGAATGTTTTATTACTAAGTTATGCCATTTAGCCTCAAGAATGTTGTGGATACATATTAAAGAGACATAACAATCATATTTCATGACATAATGCATGACATTATTGAATACTATGTCAATGACATATTGGGTAAATCAAAGACCTATATTGATCATCTAATCACACTTCAAAGAATATTTAATAGGCTTCATGAATACAAGGTTAGACTTAATATTGAGAAGTGCATCTTTGGTGTCACTTTAGACAAATTTGTAGGATTCATCATCTCTCTAGGGATATTAAAGTTAATCCTACCAAAGTAAAAGCCATTATTGAGATGTTATCACCTTCTAATTTGAAGTAGCTCCATAGTTTGTAGGGTAAAATCTAATCTATAAAATAATTCATCTTGCAATTAGCTAACAAATACCATCCATTTACACACTTGATGAATAAGGGTGTCATATTTCATTGGGATGAAGACTATTAGAAAACCTTTCAACATCTAAAGGAATATCTTACCAATCCACCTATTTTATTACTGCCAATGCCAAAAAGCTATTTCTAATAAATCAATCTACCATAGACAAAGCCCTAGGGGCACTTCTATCTCAGCATGATGACAATGGAAAAGAAAATGCCATATATTATTTAATCTATACATTGGTCACATATGAACACAAATATATGCCAATAGAAAAATCTAGTCTAGTTATGGTCTTTACAACCAAAAAGTTTCAAGATTACATGTTTAACAATAAGACCATGGTTATTTCCAAAGTAGATCCAATCAAGTATCTACTATCCAAGATAACTTTACAAAGCCACATGGATAAATAGATCATGCTTCTGAGTGAGTTCAAAATTGAGTATTTAACCAAAAGGTCATAAAGGGACAAGTGTTAGCATATCAGTTTATTGAAGCTCCCCTTACAAATACTAAACCATTCAGTTTTCAATTCTCATATGAGTCCATCATGACTATCATAAAAACACCTCCTAAAGAGAAACACTAGAAGGTGTATTTTGATGGATCATTCACATCACATGGATCAAAGGTAGGCCTATTATTTATCACACCATAGGGGGATCTTATCCCTTAATCATTTTGTATCAGATTTCCTTGTATTAATAACATGGAAAAATATGAAGAACTTATTGTAGAGATTTTCTAAGTAGTACAATGGAATATTCAACATCTCATAGTTTATGGTGATTTTCAGTTAATCATCAGTCATGTTACAAACCAATTTTAGACCAAAGACTATAAGTTGGTCCCATACAAGGCCATGGTCGATGTTCTAAAATAATAAATTGCCAACATACAATTTGAACATATTCCTATGGCTAGTAATAGGACTATAGATGCCATGGCCATAATTGGTTCTTTGATTCACCACATAGACAAGGCAAAAGAATGTAAATTCCTCATTAAAAATATTTTAGCACCTACTCATGAACCTTTAACTATCATAATAATTTATGATATTGTTGGTCCTATATATATATATATATATATATATATATATGGTATTCATACCTCTTTATCTACCTTCATGACCATATCATGCCACCAGACCTATCACATAAACAATAAAAGGTCTTTACCCACCAAGCCTCATGTTATACCTTACTTGGCCCAACCCTTTACCACTGTAGCTTTGATGAAACTCTACTTCAATGTTTAAATTTGGTAAAGTTGACATTAGCATTATGAAAATTTCATGGAGTATGTGGATCCCACATTAGCGAGGCTATCCTAGCCAAAAAATTCCTATGTATTAGTTATTATTGGCCAACTATGGATGCAAATGCAACTATTTATGTCAAAAGGTGTGACAAGTGTTAAATTCATGTCAATATAATTCATGCCCTAATTAAAAAACTCAAACCAATGCTTATACCATAGTTATTTTCAACATGTTAACTAGATATCATTGGGAAGATTAACCCTACCTCATCTAATCACCATAAACACATCTTTACCACTACCAAATATTTCATTAAATGGGTTAAAACTATACCCCTCACTTACATGATTGGAAAACATATTTATAAGCTCACATTCAATCATCTCATTTACTATTATGGTATCATATATGACATTATATCTGATAATAGTGGATCATTTAAAAATAAAGATGTCAAAATGCTTTGTGCAAAGTACAATATCACCCAAAAAATTTATACTACCTATTACCCACAAGGTAATGGCCAAGTAGAGGCATCCAATAAAACCATTATCAACATCATTAAAAATATTGTTAATGATGTTGGTCATGATTGGAAATTCCAAATATTTCATGCCCTCTAGGCATATAACACTAATTACCAAACTCCAACTAAGGTCACTCCATATTCCTTAGTCTATGTCACTAAGGCCATTCTTTCAATCAAGGTTGAGTTACCTTATCATATCTAATTGAAACACATCCTAGATTATTAAGATTATAGTTAGATCACCTACAAGATCTAGAGTTACTTGATGAAAAACACATGACCACTATCAATATCCTTCAAACATACCAAATAGACTCCATGGCCAATATAGCTGTAGGTTAAACACATATAGTTTGATCTTGGTGATCTTGTTCTAAAAAAACCAAAAAACACTAAAAATAATAAGAAGGACAAGTTCAAACCCAATAGGATAGGCTCATATGTCATTATTACAAATTATGGCTCTATAGCATATATGATTGCTATACCAGATGGAGATGAACTTGATGAGCCAATGAACATCATACACCTCAAACATTATTTCACTTGAAAGACTTGAAATATTATCTATGAGGATCATTTACATTGTACCATATCACCTTATTATTTGTACCATATTGTATACCATTATACTATGCCTTCCCTTTTGACCAAAGTTATTTTTACCCTCCCTCCCCAACCCTTTGACATTGGTTCTATTCTATTGCTTCTTTGGCCACCTTTAGCAATGGGATTCATATCTAGTTTTAGTAGTTGATTCAGTTTTATAGATAGAAGTGGTATCTTGGACTAGTATGACAATGGTTTGGTAGTTACATCCTTCATTTATTATTTTTATTTCCTTATGAGTATTACTAATTATAACCACCTTTGGGAAAATCTGTGTCCCACTCCATGTTACTAATTATAACTGCCTTTGGTCAAATTAGTATCATTGACCTATGTTGTTTCCTAATTATAATTACCCATGGGAAAATTAGGAATAACACCTTTACTGTGAATTTCTATATCACCTTACCATTCTTATTTCTATGTTGCCATTTGCATAATTCACAAACTTATTGCTACCTAGTCAAATCCTTCATTATAAGGCAGAATTATAGTGACTTGAGATCCTAATAGGACTATGTAGGCAATGCTTGATTTACATTTAGGTCAGCTTAGTCACCCTTTGCCACACTCTCACCATTTTTAAAGAAAGCTAAGCCATGATCTCACCATTTTATGAGTTAGACCTTTTAATATCTTATAATTATCGATTGAGTTGAGATGTATAGAAAATTCCACAAACATTTTTAAAAGCCTTAAAAAATCATAAAATCATAAATTCATAAAAATTAGATTAGAATCTCCACACAAGATATAAATCCATCAAATTTTTTGGGATGGGCCATCTTGTTTGTTAATTTATTTGTAGACAATCTTGGTCTTTTTACTCTCATTTATGGGGAAACTACATCAACCTAAGGTCCACACGGACTATGTAGGCAACACTTGGATATTTGGGTATCTCAGGTTAGCTTGACTACACCTTTCTTTATTTTTAGACCACTTCTTTGCCATAAGGATCTTGGGACTCTTAATTATTTCATGAATAACCACTTGTCATTTAGTTTTCCCATCCTTATTGGTCATAGCCTTACACTCTCAACATTTTATGTGTTTTTATTTTGCACATTATGTATTCAAATTTGATACATTAATGACTACTACATTTTATCTCATACACTCACCATTTAGTGATACCAATCCTATAATCCTCTACACATCTATCAAATTTACTTCTCATCATTTTCTTATATCTCATATCTTGGGAGAACTACATTTGGCCTGAATTTCATGTTGTATCTTGCATCCATAGAGTTATATAGGTAGAGTCTACTTGCCTAGTGCATCTGGAGTTGGCTCAACTATGATTCCTTTTCTTCTATTTGTCTATTTTTTTATTTGTTTCATTGTCTCCTATAGCCGAGGGGTAATATATGTCATCTTATTTATGTCGTTGTTTCCCTATCACCAAAGGGTAACCTTGTGCCACTAATATTACATTGTTATACTTGTGTTGTTATTATCTAGCTGAGGGATCACCCTGACACTAAGAGAAATACCTCTATTACCCATGCAGAAACATTTGGTATTCTATTTGCACTAACATTATGGTTAACCATTGTTTGTGTTTGTTTATTTTTTGTTTCTTGGTGTTTTGTTGTGTTTTTTATTTCTTTGTGTTTTGTCTCCCTATTTATTTATTTGTTTACCCATTTTTTGTTTTCATTATCATACCTAGACTTAGTATATCTATGTTCATTGGGTGATTCCTTACGCATTATACTTTAATCCATCTATATTCATTAGTCAATATTGTCATCATGGTTTTTATCATGGGTGCATTATTTTTGAGTGTTTATTGGATCACCTATATGTCCTTATGCATATTATGGTTAGGTTATCATGGTGTTTTATATCATGATGCATACCATCATGTGCTACAACAAAAATCAGCTCAACAAATCTTATAAGCAATGATGCTAGATACTTTTCCTTAGTCATCTAATAAAATCTCAATCTTTCCAAATCATGTCCCAAATATAGAGTAATTAAATCATGAATGAATTTTAATCCTTATTAGTTAGGACGTGCATCTCCATACTAGTAGGTAGACCAAATTCATCTTTCTCCTCTATATTAGATTACTCTTACTCCACGATTATGGATTTAGTATGTAAGCCCCCATTTCTAATTTTCCATATCTTTCAAAACTACAGTGCCATTGATTATAACTAACTTTGGGAAAATCATTGTGTTTCAATCTATCCAGATGTTAATTATCATAACCACATTTAGGCAAATCACTATCATTCTCTTGCCCTAATGGAGCACATTTTCATTATGCTAATGATTACAACTTCCTTTGGGAAAATCATTATCTCTATTCACCCAATTGGGGCATATTTTCATTTATGTAATGTTTATAAATGCCTTTGTGAAAATCATTATCTTTTTACCTTGATATATTGATGATTATAACCACCTTGAGGCAAATCATTCTTTTTATTTGTCCAACTAGGGAATCCTATTGTGCTACTATTTTTAACACATATGGATAAATCAGTCTTTTCCACCCCCTTTACCATTTGATCCCATCACCTTCCTTATTTTGAGGGACCAATCATTGACATTATTTGCCAACCACTCCTTTTAGGGGGCATCTAGGTCTCATTTGTCACCTGTTGGGGCATTAGACATACACGACCTTTTCATTCTTTGAGAATACATTACTATGTCTATAGCTTACAATGCCTTCCCAAATAGGGGCAAACTATAGACACCCATTCTGACCACAACTAGCTTCCAACTAGACTTCAGACTGATTTCTACTAAACATTACAAATTAAGCTTAGGATTCACTAAACATCTTAATTTCATCCAAACACCATTCATTAATGCTTAGAATCATGTTGAGGCATCCATATTTTGGTTATTATACCATACACAACAATAACCTCTCATGGATTCATCCCTAGTCACCTTGTGACCTAACAACTAACAGTTTGGCCTATAGACCCATTAAGAAAGGCACTCGAACAATTTTTAAAAGAGATAAAATTCTAATCAAAATAAATCATCTAATTAAACCATATTAAATGCTTAGTTAAATTATGCATTTATAATTAATGAATATCTAAAATAGAAATTTAAAAATTCAAAATATCAAGCTTCTTCATCATTACCTTTTGTGAGTTGTCAAAATATCATAAATATCTAAAATTATCTAATTTGAGAGCCATGCCTATTAATTGAAAATCATAATTACATGACACCTTTTTAACTCAACTAGAGTTAGTCTCAACTCACCTAGGGTTAATTTCAACTCATTCCATGTTTAAATTCAACCTTAACTCACCTTGGGTGAGATTTAACTTTGGAGGCTATAAATAAAAGGCCCTACCTATTGATCAAAAATATTAATTAGTGTAATGTCATTATGCCAAAATACCTCAAGAAGCTCTTCAAGTAGTGTTACCATACCAAATTCATAATCCAAGCTAAGCCAACCAACCAACCAAGCCAAGGTGCCAAGGAGAGGTGAAGCACATGGAGATTCATTGACAAAGGTATCTTGATGCACAAATCCAATCAATCCACTTGTTATTAATTTGGCCTGTCAAGGTCAAATTACTACCCTTATCATACCAAAATTTCCTAAAATTAGTCATAGCCTTTTAAAGCTAGTCAAATCAAAGATTTATAGCCTAAAAATCACTAATTTTGGTAAAAAAATGTCAAAAATATATTATAAATTGGTCATTATCATTTCAAAAGAGCATTATCAAGATCAAATATGCAGCCAATCTATGCAAAGGGATCAATTATAAGAGAAAATTAAACTTTTTGGGAGCTACAGGTGATTTCAGGACCTCAAATTTTGTACACAAGGTCATCATGAGTTTTAGAACATTTTAAAATAGTTTCATGGTTCTTATATGAGTGGATATACTTGCTATTTTGTAAGAATCCTTAGCATGTATGTTGGACATCACCATTGGAGTAGGCATCATTATAGAGTGCCACAGAGGTTTATAAGTCCATGTAAAAGTTTCAAAATCATGGGATTATGTTTTTAAATCATAATAAGACCTTTAAAGGGTGTAAAAATTATAAATTCTAAGCAAACCATGCACATACAGGCTTATGCAAGTAAATAGGCATATAAGACAAAAAAGGGTTTTATGAATTTTGAATAAAAATGTTCTTTCAAGGTATTTTGATAGCATGATAAAGACCCAATTATGATTTTTTAAGGCATTGGGAAGTATGTGAATATTTATTTTCATTTTGGTGAAATTTTCACTTTTTACAGTTTTAGACACCTTTCCTAGCCTCTTGTTCAGATGCTCATATCTTTCACCACATGTAGATTTTTGCTAAATTATCTTAGTGTGTTTTGAATAAACATATGTAATTATAATTAATGAAAAATTTAGACTATTTTAGGGTCTATAATTTATTAATAATCATTAAGAGTGTAGGCAACCTATAATGCAGTCAAAACCCCACAGACATATTTCTCCACATCATAAATTTTTATATATTTTGTATGGTAACCCAATATTTTAAGGGATGTTATGGGGGTAAATTTTATAAACATAAATATTAATATTTTAATATTTGGATGTATGTACTTCATGAATCATCATTTTGAAGATTTAGCTTTAAAGCCCGTTAAAACCTTTAAAAACTAGTTTTAAAAAAATTGATTTTATCACCATAAAATCATCATGGATCAACATAAAACCTTTTAAAATTTCAATTAAACTTATAGAGGATTCCATAAATTTAAATTCTATGTATGTTGCTATATGAATGAGGACAAAAATCATGTTTTTTTATGGAAAAAATAATGTAAAATGAAGTACAATATAGTTCAATGAAATATAATCAATGGACATCAAAGAATAAGACTTTTTATTCATCTTAAAAAAAATTATTTATTCATAAATAATCCTATAATTTTCCCAACCAGCTTGATCAAATTGGCCTGTCTGTATGAAAATGGAGCAAATTAGGCCTAGTCAACCTTGTTGACTAAATGGTGAGTGTTTCTCATCAAAAACACGTATATTGTTATGAAAAAATTTGTTTCAGGTCTATTTAATTATTTTTTCAAGTTTCATGGCATCTTATTGTAGATTTAATGGATCCTAAATGCAAGAAGATAGGTTATTAAGCCTAATTGGCCTAATAGGCCTAATTGGTCAATCAAGCAAATAAAGAATGGCATTGAAAATATATCAAATGAATTAGTTTTGGAGTTACCACATGACATATCCAATATTATTATGGATATTCATATATTTTTAAGTTTTAAATGCTATTTTATGAAAGGAGGAGCCAAGTGGAGTTAACTAGCCTTGAACTTCCAATCAAAGATTCAATTGACTAGTTGACCAACATCATGCAATATTCCTTTATCATTTAAAGAATGATATTAAAATATTTCAAGTGGAGATAGACACCAAATAATGGAATTTATTTCATGTAAGGAGAGTTAACCAAGTCAATGGGGCCCACTATTTCTTGTCTCAACACCAAAATGGATTTCTTGCAAAATAAGAAAATTAAAATATTTTTGAAGACTATTGTATTTATTTTTGAACTCAAAATATACTTGATTTTATATCAACATGGGCCCACCTATTTTCCATGCCAAATTTTGAGAGTACATGCATGCTTTTTGAAGAAAAGCTAATATTGTAAAAAGAATTTTTCTAAATATTGTAAAAGGGAGTTGATTAAATAATTGTAAAAGGTTTTAGTCTTTATCTAATTAAAGAAGAATATTCTTTATGTAAATAAAATCCACTTAGGTTATTCTTAGCTTTTAAGACTTATTTATTGGCTTTTCAAGACATTATTGTATTATTCCTAGATCTAAAGTAGAAATTATAATCTAGACCATACATAAATAAAGGAGTTTTTTATTTACACATGAGTTTTGATAGATAATAGAGTGTAATTGATTATGTATCATCATATAAGTGAGATTATATCTCCTTTTGGTAGGTCATTTCCTCACCTATTGCTTTCTATCTCACCTTCTGTAGGTCATTTGAAGAGATAAAAAAGGAATTTTGTAATCCAAATTTCTATTAATCCTTCATCTAAAATATTTATGCTTAAGGGAAATATAAAACTTTTATTAACTTACATGTATGCATCAATTTCTATAGTTTCTAAAGAATAAAACAATTCAGGTACATCACCCAATTAGATAGGATTTCCTTTCAATTTTCCCTTCCCCTTTTCATCCCAAAAATCATAGTAGAATAGATTTAATTGATAAATCTTAAGGGAACCAACCCTCTCTAGAGGTTTTTCTCAACATAGAGTCACCCACACCCTAAGAATTTCTAATTGTATCAGTTGGAGTGAGAGTGTGTTTTGAACATCTTTAGACATGGTGGACTCTAGAGTGATAACAATTTTTAGCATGCCCTATAGGACATCATTTAGAATATTAGAGTAACTTTCAAACACTCAAATATGGTTATGAACATCAGGTATCATTTCAATATTGATTACTTTAAATATTTAGTTTATTAATGGTATCCAATGGTTTGTTTTAGTACAAATCCATATGATCCTTACTATAATCAGTATGATCAGCCACACTATGATCCTCACCAGGAGTTTAAGGATATATATTAGGCATATATTCAAGAGTACTACCTAGATCCTCCATATGAATAGTCAATCGATCTTAATATTGCCTCTTACTAATCTAATCATGGCCATTTTATCGCTACCCAATCCAAACCAACACTTAAAAAAAATTTAGTGAGCCTTGAAAATCATGCACTAGAGTTTTATTCATAGAGATATTATGGCCAAGATACCCATACTCACCATATTCATCATCTGAGAGAGTCATTATAGCAAATAATAGAGTAATGGGCACCTATTGAGAGAGCAAAGTGGGACAATCTGACTTGTGAAATGATGGATGTAGGTGGTTACATTCAAAGTATTAAGGACAAATTGAAAGGCCTCAAGGGACAATAGGTACAACCTCACTCTTCTTATATGCCATCCATTCCTCCTTAGGAGATAATTTTAAGAGCCCCTTTGAGTTTGCCAAGTTTTTCATGTGTTTCTCTCCAAGAGAATTGTTAAATAAAGAAAGAGGTTTTTATCGGACAACCTTCTATTAAAACAATTGACCACTTTAAAGAGAAGATATTCTAATAGAATATTGATAATCAAATTAGATATTTGAAGCTAAAGACAAGGAAAGAGGAGGAGAACTAGAATAAAAAGGTTAGCAAGGAGCCTTTATCTTTCCCATCTTAGAACCAAATCATAGAGTCAAGAAAGAAAGAGGAACAATCAAGCATCATTAAGGATGATTAATTCAAGTAAGAGATTATTTATCCTTCATCCCTTCCTCCTCAAAAGCCTAAATCCTTTCCTTCATGGAAAGCCATTAAGAAAAAGTAAAATAGAGAGATGAGATGAAGGTGATCTAAGAAGAGCATCCTCGTGAGCAAAGTTAGGTATCTATAGTTACTTCTATATACCTTTCACATCTTATTGAATACTTTTAGGGATCTATGATGCCACTTTTGGAGCAAGAGCCTCTTCTTTGTGAGGTAAGTGAAGAAGATGTAGCTAAAGAGATAAAGAATGACTCAGTTTTCTAAGATGATAAATAAGATGACTTACAAGAGGATTCTCAAGAGTTTATAGCTGAGATAGATGAAGTGAAAAAAAAATTCTTCAGAAGGTAGCCATGAATACAACTCCTATAGAGTCATTGGTGAGATGGAGAATATTCCTAATAAAGATGAGACAAGTGCAACAGATCAAGAAATTTTATTTGACTTCATCCAAAAGGTATAAATATGTGATCAACATGTTTCAAATAGTAAGAATATTGATGATTTTTATGTCCTTTTAGTTGATCATAATGAAGAGGATTTTTGGGATGACTTAGAGAATTTTTGTGCAAAGTTTGATAGTCCATCACCCCAAGTGGAGATTGATGAATGTATTGTAAAGAGTATTGTTATAGCTATTCATTAGGAAGCAATTAAAGTCATATTATAGCCATGTTTGGATGCTTATCAAGAATTTAAAGACTCTGATAAAGTAGTACCTCAAATGGAGCCTAATGAAGACATCAATCTAGGTATACTAACCGAATTCCTAGTATAATTATTGAATGAGAATGTGTCAAATCATGATCAACCTATGAATGAGGTAGAGATAGTAGTCTTGATAAAAAAAATATATATGGGAGGAGGATGATTAAATATTAGATCCATATATTTAATCCATACACCTAAGAATGGAAGTTGGAGGCCTAGCTGCATCATCTAGAATGTATAAACATATAAGTTCTCACATTTTTAGAAGAGAGCTATCAAAAGGAAGTAAACACATTTTGAAGTTCCATAGGGCATCAAATAGCTTTCCATTTGATCTAGGAGAACCAACAAGGTGAAGGTTAGTTTGTATATAATAGACTACATTTTGTTATTTTCTATAAGTGCATATCTGCACATACTTTCAAAAGTTATTTTTTCCTTTCCTTGTTGTTGTCGTCATTTCCTCTAAGTACACATGTGCACATGTTTGTTGTTTGTGTCAATTTCTCCTGTCATGTTTTGATTTACCAGCTTTCCTAGTTTCAATGTATATCTAAGTATATCCTTGTCATATTTTTTGATTTCTTTGACCAACAAGCTGGTCAACCCGTGAAAGTTGCCAAAATTGCTAGTAATTTGGCCTCTCAATGTCAAATTACTACCCCTATCATACAAAACTTTCTTAAAATTGGTCATAGCCTTTTAAATCTAGCAAAACTAAGGAATTTTGGCCTTAAAATCACTAATTTTGGTCAAAAATGGATTGTAAATGGGCCATTATCATTTTAAAAGAGCATTGTCAAGTTCAAATATGTAGGCAATTCATGCATATGGATCAATTTTGAGAGAAAATTGAACTATTTGGGAGCTAAAGGTGGTTTCAAGACCTTAAATTTTATACATAGGGTCATCATGAGTTGAAAAACCTTATGAAAATTTTTCATTGTCATTGGATGAGTGGAGATATTCATTATTTTATAACAATCCTTAACATGTCTATTGGAGATCACCATTGGAGTAGGCATCATTCTGGAGTGTCACAGAGGTTTATAAGTCTAGGTAAAAGTTTTAAAATCATGGGATGATATTTTAACATAATACTTAGACATTTAAATAGTGTTAAAACTCTAAATTTTAAGCAAACCATGCTCATACAGGCTTATGCAAGTAAATAGGCATATAGGTCAAAAAGGCTTTTTTTGAATTTCTAAGTAAAATGTGTATTTAGAGTGTTTTTATATTATTTTACAGACACTATGATGATTTTTTTAGTTATTTTGAAGTATGTGAAGAGTTATTTTCATTTTGGTGAAATTTTCACTTTTTACAGTTCTAGACACCTTTCCTAGCCTCCTGTTCAGATGCTCATATCTTTCACCATGTATGGAGTTTGGATAAAATATTATTATGTTTTTATAACCCATATTTAATTATAATTCATGAAAAATTGAGATCAATTGATGGGTTGTGCTTTATGAATAATCATTAAGAGCGTAGGTAACTCAAAATGCAGTTAAAACCCCACAAACAGATTTCTCCACGTGGTAAATTTTTATATATTTTGTATGAGAATACAATATTTTTAGTTACTTTATGGGGTTATTTTTATATACATAAATTATAATATTTTTGGATATTGAGGTATGTAATTCAGGACTCATCATTTTGAAGATTCAACTTCAAAGCCCACCTCAAACCTTAAAAAACAAGTTTTGCAAAAAGTTGATTTTATTTCCATCATCATGGATAAAATTAATTTTTTTAAAAATGTAAATTAAACTTAGAGAGGATTCCATAAATATAAGTTTTATGTATGGAGCTATATGGATAAGGGCAAAAATCATGTTTTTAGTGGGAAAAAGCATGTAAAATGAAGTACAAGATAGTTCAATAAAATCTAATAAATGGAGGTCAAATAATAAGACATTTTATTCATATTAAAAATTTTATTTGGTTATAAATCATCCTATAAGTTTCCCAACCATCTTGATCAAAATGGCTAGTCTATAGGAAAATGGAGCAAATTAGGCCTAGTCAACCCTATTGACTAAATGGCAAGTATTTTATCATCAAAATCACATATCTTGTGATGAGAAAAGTTGTTTCAGGTCTATTTAATTATTTTTTAAGGTTTCATGACATATTTTTATAGTTTTAGTGGAGTCTAAATGCAATAAGATAGACTATTACACCTAATTGGCCTAATAGGCATGATTAGTCAATCAAAGCAAGTAAAGAATGGCGTTGAAAATATATCAAATGAATTAGTTTTGGATTTACCACATGACATATATGATATTATTATTTATATTCATATATTTTTAAATCTTAAATGCTAATTTATGTAAGGAGGAGCCAAGTGGAGTTAACTATCCTTGAACTTCCAATCGAAGCTTCAGTTGACTAGTTGACCAACATCATGCTATATTCCTTTGTTATAATTTGAATAATGATATTAAAATACTTAAATATCAGTTCAAGTGTAGATAGACAAAAATAATGACATTTATTTCATGCAAGGAGAGTTGACCAAGTCAATGGGACCCACTATTTCTTGTTTCAATGCCAAAATAGATTTCTTGCAAAATGAGAAAATTAAAAGATTTTTGAAGACTATTGTATTTATTTTTGAATTAAAAATATATTTTAGTTGATATCAACATGTGCCCACCAATTTTCCATGCCAAAGTTTGAGAGTGCATGCATGCTTTGTGAAGGAAAGATAATATTGTAAAAAGGAGTTTTCTAAATATTGTAAAAGGGAGTTGATTAAATAATTATAAGAGGTTTTAGTCTTTATTTAATTAAAAAAGACAATTCCTTATGTAAATCAACTCCACTTAGGCTATTATTATCTTCTGAGACTTATATATTGACTTTTCAAGCCATTATTATATTATTCCTAGAGCTGAAGCAAAAATTGTAATCTACATCATACATCAATAAAGGAGATTTTTATTTGCACACGAGTTTTGATAGATAATAGAGTATAATTGATTGTATCAGCATATAAGTTAGATTATATCTCCTTTTGGTGGGTCTTTTTCTCACCTATTTCTTTCTATCTCACCTTTTTTAGGTCATTTGAAGAGGTAAAAAAAAATGTAATCCAAAGTTCTATTAATCTTTCATCTAAAATATTTATGCTTCAGGACAATATATAACTTTTATTGACTTACAGTGTGCATTAGTTTCAACAATTTCTAGAGAATATAATAAATTCATGTGCATCACCCAATTAGATAGGATTTCCTTTTAGTTTTCCCTTCCCTTTTTCATCCCAAAAATCATGGTATATTAGATTTAATTGATAAATCTTAAGGGAACCATCCCTCTCTATAAGTTCTAAACATAGAGTCACCCACACTCAGAGAAGTTCCAATTGTATCATCTAGACTGAAGGTGTGTTTTGCACATATTCAAATAGGGTGCACTCCAGAGTGATAACAACACTTCAAAAAGCCATTTTGGATCTACAAGGAAGGTAAAAAGATGATTTATTTTGTTTTATAGTTGTATTTTCATTTTATTCTTGTTACCTATGCTATTCCTAGTGTTTAGGCTAGAGGTGTTAGTGTTTAGTGTGTTTATTTTCTTAGCTAACAATATACTAATCTCCCCTCTATGGATTATTTGTTCATAATTGCATGGTGTTACTTGAATAAAGGATTTAAACCCCTCTCTATTGATATTATTTTGGTCAGAGACCCCTTGGTTAGGTATAGAAGATCCATCTTGGTCATGACCCTGAATATCTAATGTATCAACAAATGAAAGTATAAGTAGGATTTTTCTCTGAGCTAGGATTGATTAATAAGTCAGCTACATTTTTTTGTATACATTATGGTGAACTCAATGTGAACCAAAACCTTGCAGGTTTTATTTCATGCATTCATTTTATCATCATATTATATATTTTGATTTTTTTAGTACTACATCTAACCTATTGATATAGTTCTAACAGTTTGTGCATAGGTTCAACACATAGTTTCTATAAAATGACTATGTTATATTTGTGAAGGTATTATCTAAATATAGGTGACTAGATTAATCATATTAACACAATTTTACTTAATTATAGGGTTGAATATAGTCATGGCAGTCAACTCTGTTCATAGATTCTTTTTTAGCACATAGGTTTTGTAGACTGAATTAACCTAGTTGACTCTATTTTTATAATATTTAATCATCACTTGAATAACATATCATAAAATTTTAAAACTAAAAATCTTTGAAACTACCAAGTTTCATTTTTACCATCTCTATCATTTTAGTTTTTCATTTATAGTATTATTTTTCACAAGTTTGAAGTCTACAAAACTACAACCTTATGATGAATTGGGTGAAATATCTCAACACAATTATGTAAAATGTCTTCTCTCTAAAATAAATATTTGACCTATTCTAATGTGTTCTTAGATATATTGCTTCCATAAAAGAGTATCAACCCTATTGACTTTGTTCTATTTTGTTTACATACAGTGTCACCTAGACCAACTCTATACTCTTCATAGTTAAAGGAATTAACCTATATTGCTAGTAATTAGTTTAATTTTAATATCAATTTCTTGCATTATTAGAGTAACAAACATAGACTAATTAGGTGGTTTTCCAATTTAATGAATTAGTCACACTAGTTTTCTCTTTTACACACACTTCTAAATCACTTGGATTTCATCACCAAAGGGGAAGCTGACTTTTTTTTTGGTTAAGTATAAACATGTGGTTAAAGGTATATATTGGAAAATTACTCAAAAACCTTATCACTATGGGATTATTAATTGAGGGGGTAAGCCCAAATACCAACCTAGTACCATCACTAATATAGGCCCCTTTCTGCCTAAACTACCTAAAATTATCCATAGATTGATTTCTAGTTCCTTCTTATATAAAACTCACCATCACATTAATTTCACACATTATTATAACTTAACAACATTTATTAATGACCAATTAATTATAATTTACATTCAATTTTGTTACTTTCTCTTTTACTATTGTATTTTGTATTTCAAAACTTGCACTAGCCAACGTTAGTGCAAGTTTTGTGGTGTATGTTCCAATTAGATCAATCACATTGATCTAATTTATTGTGTGTTTGATTTTATTTGATTATATATTATCTTGAAAATAATTTCCCTATTTTAAAAACACTATCATCCCTATTGACATAGTCTCTTATAAACTATTAATCTTGATTCCCTTCAATACATAGTCAACCTATACAAGTTTGTATCTTTTTTAGCCTGTTCAGTTTCTACCTCTAGAGTGCATAGTCTATCTATATTATTGTGTATCTTGTAAGCCTATTATGTTTCCTATCTTACATTACACAATTTACTTGTCCAACTATGTCCTCTTTTCATCATGTTCTATTTCCTATCTAGTAGAACATAATCAAACTGTATAAATATGTCCCTTTATTCTCCGTTATGTCTCTTATTTTAAAAAATGATTTTTTATCTTATTACCTAATCCTTATTTCCATAAACTCTTTAATATATTTTCTTCATCATGATTCTCATATTTTAGCATAATACAGAGTTAAATGATACAAACATGATGAATCTTACCAATCATAATAGGTTTCCCAATACACAACTTATGGATCCCACCTTGGATGAAACCAATGTCTATGTTTCCACTTGAACTACCAATTATTAGAACCCTCCCCATTAATCCTTAGTTCATAATCCTTTATTCTCCCTAGAATATGAGTTTGATTTATAATATACAACTGAAATGCTCTTCTTCATAAACAAATTTCCTCAAGAGGAAAAGACCCTTCAACCATTTATAATCTTATGATAGGTCATCAAGTAGAATAACCTCCTTAACCCTCAACTATTTTCTCTCAAATATTTGTGGGAAACACTTTATTTTAATCTAAACCTTTTCCTTCTATTATTTCCTCTTCACACACCATAACGTCTTCTTCTATGACTTCTTCAACATCCATGCCAAGTATCTCTACTAACATGGTAGGTTTCAATTCTAGTGGGTCTCTTCAAAAGACCCTTCCCCTTAACCATGACACTAGTGCATATTTTTATATCAATTATAACCATGCTAATAGTGCTTATTTTTATACCAATGCTTCTCATGCCACTATTGTTGTACATGTTAATAATCAGAGTGTAACTCAAGCCATCAATACTAATACCAATGCATCACATGTTGCACACACTAATCAAAATACTACCAAAAATAACCAAATATTATTATAAACACTTAATAGAATTCATGATTTTCAAACTAATAATGCAAATCAAATGATACAAATGCAAGACCATCTCATTAACCTTCAAAACCAACAACAACAAGTTTCATGGGGAGCACTAAATCTAAATGCCCCGGCCACTCCTCCTTAGGGATTCCCATGGTAACCTTATCCCTCAACCACCCATCATTAATAAAATAATCAAACATATATAAAATGAACCTATTATACCTCAAATTTTTAATATTGACATACGGGGTATCACACCTACCATCACCTATAATGGGTCTACCGATCCCACATTATACTTAAAGACATTTGGTAACCTTTATAAATATTGGTTCAAACTTAATACCATTATCACTAATAAAATATTAACTAAAACACTTTGATGAGATTCTTTAGATATTTACAATCAATTAAAAACCATTCTATCACTAGCCTTGAAGACTTGGTTAACTCATTAGTCCAATAATTTCAAATTAGTGATCTTATCAAGAACAACATAATTCACTTTATAAATTATAAACAACTTGAAATTGAAATAGCACAAGCCTTCATAAAATTATGGAAGAACTTGTATAAAAAATGTGAGCATACTATGGTGGATGATAACCTTTTCCACTTATTCACTAATATTCTCTACCCTAAATTACAATATCAAGTTAGGACTCTCTCCAAGAACTTTGGAAGAAGATATTGACCAAGTTAAGTGATAATAATTCATCATGTTTCAATTTTAACCATATCAATATACACTAGGCACTCGTATGCTCATTAAAAAAATAATCATGTGACTAATGATGGCATTACTAATCCCTATGGCACTATTCATAACATTTAAACAATCACTCTAAACAACACTCCTACTTTTTCTCAAATGAACAACACTAATATCCACAAACCATTATCCTCATCCAAGCTTCAAAATCATCTTCCAAGACCTTTACCACAAGATATTGACCCCACTTTTCCAATGAAATCATGGTATCATCCAAACAAATTTTGTTGGTTTCATGTAAGTTAGGGCCACTCTCATGATACTTGTAGACAATTATGAAATATAGATATGGATTTTATTATTATCACAAACTTTTATAATTAATCCCTTATTTATAAGAATAAAAAATCATATGACATAAATTTTAAAGCCCATGAAATGCAAAACAAAAACCAAGATTTAAATCAACCTAATTCTCATCTTACTATATACAAAGATCCTCTTTCCAACCACCAAGATAAATCTAAAAAACCTACTCTTTCTACAAAAAAATGTTGAAAGTATTATATACCTCACTAAAAACAAATAAAATGTGTTTAAAATGACTAAAATGCAATGAATAGTTGCTTTTATTGACTCCAATCTAACACCCATGCATCAAACCTCTCAAACATTCTACATCATTTAGGACACTTCCCCATCCCATATGATGGAGTTGGGGAAAGATTACCTTAAAACCTTCCAAGTACCACTCTCAATAACTTAACTTGAGTATACCTCTCACACTATCTCTACTCTTCCCCCAACATCCACACACCAAAACAATGTTCCCCAAACTTACAATAGTATGTATTCAACCCACACAAGAACTACCTCAACCAACCATTCCATCACCTAAAGTCACTCAACCCAAGCCAAATACACCTTATCAACACAAGTTTAATTATACTTCCAACCTTCCTTTATAGGATCTCTTGTAATATTATGTGCCTATATCTAGTAATCCTCCCATGGGTTATGATGAATGGGACCCCATTGCATAACTTTCTCATCTCTTATCTCAAATACTCATACTTGAACTAATGTGAACTTCCCCTCATAATCAAAACCATCTAATGCAATTATTTTTTGAAATGAACATCCCTCATCCTCCTATAGCAAGATTCAATGCTACCTTATTTGGATCTGAAGATAGTAGCCTTCAATAATTTGAAGAGATGTTTATGCATGTTGATGAAACAGTGGATGATTATCTTTCCCTTAAGTCTCATATTACTTCCATAATTCCAATGAGATTATTATTCATATAGATGATCTTCCTTTATTCATTAGCATCCAAACTAGTGATATCTAAGTTAAGCATGCCTTAATTTTTAAAGGTTCAGGTACTTGTGTTGCCTCCCTTGATTTCATTAAAACACTTGGATATTCCTAATGCAACCTCAAGTCCACATGTAGGACATGTCAAGGATATGATAGAAGGAAAATTCCTCTTAGTTTTGTTCAACTTCCTATAAATATCCCTCCTATCACCATTCACATGAAAGTTATGATCTTTAACTTTCCCCTCTCTTATAACATTTTTCTTAGTAGACTTTGGACACATTGTATGAGAGTAGTCACCTCATCTGCATGCCAATGCATCAAATTCCCCCTTAATGGAATTATTTTCAAGATTTAAGGAGACACAAACCCTTGAAATTTTGAATAATTTTAAGAAATTGGTGTCTTTAAAATTCCTACCCTTGAACCTTTGCCTAGTATTCCATTTATGGAATCTCAACTCTTCAATTATCTAGTCAATTCCACTTAAGGTTATATTGGTCACCCAAAATTAATCAGGAACATCCTGCCTAACCTCCTAAATTTTGATGATGATGAGTCAAATGAGATTCATCTCAAGATCAAAACCTTTGATCCATCCCCTCATATCATCACCCAACTTCCTCCCTCTTTGCAACCTTGATTACATCAACCACCTACCAATGATATATGTGTTATCTTAACTAAGACTAGAAATTGTATCCATCACATGCCTTTTGATAATAAATTCATACCTATATATACCATCAACTTGCATACACTTGACTATGATGATGGTTATGATTTATATGACATATTTCTAGTCGGGCTTATCAAAGCTATACATTTCAAGATTTTTTGATATAAATCTTCTTGATTTAATTCTCTTCATTCATATTTTAGCATTAATTTATTTATATTACCTAATATTAGTCTTATTTCTATTTTTCATAGGGTAGAGATGGAGTGATCATATGGTACACCTCTAGTTACAATATATCCCCTTAGGATCATGTTCATAGATCATAACATTATAGTTCCTTACCACTTTGATAGATACTAGGATCCTTATAGTTTTATTCCCCTAAGAGATGCTAACTATTGTTCTTAAGCCTTTTGCATGACCAGCCTCACCTTCAACTAAGCTTAGTCTAGTTTCTATTCTAGCTTGACCTTCATATGAACCTAGTTTTAATTTTGTTCCAACCCCACCTTCCTTTAGTGATGACCTTATTCCTTTGTTGTATCTTGATCTCATGCCTACCCAATGGTCTAATTAACATTATTGTGATATCCACAAAGTTGTCATTCATTGGACTAAAGATTTCTAGTTATATCAACCTCCCTTGACTTCTCCTTCTACCTCTTCAATTAGTAGACCCCCAAAACCTATTAACAAACATATTTTTTACTTATATGGGACAAATATCCACTCTTCCACTCATTTTTGGAAATTTAGGTAGTATATTGACACATTGTGTCCCATTACTGCTCAGCCCAAAGATAAGGCTATACCTATTCTTAAGCTATTACCTAAGTGTATCCCTAAATATGGAGAGGTATGTTATCTTTGGCACCAGTGTAGTACACATCATACTAATCACTATTTTATTCTATAGCATCACTTTCATGATCAGCCACAGTTGACACCTACACTAGGTATTACTCTTTCCACAAGCTTCTCATGCAAGAAGGCTCCTCCTTCTCTATTGGTGGTGCCTCCTTCCCCATAGATATTATTCCTATTTAGACACCTCTTCCTCTCCTTAATTATCCTATGCATGATATCCCTCATGAGCATGATCTTTTGGATATACCTATATTTTATGTTGAGGATATTCGAAAGGAAGTCTTTGCACAACTTTCCATAAGGATTGATGAGATTCTAGTTGCCATCAAGATATAACTTCATAGAGATGTTTGAGATGTCATGGATAATATTTGTGGGAAAATTTATCAGTATTTTTGAAATTAGCATCATGTTCTTTCACTTTGTTCTTCATGATGATTTTGGATTAGATTTGTGATCCCTTTTTATATATCTTTTACACTTCATTATGTGTCAAATTTGGTTTCACCTATCTATTTTACATGAATCATTATATTATTTTTTATGTGTTTGTATGATTTCATTTACTTTCCTCTTTATTATGGATTATTATCATTATTTTCATGATTTCACACTTATGTTTATGAATTCACTTCTTTGATGGATTCTTTTTTCTTTTACAATTATTGTTTGCTATCTTATCACACTCAAAAATTAGATGATTATTATTTTGACTTGGCTATAAAAACCTTCATTACCTTAGTAATATTTCTATACCATACGATCAATTATTAAATAATCCATTTAATTTTACTTATATTTACTGATATACTTTGGATCTCCCTTTGTTCCTTTATATTCCTTTCACATACTAAGCATACATGTAGTTGAAACTTGAGAATATAGACTAGTTCATAGGTAATCCTAAGTGTTTAGTTAGTCATATCTTTGGATACTTAACCTCATTTAAACCAAATTCTAAATCTCATTTTTGTATATCACTTCTATCACTCATATTGTTTATTCCAAATCCATAGAGGGGAGGAATCATAAAATCCATAATGAAGTTAAAATCCAAATCATTTAAATAAAAGGAAATGATTTAAAAGGAAACATACAAATTAAAAATTCAAATGACATTAAAATATGATATTCATAGCACATCTCCTATTTATAATCAAAGCTAAAAATCCATAATTGGCCCCATGATAGAGTCAAGGTTCATTAGGGTGTTATGAGGTAGTAGATTGGGATAAGAGAATAAAAAATATTTTAGTGCTACCAAATTTATTATACAAGTACCCAATATTCACAATAGATCAACGAATCTATAATAGGCCTAAATAATAGGGAACATGCTGTGGGAAGGTAGGTCCATTTTAATTTTCTTGTTCATATAACTATCATGAGTTGATCTTAGTATCTCATGTATTTTCTTATACAAATTTATGCTTATTATGAGAAGGTAACCTTTGTATTTTTATGGTCACTAGACTCTTAGTGTCTCTCTGTTGGTACCTAGTGTGCCTCGTGTTTCTTAAAGTCTTCTTATCGATGCTTATGTCATGATTTTTACATTCCCTCTTTCATTACAATATCATAATATATTCCCTTGATAAATATTGTTATGTTAACTAATCATTCCTCCTAGGGTTTCCCTTTATGAGTTTTAGTGTAAGACCATGGATAAGACCAATTTATCCTCACAAGTTACCATAATAAAACATTTCCTTATTAACATTCACCTCATTGATGTTCCCATTGTGAGTTGCAGTGTAAGACCATGAATAGGAAAAGGACCTCCTCACAAAGTAACACATTATAAATATCTTTTAAAATCATTACCATAGTTGTTTTCACCTCACTGGGGTTCCTTTTATGAGTTGTTGTGTAAGACCATGGATAGGACTAGGCCCTCCTCACAAAATATTCTAATACCTAGTTCCTACTATAACCAAGTCATAATGAAATCACATGTTTCAAACTTGAGATTAGTAGTGTTTTATTATGATTTACACATCATTTACATACTTCCCATCTTGATTTTGTATGTTTTATCCTTACTTCATAAGAAGTTCATTTTTATCTTCATATTTTTTGATTGAGTGTATGTTTACAAACATTTTATTAGATTTTTCATACTTCCCAACTTTAATTAGTGTGATTATTTTTATTTCCACTTACATTTTTTTTTTTCATAATTCCCAACTTGATTTATTATGATTGATTGACTTTGATTGTTTTTGTTTTTATATCATTGGTTTTGCATCTATCTCCCATTTTATTACAAATTTTCATACTTCCCAATGTGATATAAAATGCTTTTTATTTTGTTTCAATTTGGTGAAAATATTTTACATGTTTTGAAAACATTTTTTTTCCTTTGGTTTATTATATTTATTCAAATTTTGTTATTACATATTCCCCATCATGATATAATGTGTATTACATTTGTTTTGAGTACTTATAATTTTCCAAATCATTTTTGTCTTTTTATTTTTAACCATGAATGTATATCACATAAGTCTATAAAAGAAAACATACATCACATATTTCCCAAAGAAAATAAAATAAAATAAAAATACATGTGCTAAAATGGAAATATATCCATTCATCCACATCCAAATCCAAGTACAACTCATAATCTCAATGAAATATCAACATCAATACATATATCATGTGTTTTATACAATACAAAGTACAAAAAATAATAGCTACATCTTTAAGGCTATGCTCCATCATGTCTATCCTATGGCCTAGCCATGTTACCCATAGATTCCTATAACTAACATTTGAATGGTATACTATAAATAGGTAGTCCAAGATATTAAATTAGCAACCTATCTTATAGGTTAGACACCCAGGCTTGTACTTGTCCTAGCTACATCATAGTCACCATGTGTGTGGATTGATCTTATACTAAGGCCTATCAATCTTAAGCCTCTCCATATATTACTCCCATCAGTGGTTATAACCTATCACCTTGTGTTTTTAATTATTATACAGCCTCTCCCACCATTCTAAACTAACTCACTTGATCTAGGGAAGATAGAACCATAGGATCATCCAAAGTGTTAGGGTTGTATGGTTCCATCACCCCATCTAAAATGACATGACGTGTATCTATAACACATAACCAGGGATCCCCATCTGACCTCCTCTGCTATAGGATATTCAAAACCAAAAACCAAATGTCTATTAGGTTCCATATATATATATATATATATATATATATATATATATATATATATATATATATATATATATATATATATATATATATATATATATATATATATATATATATATATATATATATATATATCAAATCATATATCTATCATAATCAATGATGAAACTAGTGTTCTATATCAAAAACATAAATCAAATCAAAACATTTCTCACTAGTGCTAATATTATTGATCATGGTCTCACAATTTGCTTTCTCACTAAGCATCTCCTCCAACGACTACCTCTACACCAATGCAAATATAGGAACCACCACCTAATCATACCATGGTCCTCTCCTTAGTGTTCTCTTGATGAACCATATGTATGCTAGAACCACTATAGGATCTACCTAAGTGATAATTAGCATGTGCATATCCTCATGTTAATGGTGTGTCTATCTTCAGTGAGCTTATGATAGCCATTTTTGCTTATGTTAGGGTCCTTGATATGCTCCCTCATCTCTTGCATCCACATCCACCACATCATATCCTCCAAGCCTTGTTACCTCCTATTGTCGTGTCTAACCATCCCATGGTTTAACTAATTGAAGCCTAATAATTGGTATCTTAATAGGTACCCTTTGGCCTCCTCTCCTTCTTGGCTCTCTAGCATGTCATGCCTAATAATCAAGCATTACTATATGGGTCATTATATGTGGAAGTCAAAATTATCTAGGTATACAAGCCACTATATATGGCTTATTTCATGAAGTGTAGTGGCCCATGATTCACACACATGCCAAATTTGTAGCAACAGTGGCCCAAATTGTCTTTATAATAGTTATGTGTGTGTATGTCTACCATATAATCTGCCCTCATGTGATAATATATAAAGTTAGAACATGGGTAATGGTTCATGTTATATGGTCCTACCTCCATCAAAGGACCCAAGGTAACCTATCATAGATGGCATGGGGTAACCCAGTCAGTCAATATATAAGAAACCTCTCATATATCCATACACTAAACATAATAATAGATCCCATCATATTTTATCCTAGGGACAACATCCCATACATGTCATACATTAGTTGGACCTAGATGACATAATTGAGATCATATATCCCCCTTGATCTAAAATTAACTAGCACAAGGCTATCACATTTAGTAGTACCTTGTCATTTGAATTATGACAAAACACTCATGTTATCATAAGTCATATCACATCCTTATGGATGATCAAAATTGTTATGAGATAAACATCAAAAAAACTCACATGTAACCTAGGGTAGATCCTATCTAAGCATGTATCCCACTGAGCTAAGGCTCATCTCTCATTATCTAACTATGGTGTATCAGAAATTGCCAATGTCTCACTTATAAGAAATCCAAGTAATATATGGACATCCTCCAAGGTGATCGCTACCTCTATGGTATCCCCCTCCACCTCCCATTATAAATTTTTGTTCAACCATTCCCATGTTCCTAGGAACATGATAATGAGATAAACACTCAAAGGGATCCATATCATCTCCATATTGCCTCCAAAGCCCAAGGTGACTAGTCAAACCCTATCTATGTCTACCAACCACTCCAATAGATTTGGTAGCTAGGATGCATCCAATAAGTACCAAAATCTCTAAAATATCTATAAAATATAAAATAATAGAGGATGTATTAGATATCAATGTCATAATAATTAAAATACACTTATATATTCTAAAAAAAATTACAAATCAATAACTTCATTAGCTTTCATGATTTAGTTTTTAGTTTTTTTATTTTTCTACATAATCAGATTATTTGATACTAAATTATACCTATCACAATCTTGTCATACTACATTGTCCACTGGTACATAGTCGACCTATTTTGTCAAATTATAATGGCCACATAATACAAAATACATAGACTAGAGGGTACTATGTTGTCATCTTCTTATTTCAAACTATATAGGTCTAATACTACATAGTCAACCATCTTAATCGATACTATATCAACCCACTACTATGCAGTCACCCCCAATTTCTCTCTTGCATTATGAACTAATTAGACAGGGTTGACTATGATATTTTTCTATAGAAACTTTTTGACCATTTATCATAAATGTCTTAGGCATTTATTGGTCTGATCCTTTCCTACCTAATACACCATTGTACCCTTAGTCTACCTAAAAAAAATTAAGGTCAATTTTAATTTCTATATTTTGCCTAAAATTAAATTTTCTTTATTTATCTCAATTTCAATTAAAATTTTCTCAAAATTTTGAAATTAATGCTTTCTTACCCTGTGTTGCACCTGTTATGGTTGTTATGCATCCTACACATCGTAACTATCATCTCCTCACCATGGTCATTCTATAGGTTTAAGTTGGGTCTCTTAGAGCAATATTTTCTCATAATAGTAACAATAAAAAATTAATTGATTTTCACTCTATTTAAATTTACTATTTAAAATTATTTACCCATCAAATATTTATAGTCAAATTTTGTTTTTTGGCCATATCTTTGTTTTTATTACCCCTTTTTATGAAACAAAAGATGTTCTAGAATCCTGACATTATAAAGAATATTTTCACATGTTACATATATATTTTTCAAAAAAAAATCACTCTTTTTCACCAATTTCTACAAGTTTGTGTAATGTTCTCTACATTGGACACCTTCACATTTCTTTCACTTCATTCCTTATGTACAACACTAAGGTAAGTAAAGATATGTATTTTTCAATTATGTCTTTTCATTTATCTTGTTTTCTTCTTACTGAAATTTATTTATCTTCAACATAATGTGTTTTATGTTCTTTTCTCAAAGTACTATCCCATGTTGCACCTACATGACACATGATGAGATTTGAATGGGGCATATATATACACATAATATTTTCAAAATTTATCAATTATTAATATTTTATCTCTTTTAAGAACCCATTGAGTCTCAATCTATCTGAGTTTACACCTTAAAGATTAAACTAGGAAAGGGGTGGGTAGACCATTAGTGTTTCACATGATTGGTGTCCCCTATACCACCACTTATTATCTACATAACCATATTCTATACACTTACCTAAGATTTTTATCCTCTATTACACACTCCTCTAATAAATTCACTGCCTTACTTAGCCCCTACCCAAGCCTAAAACCCTTTTTGACATTTACTAAACAATGTTGGCTTAGGTCGACTCTATATTCTAATTGTTATTTGCATGTTATGGGTCTAGGTCAGTTTTGGCCGACTTAGACCAGGACCTAACTTATTTTTACAAATTAATGATAAGAGTAAAATTAGGCCAACCCTACCATATAAACTTTTAGATATGTTTAGGGTTAGATTCAAATATATACAAATCTATTTCTTCCATTTATTAGGAGGAGAAGAAAAAGAATAGTATATTGTGCATCTCTTTATCCACCCTTCTACTTGAGTAAAATTGCTTAGGGTTTCAATATTTTCTTTGGATATATATATCTTGTCTTATGGTTAATTATTTTAGATATATAGAGAAGTTGTGTAGCCTAGATCTGACTTATCCTAGTTATCCTTACATACCACAATAACTTCTTATGAATCACTTTGTCCAAGGGAGAGATTGAGGCTTGGTGGGTTCATCTTCAAAGGTAAGTATTCCTAAAAATTTTCCTCCTTTGTTAAAATAGATAGTTTAGCACTTGTACTTCTCTCATATTCATTAGTATTTCTTATAAATTGAATTTATTATATATCTTCTAAGCATGTTTACTTTTTATGTTTATTACCCCCACTTTGTGCCACAAGCTTTGGTGAGCACTAGATTAGATTTCAATTTACTTAGCATATACTTAGTGAATATGAAAACATAAGATATAACTAGGGTTATTTCATGGTGTTTATTGACTAAAGTATTTATAACCCTCTCTAATGATATTATTGTGGTAAGATACCCCTTGGTTAGGTTTATTAGATCCATATAGGTCATGACCCCAAATATCTAATGTATTAATAAATAGAAGTGTAAGAAGGATTTATCTTCTCTGAGGTAGGATTTATTAATAGGTCATCTACATTTTATTTTGTATGCATTTGGTATTTATTGAAATGCATCAGAGTTGAATCACATTTTTCCTCTAGTTGGATTAGGTTAAGAAGGAAAGCTTATATCTTATCATCCATTTCTAGGTAGTCTCTCATGAGCTATAATGTGGGGATCCTTAGAGTAGCTTGGAATATTGGGTCTTAGCCATAAATAAGATGATAAGGTGACATTCCTAAGGATAAATTCATCCTATTCCTATCATACCATAATGTAAATTTTATAACATTATGCTAGTCCTTAGGGTTCTTTTTTAAGGTCTTCTTAATTATATCAAAAAAATATATATTAGTTAATTCTGCTACCCCATTGCCCTATGGATAATAATTGGAAGAGAATATTATGATTGTCTAGTTTTTTTAGGCCCATTCAGTGAATTGAAGACATGAGAAAGAGGGACCATTATCACATACTAGAGTATTAGGCATCCTAAACCGAGTGAAGATATGTTCTTCTAGGAAGTTGATTACCATGTTGGTTATACAATTATTTCATGCTTTAGCTTTAGTCTAATTAGTATGATAATTATTTTCCATAAGGATAAACTTGTGTCTTATTGAGGAGTTGGAATTATTGGCACTAAAAAATTCCAATCCTCATTTTATAAATAGTTTAACCTCAATAACTAGTTGTAATGGCATGGTAGTGGTACATTCTCTATGCATGACAACTTGATAGGTATGATAGCTCTAGACATTGGCATGTACATCCTTAAAAAATGTGGCTATTACTTCCCTACCCTAAGTATTTGATGAGATGTATCACTCCCTGAACCATGACTAGTTTCATATTGCTTATGGAAATTAGAGTACTCCAATTATTTCTTGTTTATTCAAGCAGCTCAAATATATGCCTTAATGCTTCCTTCTATATAGAAAACCTAAAATGATCATGAATTTATTTATTTTTAAGTGTAAGGATATCCCATAAGTTGAATTTAGGTGACTTGGACACTCATTGTTCATAAAATAATAGACCACATCTTGGTACTAGTCATTATTTATGATATTACACTATGTATTATTGGATAACTATTTGTGAGTCTACTTTAACCATGGCTTTTTTGAGCCCTTGAATTATAAAAATCTTCATTTTTTGGATTTATAGGTTAAAATATTGGATGATGGTCATTTAATTCCCCTTAATTCACCCAACTCATTTTGCATTAACATAACCTTCATTAGTAAGTTAGGCATAATTGTAAATACTTTGACGCAGATAATATAGTGTCTAAACTTTTTGACTACTTTGATTGAGGCAAAATATTGTTTTTCTATACTTGAATACCTTAGTTCATCATTACAGAGTGAGAAATCATGAATGTAAAATGTATCTCATTTATAGGTTCTTTATTTTATGTTAATACAATAGCACTTAAGTGTTTTGAGGAAAATAAATAGATGTAAAAGGGTTTAATATAGTCTAGATTGATTACCACTAGTGTATTTACAATTAATTTCTTGATCTGAGTAAAATTTATTTGTGATTTATCCATCCATTCAATCTTAACATCCTTATTTAGCATTTTATTTAGTGGTTGGACTATCTCTCTAAGAAACAAAAAATTTAGAATTACCTCAACTGTTTTAAGGTCTATAGATATGCCTCATTTTGAGATGATGTTGCCAAGAAACTTACCCTCGATGACCCTAAAAATTCACTTCTTTAGGTTTAGGGAGATTCATGATCTATGCACCTCTATAATACTTCTCTTAAGTCCTTCATGTGGTCTCCTCTATTCTTGCAAAAGATAGTTAATTCATCCATGTATATGACTATGTATTTTAAAATGAGATATTTGAATGTAATATCCATAGTATGTTAGAATGTTTCACACATATTAATTAGGCCAAATGACATCCTTTTATATGTGAATATAACCCACTTTATTGTAAATGTTGTCTTAATCATATCTTCATAATTGACCACTATCTGATTATACTCTTAACACCCATCTAGGAATGACATCATTTGATAGTCATTAACTATTTATAACACTTAACCTAGTGAAGGTGGTGAGTAATTATCTTTCTATGAGGCTTTGTTCAAGTTGTAGAACTCAACACTATGTAAATAGAATGTGATTTCTCTATGTTTTCAAAAAAAATTAAGAACACAAAACAAAGTGATATCAAATATGAAAACACACACTTATGACCTCATGAGCTCAACAAAATATAAAAACACTAAAATTCTTTAGAGATTCAAACAAATGTAATGTAAGCCTTCATTGTAGTTTATCTTATGGGGATGAATATTGGATGTATCTTGTGATGGTATTTATAAATGTCAATTGTAGTTATAAATCTCTATTAAATCTATGGACCAATGTTGATCTGATCAAAGAATAGAATATTGATGCACAAAGAGACTTGATGATTTGACAACACTTCATCATATATCTTGAGCATGTCCAATGGTATTGCAAAGAGGTGTATTTATAGTAAATACAAATTAAGGAGCACCCTTCATCTTTAAATTAATATTAATGGTTACAAAAGAGTCCTCAAGAGTTCACATGGATCAATGATGTGAGCCTTTCATCTCAATCAAGATGAATGGTGGAGGATGATCTTTGAAAATATCAAATGAGAATTAATATAAGTTGTTAATCTTGTTTCCAAGATGAAAGGTGGAGGATTATCCTCAAAATATCTTTGTGAGAGTGCATTTAAACCCTTCATCTTATTTTCAAGATGAAGGGAGGATAATCATTCCCAATAAATCACATGGATCAACCATGTGGGCCCTTCATCCTATTTCCAAGATGAAGGGTGGATAATAATCTTGTACATTAATTCATTTATCAATTTAATTATCTCACAAAATAATATTCCATGGGATCTCAAGATCATCTCTTTTTCATGAATATGCCCACTTGGAGGGAAAAAGAAGAACTAATGAACATAAAGGAAATTAAAATTCTATTTATTATATAAATATAATTAAAATAATGATGAATTAAGTTAATCAAGGATCAATTTAATTAATAAAAAATGAGTAATTTAATTAGAATAATGTTTAATTAAATTCATCAAATATCAATTTAATTAGTAAAATGTAGATAATTTTATTAGAAGAATTATTTAGAGAAGGGGAATATCAACATTAATTGATTAGAGAAAGGGGAATTATTAAATTGATTAGAGCAGAGTAATTGAATAGATAAATTAACCATAGAATGATAATTAAACAAATAAACTGAATAGAGAATGATAATTTAATAGATAAATTGAATAGAGAATGATAATTGAATAGATCTAATACAGTGAATTGGCTCACCTAAATAAGCCTCAAGGTGAATTTAAACACGTATATTAGATGAAGAGTTGAGTACAAACTAGATTGTGTAAAATTATGATAAGTGGTTCCATTTTACAATTTGGCATAGAAGTGATAAAATTAGAGTGTCTAAATTTTCCCTTGTTTGATAAGGAATTGCAATATGTAGATGAAATAATGAATTTTCAAAGAACAAAAAGTCATAAAAATTATTGTAGAAGAAAAATTAATGGATGTTAGTTTTGATAAAATTTGCTAAAAATACTAGTAAACATGTTCAAATATGCCCCAAAGAGATGCTTGGTAATCCCTAGATGCCCCCTCGAGGGGACGTCAAAAAAATATTGGCCAAGTGAACCCTTGAAATGATGAAATAATAGTGGGTTGCATCTAAGATTAGGAAGAAGTATGAAAATGCATCTAAGATTAGGAATAGGTATGAATCTAAGATTATGAACAAGTATGAAAATACACATAAGATTAAGAACAAGTTGATGAAGATGACTAGGAATAGATTAAATAGAATGAATGGATTGAATAGATCATTAGGAATATATTAATCATATAGATAGAGATGTATGTGATAGATGGGATTTGCATAGTAACCATTTGGAAACTTCATTTTTTGTATTGTGCATGATAATATGCATCATAATCTAGGAAGGATCATGATAACATTCATTTGATAAAATGCATAATAATTTTATTTCAAAATGTAAATGTATACAACTTAAAATAAGATATGAATAATCAAGATTAGAATATACAACATAATGTACTTAAATCAATTCTAGTTTAGATACAACTATTCACCACTCAAAATCATGATATGAATAATCAATGCTTAAGTGTAAAACATAATTTACTAAATTAAGGCAACTGAGGAATAATTAAACACACCAAAGCACAATGCATTAAAATAAAGCTTTAATACATCTGCTCACATCCAAACATCTTGATTTAAATAACCTAGATTCATGCAAGAAGCACAATGTAACAAGCTAAGGCACTTGAGAAAATCAATAATCATTACATTTAAAAACACATAAGAAAAAATAAGTAAACATTCCATTCATAAAATTAGTGTGTATGGTAATAATGTGTTACTCTTTAAGACCAACAATATATTAAAACAATCATGACCAAAGGGGGAAATAGAAGAATAAGGAAGGGGTGGTTGAGATGACTCTAAATGCCTCAAGCAAATGGAAGCTACCTACATAGTCCCATAGACACCAGATCTAACATGGAATTTAGGCTAAATTTAGATCTTCTAAGGATTTGGAATTGAAATAAATTGATGATAAGTGAAGAAGATTGATTATAGAAGAAAAATATGAATAGGGACTTGTAAAAAAATGAGAGTGTACAAGGAATAGGCTTGACAAAATGACAAGAGATATGTTAACAAAACATTTAGAACATGGGACAAGGGATGGCTGAGTTGATCTCAAAAAATTGAACATTGAAAACATAGTCCAATTAGACCTCAAGCCATTGTAGTTCAACCATAAATTAAGCATAAAAATTGATAGGTATGATCAGGGACAAGAACATGATTAATTTAAGATAGAATGGTTAAGCTCACAAAATGATGAGAGCATACTTAACTCACAAAATGTTGAGAGCATGGAAATTTAGTCCCAGTTTTAAATATCATATTTAAGAGGAGATGAAAATCACCAATGAAATATGGTAAGACATGCCACCTAAATATTAGTGACTAGAAATCCAAGTTGAGCAATAGGATGACAAATAATCAATTATGGCATACTAGAGATGGGTACTTTGTGAGAAAAAATACCATTGTTTAAGATTTTCTATACTTTTGAACGTTTAGGTTATTTGAGATATTTTAAATTTTTAGGGATTTTAGAATATGTGAAATTTTTAAGATTTTGGAATATGGGATGATCAAGGGATTTTAGAATATGAGATAAACAAGGATATTTTGACTGGAGAATGTATATAAATAGGAACAAACAAATCCAAAAACACTTATCAAAGGGAAAGGTAATCATGGGTGTAATTTTTCAATATGGATAGGAGACATGAATAAGGGGAGTGTTCATACATGAAAAATTATGTGAATACCACTCAAAAATAATGGATAATAAACTACAAATTCTTAATTTCAACAAAAAACTTTGGTGTGAATGGGTTGTATAGTAGAATGTGAATAATACAAGTTGATAGATCATAACTTTGGATAATTAGAACATTCTTATAAACAATAGAGTATAACACAAAAACCATATTGCACTTCTGATCTTCACTGATACTAAAGACTGGTTAGATTCATTTGTTGAGCTACATTTATAATTGAATATGGGTGGTAATTGGACATAAGGTGAGGAAGATTACCTTAATTCCCTAAAGCATAGGTGAATAGACATAGGGAGAGATTAAAAAAAAACAAAAATGCCCCTAATTAGGAACATTTAGAGACCAAAGTGTGATAACCTTAAGCATGAAAGCACTTAAGATGTATAATATTCATTGGCTTGTTGAATTCATCACCATCTTTAGTAGCCAATTTGTAATCACCATACCCATATTTAGCTATAAGAATAAAGAGGCCTAACCAATTTGATTTAAATTTACCTTTCTTTACCTATTCAACATTAGTATTATTTTGATTCTCCTTGGGCACAAGATCACTAAACTCGCTCTTGGGAAATGATTCTCTTGTTATAGCCCTTACATAGCTGATTCTAATAAGACTTTAGGTGATTGAGATGGCTAGTCATTTTTCATCTAGAAGGTCTAGCTTTAATAATATACCCACTCTATAGTCTTCTTCATCCAAAATATCTTGTAAGTAAATGTATAAATAAGGTAGCTCAGTATCAATGGGAAAAATGTTTTCTAAACCATAGACCAGAGAATAGTGTGTTACACTTGTAGGGGTGCAAACATTAGTATGACATGCCCACAATATTGGGAAAATTTTCAAATGCCAATCATGACCATTAGTAGTAATAATATTCTTCATAATTTTGACTAATATCTTATTGGAAGCTTCATCTTGTCCATTGCCTTGATGGTAATATGGAATAGAGAACTTATGATTGATGTGAAATTTAAAATAGAGGGAATCAACATCTTTATTTTTGAATGATCCACCATTATTAGAATAATGGTGGATGGAATTCCATAATGATAGATGATATGATTTAGAATGAAATTTGAAATTTGGTTACCATTAATATAATTAAGATGGATTATATCTACCTACTTTTGAAATAATTGATTGTACTAAGAATGTGCTTATGGCCATCAAAAGAGGTAGGGTTAATCTTGCCAATGAGATCAAGTCCCCAAGTGTAAAATGGCCTAGGATTCATAATTGGTCAAAATGCCTATGATAGAGAATGGATAAGATCTCCATGTTGTTGACATGGTATACATTTCTTAACATATATACATGCATCTACTTCAATAGTAGGCCAATAGTAACCAATATGGAGGAGATTCTTTGTTAGAACCATACCACTAGTGTGGGACTCAAAAATCCCTTAGTGTACTTCCCTAAGTGTTAATTCAAATTCTCTTGTATTTAGAAAATGAAATGGAGTTCCATCATAGCCTCTATGATATAATGAGATTCCAATTATAATGTATCAAGAAATGTTTTGGATAAACGATTTAATTTGGTTATGAGATAGGTTAGGTGGAAGGATGTGATCATGGAGATAGGAGAAGATGTCATGGTACCAAGGGGAAATGGGACCAATAATGACATATATAATCTCTTAATGTGAATAGTTGTAATCTATAATAAGAAGAGACTCAATGATAAAATCATACTCTAGAATATAATAAGAAATTGTAAATATTTATCCAATGGTAGCCATAGCATCTACTCATTTATTATTGGCTCTTGAATCACTCAAACTAAATGGTTTCTAACTAAACTTTGAGAGCATCCACCATAGTTTTATAAGGTACCAAATTTCCATCCTTTATTTGATATTGATCAGTGACTCGATTGATGATAAATTGGGAATCACCATGCACTTATAAATATTGAGCATCTCATTACACAAAAAGACAAAGTCTAGCAAGCAAAGATTCATATTCATTGATATTTTTTATGAATGGAAAACTAATGTATAAATCTTTAGGAATGAGAATGCCCTATGGCATGATGAATAATAATCTTGATCTTGAACCATGTGATGTGAAAGAACCATAAAAATAGAGATTTCATTATTTTCCTTTATTTAGAGTCATAAAATACTAATTAGGAAATTGTATTGTGATAGTAACATAATCTTGTATAGTTGCCTTAGCTAATTGATTAGTGAGAACTTGTCCTTTAATTAATTTTTGATGTGTGTACTCAATATCAAATTCAATTACAAACATGACCCATTTTTCCATTCAACTTGTGAGAGATACTTTGTCCAATAATTAATTAAATGGATCCACTTTATAATTTAATAGTGTCTTGTTATTAAACATGTAATGTCTAAGCTTATGAGAAGCAAAGACAAATGCAATAAATATTTTCTCAATTGAGAAATATTTTTTTTTCATAAGACACTAATATTTTTCTCAAGTAATAAATAACTCACTCTTTCCCTTTATCATCATGTTGAATAATGAGTTCCCCCAAGGAACTATTAGTTATATAAAGATATAATAAGAAAGGATTTCCTAGCATAGGTGGAAAAAGTACAAGAGGATTAGATAGATACTAATTTAATTGATCAAAATCTTCTTGACATCCTATATTTCATTGGAATGTAATGCCTTTATTTAATAGATGAGTCAATGGATGAAAATTATTATCTAGTTGAGATATGAATTTTATAATAGCCTATATTGTTCCTTAAAGACAATGTAGTTGCTTTAGATTTGAAGGAGATGACATTTCATTGATTGCTTAAACTTTGGCTAGATCGATTTCAATACCTCTCTGAGAGACAATGACACTTAACAATTTTCCATATGCAACCCAAAAAATACATTTCCTAGGGTTGAGATGTACTTTATAATCATGAAATCATTCAAATATTCTTTGCAATGGTATTGGATGCTCAGTGCAAGTTTTTAATTTACCCAAGATATCATCAACGTAATCTTTAACAATATCATGAATGAGATCATGAAATATTACAATCATTGCTCATTAATCAGTATCCCTAAATTTTTCAAGCCAAAAGACATGACTTGATGATAAGATTTTCCCCAAGGGGTTGTAAATTTTGTCTTGACTTTATCCTCTTGAGAAATTATAATCTAATTATACCCTGAAAAACTACCCATGAGAGATAGCATTTCATAACCCATTGTTGAATCCATAATCATTTCTATATTAGAAAATTGAAATTCATCTTTAGGACAAGATTTCTTTAGATATTTTAAATCCATATAGATTTGAATATTGATTGGATTATTGATAATAGGAAAAATGTTGTAAATCCAATCTACATATGGAATGGGTTTGATGAAACCCACTTCCAATAATTTTTCTAGCTCAACCTTGACTAGGAGAGCAATTCATGGATGCATATTGTGTAGCTTCTACTTGATTGGATGGGCATATAGATGCATAACCAAGTGATGCAAAACCAATCATGGATCTATACTTGGTATATTTAAATATTCCCATGAAAATATATCGATTAATTCTATGAGAAGGGAAATGAATAATTCATGTTTCTCTATAGTGAGGGATGTACCAAGCTTTATTATATTCAGATTATTAGGTGTACCAAGTTTTACCTCTATCATGTCTTCTAATAAGATTATGTAACCATCATATATAATAGGAGGAAAATAAATTAATTGATCATTAGACTCAAAAGGTGAAATTTTAGATGGGCCTATATAGGAAGAATTAGAATCATTTCCTTCGAGTACTAACCAATAAACTATGAAGTAAGAATTATATAGAACCATTTTCTCAAATTCATCATGATATTTGGGCTTGATATCATCACTATAGGACATATGGTGACTTGTGGAATCTTGGGCCTCCAATAAGGGAGAGTGAACTTCCTCATCTAATGGTGCCTAAAATTGGTTTCCACCAAAGGATGCATCTTTATCTTTTCCTTTTCCAAGATTTGAAAATGCCTCAAAAAAATTTTGCATAAGGATATTGATGTTTCATTTTTTTTGGATTTAGTAAGTTCACTTGTTTCCCAAATTAGGTTATAGGGTCCAAAGTGAATGTAATTCCTTGTTTGTGGTCACTTATTGGTAAACCATCTCTTAGAACCAAGAACTTTGATAGTGCCTCTTCATTTTAAAATTCATCAAGAGTGATATCATTATCATCTTATTGGTCCTAGTCCACAAAGTCTAGATAAATGAGGGTGAGGGGAATGGTAGGAAAAATAGAAATGGTAAGAACATAATGTGTGTCTAACAAGTTATTATTTTAAATCTAATCATAAATACTATAAAAGGACTATGTGTCACTAATAGGAACATCTTCATTAAGAGTATAAGTTAAGCCACTTTTAGGATGTTTGGAGGCTACCCTAGGTAGTTTGTATTATAAACCTTATTTTTTTGAATTTTGCATCATAATAATAATATCTAATCTACTTTACTCTTTGGCCCCTAGTCCTTTTCCCTTATAAGCATTATGAACCATAATTGTATTGCAAACATGGTATTGTTTACTTTGGAAACAAGGAGCTAGATCTTCATTGTATAGCCATTAATCATCTTTTGGCCTCAAATCTTATTTACTGTAACCCTTTCCTTGAAAAAATGGGAGAGGTTATGTAAGAGAGCATGTTGTACCTTTATTATGCCACTCTATCTTAGGTTGACCATAGGAATTTGGTGATCTAGGTAGTTGAGCCACATGAAAATCATCCTCCTTTTATACTTGCTCAGACATTTGTCATGAATGTTAAAATGGGAAGAATTTTAGGAAGTGAAAGGTGTTTTAGAAGAATATTAAATAGTGTTAGGATCAACACAATTAGATGGTAGCGGCTTAGAGATTATTTTTTTATCCCTTTTAATGGCAGTGATAATACTAAGACAATAAGTATACTAGCAACCTTCTTCATGATGTTTATAATATTGGTATGGTTGAAAATATATAGGAATAATCACCTCCATTCTAGCATGAGTAAATTTAATACATTGATGTAGAGTATAAGGCATTGCATGTATCTTGTGACTCCATGGATGACCAAAAGGAGATTATATGATAGATCAAGATCAATGACATGATATAGGATGTTATGGATAATGGATCTAACCTGAATAGGCAAGGAAATGATTCATGAGGATTGTTGTTTTATGTTATCATATCCCTTGATGGTAATGGTATAATTATTTAAATATAATGAAGTATGTCCCAGCCATATAACTAGCTTTAATAGAATAGTGTTAATACCTGATCCATTATCTATCAGTACTCTTGATTTTATGGTGGGTAATTGTAACCTTAATATATATAGAATTAGTGTGAGAATATACAAGGGATGATATATATATATTTGATCAAATGTCAATTTTGTACCAAGAGATAAATGTCCCACCAATGCTTTAAATTTTTCTAGTGAAATATTGCTATGCAATTGAGACTAGCTCAAAAGTTCATACAAGACATCCTTATGTAGCCAAGAAATAAATAAGAGATCCAAAATGGAAATTTGTGTTGGTGTTTTATTTAGTTTATTCATGAGATCGTATTAATGTTTTATATGAGGTACATACTTGGATTTAGACTATTTTTGAATAAGATGGGAATTAGAAGGTGGATTTTGACTAAGACCTTGAATGGTTATCTTCTAGCATCAAGTTATAATAACATAATATTGAGTGGGGTTACAAATGCTATAATGTGATTTTAAATAGATAGGTCCTAATATAATAACTTAAGGATGGGTATTATGAGATGAAAAAAATCCTAAGATAGATGTACCTGATCCTAAAATAGAGGTATTTTCTTGTTGATAATTATTAAAATGGGAATGGGGATTTATGGTAATGATTACAACATGATTTTTTGTGACATGACCCACTATATTATAATCAAATGGAGTGACATAGTAGTTAACATTTTTGGCTTGAGAACCCTAATTTTGATTATGACTATTAGTCACCCTTTGCTTATTTTTATCAGTATTATGCTTTGGGAATGGATTTTTGTATATTCCCATGTCCTGACCAATGTTAATAGATGACACATTGTTCAACTCTATTTCTCATCTATCAATAAAATTATATATAATATGTCAAATTTTTACACACCTATGAATGGAATTCCCTTTAATTTTATGATATTCACAATACTTGTTATCCCTATACATTTTAGTTTAGCTTGAGATACATCAAAAGTCATAGTGTTCAACCATCTAATCAAGTTTGTATCCATAAGTTTTTTAAACATAAACTCAATAGGATACCACAATTTATAAAATGGGAATCAAGTAAACTGCCCTCTTTAAGGAGGCTACCTTTTCAACATAAGTGGTTTTTACTGAGGTGCCATCTATAGGGTGGTTCTTGAATTGTTTGACAATGTCATGCCTCTATAACACCATTACCAACTATATTTTTATTATGGTTTAAATGTTTTGTCTTGTCCACCACATTTGTTGGATTTGAAATTGAAGCTTGATTACAAGTTTGGTGTTGATTTTGATTTTGATTCTAATAGGAAGATTGACCTTGAGACTCATTTGAGTAATATATTTTAATCAATCCTTTATCTATCAATGCTCTCTCTATTTGAAACCCTTTTGTGATAAAATAATCAAATACTTTTGGACATTGTAATTTGAGATCAAGTGCAAGATCATAATTCACATTTTTCATGAATTTATTGGTCAACTCAATGGTTGGTAGTGTTTATGGACATCTACTAGCTAATACATACCATCTTTGAAGATAAGTGGGAAAAATTTCACCTCCCTTTTTCTTGATAGAACAAAAATACATTGTAGTTAACTCATGTTCTATATTATAAGAAAAGTATTTGATAAACATATATGACAAGTAATCAAAAGTTGGAATAGAATTCTTTAAAAGATTTGTAAACCACTCTAATGCATGTCCATCCAAACTTCATGAGAATAAACTATTGATGTGGGTTTGATGCACACTATATAAAGTTTTAATGAGGTAGCCTCTAATGTTTTAATATTTTTATGGAACAAGGTTCTACTATAGGGCACAAGTTATAGGTATGTGGTTAAAACAACCAGATGATGGAGTAATAGGTTGAGATTGTTGGTTGTTTAACTAGGTTGTATGAATAGATGCATGGAATATAATAGAAAGTAATCAATAGGAGAGTTGTATGGATGGATAATTATTATAAGTTGGGTATATTTCAAAGAAACTCTAAAGGTAAAAGAAGGGTAAGGCAAAAAAGAAGGTTTTATGTTCCTAAAAGGTGACTTCTAAGACCATTTATTTGGTGGACAAGTATCTCTAAGACTAGTGTTTGTTGTTTTTAGTTATCACATACTCATGAAAACACATGACTATAAAATTGGGATAAAAAATATAGGATGTTCAATGATCTCAACTAAAGGTTTCTCTCCTTAGGGATATTTTTGCACACCTTTGTCTAAGATATTACAATTTAGACTAGAAAGTTATCTAGGGTAGTTATAACTCATGCCTAAATGACTATACCAAAAGAGATACCTTTGCACACCTATGGTTATCAATTCAACCTATACTAACCACTTAAATCAATGAAATATAGCAATCCTCAATTTTTATTACACATCTAAGATTAATAGTCACTAATTGAAATAATTAGATTCATCCATAACACTAGACCACTTTAAAATTATTGAATTAATATATGCAAATAAACTTAAACTTAAGTAACATAGAGAAGGAATAATAAATAACAAACATAGTTGTGTGATAATTAATATATTGATATCTTCCTATATATTGATCCCTAAACTTTAAACCTTTGAAAAGAGGGTTTTACAGGTATATAAAGGGCTTGGGGAAGGAGTCAACTCATCTTCCAAGTATAGAAAACTTTATTTACATCTTGAATGACTAAATCATAAGTCTTAGTTGCATGTTATAACCTATAGATACCTCAAACATGTAATGTGTGCATTCTGGTAAAAAATAATTTATTTAATTACAACATAGATGTAACAAAACTTAACTATTCATTTTTAATCAGTACATGCAAAATTATACAAAAATATATTTTGACTTAGGTTTAATTATATCCTACTTAACACTTTTTAAAAAAATTATTGGAATTATAGTTGTGCTTGTTGTTACGGATGTGATGATTGGAGATATACTTGGGCATGTAATCATTTCTTGGATTATAGTTATAATTAGACCTAAACTATGAGGTGGTTTTGATGTAGTTATTGAGATATAAAGGATTTAATTTGATGATAATGTTTTAATTGACACTATAGGTGGGTTCTGAGGAGTAGAACTGGAAAGTGACACTGATGCTTCTTTCTTCTTTACATCTAACTCTTGATAACATTTCTATACTTTAGCATGCTACACATGAATTAAGTTCATATAAAGGAGATGAGGTCTATTTACCCTACCTATTCCTTCCATTAGCCTTTCATGTTCTATCTTGGTGGATAAAAATATAAACTAAAATACTTCTACTTTTGTTGCCTTCTTCCTTGTTATGTCCAGCTTTGCCTCAATGTCCTCTAGGATCAATCCTTGTAAAATCTATTTGAAACCATTTGAGACTTGTTGAATCATCTGATCAAAAATAGTTTGAACTAATATATTCCACATGTTATCCTAAGATCCTATCAATTAAATTTCATCCAAAATTTGTACTACTTACTTTTCCTATTCTTTAAGCTTATTCACCAAAGCTTCAAAATCAGACACCCAATCCTAAGCCTCCTAGGTTTTGATGATGGATAAATTTAATACATTAGCTACCTCTAATAAGATCATCAGATCTAAGTGGTTGAATTCATTATTATGGGTTTATAATATCAATAAATTTAATTTATTTTCATCTTCTCTAATAATCTTAAACAATTTTGTTGTTGAATTTACATGTGGAGCCAATTGGACTATCAAAGAATGAGTTGTATCTAAAATTTCATATGGACTTAGTGTTGCATTTTTCACATCCTAATATATATTAGAGGGAAATTTTATCACATTTTGTTACTCCCTAATAGTTTCCAACTCTTCTTCTAGTTCTTTTATGGTCAGCTCCATTCCCTCATGGATGGCCAATACTACTTTGATATGGGTCTCCATATAGGACTTGAGGTTCTTGATGTATGGGGACTGACCCTTATTCTTATCCTACCTTTTTGAAAGAGAATAAATTTATTCTCTTTCCTCCAAAATTAACCCCCTTCTAGTGTTATCATCAATCATTCTTTTCCTAATCCTCTACACTTTGGCTATAGATTTCTTAAAAAGTGAGATTATAGTGGGAAGCTTAATGATCTTTAGATTAGGCTTCTTGGAAGTTAAGACTCCTAACTTGTTGGCCAGTATGAAAGAGTGATCTTTGATGGATGTATTGGTTTAGATTATATTTGTGCATTTTCCCTAGGTCTAAGTTCAGGCTCAATGGAGGGTTTGGGCATTGAGGGCCAAATTATTTTGGACTAGTCTATGTTCTTGAATTGTGGCATGAGGTACACAACATAGATAGGTTTCCTTTTTTTGATATTTTAATTATTACTAATATTATGTTCTGAAATAGTCTTAAAGAAGGTAGTGGTGAACCCAATTGGGTAGAGCAGGTGGTTATTTGAGTGATGGGATGGTTGGTGGTTGTGGTAGTAGAGGTGGAGATTGTAAGAGTGGGATCATAAGTGGTTGGTATGGGAAGAACAATGGTTAAAGATATGTCTAATAAAGGAGTGGATAATGTAGGGCAAATGGTTAAATAAGTAAAAGTGGTAATTGGAATATTAGAGGTCAGAGAAATGAAAAAAATACCAGTAGAGAGTTATTGCACAGGAATGAAAGTAGAAACAACTAGAAAAGGCATGGTAGAAGAAAATGGTAATGAAATTAGAGAATAAATTCCAATGGGTAATAAATGGATCACCCTTAATATATTAATCACCATTGATGTGTGCCTTTGATTATAGTGCTTGCAAGCTCAAGACCTTGGCTTGCTATAGCTCTTCCTCATATACCATCTTAACCTATCTTGCCTTAAATTGAAGGTTGTACCTCTCCACTAGTTACTTATATGGGTGGGGTCTAAGGTCTCTACCCCTTGGTTTCCTTTGATATCATATTGTTATTTTCTTAGCTTTTGGATCAGTCACCTATTGTGTAAAAGGGGGGAGATTCATACTAGATGTTAGGGCTATTAAAACTACAATAATAGGTTCCATTTATTCCTCATCATAAGAATCCAAGTAGATGATCTTGACCTCTTCCATACTTGTGTTGTCCTTTTCTTGTGTTATCCCCTCTACTAATTCTTACTTAACTCTCCTTACTTAAATAACAAATGCTTGAATTGGAGGAGTTTGCTCTTTTTCTTCCTATAAAGAAGTTGGTATCTCTTATAGCTCTTGTTATTGTTATTGTTCTTCAATAACTGATGTTTCCCCTACCAACTACTCTTATTGTTGTTATTTAACAACTAATGGATGTTGGGGATATTTACCTTGATATGTTGGATATTGGTGAGGCCTTCTACTCCAAAGGTTAAAGGATATATATCCCCTAGTGATGGGATCCTAAATCTAGCTTGATTAAGTGTAAGGGAGGGGTTAGCTTGTATCACCCTCAATAAATCTTTGCTTAATCCCATACTTTCATCCCTTTCCTTTATTTCTTCATAATTGTTGGCGTTAAGGAATAAGAAGTTATAGTCAAATAGCTCATGTTTGTATGGGATGCCAAGGCTATGAATATTTTGATGTACTCTCCCATGGGGGTCCTAATCCCTATTAGGAAAAGTAGCCCATGCATAAGCTCTCCTTGCATTCCCATCTTCCTTGAAATTCCTATTGAATATATACTACATCATCCCAATAATGATATGGAAGACATTAAAAATGCCTTTCTTATTCTTTGTCAAATCTTCATCTATACCATTCCATATTTGGAAGGTAATTTATTATTCATCCATTTTGTTAAAGAAAAACTTGGGGAGCTGAAGAGGGCCTACCTTATGACCAACAACTATGATGACTATATAATTAGGGTAGAGTTAGTAATCACCCAAATTGGTGAGTGTTTTGGTAATTATACTTGAAATCCTAGCCAAAATGTGGCCATGAATGACCATCCAATCTTGAGGATATAATTCCTCTATAATTTTGGTAATGTTCCTTACATATGCATATATTTTAATGAAATAATAAAAGTCACATATTCTGATCTTGATAAAATTAGGATTGGGACTCCATAGAACCCCATTATTCCCATACATAGTTCCCATGACTTCATCCAAAAGGTATGACATCATATAAAAAATTCCCCTTGGGGCTTCTTATCCTTGTGTAGAATTTGTTCATGCAGGTGGGCACTGATGACCTCCCCTAATGCATAGGTGCACTCTAAAGTAATTATCATTTCCATCAAGGGTACCCATTCTAGATGTAGGAAGTGTATGCTAGGGTGTCTAAAGAGTTAGTTCAACAATGCCATGCCTATCTGAATTCTCATCCTGAATTGAGTGATAGGGATGGGATTTTTGGTATGTTCTTTGATAGTGAAAATATTTCTTGGGAGAAGCCATTTCCATAATTCTCACTCCACATTATTGTTTTTATTATAAATGACTAAAATATATAATTCAAATGTAACATCTAGAATAGGGAGACTTAAATATCTCATGAATGTGTCTTCATAGATGTATGCCATAATTGTGTTTTTATTGATGTAGTGTAGATATCCACTATCTTTAATTATGCCTTTAAAGAATAGGCCTCATAGTAAGTCGATGCATGACATGATTTCTAATTTGGTAGATACATAGTGAAGTGCTTATCATTTTAATGGTAAAATTATAGATTTAAGTTATTTATCCTCAACTGAGATGTCCTCTTTTAATTCAAATGAATCAACATCTCTATGACCTCCCATAGATCCAAGTAATTGGCATAGAGGCTATCAAATATAATTGCATCAAAAACCATGTCTAAGTATTCAGTGGAGTTCTTTATGGAAGACTTAGATGGTGTTGAGGTTCCCTTGTATTCCATAGATGAAGAAACCATTGTTATTGATGAATGTTGGTGTGATTCAAGATTTCAAAAATGGTAGTGTAAAAATTTAATTATGCGAGTTAGAAGTAATTTTAGACACAACTAAGGATTTTGAGATTTTATAAGGTTGTGTTCATTTGAGCTATTGAAAATCAAATTAGGTGATCTCAATTGGGAGTATTCATGTTATAGATTTATGCATTCATTATAGTTTATGTACCATTAATTATCAACATCTATGAGCTCATCACCCTCATTCAATTTGAACTTAACCACCTAGTCCTAGTGTACATGTCATGTAGGATGATTTCTCATTTGGGGTACCATAGTGTTTCTTTTTTCCTTTTGACACTTATCACTATATGGTTTAGTCAAGGGAGTCAATCTTTGCCTTTGGGCTATTGGAGGTAAAATCACTAAGAAGGGGGTTGAATTAGTGATGTAAAATATTTAAAAATTTAATTTTAATCCTTTCAAACTCTTAATCAATGACTACAATAATTCATAAATCATACAATATGTTCATAATAATGAATAAGCAAGATAATGCAAGATCGCACACATAAGAACTACATGATAAACCCTCTTAGGGAATAAAACCCACTCTCAAGTCTATAAATGCATGGAATACTTTTCCTATAAGATGATCACAAACACGAGACCTTTTAGTGAAGCATCCACTTCACAAGGAGCACCCACTCATAAGTATGAATAAGCACCCACTTGTTTTATATGTTGATCACCCACACAATACCTTATGAAATCAATAACTCCAAAATTATGACTATAGATCAATCTAATTAGAGAAACAATGTATAACACATGTCTTTCCACTCATCACACACACTCAAACTTTCTCACATAATAAATTCATCCAAATACCTCTTTTGGATCTCTCTAGTCTTCTTCTCTCATCCTCAATCTACTTTGTACTTTAGTCCATTCATTGAGCACACTCCCTCTGATCTCTTTCTTTCATCTCTATCTTTTGCTCTCTTAACACATTTACATTCAAGTCTAGTAACCATTACCTTCGTCTTCACCTTTTATAGAGTCTTCATGAATATCAACATCTACATTAGCCATAATACTTGCCTTAACCCTTAAGACTTATATTATGATAACATATAGCTCAAATTAATTGTCACAGGTTGGCCATATCATCTATGGGTCACACTTAAGGAGTTACACCTTTCAATTATGCCTTAGTATCCCTTATAGGTCTCATGGAGAGCTATTACCCATTTAGAAGTTCATTGTACACAATAAGAACACAAGATCATTTTAAAATACATGGGTCTACTCTATATGGCCTATAAGACATCTTCAATTGATTACTCCCACCAAAACACTCTTCTACTAAAGCACAAATTAATTGAACAATATTCTATATACAAGAGCACCATGAACAAATAAATGGTCAACTTTTAAACTCCATAACTAGTAATGAACATTCAAACCCTTTAACTAGATTCTCTAGATGCATGTTAAAGTCCTTTACACATTTAATTTTTATTACATCAATAAATTTGACTTGGATCAAAATATATAAAAAAAACTAAGCACTACTTTTCCCTCATTAATTTGAATATTTGAATTCCAACAGTCATTGTTTAGACACTAAACATCAAGCACTTTATCTACATCTCATTTCTCCTGGCAACTAGATCAAATACACACTATTAATCTCCTCTAAGTTGCCAATACTTTACCTTTCAATTTTCACCATTGATTTTAGATCAAAACTCCCATGATTGTGCCACTTGTCAACTTTGTATGCCTTTTGAACATTTAACTCTTTGACTCAACCCAAACTATTGATCTATATTTGTTTGAAAACTTGAAAACCATTGATCTTATGTCAAATTAATGATATAAAGACACTTGTGATAAACATGTTTAATCTCAATAAACTTTGATAGTTTGACTTCACATGCACCATTGGATCAAGATTTGGATGATTAATGCTCACCATCAGATCTACTAACTAGTGACCTCAAACTTCAATGTAGTTAAACTTGACAATCTCTGGCCCATCACAGTCTGTAAGAGTAAATTTTAAGGTTTATAAATTGATCTAAAAAAAGCTTCAAGAGTTCAAATCTTTAGGGTACCTTCATGTCACTATATAAAACATCTCCATTAAAACCTTTGACCTTAATTGACTTTTTGATTACCTACAATAAATGCACAACTTTGTTGGTTCATTCATCTATGTATGATGTGTAGTGATGGTATGGATTCTCTTAAGCTATTAGATGCATATTTATTTTTCCAAATGATCAAGTGACATATTAAAACTTCACCAAGACATCTATGGATGCCTCACAACTTTTTATTTGTCCTTATAGACTTGTAAATGTGTCATATCTCTCCAAACCATCAATTTGATCACTTTATCATTAATTCATTAGTACTGCATGCTCTCTTTGACATCAATGACAACCAAACATCAATGACTATGCTCAACAATCTCCCCCTTTGTCATTGATTGGAAAATATCCTCAGAATGACTTCTTACTCATTTGAACATCTTTGATCTTTCTCCCCCTTTGAAATTAATGACAAATGGTCCCTTACTCAATATGGAAATAATCATTCCTCAATAATATGTATGCATTCAATGAACATTTAAGATTCTTAAGATACTTATGAACTTTCAATCATATGAATCAATTTCTCCCCCTTTAACATTAACCAATCTAAACTTGGACTTCTCTGATCCTTGGACCTGACAAACTACTCATAGATCTTAGAAAGATGCCCCTAGAATCATGTTCCATCTTATGTCATTTGCTCTTTGACATACACCAATCTGAACTTGGTCTTTTCTAATCCTTAGACCTGTCTACATATATAACTCACAAGCTCTCTTTTCTCATGCATGACATTTCAATACCTTATCAAAACACATGACTTGGTTTGATCAAGTCATCATATAAATCTTCTTGAATTCATAATTGTAGTAGATATCTTCACATTTCTATCATAACTAAAGAATCTTCACATATGTTCTCCCTTACATCATGCATATCTCCTTCAATCCACTCAAGATAACTGAGTTAGCTCCCCCTTAGCCAAACACATCTTTCATCTTATAAAATTGAAAAGAACATACCATTTTATTGATTATAATTTTGATCATTACCTAGATCACACACACTTTCTTCCACACATGAAAAGATGTCTCCTAAGAATCATAGGTAGAGACACCCACCTACCATATATAGTCTAAAGATCCCAAAACTTAGGAGATTCCCATATCTCCATGCTCTCACTTAAATAGTAGTCCTTCCTCATCTTCATATTGTCTTTGAATGAGCTCTCAACCTTATTCTTTTCTTTTATCTCAGTATCCTATTTGATTTCCTTATCCATTTGGGTAGATAAGGCTTATTTATTGATATTTGAACTTGTTATCTATTTTGTCATGTCAGATAATCCACTTTGAGCTTGTTTTTAATTTACCTACTTAGGCATCCATTCACTATGACTCCTTCTCTTCATGACAAGATTGTTGATCTTTGAAGTATAATACTAATCATTCTTTCATAACCTTGCTATGTGACCTCTCTCATAACATTTGAAACAAATAAGGTTTCTCATATTGTACATACCTTATGATTGATACATAATATTATTCCTTGAAGTTTCATGATTATGTACCTAATCCTTTGGTCCACTAATTAAGATATTACAAAACTTTACAATATAACTAAATCTTTGACACTTGTAGCAAAATATGTCATTCTTTCCTTATGAACCTATTGACTATCTTGAGTGATGATGTTCTTTATGTTTTCCATTGTCTTGTTCATAATTTCATATAAATTCATTCCTTGAGGATATTTTACAATCTTTTGGCATATGACCAAACTAATTACAAGAGTAACAATGACCATTGAAATTTACATACCTCATAGCATTTAATTGTCTAATCTAATTTGTCTTTATTTTGACAACACCTTCATTCCTTTATTGATGATTGATCTTCAAAATCTAATTATCCTTGTTCACATTAGCCTTTATCTTATCTTGAGTTACATGTTTTTGTTCTTATTTGTATCTAAGGCAAGTTTTATCACTTACATGATTTTGACTACTTAGAATATTGTCAAGATCATTTGAGCTCATTTCAAACTTCACAACTGGCTTTACCTCACAAGATTTCTTATCTAACTTAGATTTTAATGACTCAATTTCAATAACATACCTTAAGATCTCATCTTATTTGAATTTTAGGCTTTTAGATAGTTTTTAATTGACTATTAAGATGCTTGACAATATCTTCATGTTTTCTAGTTTCATCATTCATTCTTGCTTCAAACACACTGAATTGATATTCATAGTCCTTGATTTGTGACATCATCTTCTTGTTGATTTTCTTCTCAATATTTAGATCTTAAAGAGAATTCATTAATTCATCCATATTATATATATCATCAGTTGTATCTTTTCTCATAGCTTGATTTAGTTTCATCTGCAAAGACTCTCTTGGATTGATACATGATACACTCTTCATATTTATTATTTACTTCTTCATTAAGAGTACAAACCTAAGTTTCAAGTTTTTTTGTGATATCATCATGCTCCTTGCCTTCATTACTCAGTGTACCTTCAAAAATTCCAATTTTTTCCTCATAGGATTCAATCAAGGAATCTTTTTTTATATTCTTTCTTTATAATAACTTCATTTCTTCCATAGTATTTAGATATTTATCTTCAAGAGTGACTTTCTCATTTTCTTCCTCTGATCTATCTTCACCAAATAAATATTTTTTTAAAGAACATTCAGCTTCATCATCATGAAGAGCCATGAACAATGTATCCATGTCCTTATTATGAAAAGAATCATCACTATCATATGTGTTTACTTATTCTTCTATAGATGAGTTACTATATTCTTCATGGTAAAGGCTCTTAATGCCTTTGTATGAATTCTTATTTCCATTTTTATTATTTAATAATTTTTTTTACTTGCTAAGACCCTCAAATTTATTGTGTTCAACCTCATGAGATTCCTTATGAGCTTATTTTATTTGAAAGTTGTCTAGATATTTAGCTTAAAAATGACCAACTTTACCACGTGAAAAACATTTAAAAGAAAGTTTCCATTCATACTTACTTGATTCTACATTTAATCTTATTTTAATCATGGCTTTAAGTTGATCTTCATTAATATCAAAATCTTCAAGATTTAACTTATTCTTCTCATCTTTCTTGATCACCTTGAAGTTTGTTTCCTTGTTAAGAGGGTTGTCTTCATTAACTCTCATCTCATAAGTATTAAGGATGTCATTCAATTAATCCATCTTCAACTAAGTGAGATCATGAATTTCTTCTATAGTAGACACTTTTGAATCAAAATTGAATGTAAGAGTCTTTAATACCTTATGTACTATAGTAGCTTCATCAATCACCTCTCCAAGACCTTTGATCATGTTTACTATCTCATCAACCCTTATAAGATCAAATGCCATAATATCTTCTTCCTTCATTTTGAGACCTTGAAATTGCCTTCGATAGGTCTATAGCTTATCTAGTTTTACCTTAGAGTCTCCTTCATAGATAATATATAATTTGACCCAAATTTTCTTGGCAAACTTGCAATGGATCACTTTGGTGAACTCAACCTTAGATAGACCACAAATGATGGAATTTATAGATTTATAATTATCCTCACTAAACTTATTTTTAGCAACACTAATTAAAGGAGTAGTTAGTATAGTATAACCATCCATGATAGATTGCCAAATTTCAAACCCTAGAGAAATGATGTATGTTGTCATCCTTGTAATCCATAATGCATAATTTGACCCATTGAATAATGGTGTTTACTTGGTAAAGAATAATTATATTTTTTGACTTGCTATATTATAACTTGCACCACCTTCAAATGGTTAAACTTGTAATGATGGTCCTGATCTGATACCAATTGTTTGAGGTATAATCACTAAGAGGGGGGTGAATCAGTGATGTAAGATATTTCAAATTTAAATTTTAATCTTTTCAAACTCTTAATCAATGACTAAAATTATTCATAAATCATACAAGATGTTCATAATAATGAATAAGTAAGATGATGCAAGATCACACTCATAACATAAGAACTATGTGGGAAACCCTCTTGGGGAGAAAAACCCACTCTAAATATTACAAACACATGGACTACTTGTCTTATAATATTATTACAAACATGAGACCTTTTATTGAAGTACCCACTTCATAAGGAGCACCCATACCTAAGTATAAAAAATCACCCACTTATTATAGATGTTGATCACCCACATAACATATTATGAAATCAACAAATCCAAAATTTAAATTACAAATCAATTTGATTGGATAAATAATGTATAACACCTCTCTTTTCACTCATCACGCACACTTAAACTTGCTCATATAAGCAATGCATCTAAACATCTATTTTGGATCTCTCTAGTCTTTTTTACCCATCCTCAATATAATTTGTACTTCAATCTATCCACTAAGCACACTCCCTTTGATATCTTTCCTTTATCTCTATATTCTACTCTCTCAACACATTCACATTCAAGTTTAGTAACCATTAACTTGGTTTTCACCTTTTATAGATTCTTCATGCATATCAACATCTAGGTCAGCCATAATACTTGACTTAACACTTAAGACTTATATTATGCTATCACATAGCTCAAATTAAATATCGTAGGTTGGCCATAGTATATATGGGTCACACTTAAGTGGATACACCTTTCAATTAGTCCTTGGTAGACCTTATAGGTTTTATAAAGACCTACTACCCATTTATCACTTTATCAAACACAAAAAGAACAAAAGATCATTTTAAAATAAATGGGTCCACTCTATATGACTTTTAAGACATCTTTAAGTGTTTACTCCCACTAAAATAGTCTTCTGCTAAAGTACAAATTGATTGAACAATATTATGTATATAGTATCACTATGAACGAATAAATAGTCAAATTTTAAGATCCATAGCTTTAACTATATGAAAATTCAAACCTTATAAATAGATTATTTGGATGAAAATTGAAGTATTTTACAACTTTTCTTTTTATTTCATTAATAAATTCATTTTGGATCAAAAGATATAGGTCAAAAACTTAACACTAATTTTCCCTCATTAATTTAAATATTTGAACTCCAACGATCACTATCAAAACACTAAACATTGAGCACTTTTTATAAATCTCATTTATCCTAGTAGCTAGATCAAATATGCACCATCAATATCCTCTCGGTAGCTTGTATTTTACCTTTTAATGCTCATCATTTATCTTATATTAGAGCTTCCATGATTGTGCCACTAGGTGACTCTATGTGCCTTCTACACATTTGACTCCTTGACTTGACCCACATCGTCGATCTCTATCTATATGAAAATTCATAAAACATTGATCTTATATTAGATTAATAATATAGATACACTTTTCACAAGCACATTTAATCTCAAAAACCTTTGATAATTTGACTTCACAATACTATTGGATCAAGATCTGGATAATGAACGCTCATTATTAGATCTACTGACTAATGACCTTAGACTTCAACATAGTTAAACTTGACGGTCTCTGGCCCACCAAAGTCTACAAGAGAAACTTTTAAGGTTTATAACTTGAGTTATAAAACACTTTAAGAGTGAAAATATTTAGGGTACCTTATTGGTACCATAGACAACATCTCCATGAAAACTTTTGACCTTAGTTGGCAATCTAAGTACCTACAATAAATACACAAACTTATTGGTTCACTCATATCTCCATGATATGTAGTGATGGTCTAGATTCTCATAAGCTAGTAGATGCATGTGTCTTTCTTCCAAATAAACAAGTGATATACCATAACTTCACCAAGACATCTATGGATGCCTCACAACTTCTTTATCCTTATAGACCTGTAAATGTGCCATATCTCTCTAAACCATCAATTTAATCACTTTCTCATTAATACATTGATACCACATACTCTCTTTGACATAAATGACAACTAAACATCAATTAATATGAGCAACATGGGCCTAATATTATGATATGGTGAGCATATTATTCCACACAAAAGACCCTAAAAAATAAAATTCTCTTAGGAAAGATTCATTCAAAAAAATTATCCAAAAGCCTTAAAAGGGATAGTTCTCGAAGACTAAGTACTCTTTAAAAATATTGTCATTCAGGAATAAATCACCATAGAGAAAGGATTTGAATAAAAACCTTCCAAATTAAATATGCCCAAGAGAAAGTATGTAAAGAACCAAAACCTTCTGAAGACCAAAGTTTTTGAAGAAAAGTTATCGATTAAGAAGTGTTGAAGAGAAAGTTTATGAAGACTAAGTTGTCAAAGAGAAAGTTGTCTAAGACTAAGTTTCTAGCCAGAGCAAATGATCCAAAGAAAATTTCATGAAAATTTAGTTGCCAACTAAAACAAATGATTTGAAGAAAAGTTCCTGAAACAAAGTTCTAGACCAAATAGTTTCCAAAGACCAAAAGTATCCAAATAAAAGTCTTTCAAATGAAAGAATCTAAATAAACCAATTTGAATACTTATCATACATATAAATTCTTCCCAAATTTACATTAATATATTATTTTACATAAGTCCTTTCAAATAGAAAATTAGTGGACCACAATGTGATTCAATCTCTAAAATACCAAGCTTATATATATAATAAGAACCAACACAAACACATATATACGCAAATAATATATAATTCCTCTAAAAACAAAGGGGGTCCCCACTTTCTAAATAAAAAACAATACAAATGAATTAAGATGTTACTATCATAACTGACCTTTGGCAGGCCACAAAAAACAAGCTTAGATGATCTCTTAGATCTCCTTTTCCTTTATATTTAACAAACTTTGAATATAAAAGTGAGATGACAAAGGTATATGGAAAATACTAGAATTAAATAGATATGAACATATATGATCCATCTTTTCCTTTTTATTTTTATTATTGGCCTTAATCTCGATATGATATATTTGATTGCTTGGTATTCCTGAATGAGGAAAGTATTTTTGGGAAGTGGATGGAATATTATATGAATAAGAATGATGTTGTGGATTAGTAGGATTTGAATCAATAATTTGTCTTAACCAATTATAATTATCAATTCTATAACTAGTATTGAATTGAGTGGGAGGAATTTTGTAAGGATTACAATTAGAAGATGAAATAGGAATACATCATTGTGGTGGAGGAATAAGATTTATTTTTGTCTTAGGAACAATCACCAATTAATTGGAACATATTGAATAAGACTTGACAAAAATTAGAGGGAGCTTTAGACACATTAGAATGTGGAAGTTGTGAAATTGATGGAACAGTTTGTGGTTTAATGGGAATTTGTTGAGGATGACCCAAATTTTGTAATTTTTGTGAAGGAATTTGATCAAATGACTTTACAATAATGGTCTTGTGGGGCACTTGATGGGTATTTGGAAATGTTTGAATTTATTATTAAATAGGTTGTTAAGACTCTAAAAGTAAATTTTATTTAGGATTCATGGACATTTTGACATGAGTAAGTGGATCAACTATGGGATCTTTTTCTTGATGTTCAATTTGATCAACAACTAGATTGAGTATTAATGCATAAAGGACATTAATTGATTATTCAATTTTTTATTATTTGGTGATAATTTAGATATAGATTCAAGTAATTCTTTCCCTTTTCTCAATGTTTCTAGATTTCTTGATGTTTTAAACTCTTTGGGACTATGACAAGAAGAATGTATATCATCAGTCCACTCTATAATTATGACATGGTTTGGTGTAGGTTATGTTATTTCTACCTTACATATATTCTATATAGGTAAATCATGAGGTACTTTGGTTCCCATATCTAGTAAATTCAACATATTATTTTCTCCATCGACATATATTTTTTCTCAAAATGGGTTTGAGGCACAACATAAAGAGGTGGATATTTTTCATACTATAATTTATGGATTTCTATACCCTCTTGATCCTAAGAATAATCATTGTCATAAAATTATCTCTCATATTGGTCTGGCACAAAGGGATCAGTTTGATTTTGGATCAAATCATCATCATAAGTGGTGTTATAGGTCATACCATTTTGAGTGTAATGAGGCATATTAGAATAAATCATTAGAATATACATGGAAAATAAAGACATATTTTGGGAAAGACAATATTAAACTCTTTAGAATTAACAATACTTGAATATATTTGACTTGGAGTAAGATTTTAAATTAGTAAAGTGGTTTGAATTCATGTGGATAACATAAAAACATGATTTCACATAAGAATAAAGGTATGAAGCATACACGTTTGACTAATATGAGACATTTAGGAGCATAGATCTAACCATGACATAGATAGAGTAACTATATAATTTCATAAAAGAAAAGAGTATGAAATGTATGTGTTTTTTATAAAGTAGAATGGAAAATTTGATTAAAGACATGGATAGAGTAACATCTCTTATTGTAAGTATAATATGATAGTGTTTGACCAAATAATGACTCAATAAAACTTGAATTACACTAGAAATTGATACATGTTTAGGGTAAAATCATTTATCCTTTTGATGTAGTTGCTTTTGAGAGGATAAAATTTAAGATTGTTTAAAAGTAATTAATTATTGTAGGTTATTGTTAGGGTTTTTACACCCTCCTTGTCTCAAAATTTTGTACAAAAAAGGTAATTTTTGGGATATTTTAACCTTTGCATCCCTACATCAATGATAGTTCAATGGAAAAAAAGTTTCTAGTCTAAATTTTTGTTTGGAAAAACTAAATGGTCCCGATATACCTTGTATTACATGGCCACTTTAGAATAATATGTCAATCAAGTGTCAAAATATCTATCTTTTTATGAAAGGTTATTATCTCTTTTTCAATGACTTCATCCATCAATTTCTCATTGAATTTTTATATCTAGTACATTCATGCCCCAAGGACATATTCAACTTGTCAGGGTAACCGCTCAACCACTATCCAATCAAATAGTATGCTCAATTTATATACCCCACCAAATAAGCTAGGCTGGTATGATGTTATGAGATTAAAACCTAGGTCAATTTACCCCTAGACAACTTTTAAGGAGGTGATGAAATCACACTCACTAATCCAAATGAAAAAATGGAAGGTATTTTCATTCTGATTTGTGCAACTCCTACTAAGGACGAGTGAAGCGCATAATAAACAAATATTTAGGATTTAAAATAAATATAATATTTGAATTTATGAGTCACCTAAATTAAAAATCATATGTTTAAAATATCCCCAAAACACACTCAAGAATCAACAAAGAATAATTGCATGAAATGAAAAATCTTTAAACAAATAAGTGTTCTTTTTAGAACACAAAATGAATTGTGACTTGATTTTTAAGTACTCAAAATGAAATGTGAATTGATTTTTAACCACTAAAAATGAAATGTGAAATTAAAATATGATTTAAATTATCTCACCCCTTTTTAATCTTCAAGAAAACAAAGTTATTAGTTTTTCTTGGTGGGTCTTTGGCATGCATAAATCTTCAAACAAAATGTCAAACGTAATAGTCAATATTTTAATGATAACTTAAAAAATATAAATTAGTTTTTCACAAAATTTTGAGAAGTTTTTAATATAATAAATACTCACAAACATAAAAAATTATGATAAAAACAACAATATATCAAAAATTATGATTATTTTATTGTCCATTTTTACCAAAAAATAAAATCAGAAATAAAATGTAATAGTTAGTAATTTGACCATAAATCCTAAAATATAAATCAATTTTCAATAAAATTTTTATAATTTTTTGGTATGAAAAATATACACGCTCCTAAAAAATTTTAGATTAAAATAAATAATATATAAAAATATATGAGTATTTTACCATCCATTTTCTTAGCAAAAAATAGTTTTTCTTCAAAAGAAGATTGATAAAGAGGATTATAAGAAAGGTCTAGGTTGCTAGTCCCATAGGATGTGCCATATATGTTTATAAAATGAAAATTATATATATTTCCATAAATTTTTAAACATAAAAAAACAAAGTTATATAAAATACAAAAATGCACACCTATGACTTGTGATCTCAACAAAATACAAAAACACTAAAATGCTTTAGAGATTAAAACAAATGTAATGCAAACCTTCATTATATATTATCTTGTTATTATATATCTTGGATGTCTATTAAAATTGTATTTATCAATTCCAATTTTATTTATACACCTCTATTAAACTTATGGACCAATGTTGATTTAATCAAATAATAAAATATTAATGCACAAATAGACTTGATGATTTGACAACACTTCATTGTATATATTAAGCATGTCCAATTGTATTAAAGAGAGGTGTATTTATAAAAAATACAAATCAAGGAAGACCCTTCATCTTGAAATCAATATGAGTGGTTAAAAAATAGGCCTCAAGAGTGCACATAGATCAATGATGTGAGCCCTTAATCTCAATCAAGATGAAAGGTGGAGGATGATCTTTGAAAATATCAAACAATAATTAGTATAATCCATTCATCTGGTTTACAGGATAAAGGGTGGAGGATTGTCCTCAAAATATATTTGTGAGAGTGCATTTGAACACTTAATATTGTTTCTAATATGAAGGGATGATAATCATTCCCAATAAAGCACATGGATCAACTTATGGGCCCTTCAACCTGTTTCTAAGATGAAGTGTAGAGAATAATCTTGTACATTAATTCATTTATCAATTTAATTAGCTCATAAAATAATATTTCACAATATCTCAAGATCCTCTCCTTTGAATGAAGATGCCCACTTGGAGAGGAAAAAGGAGTTGATTAATTAAAAGGAAATTATATTTTTATTTGTAATAAAATTATAATTCAAAGAATCATTAATTAAATTGATAAATGGTCAATTTAATTAATATAAATGTGGGGAATTTAATTAGAATAATGTTTAGTTAAATTAATAAAAGATCAATTTAACTAATATAACGTAGAGAATTTAATTATAAAAATGGTTTAGAGAAGGTAAAATATTAGCATTAATTGATAAGAGAAGGGAATTATTGATTTAATCAAAGTAGAGTAATTGAATAGAGAAATTTACCAAAGAACAATGATTAAACAAATAAATTGAACATAGAATGATAATTTAACAAATAAAATGAATATATAATGATAATTTAATAGATATAATATGGATAATTTACTCACCTAGAGATTCCTTGAGGTGAATTCAAACACGTATATTAGATTAACAAATGATTTCTTACTAGATTATGTGAAATTATGGGAAGTTCCATTTTATAATTTGATACAGAAGTAATAAAATTTGAGTTTCTACAAACATGAACTTATATCTCTACTTTTATTTCTAATCAACACCAAATTGGCCACCTACATGGAGTGCCTAATAAGGAATATTATCCTTTCTTGGTTTAACTTATGCACTTTCATGAATATCAATAGTTCTAGCAGTAGATTCACTAACCTTTGTATCTGATGAAATGGTTTGAATCCTAGCTTAAGAGGGATGGTAGACATGAGAATATAAATGTTGAAAATTTTCAAGTCTTTGTAGCTCCATGCTATAACATCCTTGAAATATTTTAAGGCTCATATAAAGTCTTATTTTTCTTTTTATGTATATGTCATGCTTAGAAGCACATTCTTTGATTCATTGGCATTGCCTAGATTATAATGTTAGTACAACATACCTTTGGTGGGGATTGATATATATTTCTCACCCTAGTAATTCATGTCAAAAAATCATTCTAATTATACCATGCCCTTGGGTATACTATTTATTTTCATATTGATCACCCTTTCCTCATCTAGTCCAAACTTTTCTCTATCATCTTCATCTATAATATGAGTCTCGAATACATCCATGTTGGTGATGAAGTTGATGATATGTTGTTAATCATTAAATACCTAGAATTTCTTGATGTTATCAATAACATAAGGGGTATATATTAATTCCACAAATAATCTTCTCAACTTAGAGTCAACTATAAGTTCTAGAGTACTTGCAAATGTTGCCAATGCATTTTTTGTATAATTTATTCTATGAGGCAATGTTTGAATGTTAAATGTATCAAAATATTCTATTAATTTTCATACTTGGTTATGGTATCTAAATAAAATCTTGTAATTAAAATAATCTAGATTCCTATCTATTTGAATATTAGTTCAAAGTCACTCAATCCCTTGAGGTTCTTGACTTTCTTCTTGAGTGTGGAAAAGAGACCATGAACTAGTACCTCATACTCAGCTATGTTGTTTGTGAAAGAAATTTTTAGGTAAAATGCATCCAAGTATGACTTTACTTACTGAATAATGAGCACTACACTAGCACCACACCCACTCTTATATTTAGAACTATTAAATTTCAATATCTACAAATGATTTTCAGTTATATGCATTAGATTTTGATCAATTGGTGTTGTTGAAACATTGATCTCTTTATTGATTTTCTCACTACGAAGTTGACATACCTCTTATTTATTGGTTGATATAAACCTTTTGAATAAGTATTCAGTGGCTGAAGTGAGTATAAGGTTATCTAAAATAGCTATTTTCTCATCACAAGCATTTAAAAACTCCTTATCTTCACTTGTACAACTCTCATTAATCTTTTTGATTTTTAACTCAACCATCCTCAATGTTGACAAGAGTTATTAGCAACCTTGGTTTACACTTAGATCAGTTGGTTTTATATCCTTACATATTATGGTAATAGTAGGTAATGAAGTTATCTTAGGATCATAGAAGAAATCATCCTCATCTAACTGATATAGCCCCTCAAATTTTTAATTTTCTTGTATGAACAACATGTTAATGGATAATTTCTTATAAGCCTATGCATTTATCAAGTGCATAGACCTAGAGCTCTAACTCTTTTACAAAATATCATTTGTTTTTTAATAATCTATGATCATGTAAGTCATCTTCAACTCATGTTCAATCCTGATTTGATTGAGTATGCCTTGCCATGAGAGCCACATGTGAGATATGTCTATTTCTATGTACCTATTTAGTGTTCTATACTAGTCTCTACTCAAAATCATACCATAAGCATCAGGTATATCCATTGCCTATATGTAAATAAATTTTTATGCCCTTAAATTAGAAGCCAACTACATATGGATGTGATTCGGCTCACTAACAACCTTAACCTCTTATTTTTCCAACTAAACAACTTTTATAGTTGACTTTGTGGGTGTCAAACCCAACTAATTGAAGATGGCATAAGGCATCTCATTTTTATAAGCACTTTAATCCACCAAACAATTATGCAATTTTTTACCAAAAATATGGATTGTTAGTAGGAAATGAGGAGTTTCAATTTTCTCTTTATAAATTACAATGTGACCATCTATTATCTTGATTACTTATTTTCCTTTAGGAGTGGATAACTCTTTTAGGACCATGTCTTTCTTGTTGGAAATTTAGAGCAATTCAAAGATCATGATGTTGGCCTTAAATTTATTCAAGTCATCTAGAATGGTTTACCCATGTTTTCTTGGTTCTACTTATTTGTCAATTGGTAGGGTAGTAGTTTATTCTTAGGATAATAAGTTTTTTGGGGTCCTTTAGGTGGAAATAGTTTATTTCTCAATTTCTCATTAGGTAGAACTTGATTTTTAGTCAAAGGAGTAGATGTAGTTAATAGAGTTTCACATATGTTCCTTAACTGGTAGTTATTTTCTCTTTGGAAATGTTTGAACAAATGGACCTCATTTAGGTCATCTTCAAGCTCATTCTCACTATCAAATGGAAACTTGTAAGTCTCTAAGACTCAAGTTGTACTAGGGTTTCCTCTACCTTGTTTAGAGTTTTTATCATGTGTAGGGACTAGTTATAGGTTGTCCATCTCATTTTGTAAGATATTTGAGGCATAAATGAACTCTATATAATCTATCTTAGCATGGCCAGTCATCTTTTATATCCTACACTAGGTGGGAAATTCCAAATCAACTAAGTTTACTCTATTGAAAGTATTATTTTTGTTGTTTTAATTGATGCTCTTTAATTGGGTAGTTACACATCCATTATTCAGTGTGTTCCACTATCTATTGGTTCTATGGAAATTGAAATTTATTCTTGGTGGTGGGTTATGTACATTTTTTTGGGTATTTTGTGTCACTTTTATATATAAATTTATTATATCATTTTTCAGCCTCTGAACCATTTTCTAAAAATTATCTACTTTAGGTTCTCACTAACAGTTTATGGATTTTGTACTTGCAATAAAGCATTGGTACTCAGTGTCACAACATTTATAAACATATAGGCAATAGTGTGTGTTTGGATATGATAATCATTAATAGGTGTATAGTTATTTAGGAATGATGGGATAGTCTATTGGTAAGTAGTAGAAGTAGCATAACCACTAGTGTTGGGCATGGTAGTAGTGTTTTTATATTTTACAAGAATAAGTGTTTGATTATTTGCATATGAAAAAAATGATTAGGAGGAATATAAGGAAAATATATTGACATAAAGTTCATATGCATTAGATTATAAATTAGATTTGGTCTTATGTATAGGGCACCCATGATTGGATTCAATAATGGGGTGTTATGTTGAATGGCATGGTTAATCATTAGAATTTGATTGTAAGCACATGATTGGCCTAATGAAGGTAAAAAACCAATCCCATAGACTTGTGGTACCATTTGTTTCTCAATTTTGATAGCCTCATTATAGGTTAAGGAGAAGGACAAGAGGGTTGTCATAGTTCTTCTAAGGAACATGAAAGTCATCGAGTCTAAAGTTCTCAAGTATGTTTGTATGGTAGTTATTTTTATTTGAGTGTATGGGTATTTTAACCTTTGGTAAATATTATGGAAGCATGTATTGAAGATACTCATAGGCTCATTTGTCTCCCTACAAGTGGAAAAAAAATTATGATATAAGAATGGTTAGATCAATGGGCAGCCTAAAGTGGTTAACAAAATATAGTTTTGAGGTCATTTGAGGAAGTTATAGGCCTATTTGATAGCCCAAGATACTAGGCATGAGTAACTTCTCCTAAATAATAATGAAATAGGCAAAAATCCACATCCTTATGCTAGATTTGTGTTTGGATCAAGGCATCTTTAAATGTCTAAAATTATCTTAGGTTGATTGAATCTTGTTTGGTATGTATTTTAGACATAATTTTTAAAGATTCTTTGGTAAGTCATGGGCAGGCCCTGGAACATTCATAGGAAATCCACATCCACCAAGCCAAGTGTGATTACCCACCATTGGTGGGTTGTAAGGGGTATAAAATGGGTTGATAAAGGGAGTTACAACTATAGGTGGGCTACTAACTGAGTGAATTTATCATGTCTTTGGTTTCCCTTTGTTTACCCTTGGTCTTCTATTCTCAGTGAGTTCTATTAACTCAAAATCAACCCCTATGGACATTGATCTCATAAGTATCCATCTAATTTATAATTTATCTTTCATACCACTCAAGCATAGGTAACTCTCCTAAGTGTCCAATTTTATAATTTTCCATTAACATTTTAGTTTTAGGTTTATAGATAGGTGGTGGCCCTCCTTTTAGTGCTAATTTTATTGGTGTATTCTTTGGTACATGCCAAAATTTTAGATTTGTCTCATAACTCACTTCTATTGAAAGGAGTTTCATGGAAATATTCCTAAGGATTATATCTACCTATTCTAGGTGTATTAATCTTTACTTAGTGGCTCATTATGACCATTTTATTTCAAGGGGTTTTATCAATTCAAATACTTCAAACTTCATTTTAATATATTTTGGGTACTTGAGTAATGTAAAAAATAATTAAGTTTTATTTTTTTCTCTAATTAAGTTTCATGTGAATGTTGAAAATAGATAAACAAGCATTCATTCAAGTGTTACTTAGTTATAAAATCAATATGTTTAGGGTTTTATTCAATATATTTATGGATGATTTTTAGTGTGTTCATTCCATTGTGTTTAACATTCAATAATGCAATAATGACAATGGATAAATCTATAGCAATTAGGGTAAATGATAAAATTAAATTTCATATAAAATGTATCTTAACAACTAATTAAAAATAGTGAAGAAAAGGGGAAGGGAAAGAGAAAGAGAATAAAATCATACAACAATGATGAAAAATATGGTATCATGATCATAATAACCTGATAAATAGTTAATGAACCAACCAACACATGTAAAATCACATTAAAATATAATGCAAGATTATGAGGAGAACAAATAAGAAGAGGGAGTAGCCACAATCACCATATACATGCACAAATCTAGTGTAAATTCTTTCTAAGTCTTCAATTAATCAATATACATCATTTTGATCACCATAATTGATTTAATTACAATCGTTCTCCCCAAAAAATATATCATAATGGAAAGAGAGGAGTTGAGGGAGAGATTAATAGTAATAAAGCATGAAAATTATAGAAATGAAAGAGGGATGGCTCCAAAGCTCGTGTGGAGTAGAAATGCCAACTCTTTGAGTGTCAAAATGAAATAATATATAGGGAATGTCTTTTCTAAGGGAGGAGTTTCCCTCTAAAAAGCTTTAACAACTACCATTAATGCACCCAACTACCTCTTCTTCCCATTCCCATCACTTCTATTGTTCATCCTACAAAATAGACAAAATGAAGTTAAAAAGGTGAATTAATAAGATTAAATAATGTACTAGCATAGAAAAACATGAACATGTTTTAAACGAGGAAGAATTGAGCAAACATAAGACCATTATTGCATCTAGACTAGAACTAACTTTTTAGTAATGTGAATGGTTTAAATTTTTGACACCAGATGCTCAAGTTATGGCAAGAAATGAAAGGTAAGTCAAAAAAGATCCCCAATAGACTAAGTCAGGATTTTTTGGGTCACAAACTTAGATTTTAACATTACTATTTAAAATTTTAAATCTTAATGTTAATCAGGATATGGAAGCTCAAATAGCACTAGGATGGTCTTTTGAAATGTTTATAGACCCAATCAATACATTTACCTAATTACCACTATGTCAATTGGCAAGAGATTTCAACTATGGGGGGTTTAGACACAACTAGGGTCTAGACCCCCAATTTAATCTAAGGGTTTTTTTTCCTATGGCTTCACCATTTCATCTAGGATTTATTTTTTAGGGGGGTCCTAAAATACACTATCAATTAGGGACCGTAATTCTTGATGACCTATTAAAGACTTATGCCTTGATTAACACTATGAAGACTATCGAGGATGGCCTCAACCAAATCAAATATCCATCCTTAATCACAACTACACCTATTACCTAAACCCCCTAAGACCTAAGTGGGGATGATTCCTCAAGTAATAAAAAGGGACCTAAAATCCCTAATGACCAAGTCAAGTTTTAGGACTCAACCAACACTAAACACCCCAAGCCAAAATCTGATGGAGCACTCCTGACCTAATCAGGGTTTTTTTTCTAATTAGAACTGTGAGAGCCCAAATTTATAAAACAAGACCTACTCAAATGAAAAATTATGAATATAACTAAAACTATACAAATATGACCATGAATACTTAATCCAAGGTTTAAATCTTGATTATGTCTAAGGACTTATGAAAAATTTTATGAAGCTCGGCTAGACCTAATAAGAGGAAAATGCAAGTTTTTACCAGACTTAGTGAGATTTTACAAGCTCAATACAAGGGCCTAGAAGTCATTTCAAGGAGAAGTTCCAAACATGAAACTTAATTGAATGAGCCTAATGAAAATGATAGAGTGGGTTCCAAAGGTTGAAATAAAATAGAAACCAAAATGACCCACTAGGGAAAAATGAGAAACCTAAGCGAGTTAGAGAATAACAGTACTAGAGACCTGACATGTGGGATAAGTGTCTCAAAAATAAGTTTATGATCAAAGATTTAAATATGAAACTTATTTTCATGAGCATATTTGAGAGGATGGGATAGGTCTTAGATTTCCAACAAATATATAAATCAAATTGACCCCCCAAATTGGTTGTACGGAGTTGAGAGAAATGGTAGGCAAGAATGCTATAGGAGTAGAAGTGTAACAAAACTCCACTTCAGGGCCAAGTGTTGTATATGAAAATTTACTATTTAGACTTGGTCATCATAATAGATTAGGTTTTGGGATCCTAAAGGACATGGAAATCAATATGACCTCCTAAAGTAGGCTAAGAGAGTTAGGAGATCTAAGAGAGCTAGGATTTAAATGTAAATTGAGAGGTCAAAAGTCCACTTTTATTCTAAGTGTAAATTACAAAGTTGACTCACATAAACATAGTATTTCCAATGGTGATGGTTTCAAGTCTTGGTTTATCACACAAACTAAGATGGACCACCAAGTCAACTTGTGATGCTGAAACCAATGAACCATAAGTGCAAGCAGGAGTAGAATAAAAGGCAAAAAAGGAGGATCCCTAATTCTTAGAAAAATTAAGGTATGTTTTTCAAGCAACAAAAATTATCATGATTAGGTGATAAATGTATCCTAAGGGATGAATTTATATTTATTAATATCCTTGTCACATGTTACAAGTAGACTTAAGATTATATTGAGAGTATCCTAAGGATTTGATTAAATCTAAAGAAGAAACGTAAGTTCTATAACCTTTATCAATTAATCCTCACTTGACATAGAAATTTTATATTTAAAAACTAACAAATAAATGAGGGTCATCTACATGTATAAGTATTTCCTTGGGGAACATATATGTAATGGGGAATTTGAGAGATAAGGTTATATAAATTCTATAATCAATGTGGATAGACATATCTTCACATTATTGCATGATACTTTCCTAAAACCCAGCCAAGGTATCTTCTTGTGCCAAAGGAGGAATGTTCATGTTAAACAAAATTTGCATATGATTGTTTCTATATCTTGTAAAATTCATCATCATCTCAATAAATGGAATTTGGTATGGGAGCATATAAAACTATTATATGGTATCCCACTCATATCAAGAAACTAAATCTGAGATGTGAGTATATAAATATATTTTATGGTATTCCACTCATCAAATTTAATATGATTTGAACTAGACTATAGAGGAGAGATAGATTTTTGAGACTAATCATATCTAATTATAGATGAATCTGAACTTGATTTTATTCTAAAGTGTACAAAATCAACACATTCAATATAATAAAGGTAGGTTGAGGAAACTGTATCAACATCTATGATATATTTGGTGGCTTAAAATAAATATAAATATACTATATTGAGTTGTTAAATAAAGTATAAACACAACTGAACACATAATCAAACTATATTGAGTTGGCTAATTAAGTTGAATCAAAACTAGATAAAGAAGATTGTATCAAGTTAGCCAATACATTTGGATTAATAGGAAACCATATCAAGTTAAATAATATAGTTATGGACACATGAAACTATATCAAGTTATATAACACATTTGGATCAATATAAAACTATATCAAGCCGGTTGATATAGTTGAATTCACTAGATGGATAGAATTTATGATTTCATCAAATGCAACAACTAAAAAATGATGTGGAGGATAACCCTAACTATTTTGTAGGTTGTATAAGGTATGTGTGACCTAAGAAAATGAGGATCAATAAATGATAAATATTATTCATTTTATTTATGTTCACCAAGTTTTCTTAATTGTTGGAAGAATGAGGATTAATTATGGTTTCTACAACATTGGCACCTAGTTTGGAAAAAAATTGAGGTGGATTACTAGGTAATTGGTTTTGAGATACATTAGGACGAATATTTGTGTAAATATAAAGGTAAGATTTATATTGATTGAGTGTATCATTCTTGAATTTTTTCTCATGTGTATGTAATTAGAATTTCAATATGTCTATAAATCAATCCTAACTTGGAGAAGATAGATCATACCATATACTTCCGATTGGGAACACATTAGTTAATCTAGAACATGACCAATATGGGGATATGTTAGACTTGATTATGGGATATCTTACCATAATGCACCATGCTAGGGAGGGTTCTAAAGCCTCTATTCAAGTTTAATCATGCAATAACCCTAATGAAGTCCTATGTTTTAATATCTCACTAAGCTAATAACAAGTAAAGAAAATATAATCTAGTGCTTACCAAAGCTTGTGGCACAATGTTGGGGTTATAAATAATAAAATTAAACATGAATATAATACATATACTCATGCCAATGTATATAAAATCTTAATGCATCAAAGATAAGTACAAATTCATATCTATCTATTCTTACAAAAGAGGAACAAAGTTAAGAATACTTACCTTTGAAGATGAACCCATCAAGATTCAATATCTCCCTTGGATAAGGTGATTCACAATAGGTTTTTATGGTATGTAAGGATGACAAAGACAAATCAGCTCTAGGCTACACAACCTATCAATGCATCCAAAAGACTTCTCTATAAGATAAGACCCATATCTCCAAAGAAAGTATGAAACCCTAAACTTACTCCTAAAGTAGAATGGTAGATAAGAAAATGTGAAATAGACTTACTTATTCTTATCTTCTCTAAATAATGGTGAATTAACTTATATATATAAGCAAATTTAACCCTAAGCCCTTCTAAAAGTTTTAGCTGATAGGGTTGACCCAGTCGACCTAGCACAGTTTTGGATAATAATTCACTAGGTCATGTGATCTATGAATTTGACTTAAGAGAGGATGGTTAGTATCATGTTAGTTCCAAAATGAAAACAAAATGAAAGAAAAACACTAACTAGCATAACATCTCTAGGCCTAGACATTAGGGAGATCTTAGTTAACAAGAAAAATGACAAACACAACTAAAATGTAAAGAATAAAACAAAAGAATTCATTCACCTTCCTTGGATGCTCAAAATTCCTTTGTAGTAGTGGCTTGCTCAGCTTGTGCTCATGAAGTCATTGGTAATGAAATATTGGCTACCTTCATCTCTCCTTGGCACCTTATGTCTTTGGTTTGGCTTGGCTTGGAATTAATTTGGAATTATAACTTTTCATTATCAATTCCTTTGAATATATTTGAGAATAATAAATTTTCACCAAAATAGCTTAGAAATGATGTTCATGGCCTCTCTATTTATATATTTTTTAGAATGTCTAGAATTAACCTGAACCATCCATCTCAAGATTGAGATGTGTGGTTGAGGATTAATTTAATTTTTTTAATTAATTTTATAATTATCCTCATCATGACATTAGAAGAAGGGGAAATTAAGAGGCATGGAGGGCATCATGGAAGGCATTGATGAGGCATGGAGGGCATGAATCTTGATATTTGTGGCATTTATGGCCTAGGGATGTCTTCTTAAGAAATGAGGTCACCTGATGATGTAGATATTCAATATTCATTTCCAAAAATAAGTATTCAACAAGTTTCCATGTAATTTTTTTATTAGGCCTTGATTTAGGTTAATTATCCCTTAAGCATGATTAAGCACTTTGTGCACAAATTACTCAAATTGATCAGAATGCCTTGTTATTGGTCCAAAATTTGACTGGATTGGAATTAGAAGGCACTATCAGATGCATTAGAACTATATTCCCATTTAAGAAGTTACCAATAGAACATAACAAATGTATACACATCTTATGCAAGATATTTGATAGGAAAGATCAATCCAGAGCACCTAAGTACAAAATTGGCATTTTGACTCAGAATGATCTAATCAAAGTTAGATGGCCCTTAAAAACATTTCCCCATTTAAGATACCCTAGCCAAAATTGTAATTTGAATATGTTAGTTTCACATTATTTAGTGTGTTTTAGTGTTTTTAGGCCAAATTGTGTATTTTGAGTGGAAATTGGCCAAAACCCTGATTGGAGGTTATCAGTGGCCAATTTTAGGTGTCTATAGTTTGCCCCTATTTGGGAAGATGTTTTAAACCATAGGGAAAGCAATGTCTTCTCAAATAATGAGAGCTGATCTGTATGCCAAGAAGAAGATGATGACTGAAGAACAAAGATCTAAATGGTTTTGGGAAGCCTATGATGATGTTCCATCAAGGGAGTGGATGCCACATTTGATGGATAGTCCCTCAAAAATAAACAAGAAGAAAGGTAGAATTAACCCATAATTGAGATTAATCCAAATGAGAAAATGCTTTCATGCATTGATGTAAAAAGGATATTGATTTGCCCAAAGGTAGTTATAATTAGGGTTCAAAGTTAAAATAATGATTTTCCCATAGGTAGTTATAATAATTAAGAGGACCTAGATTGGCTAAAGATGATTGTGCCCCAGTTAGGGTTGATTAACAAGCATAACTCAAGGATATAACTTAAAATACAGATTAAAGATGAGTAGGTATAGAGTGAAAAAATAGATGAATAAAAGAATAATATTAATTAGTGTGAATGATTTAGTTATACCTATTAATGAGGAGATACTCATCCTAATTAGCAATGATACAACTAGAATGGTCATTGGGTTGATTTGATCAAGGGTGGGAGGGAAGGATTTGCCAAGGTACCAAGGAGAAACTTTTATGGCTCCATTGATTGTAGACCTTCTTGAAGCTAAGTTTTATTGTAGCATGTGATGGTAGGCTTCATGATAGAACACCATGAATACTTGGCCAAAATATGCATAAATATTGACTCTCGATCCAATAAACACTTGAAAATAATGCACCAATGATAAAAATTATGATGACAATGTTGGCGTATGATTATGGATGGACTCAAGAATAATGTGTGCAAGGAATAACCTAATGAATATATATAGATTGATTCAAGGCAATAGAGTTGAAAGTAAATAAAAAAGCAAGTGATCAAACAAATAAATAACCTAAAATAAACAAATAAACATAATGCCTAAAAATAAAATCAAAAAAAAAAATCCTAACAATGATAATTCCCCAATAAGGTAGATGAATGATAACTGACTAGGCTTAGATAAGACAAATATTTTTGGATTTTTAAAATTTTATGAATGTTTTTAGAATTTTTAGGTATCTTAACTTGTTAGAGAATAACAAGATACTTGCTCACAAAATGGCGAGAGTGTTTGGCTTAGGTTGCTTGCAAAATGATGAGAGTGTATGAAAAGGGGGACTAAGGTGACCTCAACATGAATTGTGCATAACCCACATAGTCCTAAAATGACCTCAATTCATAGTAATTCCATCCACACAAAAGGTAGGGAAAAACCAACTAGGTCCCAACAAGTTCTCAAATCTAAAAAATAGCTAGTCAAATGAAAACAATAATGGCAAGGTGATGTGGTAATGAATGATAAAGAAGTGTTGCCCCTAGTTTTCCCATAGGTAATTATAACTAAGAAACAATGGCATAGGTCAATGATACTAATTTTACCATAGGTAGTTATAATTAGTAGTAAGATTGGTGAGACACTAATTTTCCCATAGGCAGTTATAATTAGGATCACATAAACAAACGTAGATATAGGATGAAAGATATATTGCCAGATCAACTATCACACTACTTTCATAGACTATAATTATAAATAAATATTTGATTTATTATTTAAACTTCATCAAAATCCCCCCAAAAAAGGTGTGAGAAGAACCAAATGAACCAAGATCAAAATAGGATTGGGTAGGATGACAAAAAACATGCTTTCATCTAGATAGGAATGGAATGGTTTTGCTAAGGATAATGATGATTTGATAAATTCAATAAAATGATAAGAGGATTCCTATAAATTTAGATATAATGATAAGAGGGTTGCCCCCAAGTGATGGGGTGAATGGTTGGGTATGTGACAATGGAAAATGGATATATAACAATGGCAATAACATGGCAATGTAATGGTATGGTACATGTTTTTAGCCTAGGTATGGTAAAATGGCATATGATTCTATTATTCCTATTGAGATGGAGATGCACATCCTAATCAATAAATGATACAAACATAATACTTGATCATGTTAATTACTATCTCACACCTCATCTAAATAACTACTTTATCAAGAATGGCCTATAGATTTGGTTTTTGAGAATGATTTTGTGATCTTCCTTGGTTATTGATTTTGATTCCTTCAAACATCAAGACAAGGTATCTTTGTAGCCTCTACAAAGGAAAGTGTAACCATGGATGGTAAATAAGGACAAATAATGGATGCTATGTTTGATTGTGAAATGGAATGGTCAATGATAATGGAATGTATAATGGTGGAGAAACAAATGAAGATCAGGACTTTTAGTCACATGTAATGTTTCTAATGTTAGATTCAACATAACTTTGGTTGTGGTGGGGCTGAAAACTTGTTATTTTGATAGGACCACCATATTTTTCTATTGTTTGATCTTGAGAGTATCTACCATTTGATTAGGCTATAGATTAGAAGCTATTTTGATTTAATCTTTGATTTTGTCTTCATCAAGTAGTGAAGAAATTTTATGCTCATCTATTAGTGCCTTAATGAGGTTTTTGCCAATGAAGCTATCAATTGTCCTATAGTGCCTTTGAGAAAGTTTCACTAAGGAATGTTGACTTTTGACTTTGATTGTCTTCTATTACTTTCAAAAAAGTTTCACTAGAAAATGTTGAGTTTTGAATTTGATTGTTCCTTAGCACCTTCAAAAAGGTATCACTAGGAGAATCTTCTTTTACTACATGAATGTTGTCTTGGCCTCCTTGCTCTTCTTCAACTGATATGTTTCCATGGATGTAGTTCAATAAAGTGTGATTTTGTCAATCCTAATTGACACTTATGGGAGATGGAATGTCAATAATATGGCTATTTTGGTTGATAGTAATGGCCTATAGAATGGTAATGGAATGGAGAGAGGCTACATAATCCTCAGAGAAGATACTAGGATAACTTGTGTCAAATTTGAAGTAATTATCCTCAAAAAATTTAGAAGGATAAAAAAATGTATTCAAATTGATCTACAAGGCATGCATAACTAATGTTGTAACATCCATGAACATATTCTTCTTCTAAAATTGATTCTAACTTAAGGGACTCTAAATCTGATGTTGATTCTAATTCTAATGCTAAATATAATGTCAATTCAAGAATAGACGCTGACTCTAATTTTGATTCTTCATCTGATGAGTACTATATTATAATGATGTCTTATTGAATATTTAGTTTTAGATAAGTACAAACATGTAATGAAATGATGGGCTCCACAAAGATTAGTTTGTCAAAGTGAGACTCTTCTAGGATGGGAAAAAGGTCAAGAAATAACTCCTTAGAGTTTGGCTTGTCAATAGGAGGCTATTAAAAAATAGGCACATGGTCAAGGTAATTATTTACCCAAAGGTGGCTATAATCATTAAGTGACTCATCAAAGACTAACTTGTTAGAGTGAGACTCCTCGACAACTGGTATAGGATCAATAAGTAATTCATCATAGGTTGACTTATCACAAATGGTTGGTTCAATAAAAACATCTTGGATTGGTTGGTTATTTTGGCCTTGGTTTCTAATGAGCTGTAAAATACTAATTGTGAGCATAGCTTGGTCTTTCAATGATTAGATGGGTTGAGGTTTGGATGGGATTGGTACTAGATGAGGAATGGTATGTGGTTGGATAATGGTAGGGCCTTGGGGAGCATAATTTCTTGCATGAACCAAAGGAAAAAGTCTTGATATGGTAGTGATAGGGTGGTGTGGATCATGATTTCTCACACAGGCCAAAGGACTAGGTCTTATAATGATGAAGGGGCATTGTGGAGCTTGATTGCTCACACAAACCAAAGGATGATGTCTTGGTATAGAAATGGTTGGGCATTATGGATCTTGGTTGATCACATAAACCAAAGGATGAGGTGTTGGAATGGAAATAGTGTGACATTTTGGTCTTAGAATAGAAGTGGTATAATGTGGTGGAGCCTAATTACTTGCATAAGTCAAAGCATCCAAGTCTTCCTCATAAACCATATCATCCCAGTTGTGATTTGGCTCATAAGTAGGTTCTTGACTATGTTCCATGTACTAATTATTGAAAAGAGGGTATAGATTCATATCAAAAACAACATTATCTATAGTTGGGTCTTTAAATTCTTCCTCATAACCTCTTCATGCCAATCAAGCTCTCAATTTAGATTTTGTGGATTTTGACTATGTTCCCTATATGGAGTATTGTAGGGAGAATAATAAAACTCCTTAGAAAATATTTCTCTATAGGGGTTCCTAGTGGGATTTTGTGTGGCCATTCTATCTTAAGTTGGATTGTATGTTACTACACCATAATTGTAGTGAGACATATCCACATAAATGATGAAATCTTTGAAATAAAAAGGATTAGATTTTTACGAACTCTAAAAAACTATGTCCAAATGATAAATGGTTCAAGCTTGGTCCAACTTGGTCGAAGGTGTGGAGCTATATCTCCAATATGGTCTGAAAGTGGAGTTGCATCTCCAAAATGGTTTGTGATAAGACTTGGCATAAAATATCCTAATGCCAAATGTCTAACGTAAAATGTCATACACATAAAAGGTCAAGTGTTTAAATAAAAACTATCATGTCAAAGGTCTCGGTCAAAGTGTTCCAAATAAGGTCTAAACTAGGAAAGGCAAAAGTTGAGTTACTAGGTCTTTTATCCAAATACAGAGTCAAAATATAGGCTCAAAAAAAAGTCATATGCTAGGACTTTTGGCCAAACAACATCAAAAGTTAGACTTAAAATAAAGGCATGATGTGATTTGATTTATTCTAACAAGTTTATAAACACCTTTGACATAAACCCAACACATGGAATCAAACATAAACATGATTAGCTGGCATAAGGAATAAGACAAAAAGGCTCTTTGAAGAAACACTATGTTTTCCCAAATAAAGGCACAAATAATGATAAGGATAGGTACTGAGCAAATAAACCATCAATTTTTTTAAAATTTGGGTAATTAATTAACCAAAGTTATGCAACCTAAAAGAGAAAGATCTATGTATTATCCCCATGAATTAAGGCCTAAATAGAAATCAATCAATGTTTGGATCCAAACTGAACAAGGTTAATTGAAAACTCAATATTGAAAACTAGGCTTTGACCAAATAGGCTAGACAAGATTGGTCAACATGACAACATAAGATAAAGGTCCAAATGGTATACATGACATGGTTTGAAAAAAATGGTTTTTAGTGCAAGGTAAACTAGTCTTGAAACAAATTGAGCATCCTAACGGTGTAAGCATGCTCAAATGATGTGATCTATGTTATGCTTTAAAAGACTCAAAGACACAAATGGTTTGACATGATTTGGGTAGCATAACACTACCCTCCTTAACTCAAACACATTATTTTGACATGGCTTATGAATAAACAAACAAGTTTTAGTCTCAAAACATACCAAATGAAAAAATTATCCAAAAATACACTAAGTATAATCATCCAAATCCTAGTAAGGGTATGTAAAATTGAGGTTGAATAAACCTAGCAAGATTTCAATCATTCTAGGGGAATCAATTACATAATGACTTTCATGCCAAACAATACAAAATAAAAGCATGGATTTTGGGTCTATATCACTTCGCTTATTGCAAAAAGGTCTAGTCCAATTTTTCAAACACTACATCCTACTATTCACTTAGTGTAGTGAGATGTCCAAAGTGCCACTATGTCCCATGTGCAACTCCAAAGAAGTAAGTGAAGTCAATGCTAGGAGATGAAGCCCTAGGTCAAAGCTTCCCTAAAGAGCTCACAAGAGGTAATGGCATCCCTATCACAAGACAAGTTTACATAAAAATAAATAAATCATAAAATATAAATAATTTAGGGTCATTTTCAAGATCACCCAAACTTTGATGAGTTTTTGGGGAGTGCTTTAAATGACTTTCTTTTGAAGCCTTAAACTAGGCTATTTGCAATAGGAATGGTACTTTTGATTCCAAGTGTTCCATAAAGGGGATAAATGGAAGAGAATACATGTAACACCCCTCTTTTTTCTAAACAAAATCTAACTTAAACAACTATTGAAAACAAGAATTGACAAGTGTGTTCAATTTTAAAACCCTAAATGAAAGATGCAGTGGTGTTCTTTTAACCCCTTGGTCTTAGTTGTAACTTTGAAAACTAATGCTAAAATACTTATTTAAGCACCTTAAATGTTAATTTAAGCACCAAAATAATGTTCCTAATTCATTTTAAAAGCATTCAAAATGTGGTCTAAAACATGATTTATCAAATTTGAAATCCACTAGTTCCTTGTCTACCCTTAAGGCATCACCCTAAAAGTAAATATGTTAGATTAGAAACATTTTAAACACATTTTCCAAATTTTGTAAAAAATATATGAAAATTGAAGCTAAACTAATTTTAAATTCTAAAAATTTAGGAGAAAACACGAGGTTTTTTTTTAAATCATCCAAAATGGAGTCTGTATGACCCCAAACCATGCATTTTAAAATAGCTCTCAGGTTTGTGTTTTTAAGAAAACATAGTGACCAACATCAGTTATATAATCAACAGTAGTTACACTTACTAACCAATGATTTTTATGTAACTAACATTGGTTACACAAATAGTGAGAGATGATAGCTATCCAACTGATGACATTTTTACTAATCGACATCAGTTTTTATGTAAATATATGGCAAATAAAAAATGACAACACAAAGTTAGAAAATCAATTTACAAGAGTTTTAATGATCCAAATAAAGATTTTAAAGATGAAAAATGATATTCTTCATGTGTAAGATGCATCTAGTCCCACCGGGTGTGCTATATGGGATCTATGAATTTGAGTCAAGAAAGGATGGTTAGTATCATGTTAGTTCTAAAATGAAAACAAAATAAAAGAAACACACTAACTAGCATAACATCTCTAGGCCTAGACACTAGGGAGAGCTTAGTTAATAAAAAAAATGATAAACACAACTAAAAAGTAAGGAATAAAACACAATAATTCCTTCACCTTCCTTGGATGCTCCAAATGCCTTTGTAGTAGTGGCTTGCTCAGCTTGTTCTCATGAAGTCCTTGGTAATGATATATTGGCTACCTCCATCTCTCCTTGGCACCTTATGTCTTTGGCTTGGCTTGGCTTGGAATCAATTTGAAATTATAAATTTTCATTATCAAGTCCTTTGAAGATATTTGAGCACAATAACTTTGCACCAAAATAGCTTAGAAATGATGTTCATGGCCTCTCTATTTATAGATTTTTTAGAATGTCTAGAATCAACCTAAACCATCCATCTCAAGATTAAGATGTGTGGTTGAGGATTAATTCAATTTTTTGAATTAATTTTATAATTATCCTCATCATGTCATTGGAATAAGGGGAAATTAAGAGGCATTGAGCGCATCATAAAAGGCATTGATGAGGTATGGAGGGCATGAATCCTAATATTTGTGGCATTTATGGCCTAGGGATGTCTTCCTAAGAAATGAGGTCACCTGATGATGTAGATATTCAATATTTATTTCAAAAAATAAGTATTCAACAAGTTTCCATGGAATTTTTTATTAGGCCTTGATTTGGGTTAATTAGCTTTTAAGCATGATTAAGCACTTTGTGCACAAATTACTCAGATTGATCAAAATGCCTTTTTATTGGTCCAAAATCTGATTGGATTGGAATTGGAAGGCATTTTTAGATACATTGGAACTGTATTCCCATTTAGGAAGTTATCAATATCAAATAACAAAGGCATATACATCTTATTGAAGATATTTGATAGGAAAGATCAATTAAGAGCACCTAAGTACAAAATTGGCATTTTGACTCAGAATGATCTGATCAAAGTTAGATGGACCATAAATTTCACTGACCCATTTAGGATACCCTAGCCAAAATTGGAATTTGAATATGTTAGGTTCACATCATTTAGCATGTTTTAGTGTTTTTAGGCCAAATTGTGTATTTTGGGTGGAAATTGGACAAAAACCTAGTTAGAGGTTATCAGTGGCTAGTTTTAGGTGTCTACAAGTCATGAGTTAGGTCAACCAAGAGCTGACCTAGAACCTAAGTGAATTTTTAAAAAAAACTATACAAGGTCAATCTAGTCAACCTAGTATAGGAAACTAAGGCTAAAAACTATACAGAGTTAATAGAGATGACCTAGAATAGTGAACAGTCAAAAGGGGGTCAAGGTTAGAAAAAGGGGGATAAAAGGTGGAAAATGACTGTAGAGTGTGAAATAGAGAATAAAAATATTAGGGATAATTTTTTTAGTGGACAAGTGTTTAGATAATAAGTGGATAAATGGAAATCAATCCTGTGAAGCACCAATAGTTTGCCCACCCCTTTATTGATGCATCCCTTAAGACGTGCACTTAAAGTATTAAGAATCGAAGGTTTATTTAAATATATAAAGTGTCAATAATTGATAAAATTTTGAAAATATTATGGTTATATATATTCCCCACTGAAATCTCATCATGTGTCATGTGAATGCAACACATGATGGTGCTTTTGGAATAGAACATGATAACACATCATGTTGATGCCAAGTAAAATGTAGTAAGGAGAAAATTAGATAAATGAAAGGACAAATTTATAAAACACATACCTTTACTTACTTCAGTGTTTTAGATAAATAATTAGACTTCAAGAGAATTGAAGGTGTCTAATGTGAATAATATTAGGCAAACAAGTAGAGATTAGTGCCAAAAATAGACAAAAATAAATAAATGGAATTTAAGCATATATTAGTGGAAAATATGCTCTATTATGTCATGATTATAGACCATTTTAAAGTTTGAAAAAAGAGTTATTAGAGACAAATATATGAGGGTCTTAGGAGAATTGGCAAATTAGGATTATTAAGGTAAGGTTAAAACCAAAGATATTGAGGGCAAATGCATGATAAAAGGATGGTAGAGGAATGAAAAATGATGGGAAATGAATGAAAAATTATTTTATAACATATTAAATCATTTTGGAAATCATGGAAAACATAAATGGCAAAAAGGAATGTAGAACATACTAAATCACATTGGGAAACATGTAAAACTTGAATGATAAATGAAATATCAATGCAAGAAAACTTTAACAAAGATATTTAAGTGAGTGACAAGTAACCCCATGTAATATAATCATGTTTAATCAAAATAAAATAAAAACATGGATGATTTAAAATGAAATTTAAGTCAAGATATAAAACAAACATGAATAAGGTATATATAAAGAGAAACATGTAAGAATGTCAAATGTGATATGTAAGATAAGTGAAGTTTGCAAAGAACATGATGAGAAATGAAAATCAAAAGATTTAAAGGATGAAAAATCAAAATTAATTCTTGTGCTAAGATTAAATGTAAGAAAACACAACCACCTAATGACATGAGTAGTATGACAATGAGATGGTGTGGTAAGTAAATGGTGTCAAGGTGTTTGTGAGGAAGGCCTGGTTCTATCTAAGGTCTTACAACGCAACTCCCAAACTATAAACTAAGAGGCATAATAAGATAGATATGATTATCTAAAATAAATAAAAACAAGGGGAATATAAGGAAAATATGATGTAAGTGAGTCACCACATGGGTGATGTGAACATCTTTAGCAAGGATGAGACATACTGGGCAAGTGAAAAAGACTAGGAACTCTCAACACCAAGGACTTGGTAAATTTTGAATAATGAACACAAAGTTTAATATAAAAAGTGAAATATATAGATAATCCCATGAAGGATAGATGCATTAAAATTAAAATGGACCTACCTTCCCACAACATGTTCCCCATTCCTTATGACCCCTTACAGAGTCATCGGTCTACTACAAAGATTGGGTACTTGCATGAGAAATTAGGTAGCACTAAAGATTTTTTATTCGCATTTTATAATCTACTGGCCTACTACACCCCAATGAACCTCAGTTCTATTGTGAGGACAAATATGGAGTTTGAGATTCAACTAGAAGAAGGAGATGTGCTTAGAATCACTCTTTTAGTGTGATCTAACTTTTAAGAATTTTTAATGTTACCATTTGTATCATTGCATTTTATTTCAAATGATTTGGATTTTAACTTTCTTGATGGATTTTTTCTATTCCTCCTCCATACGGATTTGGAAAACCAAACATGGGTGTAATAGGTGACAAACACAAGAGATCTTACACTTGGTCACTAGAAAAAAAGACCTAAATACTAAGGTGTCTAAACATTCCTATACTTTCCCATAAGTAAGTGTGCAATCTCAAAATTGACTGATGTGAGCCTCAAATAAAAGGAAAAAAGTGAAATATGGGGACCATAAGAGTTTTTTCTATGTAATAAGTGATATAATGATGAATATTCTTGTAGTTAATCATAAGGAGATAAAATTGTTCTATAAAATTGATGGAACTATGTTATGATAGTCATGTCACCAGAGAATCCATACTAACCTCAAATGGATCTAGCAAAAGTACCAATAAATGTGGTAGTCATCCCAAAAAGTGGTTTAAAGATGTTTTAATGTGGTAATGTGAACACCAATCAAGTGAATGATAAATAATGGGAAAAAATAATCATAAAGTTACTAAGGCAGAAGATGATATAAAAAGACAAAAATAAAAGAGATATATAAGCACCAAGATGAAAACAAATGCCAAATGTAATGTGTAAGAAAACCAAAGAACGTAAAGAAAAATAATGATGATATTAAAATGTGATTAAAAAAGAAAAAAATGCACAAAAACAAAGAAACATGAGACAAAATATAACAAGTAAGATATATGCTAACGTATGTATCAAAGATGATCATGTTAAATACAAGCTTATAAGTCTCAGAAGGTTTATTGAAGTTGAATTTAGTTGTTATTATGCATTGTAGAATAAGAGTGGGCATAATAAGATGCCCTAATGGGTAATTAGATGTAGGAATGGGAATTACAAGATGCCCCAAAGTCTGAAGAGACATGTGGCTAGGCATCTCAAGATGCCCCAACATGTGAGTTAGAGTGAGGTAACACTGAACCATTAAAATGAATTGTATTGGGTTGGTAGGGGAATTTAGAGATAGTTAAATGTGTTGGTTTGGTATATTTTAAGGAGATTAATGTGAAATATGATGTGTAGGAGAGGTATGAAGAGGTAAAAGAGGTAAAGGAGGATCATGTATGATATTCTTTGGAGTAGGTATTTAAACTAGGTACTCTATTTATTCATGTGATCTAAGAAGTTGAGGTTAAATGGATGCAATGATATGTTTAAAGTTTTTCATGTTAGTTATCCTTTCCTTATTTGTGTAAGAAGAAGGATTAATTATGGTTTGAACAAAATTAGTAGATGAGGTATAGGTATGGGATAATTATTGTTGATCATTAGGTAGTTAATGTTGATTTGATTATGGTTCTTAAGATTAAATTTATGAATCTTGGAGATAGTCTTGGTAACATTATTTTGTGAGAGTATCAAGATTGAAATTTGGACCAAGTAAGGAAGAAAGAATAAATTAGTGAGTGTCATGAGAATGACCTATAGTAGCATGCCACAAATAAAATTCATCAAGATTGTACCATTTTGGAGGAGATTTTAAAGCTTATGGGTTTAGAGGGTGGTAATTTCTTCTTAAGTTATTATAAACTCAAGGGAAGGTGGGTTGGGTTAAAACTGGTTGAATTAAATGCTCCATTTTGAGATTAGGGAGGCTTGGGTGCATCAATTTTATGAGAAAATTATTGGAAACAAAGATTGTACTTGAAATAGATATTATACTTGAAATACAAGTTAAAACACTTTCTTATGATAGGGTCAACCTAGTACTCGAAATAGAGGCTAAAAACTATACAAAGTCGATAGTGTTGACCTAGTATAGGAAACTCAAGCTAAAAACTATATAAAATTGACAGTGTCAACTAAGTATAGGAAATTGAGGCTAAAAAAGTGTTCAAAATTGATAGGATCAACCTAGTATAGGAAACAAGGGATGAAAAAGTGTACAAAATTGATAAGGTCAACCTAGTATATGAAATTGAGGTTAAAAACTATATAGAGTCAATAATGTCAACATAGTATTGGAAATAGAGGCTAAAAAAGTGTACAGAGTCAATAGGGTTGACTTAGTACAATAAATAGGGGTTAAAAAAGTATACAAAGTCGATAGGGTTGACCTAGTACTATAGGTAAGATAAAAATAAATAGTCTACAAAAAAATCCATCTAGCAAAATGACTATGTACTGAAATAGTTAAACAATTTCAAGTAATTTTAAAAGTAAGAAATAAAAGGAAACACACAATAAATTAGGTCAATGAGGTTAATCCAATTGAGGCACACAACACAAAACCTTGCACCAATGCTAACTAATGTGAGTTCTTGAAATACAACACACAATTGAGCAAAGAGTAAGCAATCAAATTGGAAAGTAAAAGCTAACTAAGTGGTCATCCTGAATGTTATTAGATTATTATAATATAATTTTAGATGTGATAGGGAGTTGGACATAAGAAATTAACTAGAAATAAATCTAAGGATTATTTTAGGATGTTTGGGCTAAAAGGGATCTACATTGGCAATGGTACTAGTTTGGTATTAGGGTCTACCCCCTCACTTCACACACTGTAGTGATAAGGGTGTTAGGTGCTTAGCAAATATATACCATTAACAATGTGTTTATAGTTGGCTAGAAAACCAAGTTAACTACCCCCTTGGTGATGAAATCCAAGTAGGTAAGCCTTGGGTAGATAATTGTTAAAATATATTTTAAGATTTTGTTATTTGTTAGTGTGTGCATAAAAAATAAAATATTTCAACTAAATATTATATTGAAAAACCATCTAATTATATTATGTAATCTATTTTAAGCATGCAAGTAATAATAAATAAAAGTGTGAGCTAATTACTAGCATATAAATATTTATTCCAACTTTGAAACATGATATAATGTCATTTCATATGATAGTGTATGAAAAAATTATAGAATAGATTTGATAGTATCACTTCTATACTATGGAAGCAAGGATCTAAAAAAAGTTGCATTGATAGTGTTGACCTAGTTTTATAGATAGAATATATATTACATAACTACGTCAACAAGGTCAACCTAGTTGACTATACAAGGACAGTTTTAAAGACTACAAACTACGAAAAATAGAACTGTAATGAATAATAGAAATGACAAAGAAGGATAGAAAGGAACCTTGGTGGGTTGGAGGATGTAGAGAAAAATGAGATTGTTGTTGAAGTACCTTAATTTATACTTACAAATTCTACCAACTATGGCGACTGGGTTGACCTAGCTTTATAATTCCTTATTTTCTTAAAACTTTTAAAATGTATTGTATTGATAGGGTTGACATAGTATGTTTCTTATAAGTTTGAAAATTTATAGAGTTGACAAGGTCAACCTAGTAGCTTGATCTGGATGTTTGAAAGTGTATTATGTTGATATAAGTTGCATAGTAGTTTGATCTAAAAGTTTTAAAGTGTACTGTATTGATAGAGTTGAATTAGTAGCATGATCTAGAAGTATAAAAGTGTACTATGTCGATAGAGTTGACCTAGTAGCCTATACTTGACAAAAAACTTGCACAGATAGAATAGATCTATATTGATGTGGTTATGTGTTAAACATGTGCACATAAGTTAGAAATATTTCAACAATATCGACCTAGTAGCACAAATATATAAAAATAAAATGATAAAATAATGAAAAACATGAGATAAAACCTACAAGGGTTAGGTTCATGTTGGGTTCACTAGAATGTATGTAATAAAAAAGGTATCATGTCTATAAATAAATCCTAACTGGACAATATATCATATCATACACTTCCAATTGGGAACACATTAGATAATCAAGAACATGAACAATATGGGGATCTATTAGACCCTATTAGGGGATATATTACCATAATACACTATTGTAGGGAGGGTTCCAAAGCCTCTAGTCAAGCACAATCGTGCAATAACCCTAAGGAAGTCTTATGTTTTGATATCTCACTAAACTAATAACAAGTAAAGAAAATCTAATCTAATGCTCACCAAAGCTTGTGGCACAAAGTGGGGGTTAGAAACAATAAAATTAAACATGCATAGAAGACATACTCACATTAATATATATGGAATCCTAATGCATGGAAGAGAATTACTAATGCATATCTATCTACTCTTACAAAGGAGGAACGGACTTAGGAATACTTATCTTTGAAGACAAACCCACCAACCCTCAATCTCTCCCTTGGCCTAGGTGATTTTCAAGAGGTTGTTATGGTATGTAAGGATGATAAAGACAAATTAGTTCAAGGCTACACAACCTATTAATGCATCCAAACTTCTTCTCTACAAGACAAGATTCATATCTCCAAAGAAAGTATGAAACCCTAAACTTACTATCAAGTAGAGTGGTGGATAAGAATATATGCCATATCTCTTACTTCTCTTCTCTAAATAATGGTGAAATTAAATTTTATATATAGGTAGATTTAACCCTAATCCCTTCTAAAATTTTTGGCTGATAGGGTTGACCTAGTCGACCTACCACAGTTTCAAATAATAATTCACTAGGTAATAGGTTAGGTCAACCAAGAGCTGACCTAGACCCTATGTGAATTTTTACCCAAAACTGTATAGGGTTGACCTAGTTGACCTAGTACAATAAATTGAGGCTAAAAACTGTACATAGTCAATAGGGTCGACCTACTTAGTGAATAATAAAAAGTGGGTCAAGTTTAAGAAAAGGGGGATAAAAGGTGGAAAATCACTATAGAGTGTGTAATAGAGAAGAACAATCTTAGGGATAAGGTTTTTAGGAGACAAGTGTGTGGATAACAAGTGGTAAAAGGGACAACAATCCTACAAAGCACCAATGGGCTACCCACCCCTTTCCTACTACACCCCTTAAGGTATGCACTCAGAGAAATTGAGACTCAAGGGGTTCTTACAAGATACAAAGTGTTAGTAATCGATAAAATTTTGAAAATATTATGTGTATACATCATGAACTTTGGTAACTTTACCATAGGCTTGGTGGAATTCTCTTATCATGGATTCATGACTAAATTTGAAACCAAGTAGAAATTAAAATGCTTTATTCTTAAGTTGCTTATAATTTAAATGATAATGGCCCTAATTAATGTGAAACCAACAAAATGTGTTAGTATTATACCAATGGTTCTTAGGATGGGAAACATCAACATCTCTAGGTGTGGGCCGAGGAAGGTGTTTCTTAAGTTCGTCTAGAGTAAGATGTTGATAAACATCATAAATTTGGTTATGTGATGAATAAGGAAGAGGATGGAAAAGACTTCTCACTATGGGTTGTGAGACAGTCACTTCATTGGATATTCTAGTAATATTGGAATGGATGTTTATCTTAGATCTATAAGTACCATAAACACCATCATCAGTAACATGTTCATTCTTAAGTCTCATAAACATTTAAGTTCCTTATTTAGGTTGGGAAGGTTTGAATTGTCTTATGAGATGGTCCTATAATTTGGATTATTCAAAGGATTCATCTAAGGATTTAGGAGTGAAGGATATAACAATGTATTGTAATCCAATGTTCAAAGTCATATTAAATAGGTTAAAGGGGTTGTATTCCATGATATTAAGATTTGATTTGTTAGCTAAGGCTTTACAACATTTAATGAAATCTTGGGTAGTGTCATGTTAACACTTGTTTGTAATTGATAAATTTTATTAGATTTTTTTAGGTAAGTCATTAGTTTTAAACTCTTGAACCAATATATTAACTAAGTATTATAATCTTGTAAATAAGTTAGACTTAAGTTTACTAGACAATTCTAAAGCATCATCAGTTAGGGTTTTGACTAATAGCTTGGTAATAGTGAAGGTGTTAATTTTAATACATTACTTATAAATATATGCAAAGGCCTTTAGACATAGATTGGAATCAATAGATCTATTATAGGAGATATTAGAATTAATTCCACCAATATAAATGTTAGAAATCTAAGTGATTAACAACTTTTTTAATGTGTTTAATGCCTTTTTGTGATGTAGAGGTTATGGAATGAGGTTACCAAGAACATATATAACAGTGGGTGGAAGGTAATTTGATTTGGCATTACCCATTGAACATTTTGAGGTTTACATTGCATTTACATAATTTAATTGTATAATTTCAACATTTGAGAATTATTATAAGCTTTATTGGTATCCATTTGGTTTACAACTTGAAATATTATTTTATTAGGATCAAATGTATTTTGGTTTGAATTATAGGAATGAGTGGCTTGTTGAGATACACTAGATGCAACATTAATGTTAACATTGATATGAGCACTTTGGGTAGGCCCACTAAGGGCAAGACCTTCCATGCTCATTTAAAAACTAGTCATGGTGGATTTAGAAGGGAGGGGGAAGTCAAGAATTGAGTTGCCCCAAGTCTTATGGAAAAACTATGTGTAGGGGAAGGAAGAAATTCTAGAAAAGGTTGCATCATGATGTGATAGAAAAACCATGGTATCCTTTCCCCTATCCTAAAAATTATCTTGGATAAATATTTACATTATGGAAGTATATTATAGATTCCTTTTCACCCTCATATTTGTGGGATTTGAGTACTTGGGTTTTCCAAGAGTTTTTAAGATTATTGTATGGATTATAACATTTAGATCTAATTATAGACATTATAAAACTATACATGATAGTTATAGATGTCAAAGTGCCTTAGGACCCTTCGGACCCCTATTGGACCTTGAGACTAGTTAACCACCTAGTTAGCTAAAATCATCAACTTATTAACTTAACATTTAATCAAACTTCTAAACCCCTTTCTTTGACCATTTTTCCCTGAGACACTCAATTTCTGATGATTAGCTTAATTGTTGATAGTTATCCTAACCATCAATGGTTAGACCCTCACCTCCTCACCTTTTTAACACATCACCAAATGTGTGTGAGATAGCAAGGCACAATTTAAAACGGTCATCTTATGTGGTGCTAATGAACTTCTAAGCATCATGATCAGTAACCTCACCCTTTAACCTTCCATCCTATAACTCTCTTTACCTATAAAAGGATGGGAGTAGGAGGTGAAAAGGATCCGTGTTCAAGATATCAAATCTTATTTCACATAGGTATTCAAGCTCTCCATCATCCAATCTTCCTTCAGCAACTTAACATCAGTAAAAGAGACTCAAACATCTATCAAATTTGCTTTTGAGGCCAAGGTACTATTACTCTAGCAAAATTACCTCAACCTTCAACTATAAACCATATAACAAGCTACAGGTATATCCTACTTTTTCTTTATTTTATTTAGATTTTGACCTCTTTGACCTAACCAAACCTATCTACACCTTATTTCCTCTCTTCTAGATCCTCAATAAAACCTCTATATTCCCATTTAGCTATTCTATAGATCTTTTATAAACATATTCAAAAACCCATATGTAACCATTGACAATTAGCACATTTCATTTACTTTATGCAAGTACATTACTTTTCTCATTTCCAACTTGATTGTTATGAATAGTGGATTGATATCCTCCTAGCAAGTGTATGCTTTTTGGATCTAGCTCACACTAGGTAGTCCACTCAATTATATTGCTAGCAACCCCGCTTTGTTAGTGTGTTCCTATTTTTAGGTTATTCCTTACTAGCCAAAGATGAGTTTTCCATCTTCATCTAGATTACAGATGCATCACTAAACAAGTATTTCTACCAAACCCTTATTACTATTTTATTATCTTCTTCCAAAATTAAGAAATGAGTAGAAATTAAGAGAAACATTTTGGCACACTCAGTGGGACTCTAAGATCATCTAGGTGACCCTTTTTCTTCCTTTATTCTATGTTCATTGAATAAAATCTAAAATTTTCTTTTGGGATTATAATAAACTTTCACATTACATTGATTGTTTGCTTGTTTTAGTTCATCTAGTAACTTATAGGCAAAGTAATTAATTATAGTTCTAACTCTTGTTATCACACACTTTTACCAAACCACATGATAAATAAGCACATCAAAACAAACTTGAGACAAGGCCCAACTAAGATTTCATAACCTAACAGTAAACCTTACCCTTTCCTAACAATCCTGCTTGGAGGTCATTACCAAGGGGAGAACCAACTCAGCTCTCTAGTTGAGTATAAAATGTAAAATTCAATATATCTTTTTGAAGCACCTAACAACCTTATCATTGTGGTGTGTGAATTGAGGGGGTAGAACCCAATACCAAGCCACATACTGAAGTTCAATGTAGATTCTTTCTTGAGCACCTAAACGAAACTTGAAACCAACCTTAGATTTCCTCTTTAGTACCTGATCTACAATCTAAATTTCTTCTTCAAACTTTCTAAGGCATAATCCAAAAGCAATATAAAAAGAATCCTAAGTTTAAACTCTCTTTTTAGTGTAAGTTTGGATTTCCTTGAGTTATTTACTTTTTATTTCTCTTTATTTGAGGTGTGAGTTTCATCATTCCCTTCTTTTTTTCTCACATGGTCTTTACTAGACAATAGTTGAGAAATCAAACCAACCAAGGACCACCTTATTCCTCTTCATCCTCTATGGAGTATACTTCAGATGTTGAGGGTTTTCATCCTCATTCTCCTCCTCTAGCCAAGCCTTAGATAGTTGTTGAAGGTGATGTAGATTTTATCCCATTCCTTGATAATAACCTTGTAGACATCCAAAATTACCTTAACACCTTATCTCACCACACCTCTGCTACTTCAATTCCTCATATGGATCCACCATTTGATATCCCTCTCCCTCTTATGGTTGGTGTTATCTCCACCCAACCTTTGATCACCCAAGCCTCTTATTTTACCAATATCCCATCCAATATCACCATTAAAATCCAATACAACATCTCAACCTATAACCAAACCCCTCCTACACCAACCAACACCTCCCTTATAAGGGAACCTTACCTCTTCTCACCTATACCACACCCACCATGGGGATATATTATGCCCATATTCCCACCATTCCCCTTACCACTACCAATCCACCAATTTCTACCCCTCTTTAAAATTTGGCACTTTCCATTCCTCCTACCCTTCCACCTATTAGCACTAGAGTCACCACCCAACCTCAACCTACCACTTCAACCATACCTCCAAACCAACCCATGTCCATACCTAAACAAATACCCATAACACCCTACCAATATGTTCCTAATCCACAAGGATACATTTCACCTTATACCCAACCTTTTGTGCCCACATACAAATATGGGGTATCATCACAACCTTCCATGACCACATACCAATATGTGGTACCTTCTCAACCTCCCACCTCTTATCCATACATTACAGCCACCCAACCTCAATAAAACCTACTATGCAATTATGGATCTCCCTAACCTCAAATAGATTTAATTAAGATGTTAATGGATAAAATGTCTAATCTTGAATCATCTATTTATAGAGCTCATAACCTTCTATCTTATGATCAAATTTGTAATGAACCCATTCACCCATCCATTCCTATCCAACCTTACCCTCTTCAATGGAAACTACCTACATTTTCCAAGTTCCAAAGTAAGGAAGACCCTCAAGAACATTTGAGAACATTCTACCATTCTTGCTATTTAATTTCATACGATGATGCTCTTCTCCTTTTTACCTTCCCCATGTCCTTATTTGGACCATCCTTGGATTGGTATAGTTCCTTCACAAAGAAATCTATCTTCACCTTTTCTCAACTAGCCCAAATCTTTTTAGATCACTTTTTAGTTAATACATCTAAAAAGGTTTATATTACCAACCTTTACTCTATTAGACAATTCAATGATGAATCGATTGTTAATTTAATAGCTAGGTGGAGAGGCCTTATTTACCAAATTTCTTTCTCATTACCCCAACCTAAACTGATTGAACTCTTTTATCAAGGTTGTGCCAAACATATTGCTCCAAATCTTTAGGTTCAGACTTTTAGAACCTTTGATGAGGCATTTACCATGGCACATAAAATTGAAATTAGAGCCATTGATGAAGGGAAATTTAAACTAAGAAAAAATAATTCTAGATTTAAATATAATTACCCTTCCCTAACCAAAATCACCAATCCATCCAACCATCCCAACACCAAGACAAAGGTAAACATAAACACGGTTGTCTTAAAATCTGCTCCACCTCCTATTATCAACCAACCTAATCAAATTAATTATTCTAACCCATCAAACCAACAAACTCACAACAAAAATTGAATCACTCCTAAACAATACACTCCCATAGGGGAATCATATGATTTAGTTTTGGATAAACTACTTAAATCTAACCCCATCCAACTTCCTCTTATCAAACCTCCCCAACAATTTTATGCCTATTTCCACACACCTATCTAATATAATGAAAATTATCTATGTGCCTTCCATCACATTATTGGGAATGATGTTAATAGGTTCAATACCTTTAAAAATATTATCCAAAACATGATTGGCATGGGTGAACTTGCATTAGATAATTTTAATAAACCTCCAAATTAGTCTCTTGACATCTTTTCAAAACCTTTTCCCAACAATGAACCTTCCACTGACCATGACAAAAACCAACCAAAATCATCTCATGTTCGTGAGGTGCACACAATCAATATCATTACCATTGAACCTATTATTAAGGAAACCATTACCTCAACTATCTTTTCTTCCACCCCACTTATTAAAGTGGTAGAATCTTCTTCTATTCCTTTGAACAACCAAACAAAAGAAGAAACCTCCTCTCTTTCAATTAAAGAGACCTTTGAATCACCCACCTCTCCTTTGATAGAAATCCCAAAGGATGAAACCATTACATCAACCAATTATTCCTCTAATCCACTTATGGAAGTGGTGAAATCACTACTCTTTCCTTTAGACATCCAAACAAAGGAAGCAACCAGCTCCATTTTCCCATTTAAACAAAATACACCCTCCTTACCTACCATAGAACCAACCACTCCTTTGGAAACCAATCCAAAGGAAGATATTGTCTCCTCTATTCTTTCCCTAGAAACACCATCTTCCTCAACCATCAAACCTTCGACCAAAGACAAAGGTGAAGAAACTATTTCCTCACCTCAACCTATGGGTTTAATATATGAAACCAATAACTAAGGAATCAAACCCATCTATAAACCTTTTTCTATATTGGTCCAAAATATAGAGTTTACTTCTCAAACCAATCTAGATAGGGCCACCTTTTGAAACCATATTGGATTACCTTACCAAAACAAACAATAAACTTTAACCTCACTTAAATCTACCCTCAAACCTATCATTACCTCAACCCTATCCTCATATACTTATTCCTCCAAAACCATAGGGGAACCATCCAACCCATCTCAATCTAAAATTTATAAATCAACCTACACTCCTTTAACCAAACCCTTCATTAATATACAAATCCTTCCTACTCCTAGCTTAGCCCATCCACCTTTTAAGTTGGACTTAACCCCATCAAGTTCACCCAAGAAAACTTTGACTAAACCTATTAAAAGGGTAGAACCACCTAAACCATTTTGAACTAGACCCATACCACCCCCTTATATTTTACCTTCAATTTTAGGGCCCCATCCATCTACTATACCCATCACCTATTCCTTATCTAGTAAAACTTATCATTTCACTCTACCTATACCTATTACCAAAACAATAAAATCCCCATCATTCTTAACTAACCTAGCTACCTCTACCTTTCCACTTATCACCAAACCTTCACCCTCTACCTCTAAATATTCCACCTCCAAACCAACTAGAACCAAATAATCCCAACCAAGACCACCTACCAAAACCATCCCACCACCTCTCCAACTTTTATGTTAAAGCCTACTCTAAGAAGGCTCCCACTCCCAAAACTAAAAACCCAACACCCTCAACACCTTTATTTGAATCTTATTTGACCATTATATAAAGGTTGTTATAAACCTCTTCTTTAACCTTACCACCCATCCAACCTTTTAACCCTTCAAATCTCAAACCAACATGGTTCAAAGAAAATTTTATTTGCCTATACCATAGGACACCAGGACATGATATAGAAAACTACAAATCTCCCCAAACACTAGTCCATAGCCTATGGAATGGGGATGATTTGTTAATGGATGAACCTCTCTTGATCCCCTTACCAACCCAAACACCATTTCAAGCCATCCAACATTTACGTACTCCCCCACTCTTGCCTAATACTAAGGAAAAATCAAAGCATCAATCCAAACCAACACTCATTCATATCCACACTATTCATATGGTTACTTGATCAAGGGACCAAAAAAAGGATAAGGGAAAAGCAAAAGTGTCCATACCATGGACCTATCCTTCAACCCATTTTAGGTGCATCTCTTTCACACACTTCTAAATCCATTCAGTGTGTATTGTTAAAAAAAATTCACCAAACTCTTGTTAAAATGAGATTATATGAATTAATAAACACCTCACCTCCTCACTATCAAACATTGATAGATATTCTACAATCCATATAGGTTCAAATATAATATCCTCAACTACTTGCATCCTTTGTTGGATCCCTTCGAATTTCCACCAAAGTCACCTTTAAGGATTCAAAAATACCTTTTGTGCATCTTGAGGATCTTGATCTTCCCCTCTTCATCATGACATACATCAACAAAAACCATATCAAAAGGGTGATGATTTATGGAGGGGATAGTATCAACATTATATCCTCTCATGCCTATGACCAACTTGAGTTTCCAAAGAACATCATGTCTAAAACTATAGCAATTCTTTTCTCTTTCAATGATATTATGGCCATTACCTTGGGAACAGTTATTTTACACATTTGTTTGGGACCCCACACCGTTCCTAAACTCTTTTATGTTGTAGAGAGTGAGTTCTAATATAATGTTTTAATTAGATGCCCTTGGATCCATGTTATGAATTATGTCCCTTACACTTTACATCATTACATCAAATTTGAGCATGAAGGTCATGTCATCACCATACCAGCTGACCCTAGTCCCTTTATATCTTACAATATGATATACCAACCCAATGATGTTATTATTCCATGTCCTTCCACCTCACCACCAACTACCAACAATTCTACCCCTATCATTGATGAAGCTTTAACAAGCTCATCCATCCCTTCTTCATAGATCTCCATAGATAACCCATTGGAACCCACATTCCAATGTCTCTCATTGGGAAAATACCAGCTTCTAGCCTTGGATTATTTCCCTACTTCTCAAGAGTATTGGAATCTCACCCATGATCCTATTTATGACCCTAACATTAGAACCATCATCTCTTTTATACCACCCAACCATCAAACCAATTTCATCTATGGGGGACTCAACCATCCACTTCTTACTTATTCTACCACCCTTTATATTTTACCATTCACCTCTAACTTCTCCTATCTGAACAAACCTATATTTTCCAAAGCGTACCTTCACAAGTTTGCTTGGAAGGGGTTTGGCCTTGGCCTTTGATGAGGCCACCAATCACTTCATTTTATAGCATCATCCATACTTAGTATATGTCTTTTTCCAAGTAAATCCCATAACTATTCATGACTTATACAAATTAATGAATGAAGTTATGATTTTATATGTACATTGATATATATATATATATATATATATATATATATGTTATGAATTATTGATGCCTTTTCCTTGAATTATATTTATGTGAATTTATTTAACAAGCATTTGAAGGGTCATGTGAGGCTACAAAATCTTGATAGGTCGTAGCCACTATAGGCTACCCATGGCAATAGTAGACTTCACTTACATGTTACTACAACCACTATAAAGTACCCACAGAAACTGTAGCCTTCACCTATAGGTTTATTTTAGCCACTATATATTTCCCATAAAAACTAGAGGCTTCACCTACAAGTTACTTATAGCTACTATAGAGTGCCCATAACAACTATAGGCTTCACCTATAAGTTACCCATAGCCACTATGAAAAATATAGCTATTTTTAATCAAATCTTAAAGACACATACAACTATCTCGGGAACCAAATAGATGATTGAAAACAATCATAGTTGTTGTACATATTCCTTACATGTAAGAAAATATTGGATGTGATGCCAAAGATGAGAAAGATAAGGATAATTAGAAGAGACAAAAAGAAATAAAATAGTAAAATAGTATGCCTTATCTTTAACCCAGTCAAACCTAAAACAAGTAACTTTAGTTACTAACCACTTGAATGTTGATTTGGGTAGTTTCTAAAGTATTTGTATTTTTTCCTAGTTTGGTGTCTTTAGTTAAGATTTAATAAACTACCTTCTATATTTAATGGCATAACCTAGATCAAATTGGAAATTAGTCAATTTGAATAGATAATAGTAGAAGTATTAGAATTACACAATTGCACTCTGAATATTGTAACTTCTTGTAGCAATCTTTAGTTGCTACAAAATTGAGTAATGAGAAGGTTGATTTTATAAGAAGTTTGTGAATTCTCTTAGAGAAAGATTAGAACTTAGTTATAAATGAGGAAAGACCCCCTCTAAAGGAGTTATAGTGAAGATATTGACCCTCCTTAGCTTTAGTGTATTTTGTAAATTGATTTTATTATTAATTTGATTACGTAAGTGTGATGCATATGTGATTCATCCATGTGAAGTATTTCTATATTTTTGTTTTCATAAGCTTTTAAAGTATAACTATGTGGTGAATTAAATATAAGTTCATTATACTATAACTAGTAAAATAAGTTGATTTGTGAATCAATGATGTATATATAGTGCTGACATCTTTGAAAAACATATGCACCCTGGGTTGATAATTAATGTTAATCAAACTTAAGAGTCTAATATTCACTAGGTAATTAGTTTGCACAATAGCCTTTATGAATAGTGACCTCATGAGATACCCATAATCAAAACCCAAAAACCTTGTGAGTTATTTGAATTTGGGTTCATGCCACTAGAAGAACCCACCTCACCTAAACCCATCATCATTGTCAATGAGGATGTCCCATATTCACCAACCCCATCTCCTTCAAAGTCAAAATATTCTAATATTATCACATCTAACTCTTTTTTGATCAATACCATTAGTTTAGGCCCCCTAACCTATTAAAAGGATGGTCAAATTAAAACCCTTTCATCCACTTGAAATGGTAGAAAATGATTTGTCTACCATCAGCACCATTCAACGTCAGGATGATGATTATATTCTCACCTACCTTGATGTGGGGGAATCTTCTATATATAAATCCCTTCCTCTTGAGAACCAAACCATGTTAAAAAAATATACCATTGATGTTAACTTGTGAACTTAGGACACCCCTCGCATTGTCAAGATTGGACAACCCTTGAATTCTATAGAACAACATGATTATCCTTCCTTCCTTCATGACCAAAGCATAGTATTTGCTTGGTCTAATTAGGATATGCCTAGGATTAACCCTTTTATTTCTCTCCATGGAATTTTCACCCATCCTAATGCTAATCCTATTCAATAAAATCTTTGCAAGATGTACCCTTATTTCACCTTTTTAGTTAAAGAGGAACTTCAATGCCTCTTATCTATTGACTTCATCCAACCCATTGACTATCCCCAATGGGTTTCTAACATCATTCTTATTACCAAACCCATAAGAGATATTCACCTTTGTATTTACTTTCATGACCTCAACCTTGCTTATCCAAAATATGACTTCCCTTTGCCTAGCATTGACCAACTTGTTGATCTTACAGCTGGCCACAAGATGTTATCTCTCATAGATGGTTTCTCAAGATATAATCAGATCTTGATTTCTCCTAAATATCAACACAAAACCTTGTTCTTCACCCCATGGGGAAATTTTTGTCATAGAGTCATTCCATTCAGTTTAAATAATGTTGGTGTAACCTACCAATGTACAATGAGCTATATCTTCCATGACCTCATTCATAAAATCATAGAGGACTATGTGGATTATTTCCTTGGGAAATACAAAACATTGTAAGGATCATCTAAATGTTCTCAAAATCATCTTCAAATGATTAATCCATTTCCATGTCCACCTTAATCCTAAGAAATGTATTTGGGGGTCCTTTCAAGAAAATTTCTTGGCTTTATTATCTCCCTTTGAGGAATCAAAGTAGACCCTACCAAAGTTAAAGAAATTTTAGAAATTCCACCTCCAACTCACCTTAGGTAACTCCATATCTTGCAAGGGAAGCTCTAATCAATCCATTAGTTCATCTCTCAATTACCAGATAGATTTCAACCCTTTCACCATCTCCTTAAGAAAGATACACATTTTAAATTGATCTAGGACTACCAATAAGCCTTTGATTCACTCAAATAATACCTTCTTTCTCCACCTATTTTGACCCCTCCTAAAGAAGATAAACCCTTATATCTTTACATTTTTGCCACTGACCATTACCTAGGGGCAATGCTCACTCACCATAACAAACAAAATAAAGAGCAAGTTGTCTTATACATCAATCAAACACTTATAGAGTATGAGACTTAGTATACCCATCCCAAGAAAATTTTCCTCACCCTCATATTTGTGGCTTCCAAGCTTTGCCATTACCTTATTAATCATAAAACCTACGTCATCACTACCACTAAACCACTCAAGTACATGCACTCTAAACCATACCAAAACTAGCATATGGCTAAGTGGCTCATGCTTTTAGCTCAATTTAACCTTGAGTTCTTTTAGTATAAATCAATTAAAGGGAAAGTGTTTTTGATCAATTGGCTAAAGCTCCTCTACACTAACAACCAACCTCTTCCTCTTGTATTTCCTAATGAGTCCATCATGACTCTTTCTCAAGAGGACCCTACCTACCAAATAACCATGTTCTTTGATGGTTCTAAATGCTAATGTGATGGTGGTGCTAGAGTTATTCTCATTCCCCTTGATGGTGAGCATCTTCCCATTTCCTTCAGACTTTAATTTGAGTGTACCAATAATTTGGTTGAGTATGAAGCTCTAGTCATAGATCTCCAAATTTCTCTAGCCTTGGGAGCCAAGACAATCAGTGTCTTTGATGATTCCCAACTTGTGGTTAACCAGGTCAATAGATCTTATAGATGTAAAAATGATGTCTTACTAAAGTAAAAACAACTTGTAGATGTACTCTTAGCATCATTTGAGCATCACCTTACCTAATTAGTTCCACAATCTACCAATAAGTTCATGGATATAATGGCTTCAATTAATTCCCAAATCCCATCTCAAGCTCTTAACACTAAACTCTTTGTTACCATCCACCATTTTATCACCCCATCTAATATCCATTCTAACATTCCTACCATTTTTAATATAGACACATATCCATTAGACATTTGATACAAACAAACTTTTTATTACCTCAACCTCAATATCCTTCCTCCCAACCTCTCTCAAAATGCCTAAAGATCCTTTATTTAGATTACCTCTCATTACACCATACTAGGGGGAATCCTTTTAAAACATGGATTTGACAACCTCCTTCTTTGTTGTCTTCATAGTCATGAAAATTCCTATGCTATCAAGGAAACACATGGCATAATTTATGAGGGACATTTTAGTGGTTTAGCTATTGCTAAACCTATCCTTTACCTTGGCTACTAATGGGCCACCCTTAACTAAGACTATTAAAATTATATAAAAAAATTTGTTAAGTGTCAACAACAAGCTAATTTACACCACGCACCAACCCATGGCCTCCAAGTATCTAAAGAATTTTGGCCATTCTCATAATGGGTCCTATATCTTATTAGGGAAATCAATCGTCATTCATCACAATGACACCAATCCATCATTACCACCATCAATAATTTCACCAAGTGGGTGGAAGCCATTCTTCTCATCTCTACAAAAGCTGAGAAAATTGTCAAATTAATCAACCATCACATCATCTATGATTTTGGTTTTCCCTATAAGATCATCATTGATAATGGTAAATATTTCAAGAACAAGAAAGTCCAAGGTATTTGTAATGAATTTGGTATCAAGTTAAGTTTTTCCTTGCCTTAATATATGTAAGTAAATGGATAAGTAGAAGCCTCTAACAAAATGCTGACCAAAGTCATCAATGCTTTAGGTCAAGATTGGCACTTGCACATCCCTTTCACTTTATGGGCCTATCACACTGGCATATAAACCTCTACATGTGCTACCAGTTTCTCTCTAGTCTTCATAGTAGAGGCAATCTTTCCTCTTAAATTATAGTTTCCCTCTCTTTGCATATCTTTGTAGGAGATCATTTTTTAGAGTGACTATCATCAAGAATGACTATCACAACTTGAACTACTTGATGAACATCACCTCATAATGCTTAACCATATTCATGTCTACCAAGAATTAATTAAGTGTGATTATAATAGACACCTAAAAGAATGAGAATTCAATATTAGAGACCTCATCTTAAAGGAAAACCAACATGTAACCAATATGGAGAAAATCAAAATAGGAAAATTTGCTTTCAATTAGTTTGGACCCTACATCATAACTCATAAGTATAGATCAAAAGCCTATCATTTGTCCTCTCTTGAAGGCAAAGAAGAAATTGAACCTCTTAATGCTTCACATCTATGTCATTTTTTTTTTAAAGGATCAAACTCATCTTAATATCTGACTTAAGCTCATCCCTTGATTTACAATATTTTCACCTTCGCTTACCTATTCCTCTCCCTTTGAGGACAATCAATTAGAACATAGAACCATGTGATTAACCATCATAGTTATGGCCCAATCACAAATATGGGTATCATATCTCTACCTATAGCATAGTTCTCATAGATACTTTTCATTTTAATCAGATGAAATCCCATGATCATTTGTCTCTCAAACACCCTTTCTACCTATCACTAACCTTCTTGTGCTAAAAGTCTTGCCCTCATAAAGTTAAACCTCTAAGCCTAATTAGAATTGTCCATGTCTAAGACCTTTCAATCCAAAATAGATATCATTTGGGCCTCATAATTCTATTATGGTAGATTTATCCCTTGAATGAAAACTACCCAAAACTCTCTAAATTTTTTAAATGATAGACTACTCCCTTGAAGGATATCTACCAAACATACAATACCAAACTTAGACCACTCCCTTAAAGGATGGCTAAGTCAAATGGGTCAAAATAAATCATTTTAATCTTCTCACATTGATAAATTTCACAAACTATCAAAAAAAGTAATAAATAAAATATCCTATGCCAAAATCAGCTATCCCAAGAAAGCGATAATAAACTTTCATATCTAGCATTAGTAGACTTCTCACATCGATTAGTCTACACCTAGTATATGACATGGAATTGTATATAATGGTTACAAGGTCACATATATAAGGTAAAAACTAACCCACATAAGTTAACTTACCTATCACTATCTCCTTTATACTCCTATTACCTACCCCCACCTGTATATTATCTTTTAATCAAGGGATTATGAGCTTACTTGACACAATGTGATTAAGACACATTTTTTGTCAATTAAAGCATGCTAATGTGAAAAATTTTATAGGCTCATGTTCATTAGGTCAATCCAAATTTGGTTTTATTAGGTCTTTACCAATAAAAATCATCATTCTTTTTTCTTTACCCTCTTATAATTGGTTCATATAGATATGTGTCTCATGATTCTCATCTATTTTTCCTACATTTATTTTGTTATCTAAATTATTTTATGTATTTTTATCACATCCTTAACCATAATCACATTAAATTTCCATTATAATGAACAATAAACATCAATGATGAACACAAAATTGTCCATGAACCACATCATATATCTATCTATGATCAAAACATCATGAATAACATCATACATCGTCTCTATCTATGATATCATCCTATCCATCTACCATCAAAACATCATATGAACATACATAATATAAATAAACCTAATTGAAACATTCATCATCATATCCATAAATAAAATCAATTGATCAAAACATCATGAACCACATCATGCATCATCTATTTATCTATGTACCATCCTATCCATTTACCATAACATCACAATATTTCATCTCATAACATCAAATCATAAAACCACATAAACATAACCATAAACAAAATCACCATCATCACAACATCATATGACAACAAAATATGAGCATAAACATCACATGTAAACCATGAACCATGAGCATACATGATATATATAGCATCAAAACATCATCATATACATCATGTCCATCACAAATAAAGATACATGTAAAACTATAAGAAATCTCTCTCTCATATACATCTCACATCATTGGCACATAAGATGGTATCAAAATCATGCAAATATATATCAAATGTCATGCCCTAGGGGTGCCATTACCATTAAAATTATAGCATTGCAATCTGAATATTGTAACTTCCTATTGCAATCTTTAGTTGCTACAAAATTGAGTAATAATAAGGTTGATTTTGTAATAAGTTTTTGAATTCTCTCAGAGAAGGATTATAACTCAATTTTTAATGAGGAAGGGCCCCCTCAAAAAGAGTTACAGTGAAGTTCCTAACCCTCCTTAGCTTTAGTGTATCGTGTAAGTTGATTTTATTATTAGTTTGATTATGTAAGTGTGATGCATATGAGATTCATCTATGTGAAGTATTTCTATATTTTTGTTTTCATAAGATTTTAAAGTATAACTGTCTGGTGAATTTAATATAATTTCATTGTATTAGAACTAGTAAAATAAGTTGATTTATGAATAAATAATGCATATATAGTGTTGACATCCTTGAAAAGCGTACACACCCTAGGTTGATAATTAATGTTAATCAGACTTACAAATCTAGTATTCACTGGTTAATTAGTATACATAACATTTTGGCACCATTGTTGGAGAGGGTGTTAATTATTAATTCTAAAATCTATCATTAGTTTTTTAAGATTGGTTAATGCACTATTCTACCCAGTTGGGCAAGTCGAGTGAGGACACTATGGTGTCTTATGCCATATGTCTATGTTCCTAGACATATAGTTCCATCTAGGTAAGTCGAGTAAGGGCACTATGGTATCTTATGCCAGATGTCTAAGTTTATAGAAGTAAATGGTACATAAGTTACTTATTTCATGTTTCTAGAATTTATTTCCTACAAGAGTGATTTATTTTTTTCAAAGTGTGCTTTTTATTTTCTTTCTTTTATTTCTTGTTTTCTAGGACAATTTTCCTACTTTCATTGCCTGCTTTCTAGGATATTTTTCTTGCTTTTATTTCTTGCTTTATAGGATAATTTTCCTACTTTTAGTAGATAATTTTATTGCTTTCTAAAATTAAAATTTCAATTCCTATTTTTTTTAATTTTTTTCACTCCTTTATTTCCTACATTTTTTTTACTTATTTTGAAATAACCCCTAAAACACATGAGAAAAAAAACTAACCCTATGCAAGAAGGAACATGAAAGTTGAAGGAGTGGCATAATTTTTATTCAAAGAGAAAGAGATTTTCAAGGGAGATTCCTACCAAAAAAGACACAAGTTGCTATTGTAAAAGAACCAAAAATACCTACAACAACTAAAAATCTTGTTAAAGAATATAACATAAGTTGAAAGGCTCTTAAAGAAGAGAACACTACAAACTGAAGGAGGCAACTTGCAGAAGAAACATTATTGGCTCTGAGAAAGGAAATAGAAGTAGAGGAAGTATTATCTGAGCTAGTAAGAAGAAATGAAGGAGAGGAACTACATGAAATGGATACTCTAGAGAGTAATATATTTAAAACATTTCAGCAAGGCTTTCTTGATCAAATCAAAAGAAGATCAAGAGAACCTTTAGATCTTTCATCTAGTAAAAAAATTGAGAATCAATAGATAAATGTTTACTATCATGCTAACCAAAGGATTGATACAAAATTTGAGGATGAGATCCTAAGTACCTTTCGTATCCATATCATAATAAAATCCATCATGAGTAGAGAAGAAGACTTTGTGGATAATAATGGGACTCTAGACATAGTTACTTTTTAATTTCCTATTCTAGATGCAACAAGCATAACACAAATGAAAAATATCCCACCCTTATCCTTGCCTAATTTTAGAGGTAAATTATCAGAAAACCCAAAAACATGCTTGTTTGAATTTGATATCATTTGTAGAATCTATGACTATAGCTAGGATGCAAAAAAATTGAAACTTTTTTTAGCTACTCTCAAAGACTTAGCACTTCACTAGTTCATGAGACTAGGTAGTAATTTGGTCCATACTTGAGAGGACATGAAAAATAAGTTTATCACCAAGTATCAAGAATATGGAAGAGGGAGAAGTTATAAAATAAATGACATCTTAAGGATGACTCAATAAGGGGATGAATCTTTGGAAGACTATGTTGAATGGTTCATGTTCAATGTACAAAAATTTAAGCAAAGTGCACTTGGAGAAGAACCTTTAAAAATCATTTTCCTAAAAGGAGTTAGAGAAGATTGTCTGAAAGCCTTGGACCTAATGAGTGGAGGGGATATTTACCACCTACCATTCATAGATATCAAAAAGCTAAGCAAAAATTATTCCAGGTCTATCATAAATAAAGTTAGGGGTAGCAAGCTCCCATTGGCAGTTGCAAAAGGCCTATCAAAAAATGAAGTCAGTAACCTATTACAAGACATGAAATAAAATATCATTAGTAATTTTTCCACCCAACTAGAAATCTTGCACTCAAGATAAAATCAAGTAACTTTGGATCAAGCTTTGACCTTTTACTATCTAGACTGTAAGAAGAAAAAGGTTGATTGTAGATGTCATGAGGTTTGGGCTAAATTAGCTCACATCATAGCTAAAGAATGAGAAATAGTAGAGCTACATGTTTTAGGTAGAGATGGTGACTAGGTTTTATATATTTCATAGAGAAGGCCATGAGTTCAACAACCATCTTATCAAGGTATGGGACAAAATCCATGTTTTGTAAATTCTACTTCCTTTAATTCATAATTTACAAATACTACTCCCAATTAAACTAATCCTTGGATGAAAATTTCACATCCTAATTCTATCTGGTAGCCACCTCAAGAAAGATACCCCACCACCTCTTGGTAGCCTCTACAGAATATATCTATAACTTGGATATAAACTTGGCAACCACCTCAAGTTTTACCCTTCACAAACCAATGGAAATAGCCCTGGAGACTTAATCAACCATGGGGAAACTCTCCAGAAGGATTCCCTCCAAAAAAAATTATAATAACCTCTTAATTTTATGCCTAATACACAAGCTATACCCAAGCCTAACTATCCACCTATCCAACCCATATAGAATCCTATAAATAAGTTGGTGCAACCCACATTCAGTACTAAACTTGTTTAGTACCTGTCATACATATTGAACATCAATGAAGTTCATCTCCATTAAGGGAAAGTTATACCACCCCCAACAGCACTCATAATAATGGATTTAGATTATGAAACCCCTAAATATCATGCTAACCTACCTCCATCACCACAAGAACTCTTTGAACTAGTAAATAAAGTTTTGGATGAAATAACCCCACCATTTCCAAAATGTCTTAGCCTTCAATGCCATATAATTAAACCTAAGTTTGATTGCATGGGACATCTCAAGAATCTTTATGTCAAAACCTTTCTATTCCAAGACATCAACCATGTACCCATATATTCTAAATCTATTAGATACCTATGTCTATAAAAACCTAGAAGGAAGAAAAAAGATCTTAATATTGTGTATTTGATTAGCCAACTAGTAGATATCATGCCAGGAAACACCCTGCTAAAGAAATATTTAGATCCAAATTGCCTAGTAGTAACAGTCTAGATCCATGACCAACAGTTGTCCAATACATTGATAAACTTGGGGGATATAATAAATGTAATGATAATCAAAACCATGCATAAATTATAGTCAAATAATATTCATCCCACATCTAAAATGCTACAAATGGCTGATAGGTCTACATTTAGACCAGAAGGAATCATTGAATACCTTGTCATTACTATAGATTCTTGAGAGTATCCTTCAAATTTCATTATGTTGCAGCCTAAGTATAATTTGGATGGATACCCTCTTATCTTAGGATAAAATTAGCTTACTACATTTGATGCCTTCATCAACTATAAATCAAGTAACATGATTATATCTAATGGAAACCACACTAAGAAATTGGTCCTTTATCCCCCAGCACAGTTGATTTTTACACCAGAGCATACATTATGGGATAAATAAGATGAGGTAGATTAGTATCCCTTAATTATTATATTTAACATAGACCATGCATGCACATTATTTGATTAGGAGGAAGATACAATTCTCTCTAATGTTCTTTAGCATCATTATCAAACTCCTACAAATCTCAACGACTTGCAATGTGTTGAGTGCCCATTTTCTAGCATTTAGGAATCAAATAATTCTAATACATTTGTATAAAAAAATTCCACCATCTGCTATCTCATATTTGTAGCCAAACCAAATCCATTAGCAATATATAAATGATGAAATCACTCTCACAATAAATTGAAATATCTCTCAAAAAAAGATTTCTTATTAATAACAAGTTGGAGTTAAATGAGGAAAACCACCTCATTAGTTGTTGCATGTAAACCAATGTGATTCTATATGGGATTATGATGATATGCAAGGAATTAACCTAGAAACATGCACACATCATATCTACATCAAAGAAGAGTGCCAACTAATCAGACAACCACAACGTAAGATGAATCCAGCTCTTTGAGAAATAGTCAAAGTGGAATTACAAAAACTCCTGACTGCTATATTTATATATCCTATCTCAAATAGTGAATGGGTTTCATCATTGATAATTATACCAAAGAAAAATGGAGAATGGCATGTATACATAGATTACAAGGAACTTAACATAGCAACCAAGAAGGATCACTTTCCTCTACCCTTCATTAATCAAGTATTGGACACACTAACAAGGAAGAAATATTTTGCCTTTCCATATGGCTTCAGTGGTTACAAATAGATTAGAATTACTCATAAGGACCAGGAAAAGACCACCTTTACTTATCCCTGGGGTACTTATGATTATGTTTTATTACCCTTTGGGCTGTGTAATGCTCTTGTAACATTCTAGAGGGATGTCTTGAGTATCTTTACAGATATGGCCAATGAATGTGTATAAATCTATATTGATGACTTCACTATCTATGGAGAAACATTTGATGAGTGCCTCAAAAACCTAGAAAAAGTAATGCAATGTTGTCAGGTGCACCGTTTGTCTCTTAGTCACAAGAAATGCTACATGTTTATGATATAAGGTATTGTCTTAGGCTACCATGTATCTATTGAAGGAATTAATATTGACCCTAAAAAAATCAACATCATAAAAAACCTACCTACTCCTCAAAAATAGAAAAATGTTAGGAGTCTTTTAGGACATACTAATTACTAGAGGAGATTCATCAACAATTTTAGTAAAGTAGCAACACCATTGTTTACCCTTCTAACTAAAGATGTTAAATTTCTCTGTACTCTTACCTATGATACAACCTTCAAATAATTGAATGAATTATTGACCACCACCCCTATTATATGTGGTCTTGATTAGAATCTTCCCTTCCATATTCACATAGATGATTTAGATACTATCCTAGGAGCTATGCTCAACCAAAAATAGGAAGCACTCAATTATACCATATATTTTGTAAGTAAAAACTTGTAAATAGTAAAATTAAATTACATTGTTATTGAAAAAGAGTTCTTGGTAGTAGTCTATGCTATCAACAAGTTCTATCACTACATCATAGGGTATCAAGTCTTTGTTCATACAAACCATGTAGCCATTCAATACCTTATGAACAAACTAACTATTCTAGCTAGAGTGATAAGATGGTTTCTCTTATTACAAAAATTTGATGTCACTATTGTAGACAAGCCTATTAGGGACAATGTGGTAGTTGACTTCTTATCACACCTATAATTTCCTAAAGAAGATACCATAGTAGATGACTCATTTCCAGATGAGTACCTCTTCTCTCTCACCCTTACCACATTCTTGGTATGCTAATATTGATAACTACCTTGTAACAATGATATTTCCATAATACTTCCTCCTTAAATAAAGGAGAGCTTTGATTCAAAAAAGTGCCAGATATTCATGGCTATCTAGATTTTTTTTCTATATTAGTCTTGACTCTATCATTAGAAGATGTCTTAGAGAAGATGAAGTTCCAGATATCCTCAAAGTCTACCATGATGAACCTTGTGGAGGACACTTTGTATCCAAGCATACATCAATCAAAATTTTGAATATATAATACTATTGGCCCTCACTCCATATAGACACAATAAGGTATACAACTCATTATGATAGATGTCAATGTATGGGGAGACCCACACATTCAAATAAAATGCCTTTGTACCCTTAAATGGTTCTTAAAACATTCAAAAATGGGGCCTAGACTTTTTAGGACCTTTTGATCCAAAATCCAATAATTAAGAGTAAATCCTTATATGTACTATGTCACTAAATGGGTGGAAGTAAAGGCTCTTACACATGCCAGAGATGAGAAGGTGACAACTTTCCTTTGTGAATAAATATTCACAAGATATGGTGTGCCACAAGAAATAGTCACTAATTAAGGACCCCAATTCATTACTAACTTAATTATTACCTTAGTCCAATAATATGAGATTAAGCATAATAAATAAACTCCACATCATCCAAAGTCTAATGGGCAGGTGAAAGTCACCAATAGGGAGTTAGAGAATATTTTCACAAAGAATGTTAGTATGTCTCATAAGGATTGGGAGGCTAGGCTTCTTGAAGATATGTGGTTATAAAATCACGTGGAAGACCATTACAATCTTCACTCCATATGAGTTAGTCTATGGAAAGAAACATGTCTTGCCAATTGTATTTGAGCACAAGACCTTACAAATATCACTAGAACTTGGGATGAATATATCTAAAGCATAGAAGGAAAGGCTTCTATAGTTGAATGACTTGGATGAATATAGACAAGAGGAATTATAAAACATAGAGCATATACAACAATAGTGAATTAGATGGAATGATAGGTACATTAAGACCAGGCAGTTCCATATAGGATATTGGGCCCTTTTTTTGACATAAAATAAAAGGATCACAAGGGAAAGCTCTAGACAAAATAGCTTGGTCCTTTTGAGATTGATCATGTTTATGATAATGGAGTAGTGCAACTCTAAACCATTGATCTAGTAAGATTCCATCTATTGGTCAATGACCACAGACTCAAGTTATATAAAAATCCATTCACTCAAGAAGAGTTTACTAGACACATACACAAGCAATTACAAGATAGATAAAATGATGTTCTAGATAGGCATGTTGTCTCACTAGGCAAAGGGAACACTAGTACACACTTAGATTAAGAAGGAAAGGAGGACATCTTATCCATCATCTAGTATCATGAATGAGACCTTCATTTGGTCCTTGACCAATCACCCTTCCAGGTGACTTGGTAAGGACCTTGAATAAACATTCTATTGCAAATAATAGCTAGAGTAAAAAAATGAACCCAACAATAAAAACCCATTTTTTGGGTGTTATTTGTAGCTTCTTGGTAGAAAATCAGCCTACTGTTTATCCAAAACTATAAAATGGACCTAAATAGAAAACCATCTTATTAGCTATTTAAGGGTTAAAAAGAGAGAGAGAAAAGAGAGAAATGATAATCATTCAGAGCATAAATTTTTAAGTTACCAAGGGTTTTATATAGTTGATATAGGCACCTTTACCACTAAAGGTCTTACTCCAATTGCTACATGTAATTCTCTAGCTACTACGATCACCTTATACATAGTTAGACATCACTTTGTAGCTTACTATGGGATTCACCTATAGCTACTATAGGTACCTCCTCATGTACCCATTCTCACCTTTCTAAAGTGCATATCGGTTATATCCTCCTATAATTCTCACCTATGCCTTGGCTATTGGATTTTGGGCACTACATGAAAGTCATTAAACAACCTTATAAAATAATGAAGGAGGATTGGATCAGAAAACATCACATCTATTACACAAAAATACCCTTGAATACCAAGCTACAGAGCCATAATAAATCATACACTTTCCCTCTCCATTTTGAAGTGTTGTATATTATAATTTATGCCTATAGGGACACCCATGATTCATTTTTAGTTTCTAGTCATTTCATGAAGATGATTTCACTATGTTGTACAATGTGATCTCAAATTTCTTTGGCACATAGGTCCTATGTTTGAAGACCCTCCTAATTACTAATGCCAAGGCTACTAGGAATAAAACCTATAGGGAATAAGACAACAAAGACAATTATCAGCTAGTTCATGTAAAGGAAGGTCACCAAACAACAACACCCTCAACTATCCACTTTCAAGTTCATCTAACCCATCACTTATATATCCTAGCTCTTAAATAATCACCTTGTGATAGGAGAGAAATCATCTCTCATCCAAGTCTTAGACCCATGCTCTAATTCCATGTAGGTTGTCATGCATCACATGTAAGTGAGCTTTGGGCATCATCAAATCCTAACCACTGATGATCTCCTAATCACTTCACAAAGGGCCCACTTTAGTCCAATTACAATTGTTAGCCTAATCATTGCATCTCATTAATCATTCACATGTAAACACTTACATTCCAGCACACATGTGAGTCCTCAACATTAACCTTGATATATTGTTAATAAAAAGGTATGTCATATATTTTAATCATTAAAAAGTATTCATTATTTTAATATAGCATGTATGATATTAATAAGCATATCAAATCATGAATTATGTCATTCATTTAATATACATCATATCACCTCTAAGCCCACATGGCGCCACCCTAACCCACACTTATACTCCTCATTATGACCCCATTTTATCTCTTCCTTCCTATTCACTTCACGTCACCTGAGGATATGTATCAGCTCAAGGGGGGAGGATGCTATGGGTTAGAATTCCATGTACTAAGGGAACCCTATATGTATAATATTAAGTTCCATAAGGATACCATAATATCTTATAGGGAAAACAATCATTTCATTGCTTTCCCCTTGCAAGTATAGCCATTCTCATAAAACTATAACATTCCATAATTTTTAACTTTACAACCTACAACCTCACGTCCACCATCATTGAACAAAACCTTACTTTGTTATAGGTAGATTTCCATAGGCCAAATAGAGTGTGTTGTCATTTACTGGTTGAAAGGATTGATAGAGAAGCTAAACTTAGCAATATGGGAGGGTTAGTTGTGAGGAGAGAACCCACAAATCATAGGTACCTTCAAGGAGACTAAGCTAGTTGGGATGTCTTCAATAGAGCTAGTTGGACCATTTATTTTGAGAAGTTACAAAATTTCTTAGAGCCTCTTACTAGGGCATTTATAGGTTCCTTTGATGGAAACCAAGCCATTATACACGGAATCACATTCATAGTCACTAAAGACTTAGTGAGCCAAGCAACTGGGCTACCAAGTATGGGAGAAAATTGGTAAGACAAACCCAGGAAAATGAAAGACTAGTATTAAACAAAGGAGGTAAACTTAGCTTGCCTACAACATGGAGGGATATAGCATCATACATCATCAGGTACATAACATATGAAGGAAGGTATTATTTAATTTACACTCTTCAGTTTAAGTTTATAAATCACTTAAGGCATAATAGATCCATTAATGTTTCAAGTTTCTTATGGAATATTTTAAAAAGGATGTCCAAAGAGTACTATAAGGGTATTGAAACAACCCTATCCCATTACTACCTAATATGGCTAATAACTAAATAAAGAGTAAACTCTATCATGCCTAATCTAAGTTGGGAGCAATTTTTATCCCTAGAAAATAATGAACCTCAATAAGAATAGGGTATTAATGAGAAGGAATCCCCTAAGGAGTAGGGCAAACAATTTGTACAAGAAGATGTTTTGGGCACTAGTGCTACTAGTCAACCTGTAGCTACTAAGGGTCCATCTGAGATTGATACGAGCAAGAAAAAGAGAAGGAAATTGGTCTTACCTCCTTCTGACATAGAGGAGGAAAGCCCACAATAGCATATGCATTCTCCCACTTTTTCCTCACCATATATTTATTCCTCTACATTATTTCCTTCTGGGCAAGAAGAAGTTATCTTATCAACTATTGTACGAGAAAAACAAATTCCATTAGTCACCCTTCTTGAAAAGAAAATGAAAAACAAAGGGAAGAAACCCATGGTATCAAAAAGGATACCTCCTCTTAGGAGATCTCAAATATTTAAGAAACAAAAGAGCAATACAACCTCCTTCACTATAGCGATTAGTGATGATGAAAAACCAAAGAAAGAGTCTAGGGTTCAGAAGACCCTTGATGGGTTTGAAATTGAAGTATCATCTACTGATGAGGAATGTATCAAGGTAGAAGAAGAATAGTCACCTTAGCCATCTAGATTCACTAAGGAGGACATTCATCTCCTCAAAGACATTGGGTATATAGAAGATGAATTGAGAATAGTAGATCAACATGCAATAGAAGAGGAATTGGTTGAAGAAGTGACTATGGAGAAAGATGCATAACAAGAAATACTTCCTCATACCTAGGAGTTATAGGCATTGGAACAAGATTTGAAGGAAATATACAGATTGAGGAATGAGATAATAGAATTGAAAGGAAAAAAAGGTATTGAAACACTTCTAGTGGTAGCAAAGTTTGTAGAAACATCTATGAATAGAGAAAAAGTATTGGAGGAACCTGCAGTAGCTTCCCTAGATGAACCTATAGTAACTTCATCTACCTTGGCCATAGAAGCACTTGGAGTAGATTATGCTCTATATTTAATACCCTTCTTCCATAGATTTCCTCCTCTATTTCCCACTATGTAAACACCTATAATATAAGTTATTGATGTGGATCTTTCAACTACCACACCTATAGAAATTGATGACCTCCTGCATTTTCTTAAGGAAAAATTTAGTGATGATGAAACTCACTACAAAGAGTTAGTCCAAATATTTAAACTATATTTTGAAATTAGATAACAACAAGTGGACTTGGAAGAAAAACTAGAAATAACTGAAGCCATAATCAAGTATCTGAAGGAAAAGATTGGTAAAATGCATAAACCCACTGAATTATTGATGGATTGTAGACCACCTTATACGGTGTATGTTTTGTACTTGGAAGAGAGATAGCTTAAATTCAGGTATGATAGGATCTATAATGATCAATCTTACATGGTTTGTGACCCCAAATCTTTCTTTGAATAATATAGACATGTTGATCCTAACCTCCAAGCGTAGTTAAGTGATTTTTACATCCACCAATATGTTATACCTAGTGACATAGAATGGAGTCTAAACATCTATTTGGGAGATGTCCTGCTAAATGCATTTTATTCATATGTTCTGAATGAAACAAGAAGAAAAAAATGGTATAATATCAAGAAAAATAAAAGGAAGCTACCCTGATGATCAGGATTGAATAAATAAATTTAGATGTTATAATAGATGAATGGATCTCTTTTATGAACATAGACACTCCACAAGAATGGGTTATTAGAAAATAGGTATAAGTTCATAATCATTATTTGAGTCTTATGGAAAGACATGGCAAGAAAATTTGTGTTGTTTTTTCTCATAAAAGGTTAGAATTCTTAGATGCTTTGAAAATAAAGGAACCCTACTCCCTTCAAAACCTTAGGGAGGCCATCCATAGAGTATACTTATATATTGAGCTTATTATAAAGTAGAGGATATAATGGTTGGGGTTGATGTTTCAACCCCCTATATTATGGTTCCCAATTCTTGACTGGGAGGGAAATGTTCTAGCTGATAGAGAGAAAAAGAAGAAAAGACGGGGTGACATTGAGAATGATAAAGGTTTCTACATCTTTGAAGGTTTAGGCTACCCTAAGGCCCTAGAATTTAGAAAATTTTATGGTTTCAAAATGCAACCAAGGCTTGCTTGAGGTCGAGCAAGAGGATAAGTAGGGGGGTGTGATGAGGCCACAAATTGTTTCATTTTATAGCCTCATCCATACTTAGTATATGTATTTTTTTATGTAAATCTCATAACTATCTTTGACTTATGCAAATGAATGAATGAATTTATGATTTTATATGTACATGAATATATATATATGCTATGTTATGAATTATTCATGCTTTTTCCTTGATTGAATTATATTTGTGTGACTTTATTTAAAAAGAATTTGAAGGGTTACTTAAGGCTACAAAATATTGATAGGTCATAGCCACTATAGGTTGCCTATAGCAATTGTAGGCTTCACCTATAGGTTGCCTACAACCACTATAGAGTGCCTATAGTAATTTTAAGCTTCACCTATAGGTTGTCCATAGCCACTATAAATTGCTCATAGAAATTGTAGGCTTCACCTATAGGTTGCTTATAGCCACTACAGAGTTCCCACAACAATTGTAGGCTTCACCTATAGGTTTCCCACAATCACTATGAAAAATAGAGCTATTGTTGATCACATCTTAAAAACACATCCAAATGTATTGAGAACCGAATAGATGATTGGAAAGAATAATAGTTATTATATGAATTCCCTACATGAAAGGAAATATTGGATGTGCTACCAAAGATGAGAAAGACAAGGATAATGAGAAGAGACAAAAAGAAATAAAACAACAAAATAATATGCCTTGTCTTTAACCTAGTCAAGCCTAAAACAAGTAACTTTGATTACTAACCACTTGAAGGTTGACTAGGGTATTTTCTAAAGTATTTGTATTTTATCCTAGTTTAGTGTCTTTGGTTAAGAGTTAATAAACTACCTTATATATTTAATGGTAGAACCTAAATTAGATTGGGAGTTAGTTAATTTCAATAGATAATAGAAAAAATATTGAAATTAAATCATTGTACTTTGAATATTGTAAATTCTTGTAGTAATCTTTAGTTGTTACAAAGTTGAGTAATGAGAAGGTTGATTTTGTAAGAAGTTTGTGAATTTTCTTAGAGAAGGATTGGAACTCAATTCTGAATGAGGAAAGGCCCCCTCAGAAGGAGTTGCAGTGAAGATCCTAACCCTCCTTAGCTTTAGTGTATTGTGTAAGTTTATTTTATTATTAGTTTGATTATGTTAGTGTGATGCATATGTGATTCATCCATGTGAAGTATTTCTATATTTTTATTTTCATAAGATTTTAAATTATAACTATCTACTGAATTAAATATAAGTTCATTATACTACAACTAGTAAAATAAGTTTATTTGTGAATCAATAAAGCATATATAGTGATGACATCCTTGAAAAGTGTACACACCTTGGGTTGATAATTAATGTTAATCAAACTTAAGAATCTAGTATTCACTAGGAAATTAGTCTCCATAATAGCTTTCATGAATAAGGACCTCATGAGCTACCCATAATCAAAACCCAAAAACCTCATGAGTTATTTGACCTTGGGTTTGTACCACTAGAAGAACCTACCTCACCTAATAATCACTATCAATGAGGGTGTCCCATCTTCACCAACCCCATCTCCCTCAAAGTTAGAAGATTTTGATATTATCACATCTAAATTTTTTTATCAATACCATTAGTTTGGCCCCCCTAACCTATCAAAAGGATGGTTGAATTAAAACCCTTTCTCTGATCCATCCTAAAATGGTAGAAAATGATTCTTTTACCATCACCACCATTCAACATTAGGATGATGATTTTATTTTCACCTACCTTGGTATGGCAGACTCTTCTATCTATAAATCCCTTCCTCCTTAGAACCAAACCATGTTGAATGAATCTACCATTAATGTTAACTTAGGAACTTAGAACACCCCCCACATTATTAAGATCAGACAACCCTTGAATTTTGTATAACAACATGATTATCCTTCCTTCCTTCATGACCAAAGCATAGTATTTTATTGGTCTTATTAGGATATGCTCAAGCTTGACCTTGTTATTTCTCTCTATAAAATTTTCACCCATCCTAATGCGAAGCCTATTTGAAAAAATATTTTTATGATGTACCCTCATATCACCTTTCTAGTTAAAGAGGAAAATTAATGCCTATCATTTGTCAACTTCATCCAACCCATTGACTATCCCTAAAAGGTTTCTAACATCATTCCTATTACCAAACGCATAGGGGGACTTCACCTCTATATTGAATTTCATGACCTCAACCTTGCTTTTCTATAAGATGACTTCATTTTGCCTATCATTGACCAACTTGTTGATCTTATAGCTAGCCATGAGATGTCATCTCTCATGAATGGTTTCTCATGATAAAATCAAATATTGATTACTCCTAAAGATCAACACAAAACCTCATTCATTACCCCATGGTGAAATTTTTGTTATAGATTCATGCCATTTGGTTTAATGAATATTGGTGTAACCTACCAATGTATAATGACCTATATCTTCCATGATCTCATCCATAAAATCATAGGAGACTATGTAGATGATCTCTTAGGGAAATAAAAACATCTCAAGGATCATTTATATGTTCTCAAAATCATCTTAAAATTCTTAATCCATTTCCATGTCCATCTTAATCCCAATAATTATATTTTGGGGTCCTTTCAAGAAATTTTCTTGGCTTTATTGTCTCCCTTTGAGGAATCAAAGTAGACCCTGCCAAAGAGAAAATTTTGAAATGCCACCTCCAACTCATCTAAGGTAACTCCATATCTTACAAGGGAAGTTCCAATCAATCTTTGGTTCATCTCTTAATTAGTAGATAAATTTCAACCCTTTCCCCATCTCCTTAAGAAAGACATGTATTTCAAGTGGATCAAGGACCACCAATAAGCCTTTGATTCACTCAAAGAATACCTTCTTTCTCTACCTATTTTGATCCCTCCTAAAGAATATCAACCCTTTTACCTTTACATTTTTTCCACTAATCATTCCCTAGGGGCAATGTTTACTCACCATAACAAACAAATTAAAGAACAAGTTGTATACTACATAAATCAAACACTTATAGAGTATGAGATTTAGTAGACCCATCCTGAGAAACTTTACCTCACCCTCATCTTTGTGGCTTCCAAGCTTCACCATTACCTTCTTAATCATATAGCCTATGTCATCACTAACACCGACCCACTCAAGTACATGCACTCTAAACCCTACCAAAACCAACATATGTCTAAGTGGCTCATGCTTTTAGCTAAGTTTGATCTTGATTTCCTTTAGTAGAAATCAATTAAATGGAAATTTATTTTGATCGACTGGCTAAAGTCCCTCTACCTGACAACCAGCCTCTTCCTTTTACATTTCCCAATGAGTCTATCATGACTCTTTTTCAAGAGGACCCTACCTACCAAATAACCATGTTTTTAGATGGTTTTAAATGCCAACATGATGGGGGTTATAGAGTTATTCTCATTCCCTTAGATGGTGATCCTCTTCCCTTTTCCTTAAAACTTGACTTTGAGTGTACCAACAATGTGGTTGAGTATGAATCCCTAGTCATAGGTCTCCAAATTTCTCTAGTCTTGGGAGCCAAGACAATAAGTGTCTTTTATGATTCCAAACTTATGGTCAACTAGGTCAATAGATCTTATCAATGTAAAAATTATGTCTTACTAAAGTACAAACAACTTATAGATGTACTCTTAACATCATTTGAGCATTACCTTATCCAATCAGTTTCACGATCTACTAATAACTTCATAGATACAATGGATTTCATTGCTTACCAAATCCCATCTCAACCTCTTAGCTCTCAAATATTTGTTACAATCCACCATTTTATCACCCCATCTTATATCCATTCTAACCTTCCTATTATTTTTAAAATAGACACATCTCCATCAGACATTTGATATAAACAATCTTTTGATTACCTCAACCTCGGTATCCTTCCTCATAACCTCTTTCAAAATGCCTAAAGAGACTTTACTCAGAGTACCTCTCATTACACCATACTATGGGTAATCCTTTACAAACATGGCTTCAACAACCTCCTTTTGCATTGTCTTCATAGTCATGAAAATTCTTATGCTATCAAGGAAACACATGACATAATTTATGAGGGAAATTTTAATGGTTTATCTATTGCTAAATATATCCTTTGCCTTGGCTAATATTGGACCACACTTAACCAAGACTATTTCAATTATATAAAAAAGTGTGTTAAGTGTCAATAACAAGCTAATTTATACCATGCACTAGCCAATGGCCTCCAAGTATCCAAAGAATTTTGTCCATTCTCATAATGGGTCCTAGATCTTATTAGGGAAATCAATCCTCATTAATCATAATGCCACCAATCCATCATTATCACCATCGATTATTTCACCAAGTGGGTGGAATCTATTCCTCTCATCTCTACAAAAGCTGAGAAAATTGTCAACTTCATCAACCATCACATCATTTATCATGTTAGTTTTCCCCATAAGATCATCACTGATAATGGTAAATCTTTCAAGAACAAGAAATTCCAAGGTATTTTTGATGCATTTAGAATCAAGTTATGTTTTTCCTTGCCTTAATATATATAAGCAAATGGATAGGTAGAATCCTCTAAAAAAATCCTTAATAAATTTTTGACCAAAGTTGTTAGTGCTTCAAGTCAAGATTGGCACTTTCACATCCCTTTTACTTTATGGGCCTATCACACTAGCATATAAAACTCTATAGGTGCTACCCCTTTCTCTATAGTATTTATAGTAGAGGCAATATTTCATCTTAAATTATAGATTCCATCTCTTCACATATCTTTGTAGGAGATTATTTTTTAGAGTGACTTCATCAAGAATGACTAGCACAACCTAAACTAGTTGATGAACATCACCTCATAGTGCTTAACCATATTCATGTCTACCAGGAATGAATTAAGTGTGCCTATAACAAACACCTAAAAGAATGAGAATTCAATATCAAAGACCTCATCCTAAATGAAAACCAACATGTAAGCAATATGGAGAAAAACAAAAGAGAAAAATTTGCTTTCAATTAGCTTGGACCCTACATCATAACTCATAAGTATGGATAAAAAGTTTATCATTTGTCCTCTTTAAAGGAAAACCAGACTTGAACCTCTCAATGCTTCACATCTATGTCCTTTATTTTTTTTAATATCAAACTCATCTTACTATCTAACTTAAGCTCATCCCTTGATTTATAAGATTTTCACCTTCACTTACCTATTCCTCTTCCTTTGAGGACAATCGATTACAACATAGAACCTTACAATTAACCATCTTAGCTATAGCCCAATACTAAATATGGGTATCATATATCTACCTATAGCATGGTTCTCATGGATACTTTTCATCTTTAATTAGATGAAATCTCATGATCATTTATCTCTCAAACACCCTTTCTACCTATTACTAACCTTCTTATGCTAAAATTCTTGCCCTCATAAAGTTAAAAATATAATCCTAATTAAAAATACATGTCTAAAACATTTCAATCCAAAAAAAATATCATTTGGACCACATACTTATATCATGGTAGCCTTGAAGGACAACTGGCCAAAACTCTCTAAATTGCTTAAATGATAGACTGCTCCATTGGAGGACAACTACCAAACATACAAACCCAAACTTAGACCATTCCCTTAAAGGATGGCTAATTAAAATGGGTTAAAATAAATTATTTTAATCTTATATCATTGATCAACTTCACAAACTATCCAAAAAAAATTAATAAATAAAAGACCCTATGCCAAAATCAACTATCCCAAGAAAGCTGCAATCAACTTTCATATCTAACATTAGTAGACTTCCCACATCGATTAGTCTACACCTAGCATATGACATGGACTTTTCTATTTGGTTCTTATATCACCTATATAAGGGAAAAAATAACCCATATAATTTAACCTACCTATCACCTCTCTTTTATACTCCTATTACCTACCCCCACCCGTACACTATCTTTTAATCAAGGGATTATGAGCTTACTTGACACAATGTGATTAAGACACATTTTTTGTCAATCAAAGAATGCTAATGCAAAGCATTAGATAGGATCATGTTTATTAGGTCAATCTAACTTTGGTTTTATTAGGTCTTTACCAATGAAAATCATCATTCTTTTTTCTTTACCCTCTTACTATTGATTCATATAGATATGCATCTCATGATTCTCATCTATTTTTTCTACATTTAGTTTTTAATATAACTTATTTTATGTATTTTTATCACATCCTTAACCATAATCACATTACATTTCCATGATCATGAACAACATTGTCCATGAACCACATCATATATCTATCTGTGATCAAAACATCATGAATCACATCATACATCATCTCTCTATCTATGATATCATCCTATCCATCTACTATCAAAACATCATATGAAAATACATCATATAAATAAACCTAATTAAACCATTCATCATCATATCCATAAATAAAATCAATAATCAAAACATCATGAACCACATCATGCATCATATATCTATTTATGTGTCATGCTATGCATTTACCATAACATCACAATAATTCATCTCATAACATCAAATCATAAAACCACATCAACATAGACATAAACAAAATAACCATCATCACAACATCATATGACATCAAAACATGAACATAAACATCACTTGTAAACCATGAACCATGAACATACATCATATATATAACATCAAAACATCATCATAGACATCATGTCCATCATAAATAAAGATACATGTAAAAATGTATGAATACTCTCTTGCATATACATCTCACATCATTGACACACAATTTGGTATCAAAATCGTGCAAATATACATCATATGTCATGCTCTTAGGGCACCACTACCATTATCCCCTCTTGCTCCTCTACCTACACTACCATCTGGTGCCAATCCTCCTAATCTACTTACCTGACCCACTATAGAGGCCCACTATCCTAAAGTAGTTATAGCTAGACCACTTGCTAAGTTGGACCTATAATTTCCATACCTTAGCTCCTGTGGATATCATAATAGCACTATCACCTCATAGTATCTCAACTCCTTAATCATATATAAATACCATGTCATTAAAATTGTATCAGATGGTCCTCTTATTAGTGTTGCTACTACCCCCACTCTTTGTCTTAGGGTATCTCTCTCTAGGGTCACTAAACCAACAAGATGCTTAATTGATCTCACTCTCTTATCAAGGTGGTAACCTAACCCTATAAATTGATAATCTAGCTCTGTAGAGTGGCCACCTATCCTTGTAATCCTATAATCTAGGCTTGTGTTGTTGTTAGTACTACTTGTGCCTGCCAATCTTGACCACCACCCTATACCAATGCCCCAATAAGATCTATATCCATGGCCTTCTAACCCCCATCATCCCACATAAAATTTACTATTACATATATGGAATGATACCATGTTGCATATTCATCAATAAAACTATCATCTATCATTTATCTAGCTAGTAGTTCATCATGGTCTAGTAATACATCTTATGGTTATAGCTCTAGAAGTAAAAAGTTTACATCTTATCTCTTGTACCTATGAGAAGGAGCCATAATCCCTTACATAAGACCAAAATACCATTGAACTTGATCAAAGTAGATAAGCTCCATCTCCCCCTCTCTCCTCTCATATATCCATCACTAGTTGTGTAGTGATAGGGTGTGGTAACTATACTAGGCCCACCTACGCCAGCCCATATATGGCCTCCAAACAATGTCACCCATAACTAAACCCTCTAATGCATCTCTAAACCAATCAATGTCTTTGGAACCACCTCTAGCACCTATCACAGCATAGAGTCCTCACCATTTCAAGAAACCCACTATGAAGTGTAGCTAGGTGTATCCATCCCATGGTAGCCCTAATGGCCTCAACATCCTAATATACTCATATGCCCAATAATAGAGCATAAACCTAACACTGATACCATATCTCCTATGAGCTTGGAATCCCTAGATCTCCCTATAAATCTAAATAAATAAAACAAGAGCACACCCAAGCATTGTCTTTCCCAACATCTCTACTAACACTCCCAACAATAGATAGGTAAATTTATAATTGCTCAAATTAGGTAACACAAAATAAGACACCACCATCATCATCATCATGATCATTAAGCATCAATATTCAAGATCCCTATGGTACAAAGACCTATAGATGAAGCAACTAGAATGCCACCTAGAATGGACCTAATCCTTACCATACAGTATCTCCATATGGTAATCCCTCTCCTTAATCTCAATGTGGTAAATCAGTTCCCCCTAAATGGGTAGACATGTAATCCTTTGAACATCCTCTAATAGGATATTAATCTCTCCAATCGATAATAAAAATGTGTTTTTGGTCAGGTCCCATCTCTTAATGAGGGCCACAATCATATCGACATCCCATGATAGATGCTAATAATGAACCATGGCTCCTAGGAAAACCTCTTCCATGTGCCTCCACTCATCCCCAGTCATCCCATCTCGAATATCCATAAAGATCCTAGGGACCTGATCCCTCATCTAGATCTAGTCTCGTACTTATAAAATAATCATGTTAGCATGCACACTTAATTTTCTAAATTGAGCTCAGTACTAACCTACACCCACCTTTTTTAACCTATTCCAAATTAGCCAATTACATATACCACATTACCTCTAGTATTTAAACAACAATCACACTAATACCTAATGCTTCTATCAAAAACATCCACCCTAAACAACTATCTTTTCAAATGCCCTACCTTACCCTATAACATCTTCCCTAAAATCTATCAAACACTCCTACTTAAATCTATCCAACAACCATTTACACACAAAAATCCTACTTAAACTTACCCTACCCTAAGTTACCATTTGAATTTTTAAACCCAAATCTACTTACAACATTTTAACAACCCTCTTCTATATATTTTTATCAAAACCTACCTTCTCACAAACCTCAACTGCCAACGGTCCTTAAAACCATCAATGGTCAGGAAAGCTTGACCGTTGGTGATCGAAAACTGATGCTCAAGATGACCATTGATGGTCAAGATGAACCATTGATGATCATTCTATGTGACCATCAGTGGTGAAACCCTATTTTTATCCTAGTAAAAAAATACCAAAAACAACAAAAATAAACTACCTATTTATACCTTACAACCCACACTAACTCAAAAACCTCAATCATTTTCAATTTTACCCATTAAATTTTATAATTTTACCCATAACCTAAACTAGGGCAAAACCCCCCAAACTAGATTTCCAAATAGTTACAAAATAACCAAATTAACAACATAAAAAACCTAATCAATTAAACTAAAAATTTAATACACCTCCTACCTCATTCCTCAATCACTATCAAGGTTAGAGCCAATGTCTAATTACTCAATCATGCCCTCATCCACCCTACATTACTAGTCCCCATCAATCACCTTAGTAATCAAACTCAACCAATCACCAACTTCCACCTTAGCCAACACACTCAACCAAATAATCTCCCCACTAAATGCTAAATTATAAAATCACTAGAGCATGGAATGCATGGAGTTAAATTGTCAAAAGTAAAAATGAAATTTCATTTTCACTTTTTATATTCTAGATTTTAAGGTTTCTCCCTAATCATTGATGGTTGACCCTAGGAAACCCTAACCATCGATGGTCAGGGTCCCACACTTTTTTCCTTTTATGCACTTATACCTAAATGCCAAAATATATTAGATCACCTAATATCCACCACAAAAAAAATGAAAGCTTGAAGATTACCCTTCTCTGATAAACCATTAGACCATGTCCATCTCGATATTGGCCATTTTTGACTCACATTATTCACATGTTTTGAGATGACCTTGCACTAGTATTTTTTACCACATTGACCAACCTTACCATGTTGGCCATTTAAATTTACACCACCTTGTGCACAACCAAACCATTTATGTTTTCTAAGGGATCACTTCCTACTTTGGATAATTATAAAAACATTGACCCTATCTATGAGACTTATAACATCATCTGATCAGCTATGACCAACGTTGTGGACCAATTATCCTATCACTTACTTTTCTAGAAATGACCTTATTTTTACCAACATTGGCAACCTTAATCTTTGAATGATCTTGACTATCACAATTAGTCACATTTTATGTGCATTGTTTACATTTTAAATTCCTAACCCTTTTGTCACCACCTAGTGACTCACCATCAATCACTTATCAAACCCCAACCTAATTTTGGTTCCACTTCATTGACTCTTGGTTTAAGGGGGAATACTTCCTCCCATACTCAGGGTAATCAAACCTTTGAGCAATAATCCAATTTTATTTTTTAGCTTGTTAATTCAAAGTATAAACAAGGAATTTGATAAATAGAGGAGTTTAGATCAAGTGTTAGTCCATAAAAACATGAAATCAACACACTAACATACTAACATCTATAAGCCTAGATCTTAGGGGGATCTTAATAAATAAACAATAATTGAAAACCCAACTAAAATGCAAAAAACAATAATCTTTACATTCTTTGAGAGCTCCAAATGATTTCTTCATTAGCTTGCTTAGTTTATGCATAAGAAGTCTTCATCAATGACATATGGCTAACATCATCTCCTCTATGCACCATTGTTGAATGCTTGGCTTGATTGATATGGATTGACTCAATTTCAATTTTATAACACTAGGATTTTAGCTTCATGAATCTATTCTTGCATTATAACTCTACTTTGATTGAGATCCCTAAATGAAGAGCTCTAGGCTTGCTTTTATAGGCTTTCAAATCCCTTAGAATGGATTAAATATGGCCATAGTTGAGTTTATTAAGTTTGGTTGAGTTTGGCATATTCCTAGAATATTTTTTTTAGATATTTTCCAAAAGTGACAACTCACAACCGTGGTTGAGTTTATTAACTTTGGTTGAGTTTGGCATATTCCTAGGATATTCTTTTAGATATTTTCCAAAAGTGACAACTTACAAAGGTAATATGCTCTTGAATTTCCTTTTTAGTTATTTATTTAATTGATTTATTAGCTCATGGGTGAACTTAATTAGGATTTGAAATTGATTTAACTTGCTAATTGATTTTGATTAGGGTGTGAAATTTAATTAATTATTTTTAAGCATTTGGTTATTTGTTTGATTTTGACTAATTCAATGTGTGTATATACCTTATTTAATTTATTTAATAGTCTAAATTTATTTAATGTAAGGTTATGAATCTAAATTCAAGACTAATAGAAATTATTGGGCTAGATATTCAATGATTAGTAAGAATTGATCTAAAGTTAGATATGAAGCCATTGGTGGCCAAATTTAGATGTCTATAGTTTTCCCATATTTGGGAAGATGTTGCAAGCTTTAAGCATAGTAACATATTTTTAAAGAATAAAATGTTTCTTTATGCTTATGACTGTAATGGTAATGATTAAATTGTAGCTACCCCCTCAAGGGAGTGGTTGGAAAGTGGGTCGATAAATGGTCCTTCAAAAGAAAGAAGAAAAATGAGGGGACCAAATAAATGAAGATGATGGGGTGACAAAACAATGATTTATCCAAAATTTGGAAAAATAACTAATAAATGTAAGTGGGATGGTGTACAATGGTTTGTCTAAAGGTGGTTATAAGCATTATACCTTGATTGTGGCAATGTGGTATGATAACACAATGATTTGCCCTAGCAGGAGATATAATCATTGAGAAGATGGAGTTGCCCTAGTTAGGATAGATAAATAAGAAAGGAAAATTTGTGATAACATAATGATTTTCCCCAATAGGTGATATAATCATTGAGAATGCATGTGGGATGGTGTATAGTGTTGATGTAGTATACCCTGATTATGAAAACATGATTGATGGTTGATGATTGATAAGTTGATACAGAGGATAAAGATGAATTAGGACAACTTGCTTATAGGGAGATGCTCATCTAAACTAAAAAATATTGAAATTATTTTATTACTTAATTATTGTATTTAGGATATGATTAGGTATTGGATTAGGATTGTTGCTGATGTCAGTACTGAGGATATGGTGATTTTGCATTGATTTTACAAACCTCTCAAATCTATTTTTTTGTTGTAGTATTTGATGGTAGACCTCATGATAGAACACCATGGGGGCTTGGCCAAAATATGCATAAGGACTAACTCTTGATATCTGATACTCAATGGAAAATAATTACACCAATGATAAAAACCATAATGAAAATGTAGATGTTTGAATATAGATAGATTCAAAAATAATGTACAAGGAATCACCCAATGAACATGCATAAACTGAATCATGGCCATAGTATTGAAAGCAAACAAATAAGCACACAAACAAACAAATAAAAAAATAAACAAACAAAGAAACAAACAAGATAAATAAAGAAACAAGACAAGACAAATAAAGAAAAAAATAAGTGTTAGTCCTTATGTTAGTATAAATAACATGACAAACATTGCCCCTAGAAACTAGGTGACAACTAAACAAACAAACAAGATGGGGTAATAGAAGAAAAGGAAAGAGGTGGCTGAGTTATCTCCATATGCACTAGGTAAGTATATGTTGCCTACATCGTTCCATGGATATGAAAATCCAACAAAACTTCAGGCCAAATGTAGTTCTCCCAAGAAATGGGAAGAAAATGATGATTGATAGAAGACATGATGGATGTGATAGAAGAATATGGATGAATTTGAAAAATGGGTATAGTGTAGAATAAAAGGCCAAAAAGGATAGGGAAACTAAGGAATAATTGGTTTGTTTGTGACTTAGTGAGGGTTCCCAGAATCCTTAAGGCAAAGAAGTGATCAATGTTTTTGATTTTCCTAAATGATTTTCAAATATTTTTAGAATTTTCAAAGCATCTCAATTCAATATATAATGACAAGACACTAAAATGGTCCAAGCTCACAAAATGTTAAGAACATTATAACTTGAAATGATGCTTTCAAAATGGTGAGAGCATGAAAACTTAAAATGATACTCACAAAATGGTGAGAGCATGGCTGAAGGGGGACTGAGCTAACCTCAACATGAATCAAATGTGACCCACATGGTCCCAAAATGGCTTTTAGCTCATGGTAGTTTACCTCATAATGGAGGAATCTGACTAGTGTAACAACCAATTCAAACAAAATAGGCATAGTTGGTATTATGGCATAGTATGGCATAGGAGTGGCTAGGTGATATGTCAAAGCACAATAAACAAATGTTTCCCCATTTTCCCATAATTAGTTATAACTAGAATACAACTAATAGATCAATGATACCAATTTGCCCTAGCAAGTGATATAATTAGTATCAAGACTGATTAACATGGATTTTCCCTAGTAGGTGATATAATCAAGCTCACATAAATAAACTTGATAAGAAGGGAATAAGAAATGAAGGATGCAACTACCAATACTTCTATCATAGTACTCCAAAATACTACCTTTATCTAAAGTGTTTGAAAAAACTATTGAAAATGGTTTGATTCTATATGTTAAAAACCTGAAACCAATGGATGAACCAAGGTCAAAAGGGCTAGGTTAATAGGATTCAAAACATGTTTGGTCGAGTAGGAATAGAATGGTAAAATGGTATGATAGGATAGCCTTACTTAGGATATTGATGGCTTTATAAATTGGATAAAATTGTAAGAGAGTTTCCCCCAAGTGGTAAGGTGATTGGTTGGGATATATGATGATGGAAAATGAATATGGAAATTGAAATGGTATGGTACATGTTTGGTTTTGGCCTGGGTATGATAAATAGCATATGATTCTATTTTTCTTGTTAAAGTGGAGATGTACATCTTGATCAACAAATGATATAACTAGAATAATCAATCGTGTAAATTGCTAGCCCTCACCTCATCTAAAGAGTTGCTATATCAAAAACTAGCTATAGATTTAGATGTTGAGAATGTTGTTGTGATCTTCATTGGTCATTAATTTTGATTCCTTAAAGTGATGATATAAGATATCCTCATAGCCTCTACAAAGGAAAGTGTAACCATGGATGGTAAATATGGATAAATTTTGGTTGATTGGTTTGATTGGGAAATGTAATGATGGAGGATAATGGAATGAATAATGCATGAGAAATAAATAAAGATTGGGATTTTCAGGCACATATAATGTTTTTGATTCTAGATTTGACATAACTTTGGATGTGGTGGGGTTGAAAAATTCTAAATATTCTCTTGATAAGACCACCAGATTATTTTGTTATTTGAGGCTAATAGTAGATACCATCTGATTAGGCTATAGATAAGAAACTATTTTGATTTGATCTTTGATAATGTCTTCATTAAGTAGTAAAGAAAGTTTGTGCTCAGCTATTAGTGCCTTGAAAAGGTTTCTACCAATGAATTTTTCTTGATTGTCCTGTAGTGCCTCTAAGAATGTTTCACTAAGTAACATTAAATTTTGACTTTGATTATCCCCTAGCACCTTTAAAAAGGTTTCACTAGAAGATGTTGAGTGCTGACTTTGATTTCCCCCTAGCACCTTCAAAAAAGTTTCACTAAGAGAGTATTCTTATACTATATGATTATAGTCTTGGCCTCCTTGCTTTTCTTTATTTGATATGTCACCATGGATGCAATTCAACAAGGTATGATTCTATTGGTCCCAATCGACACTTGTGAGAGATGGAATGTCAATAATATGGCTATGTTGGTTGGCGGTAATGGGATATGGAATGGGAATGGAATGGGAAGAGGCTGCACAATCCTCATAGAAGATACTATGAGAAATTATGTCAATGTTGAATTAATCATCCTCAAAAACTGTAGAAAGATCACAAATATATTTATATCGATCTACTAGGAATGCATAACCAATGTTGTAACAGTCATAAACATACTTTGTATCTAAATCTGATTCAAACTCAAGGGACTTTGAATCTAAGGTCAAGATTGATGTTGATTTTATTTCTAATACTAAATCTGATGTTGGTTCAAGAGTAGAACCTAACTCTAATTTTGATTCTTCATCTGATGGGTACTCTATTTTAATGATGTCTTATTGAATATTTGGTATTAGATAAGTAATGATTTGTGATGGCATAACAGGCTCCACAATGACTAGTTTGTCATAGTGAGACTCTTCTAAGATGGGAAAGAGGTCAATAAATAAATCCTTAGATATTAATTTGTCAATAAGAGGATATTTAAAAATAGGTATATGGTCAAGGTAATTATTTGCCCAAAGGTAGTTATAATGTTTAAAAAGTGACTCAATAAAGATTGGTTCATCAGAGTAAGACTCCTCAACAACTGGTATAGGATCAATAGGTGATTCATCACAGGTTGACTTATCACAAGTGGTTGGTTATACAAAAACATCTTAGATTGGTTGGTTCTCTTGGCCTTAAATTCTAATGAGTTTGAAATAACTAGTTTTGATCACAGCCTAGTCCTCAAATGATTGGCTCAGTTGGGTAGGTACTAATTGGATTGGTTTGGGTTTAGGTTAAATTATGGGTTGAGGTTGAATGATTAGATGAGGTTTAGGTTGAATTATTGGATGAGGTTTAATCTAAATGATAGGTTGGGATTGGATTATTGGTTGGGATCGTAATTAGATTGGTTGATATTTGGGTTGGATTGGTTGAGGTTTTCTAAAGTGGGGAATGATAGGCACTAGATGAGAAATGGTTGATGGTTGGATAATGGGTGGGCATTATGGAGCTTGATTTATTACACAAGAAAAATGATGTGGTCTTAGAATATAAATAGAAGGGCATCATGGAGATTTATTACTTGCATAAGCCAAAGCATCTAAGTCTTCATAAACCATATCATCCCAATTAGGGTCTTGAGTTGGATTGTAAATTGGCTATTATCTTTGGTCCCTAAATGGATTATTATAAGGAAGTTATAAAAAAATTTTACAATCATCCTCATCATAGAGGTCTATACCTAATTCCTCCTCACCAACCATATCATTCTATTTTAGGTCTTGACTTTGGTCTTCAATTTGATTTGTGCAAGGTGGATAAAATTTCATCTCACAAAGCATATTATCATCAAAGGGGTCTTGAATAAAGCCATTTTATGCAACCATTCTATCATAGTTTGGATTTTATATGACTCCACCATAAGTGTAACTATACATATCCACATCAATGAAGAAAGACCAAAAAATAAAAAACATGAAATCAAAATACTAACATCTCTAAGCCTAGATCTTAGGGGGAGCTTAATGAACAAAAAACAATCAAAAACCCAATTAAAAATCAAAGAACAACAATATTTACCTTCCTTGAGAGCTCCAAATGATTTCTTCGTTAGCTTGATCAATTTATGTTTGAGAAGTTTTCATCAATGACATATGGCTACAATCATCTCCTCTATGCACCATTATTGAATGTTTGGCTTGATTGATATGGATTGACTCAATTTCAACATTATAACACTAGGATTTTAGCTTCATGAATCTATTCCTACATTATAACTCTAGTTTAATTGAGCTCCCTAAATGAAGAGATCTAGGCTTACTTTTATAGGCTTTCAAATCCCTTGGAATGGGTTAAATCTGACCATGGTTGAGTTTATTAAGCTTGGTTGAGTTTGGAATATTCCTAGAATATTTTCTTTAGATATTTTCCAAAATTAACAACTCACAACCATGGTTGATTTTATTAACTTTGGTTGAGTTCGACATACTCCAAGGATATTATTTTAGATATTTTCTAAAAGTGACAACTCAAAAAGGTAAGATACTCTTGAATTTACTTTTTAGTGATTGATTTAATTGACTTATTAGCTCATGGGTAAACTCAATTAGGATTTGAAATTGATTTAACCTTCTAATTGATTTTGATTAGGGTGTGCAAGTTAATTAATTCTTTTTAGGTATTTGGTCATTTGTTTGATTTTGATTAATTCAATGTGTGTATATGCCTTATTTAATTGGTTTAATATGCCAAATTAATTTAATGCAAGGTTATGAAGCTAAATTCAATAAAAATAGAAATTCTTAGGCTAGATATTCAATTATTAGCAAGAATTTGTCTAAAGTCAGATATGAAACCATTGGTGGCCAAATTTAGCTGTCTAGAGTTTTACTTTTGATCAAGGAATTTGAAAAAGAGAGGAGGTTAGATCAAGTGTTAGTCCATAAAACCATGAAATCAACACACTAACATACTAACATCTCTAAGCCTAGATCTTAGAGGGAGCTTAATAAACAAACAACAATTGAAAACCCAACTAAAATGCAAAAAACAACAATATTTACCTTCCTTGAGAGCTCCAAATGATTTCTTCATTGGCTTACTTAGTTTATGCATAAAAAGTCTTCATCAATGACATATGGCTAAAATCATCTCCTCTATGCACCATTGTTGAATGCTTGGCTTGATTGATATGGCATGGCTCAATTTCAACATTATAACACTAGGATTTTAGCTTCATAAATCTATTCCTACATTATAACTCTACTTTGATTGAGCTCCCTAAATGAAGAGCTCTAGGTTTGATTTTATAGGCTTTCAAATCCCTTGGAATGAGTTAAATCTATCCATGGTTGAGTTTGTTAACTCTGGTTAAGTTTGGCATATTCTTAGGATATTCTTTTAGATATTTTTCAAAAGGGACAACTAACAACTATGGTTGAGTTTTCTAACTTTGGTTGAGTTTGGCATATTCCTAGAATATTCTTTTAGATATTTCCAAAAGTGACAATGCACAAAAGTAAGGTGCTCTTGAATTTACTTTTTAGTAATTGATTTATTAACTCATGGATGAACTCAATTAATATTTGAAATTCATTTAACTTGCTAATTGATTTTTATTAGGGTGTGTAAAATTAATTAATTCTTTTGGGCATTTGGTCATCTATTTGATTTTAATTAATTCAATGTGTGTATTTTCTTAGTTTAATTAATTTAATAGGTCAAATTGATTTAATGTAAGGTTATGAATCCAAATTCAAGTCTAATATAAATTCTTCGGCTAGATACTTAATGACTGGTAAGAATTGGTCTAAAGTTGGATATGAAGCCATTAATGGCCAAATTTAGGTGTTTGTAGTTTACCCCTATTTGGGAAGATGTTGCAAGCTGTAAACATAGTAACATATTTTCAAAGCATAAAATGGTTATTTATGTTTATGACTACAATGGTAATGATTGGACTATAGTTGCCTCCTCAAGGGAGTGGTTGGAAAATGGGTTGACAAATGGTCCCTCAAAAGAAATAAGTGAAATGGAAGATGATGGGGTGATAACACAATGATTTACCCAAAATTGGGAAAAATCACTAAGAAATGGAAGTGGAATGGTGTACAATGGTTTACTCAAAAGCAGTTATAAGCATTATACCCTGATTATGGAAATATAGTATGATAACATAATGATTCTCCCTAGTAGGTGATATAATCATTGAGAAGATGGAGCTGCCCTAGTTAAGATAGATAAATAAGAAAGGAAAAGTGGTGATAACATAATGATTTGCCCCATCATGTGATATAATCATTGATAATGCATGTGGGATAGTGTATATTAATGATGTAGTATACCCTAATTATGAAAACATGATTGATGGTTGATGCTTGATAATTTGATGTAGAGGATAAAGATGAATTAGGACAACCTGCTAGTAGGGAGATGCTCGTCTGAACTAACAAAGATTGAAATTATCTCACTACTTAATTACTCTATTTGGGATATGATTAGGTATTGGATTAGGAGTGTTTTTGATGTCAATATCAAGGAGATGGTGATGCTACATTAATATTGTAGACCTCTCAAAGTTAATTTTTGTTATATCATTTGATGGTAGGCCTCATGATAGAACACCATGGGGGCTTGGCCAAAATATTCATAACTATTGACTCTCAATATCTGATACTCAATGGAAAATAATTGCATCAATGATAAAAAAACCATGATGAAAATGTAGAGGTTTGAATATGGATATATTTAATAATAATGTGCAAAAAATCACCCAATTAACATGCATAAACTAAATCATGTCCATAGTGCTGAAATCAAACAAATAAGCACACAAAAAAACAAAATAGACAAATAAAGAAATAAATAAAATAGATAAAAAAAGAAAAAAACAAGATAAACAAAGAAACAAACAAGTGTTAGTCCCTATGTTAGTATAAACAACATGATAAACATTGCCCCTAGAAATTAGGTGACAACTGAACAAACAAACAAGATGGGGGGATAGAAGAAAAGGAAGGGGGTGGCCAAGCTATCTCCATATGCACTAGGCAAGTCGATGTTGCCTACATAGTTCTATAGATATGACAATCCAACAAAACTTTAGGCCAAATGTAATTCTCCCAAAAAATGGGAAGAAAATGATGATTGATAAAGACATGATGGATGTGATATAAGAAAAGGGAGAAACTCACAAAATGGTGACAATGTAGGATAAAAGGCCAAAAAGGATGGGGAAACTAAGGAATAAATGATTTATTTGTGACTTGGTGAGGGTTCCCATAATCCTTAAAGCAAAGAAGTGGTCAATGTTTTTTGTTTTTCTAAATGATTTTCAAATATTTTTGGAATTGTCAAAGAATATCAACTCAATAAAGAATTATGAGACACTAAAATAGTCCAAGCTCGTAAAATCATGGGATTATTATAACTTGAAGTGATGTTCATAACATGGCAAGAGCATTATAACTTGAAATGATGCTCATAAAATGGTGAGCGCATGGTTAAAGGGGGACTAAACTAACCTCAACATGAATTAAACATGACCCACATCATTCCAAAATGGATTTAGCTCACATTACTTCACCTCACAATAGAGGAATCTAACTAGTGTAGCAGCTAATTCAAACAAAAAAGGCATAGTTGGTATGATGGCATAGTACAACATAGGAATGGCTAGGTGATATGTCAAGGCACAATAAATAAACATTGCCCCTAGTTTTCCCATAGGTGGTTATAAATAAGATACAACTGATATATCAATGATACTAATTTGACATAGTAGGTGATATAATTAGTATCAAGATTGGTGAACATTGATTTGCCCTAGAAGGTGATATAATCAGACTCACATAAACAAACTTGATAAGAAGAGAATAAGAAACAAAGGATGTAACTACCAAAACTTCTATCATACTTCTTCAAAATACTACCTTTGTTTGAAATGCTTGAAAAATAATAAAACTGATCTGATTCTGTATGCTAAAAATGTGAAACTAATGGATGAACCAAGGTCAAATGGGCTAGGTTGATAAGATTCAAAATATGTTTGGTCAAGTAGGAATGGAATGGTTGGATTGTTTGGTATTGATTCAAGGATAATGATTGGTTATGATAATGATTATTCTAATATATTAGATAAAATGATAGGAGGATTTCCCTCAAGTGATAAGGCTAATGGTTAGGATATGCAACAATGGCAAAAGGAATGGCAATTTGATATGATATGATACATGTTTGGTTTTGGCTTGTGTATGATAAATGATTCTATTGTTCTTGCCAAAGTGGAGATGCACATCTTGATCAATAAATGATACAAATAGAATACTCAATCATGATAATGCTAGCCCACACCTCATCTAAATTGTTGCTCTATCAAGAATTGGCTACAAATTTGGATGTTGAGAATGTTGTTGTGATCTTTATTGGTCATTGATTATGATTCCTTCAAGTGTCGATACAAGATATCCTCATAGCCTCTATAAAGGAAAGTGTGACCATGGATGGTAAATATGGATAAATGTTGGCTGATAGGTTTATTTTTGAAATGGAATGTCGGAGGATAATGGAATGAATAATGGATTGGAAATAAATGAATATTGGGATTTTTAGGCACATATAATGTTGTTGATTCTAGATTTGACATAACTTTGGATGTGGCAGGGCCAAAGAATTTTGAATATTCTCTCAATAAGACCACCAAATTCTTTTGGTGTTTAGATCTAAGAGTAGTTACCATATAATTAGGCTATAGAGTGGAAGTTATTTTTATTTGATCTTTGATAATGTCTTCATTAATAAGTAAATAAATTTCATGCTCAGCCATTGGCACCTTGAAGAGGTTTCTACTAATGAATTTATTTTGATTGTCCCATAGCACCTCTGAGAAGGTTTCACTAAGTAACATGAACTTTTAAATTTTATTGTCCCCTAACACCTCTAAAAAAGTTTCACTAGAAGATGATGAGTTTTGACTTTGATTACCCCTAGTGCCTTCAAAAAGGTTTCACTATGAGAGTGTTCTACTATATGTTTATGATCTTGGCTTCCTTGATTTTCTTCATCTAATATCTCACCATGGATGCAGTTTAATAAGGTATGATTCTATTGTTCCCAATCAACACTTATGGGAGATGGAATGTCAATGACATGGCTATAATAGTTGGTGGTAATAGTATGTGGAATGGAAAGAGGTTGTACAATCCTCATAGAATAAACTAGGAGAACTTGTGTCAATGCTAAATTAATCATCCTCAAAAACCATATAAGGATCACAAATGTATTCATATTAATCTATTAGGCATGCATAACCAATGTTATAATAGTCATGAAAATATTTTGTATCTAAATCTAATTCAGACTCAAGGGAATATAAATTTGAGGTTGATATTGATGTTGATTCTACTTTTGATGCAAAATTTGATGTTGATTCAAGAGTACAACCTAAATCTAATTCTAATTCTTCATTTGATGGGTACTCTATATGATGATGTCTTGTTGAATGCTTGGTATTAGAAAATTAATGACTTATGATGGCATAATGGACTCCATAAAGACTGGTTTGTCATAGTGAGTCTCCTCTAGGATGGGAAAAAGGTTAAGAGACAACTACTTAGAGACTAGCTTGTCAATAAGAGGCTCTTAGAAAATAGGCATATGGTCAAGGTAATTATTTGTCCAAATACGATTATAATAATTAAGAAGTGATTCAATAAATATTGGCTCATTAGAGTGAGACTTATCAATAATAGGTATAGGATTTAAAGGTGATTCATCATAGGTTAACTTGTCACAAATGGTTGGTTCAACAAAAACATCTTATATCAGTTGGTTCTCTTGGCCTTGGTTTCCAATGAGTTGGAAAATACTAGTTTTGATCACAACTTGGTCCTCAAATCATTGGCTTAGTTAGGTAGGTACTGATTGGACTGGTTGAGGTTTTGGTTGGATTGGTTGGGGTTTTGGTTGGATGATGGGCTGAGGTTTAGGTTAGATGATGGGCTGAGGCTGAATGATTGGATGAGGTTTGGGATAAATGATTGGTTGGAAACATAATTATATTTGTTGATATTTGGGTTGAATTGTATGGGGTTTTCTAAAGTGGGGAATGATAGACACTAGATGAGGAATGGCTAGCGGTTGGATAATGGGTGGGCATTATGAAGTTTGATTTCTCACATAAGCCAAACCATCTAAGTCCTCCTCATAAACCATATCATCTCAGTTAGTGTCTTGATTTGGATTATAAATAAGCTCTTGTCTTTGGTTTTTAAATGGATTAGTGTAAGGAGGGTACAAATTTGTCTCACAATCATCCTCATCATCAAGGTCTGCACCCGATTCCTCCTCACCAACCATATCATTCTAGTTGAGGTCTTGATTTTGGTCTTCAATTTGATTTGTGCAAGTTGCATAAAATTTCATCTCACAAACCATATTATCATCAAAGGGATCTTTAATAAAGGCATAAAAATCAAAGCCATTTTGTGCAACCATTATATCATAGTTTGGATTATACGTGACTCCACTATAAATGTAACTAGACATATCCACATCAATGAAGAAAGATAAAAAACAAAAAGGCTTAGTTTTTTGCAAACTCTAAAACACTATGTCCAAAGGATAAAGGGTTCAAACATGATCTATCTTGGTTAAAATGGGTGGAGTTAAATCTCTAGAAAGTCTATGAAAATACTTAATAAAAATAGTGTATCATCAAATGACAAATGTTAAGTGTTTGATACACATAAAGGTCATGCAAAATGACCTAAGAATCAAACTACCAAAATTTAATGTTGAAAGATGTTCCAAGTAGGTCTAAGCTACTAAAGGGAAAAGTTACTAGGTCTTTTTTCCAAATGTGGAGTCAAAAGCTAGGCTCAAATAGGATATATGAGGACTACTAGCCAAACGGTGGCAAAATCTTGACTTAAAAAGGATGATTGATTAATCTAACAAACTTTGAATAGTTTAATAGAGACAAGGTACATGACTCTAGGCATAAAACATGATCTGATTGGTATAATATCCTAAACAAGAGATGTTTAAAGATAAACTGATTTGACCAAAATAAAATCATAAAACAATATAATTTTTCAAATTTGAGTGACAAATTAACCCAAGTTACATAATCCAAAAGAGGAAGATCTACGTATCAATCCCACGAATTGAGGTCTAAACCAAAATCAACCAATATTTGAATTTGAACTTGTAATAGTTAATCAAGGACTCAACTAAGGATAAACTATAAATTTGATGACAAAGATCTAGAAAGAATTGAATAGTGTGACCACACTAATCCAATATTCAATGAGGCTCAAGTGATTAGTTGCAAACAAATGATAATGAAGATGCAAGATGAAACAAGACAAGTCTTTTGAAACAAAATGGGTAGCCTAATGGTGTTAGCACTCTCAAAAGATGATGTAAAAAATGGTTTATATTTCAATAATTTAAATGCACATGATTTTGAAATGGTTTATGTAGCATAATGGTGCCCTCCTCAGTCAAGTGCTACTCATAATGTTTTGACATAAAAAGAGAATGTTTGCTAAGTTAAATCAAAGTGTCATACAGATGGTATAACACCTCAAACAATGGAGTGATGTAGACTCATGACTCATCAAATGACATGGTTTGAATAATACAAGTTTTAGTCTAACACACCAAGTAAAAATGACAAAAATACATTAAGTATAATCATCCAAATCTTAGCAAGGGTATGGTATTGTGGGGTTAACTAAACTAATTATTTTTTGAACATTATAGATGGATCAATTACACAATGAATTTTATGCTAAATGATGAAAAAGAAACACACTTTAACTAGGTGTCTATGGAACTTGGCTTGTTGTAAAATGGTCTTTCCCTTTTTACAACCACTACATCCATCGCTTGCTCAATGTAGTGTGATGTCCAATGTGCAGATATGTCCCTTGTGTAACTCCAACACTAGAAGGTGGTTTAACCACTTAAACCTTTGATCCTAGTGGAAGTGGTTGAAGTCAGTGCTAGGAGATGAAACCCTAGGTCAAATATTCCTTAAATAACTTATGGGAGGTAATTAATTCCCCCTCACAAGACAAGATGTATGAAATAAATGACATAATAGAAAGACTTTATGGTCACCTCAAGATCACCCAATACTATTGTGAGTTTTTGGGGAGAGATTTAAATGATATTTTTTACATGCCTTGTATTATGCTCAAAGTGTGATGATATGACACTTTTAATCCCAAAAATTACCTAAAGGGGATGAATGAGAGACCATACACGCATGTCTCTCTTCACAAAAACACATAATCAACAAGCAATTTTGTAAATAATTAAAGTGAAGTTAATTTCATTGCACCAAATTGAAAGTGTTTGATTAGATTATTTATTCTCTCCTTGGCTTTAAGAAGTGAAAATGAAAATAATTGCAAACCACCCAAAAATAAGTTGGTGCTTTTGATCCCAAAAATTCTCTAAAGGGGATGGATAGAATAACATACACACAAAACTCCCTATTTACTCAAAAAATATTAGAATAAATAAATAATGAAAAAAATTGAAAAAAAATTTGAAGTGTATTCAATTTTATATAACTAAATGATATGTGTGGTGGTGTTCTTTTAGCTCCTTGGCTTTAAATTGTCAACTTTGAAAGAAACTGTAAAAACTTAACCAATAAAACACCCTAAAAAGTTCTTTAAACACCACAATGAAGGATTCCTAGTTTGTTTCAGACATCAAAATGAAGTGTGTAAATACTAATTTATATTGAAATGGTTTTTTCCAAATAAATCCTGCAAAGAAATGGTCATAACTTTGTTTAGCCTTGAAGCTTATTTATCAAATGAGGCAAAAAACTTTGAAGGGTTAAATATGTCAACCTGCAGGTAAAACCCCAAAAAAGCAAACATGTTAGGTTAGGAAAAGGTTAAAAAATATATAAATAAAAAACTTTAAAAAAAAAACTTAAAAGAAATAAAATAAACCTATGAAACATGCAAACAAGTTAGAAAGTAAAAAATAAGAAAATCGAACACAAAAATCATAAAAACATGCAGTCAGTAATTTAGCCATAATTTTTAAAATATAATTCCACTTGTCATGAAAATTTGTAAGGTTATTTATAGGTATATTAAGTACCTCTATAAGAAAAAATTCAGGTCAAACTAGTGAATAAAAAAAACTATTATCTCTGTACTAACCATTTTAGCATAAAATTAAAAAATAGAAAGTGAGTCACTAAAAGAACCATAACTCCTAAAATATAAAGATTTTTTTATGAAATTTTTAGAGAATATCAATGAAATATTTAAATATATTAATAAAAAAAATTTAGAAAAAAATGTTTAGTAAATAATAATTTATGAATTCTTTATTGGCCATTTTTACTCAAAGCAAAAACAACAAAAAAAGAATGAAAACTATGAAATACAAAAAAGTTTGTGGGTTGCACTCTCATAAAGATAGTCGCACTAGGAGTACCATTTGTGATGAAATAATTTTATAAAGAGAAGAGGTTAGATCAAGTGTTAGTCTATAAAACCATGAAATAAACACACTAACATACTAACATCTCTGAGCCTAGATCTTAGGGGGAGCTTAACAAATAAACAACAATTTAAAACTCAACTTAAATGCAAAGAACAACAATCTTTACCTTCCTTGAGAGCTCCAAATGATTTTTTTGTTGACTTTCTCGATTTATTCATAAGAAGTATTCAACAATGACATATGGCTAAAATCATCTCCTCTATGAACCATTTTTGAATGCTTAGCTTGATTGATATAGTTTGGCTCAATTTAAACATTATAACACTAGGATTTTAGCTTCATAAATCTATTCCTACATTATAACTCTACTTTGATTGATCTCCCCAAATGAAGAGCTTTAGGATTGATTTTATAGGCTTTCAAATCTCTTGGAATGGGTTAAATCTGACCGTGGTTGAGTTTATTAACTTTGGTTGAGTTTGGCATATTCTTAGGATATTATTTTAGATATTTTTAAAAAGGGACAACTCACAACCATGGTTTAGTTTACTAACTTTGGTTGAGTTTGGCATATTTCTAGAATATTCTTTTAGATATTTTTAAAAGTGACAACTCACAAAGGTAATATTCTCTTTAATTTCCTTTTTAGTAATTGATTTATTAGCTCATGGATGAACTTAATTAGGATTTGAAATTGATTTAACTTGTTAATTGATTTTAATTAGAGTGTGAAAGTTAATTAATGTTTTTAAGCATTTGGTCATTTTCTTGATTTTAATTAATTCAATATGTGTATTTTCCTTATTTAATTGATTTAATAGGCCATATTGATTTAATGCAAGGTTATGAAGCCAAATTTGAGACTAATAGAAATTATTAGACTAGATATTCAATGATTGACAAGAATTGGTCTAAATTCGGATATGAAACCATTTGTGGCTAAATTTAGGTGTCTACACAAAGTTTTATAATAAAAAGGGAGAAAATGTAGACACAAAAAAACTACACACAATATTTTTAGATGTCTAAGTGCCTTAGTACCCTTCAGACCCCTATTGGGCCTTGAAACTAGTTAACCACCTAGTTAGCTAAACTAATCAACTTACTAACTTAACATTTAATCAATATTTTTAACCCCTTTCTTTGACATTTTTTCCCTCAAATACTAAACCATTGATATTCAACTTAACCATCAATGGGTAGCTTCACCATCAATGATTAGGCCCTCACCTCCTTACCTTCCTAACTTATCACCAATTATGTGTAAGATAATAAGGCACCATTTAATATGTTTAACTTATGAGGTAATAACAAACTTATAAGCATCATGATCAACAACCTCACCCTTTAGGTAGCCTTCCACCCTCCGTTTATTTTTTCTTATAAAATGAGGGGAGTGGGAGGTAAAAGAATCCATGTTCAAGCTATCAAATCTTCTTTCACATAGGTATTCAATCTCTCTAGCATCCAATCTTCATTTAGCAAATCAACATCAACAAAAGAAACTAGAACCTCTACCAAATTTGCTTTTGAGACCAAAATACTATTACTCTAGAAAAATTGCCTCAACCTTCAACTATCAACCATCTAGAAAGCTATAGGTATATCTCATTTATTCTTTTTTTATTTAGATTTCTGACCTCCCTGACTTGATCAAACCTATCTACACCTTATTTCCTCTCCACCAGATCTTTAATAGAACCTATATCTTCTCATCTGCCTATTCTAAAACTCTTTTTTTAACATTTTTAGAAACCCATAGGCAACCACTGATGCTTAACACAACTATCAATGGTCAGCCTCAACCATCGATGGTTACCTGATTGTCGATGGTTAACCATCAATAGTTTACCCAAACATCGATGATCAATATGGTAGAAAATAAAAATTTATTTTAATCACCTTACCCCCAACCAAACCTAACTTTCTATGTTCCTACCTATTCACAAATCCTTTTCTAATTTTTTAAACCTAACCTCACCCCCTTTAGCATGAGTATTGATCTGATTTTGCTATATTTAATAATTTTATTTAATAAGCATTATACTTTCTTCTTGTATTGCATTTCATTTAATTTATTCAAGTATATTATTTTTATCATTTCCAACTTGATTGTTATCAATAGTGGATTGACAGCCTCCTAGCAAGTGTATGATTTTTGGATCTATCTCACACTAGGCAACCCACTCAATTATCTTGCTAACAACACCCTTTGTTAGTGTGTTCTTATTTATAGGTTATTCCTTCCTAGCCAAATATGAGTTATCCATCTTCATCTAGATTACACGTGCATCACCAACTAGGTATTTATACCAAACCCTTATTATTAGTTTCTTATCTTCTAAAATTAAGAAATAAGTAGAAATTAAGAGAAACACTAATAGAACCCATATTATAATATTTATAAGGGTGATTTTGAAAATTAAAAAAATTATGAGAGGTGATTTGAGAATACTTATGTGTGTTAGCTCACTCCATATCATTAGGATTATTAGCATATAATTTTTGAAAGCCTTGGTTTATTTTCTCCAAAAATATTTCAAAAGGGTGTTGCATCTTGGCATAACAAAGGGCCTCACCAAATTTATAATGATGGTGAAGAAAATAAAGGATAGGAATTTAAATATAATCCAACTAGTGATGTGACAAGATTCACATTGGCTTCACCATAATGTATATTAAGGCTAAGATGACCAATATAACAATCCTCTTTCTCTCCATAAGCTATGATACAAATAATATATCATAACATAAACCTTGCCTATACTTTGATGGTATATAAAAAATAATCAGGGTGGATGTATATCTAGTAGAGGGTAATCCACTTCAATGTCAAGGGTATAAGGTTCTAAAGTTTAATCCTAAGGTACAGGGTATGGTACTAACTAGATCCTAAGATAAATCAATGATTTCATAATGGTAACAAAGGGGTATCAAGTATATAATAATAAAACCACATACAAATAACTAATGAACAAAAGTAATTTAGATCTAGGATATCAAATAACATTAATCTAAACAAGAGGTAGATGGCCTAATGGTAGACCTTAATCACAATATATGCAACCTAAAGTGGTAATCAAAAACCTAAACACCTTATAATATACCAACTTATTTAGTATAATGATAAATTAAGTAAAGACAACAACATACATTCTAATATAATAATAAGCAAAGAATATATATCTACTAAGTGAATAAAGGAAAGAGGATAAGGATAGAGATACCTTTAGGTGGATTTTTTGGTACAACAACCTCCCACTTAGCTCTAATGGCACTTTGAAATAAATGTTGTAGGATGAAGAACTCAAATGGTAAGGAGAAGACCTAGATGTCTTTAGTTCAGGACTCCAAATATTGGGGTACCTCCTTTATACGACTCCTCTTATTTAGCTTTAAATACTTTGAATAAGACTTTACCTCCAAGAATAATGCTTTAACCTCTAACTATTTATTTTTTAATTAAGAGTAGAAATGTGAATGCAAGAAGAGTAGATGAGTGTTATGTGTGTTGGGAATGATAATTATGATCCCTATGTATACACATAATATTTTAAAACTTTATCAATTATTGATGATTTCTCTCTTGTAGGAACCTGCCAAGTCTTAATCTCTCTAAGTGCACACTTCAAAGGGTGTTCTAAGAAAGGGATGGGTAGACCATTATTTATTTGTAAGATTGTTTTTCCCTATACCACCAATTAAAATAAACACAAACCTCTCATATAAATGTTTCTAATATTTAACACCTCCCTTACACACTCTTCCAAGTAATTCACCACCTCAAATAGCCCTTACGTAAGCCAAAACCTATTTTTGGCATTTATCAAAAAAAATTGGGATGGGTCAACCCTATACTTAAAACATAAGAATGTTACAGGATTAGGTTGGCATCAACTGACCTAGTCTATAACCTAACTACTCTATTTATTAAAGAATAGGGTCAATTGAGTTGACTCTATTGTCTAAATTTTTTGAAGAGTTCAGGGTTAGATCCAACTATATAAACACATTTTTTTTGCCATTTTAGAGGGAGACATCAAGTTAATGATTTATTTGTGTATCTGTTTATCCACCATTCTACTTAAGGATCCATTATTAGGGTTTCATACTACATTTGGAGATAATAATCTTGTCTTGTCAGAGAATTCTTTTAGATGTATAATAAAAGTCATGTATCTTAGAGCTGACCTATCTTTGTCATCTATAAAAACCACAACTTTTTACAAATCACCTTGGCCAAGGGAGAGATTGAGGTTTGATGGGTTCATCTTCAAAGGTAATTATTCCTAACTCTTACTCATTTTTATTAAATTAAATAGATTTTCATTTGTTAGCTTATGAATATGTTTCTCTCTCCATGCATTAGGATTACCTCTACATTAACTTGAGTAGATTTATTCTATGCATGTTTACTTTTATGTTTATTACCCCCATTTTGTGCCACATGATTTGGTGATAAATAAGTTAAATTTCATTTTGATTTGTCATTTACTTTGATAAAAAAATAGGACCCATAAAGGGTTATCACATGGTATTGCTTGACTAGAGGCTTTGGAACCCTCTTTAGTGATATTGTGTGGCAAGGGACCCCTTAGTTATATCAAATAGATCTATATTGGTCATGACCATGAGTATTTGAATATACCAACAAGTAGAAGGGATGGTGTGATTTATCTTCTCTGAGCTAGGATTGATTTGTAGATTAGTTTCACTTTCCCTTGTATACATTTTAGTGAACCTGACATGAACTAACCCTTATAAGTTTACTTTCATTCCATAATTTATTATCATTCATTATATATTTTAATTTTTATATTACTAGATCAAATCTATTGATTTAGTCAAACATTTTATCTATAGGTTTAACATATGGTCACTATGATTGACTCTTTATTTCTCTTTGTAAGTCATCTTCAACCATATGTAATTAGATTGATCAGCTCGACTCAGTTTGCTTCTTTACAAATAGGTTTTCAAACTTCATCAACCTATTTAACTCTATTAGTAGAATAAAAATCATTATATGAATAACATAATATAAAAACAACATCTTCAAATAGTTTCATTCTCACCATCGTAGTCATTTCTATTTTTCATTTATAGTCCTATTTTTCACATTTTTAGTCTATAAAACTATAACCCTACATTGAACTAGGTTAATTGGATCGACATAGTTCAGTAGCTTGATTTCCTACCTAGAAGACTTGGTCAATTCATTTGATTGTGTTATTTTGGCTCTTGTTTCAACAAACAACATCAACCCAGTTAATTATGTTATGTATTATTTGCATGCATGGTTGTCTAAACCAAACGTACACTCTTCAAACAAAGGAATTAACATATCTTGCTGGTAATTAATTTAATTTTCATTTTTATTGCTTGCTTGATTAGAGTAGCACACATAGACTAAATAGGAGGATTTAATTTATCGATTTAATCACAATATTTTTATTTTTCACACACTTCCAAACCACATAACATCATAAACAAATTCTACCCAAGGTCTACCTACTTGGATTTCATTACCAAGGGGGAAGTTAACTTGGTTTTCTATCCAAGTATAAATACATGGTTGATGGTAAATATTGGCAAAGCACTCGACACCCTTATCACTGTAGGATTGTGAAGTGAAGGGGTAGGTCCCAATACCAGGCCAATACCATCACCAATAAAGATCCCTTTCAACCTCAACTACCTAAAATCATCTTTAGATTGAATTTCTAGTTCCTTCTTATATCTAACTCACTATCACATTTATTTCTAAATATTATTAAAATTATTAACATTTAGGAATGACCACATAGTTTAGCATCTTTTTTTTATTGATTGATCTTTGATAATTATATGTTATATTACAAAACTTGTCTCAACCTACATTGGTGAAAGGTTATTGATATGTACCATAACTAAATTGACTAGGTCGATAGAGTTGTTTGTATGTTAATTTCAAGTATTATACTCAATAACACTAGATCATATAGAATCATAATTATCAGAACCTATCTCTACCTTTAGAACATAGTTAATCTCCACAATTTGTCTCTTATAGTATTTGTTTTCCATAGACTACAGTTGTTTTGTTTGACCCAATCTCTTACTACTACTTGTTCTTCTTCCATTCAACACACAATCAACCTATCTAACTATGTGTCTTTTAGATGCTCTCAATTTTACCATTTGTAGAGCACAATTGACTAGTTTGACTGTGTCTTTTGTAGTCTATTATGTCTATTATCTTACAAGATAGTATCAACTTGTTAGATCCTATATCCTCCCAATTGACCTTAATTTTTACCAAGTTTTTAGTTTATTTCCTTCATCATGAATTTGTTTCTTAAGGATAATATATAATTAAATGAATCAAACATGATGGGTTTTACCAATCCCAATATGTTTCCTAAGACACATCTGGTGGTACCCACCATGGATCAAATCAATATCCATGTTTCCACCTACACTACCAACTATGGGGCTCCTCTCCATTCTTCTTTGACACTTAACCCCTTGTTTTCTTTAGAATATGGGTGTGAACTTGAATACATAATTGAAATGATCTTTTTCATCAATGAAAACCCTCAACATAGTGGAAAAGATCCTACAACCATCTATAATCTCATGATGGGACTGCTATCCAAAATTGGCTTCCACAGGTGAGTCTAATTCAAAACTTGATATATATACCATATTTAACTTTGTTAATAAACCTTGAAGGTGTTTGTTTAGGCCATATATTTTCTTGCCAAGTTAAAATTTGATGTTGTCCTAATAGTGTTTAAGGTCTCATAGGGTGGCATAGCCAAACTATGGGGTCATGGTCCTAAAAGTGACTAACCAATGTTCATAACTTGTTTTTTTTACAAGGTGTTTATCAAAATTTAAAGTTATTTTGGAAAGATTAAGGTAATTATTCATTTTGGTATTATGTTAGTCTAGACTTTTAATGTCATGATAAAGTTAGTTTAAAGGTGATACTAGTTTAGAGGGTCTTATTAAGTTATAAAGATGTGTTAAAGATAATATTTTCACTTCTTTGGTTTGTACATCTATCCCATAGTGTCAAAATTCATTGTTCTAATGTTACTCATCATTTGAAGTATATTCTTTCTCATTGTGTAAGTTCAAAGAAGAATATGGTGTAAGAAATGGTAGGGAATGACATGAGGCTATCTTTACATGTTTCCCCACATCTATATAGGCAATGAGAGACTCCATAAACACTTGTTCTTCAACTCCAACAGAGTTTTAGGCAAAATTTGACTATGTTCATTACTAAAAATGGGTATATTGAGGAATTGTTATAGATTTTACAAGTGAATATGGTCTCAAAAAACCTACATGGATTAATCCATCATATTCAATTAATATTCATGATCAAGAGCATGTATCAGATCTAAAAATGGTAGAAAACTTATTCGTTCCTCCATCGAGCTTCTTGCAAGCTAATGAGGGCTATTTTAAAATGTTTGGTTCATGAAGGAGAAAATGAGTTGGATAAACTTATATTAGGGGAAGATATGGGCCCCTATTCCCTCAATATTTCATTCATTAGTTTTAGGTTACATAGATTCACTTTATGAACCATTACTAATAAGAAAAGTGCTCTAGAACCCTCTTAAACCCCCACTAGTTCGGTTTCAAGAGATTTCATAGCATTTCAGAACCCATTAATCATAATGAAAGACTATTTTAGGTCTTGAGAGGTTTTAGTTGTCTTCCAAAATCATCTCCATCACATATTTGGTATGTGTGAGCACTATGGTGGCAATAAAAGGTCTTTTTTATTGATTTGTGAAGGTGGCATGGAAGGTTTTGATGGTTTTACATGTTTTCTTACCCTAATTGGATTTTAAATAACCTCCACCAGCCTTTCATTTCTCATTTCACTTTATTTAGGTGTCATAAATAAATAATCAAGGACATTTTAAGAAGTTTTAATTTAGTATTCTTCAACAAGCCTGCCTATAGTATGACCTTCAAATGCACCTTATGTGATGAATGTAAAGTTTAATGGTAGCATGTAGTGTGAAAAGTCTTGGAAAAAAACCTTAATTAATGTCATATTCCAATTTGTATCTTTATAAAATGTTCACTTATTATTATTTGTGTTATATAAACTATCCACAGTCAGAATGCAAGGAGACAATGTCTAAATGGGTTGTGTTAAAACCCTGAGAAAACCTTGAAGAATAAGCACTTATTTGGCATTGAGTAAGATATGTATAGGCTTGAAATAAGAGAAGAGTATAAATAATAATATGTTACATGTTAAAATAAATTTGGAGAGTTGGAAATCCATATTAAAAAAAGGCTTGGGAGCAACGGAAGGTTGGAAAATGGTAACCTATAAGTTTGCATCTAAGAGATAGTTTGAGAAATTGTTTTTTTTAGTCTAGGTGGTGATCTAGAATACATAGAAAATGATGAAACCATAAATGAGATCCAAATAGATATTTTACCTAAATATAATGATAATACCCCATAATAAATTCACTCTCAAAGCTTGAGAGGTGTTATACATAGACACAAACCTGCAGGTCTACCTTGTAAAAGATAAAAAAAAAATCCACTCTTATCATTGGTATAAAAGTATTATAATTATGTGAGGAAATAGGAACCATAGATAAGTTTTTTGGATGATTTTAACTATATAAATATTGATTAAATTTCAAACAAATGTGGCTAAGGTAAAAAACAAGAGGAATGGCTTAAAAACCTAAGCCCACATTTATTAGATTCCAAAGCTAAATGATGTTAGATGCCTATAATAAAACTAATTAAATACTTGTAAAATTATATCCAAGAACTATTTGAGCATTTTTAAATAAAAATAAAGTGTCAAAATGACTTCTTTTTCTAGAAAACTTATATTGGGTCCACAATTGTAGGTGTGTAAGCTCGAAGAGACCAATCTTTTACTCAACCCATACATGAGAAGGTGCATGGTTAGGAATGGTTTTTATAGAATTTAAATAGGTATATTTACTCAAAACTTGTGTAATTTTAAGTTTTTTTATAGTGCTTTACTCTATAATAATGGTTACCAAGATTAACAACTCCTAGATTGCCTAGTAAGGCTGAAAATCTGATGACTATTTTGGTTCTTTAAATGATTCCAGATGCATATAACTTAGACTAAAAACACTTGTATGAAATATTTATGTCTCATACATACCTATTGGAGAAATATTTTTTTTACATGTGGAGTATTAAAGGGATGAAAATGGCCTAATTTGATAAGTTGCAGGCCTAAGTCAAGGTATTGTGACTTAGTCATTGACATGTTGAATCTTTGTATGCATGCTAAGGTAATATCCATACCATAATTAAACCAATAAAATGTTATAATTAAACATTAAAATTAAATTATGAATATCATAATAGTGTTTTGATCTAAAACCCTGTCTTGAAGCAGATACATGCATGCTAAAAAATGTAAACTCACTTCCAAGTTTTGAAGAAAGTATGCAATGTTTTCATTAAAATTGGAGTTTGGATGGATAGGTAGGATGTGTGATATATATTATATACATTTAAGGTTTTATTTATGTCCTAAATTTTATCAAAATACCTAATAACACCTACAACCTATCTCATAGTCCTAAAATGCATGTAAAACCTTGAAACTTGGCTTGCTAAAGAAGTATGAAGATGATTCTAGGATAAATGATTGTTGGAAATGATGACGTAAATGGGTGAAGACATCACACAGGTCTTATAACAATTTTAAATTCCATAAAACTTCTCCCATGCATTTTTATCAACTCTCAGCCTACTTAGGCATGTGTATGATCAACTAGGGCTAGAAAACATGTTTTTGGCATAACTAAAGTTATACCCCTTGAAATGGCTTGAAAATTTTATATTAGACCTTATTTTATGTCCCATATATTATTTTAGTTTTTATATATTAGTAATATATGGTATTTTATGATATATATATTATAGTGTGCTTGTTTTAGGCCTAATGGGACCTAATAAGGAAGGATGGGGGTTGAGAAAAGATCTGCCTTGGGATTTAAGTCCTAAAATATTGAGTGAATTTGTAAGGGGATAAAGTGTACTAAAATATTCTCTTAGTTTTCTTATAATTTTTTCATATCACTCAAACCAAGGAGCTTTGTGTCAAAATAGGGCTATAAGGAATATGCCTTAAAAGGAGCAAAATGTGAGAGTTATGAAGGAGATTAAAGAAAAAGGATGAAAATATGATTGGATAAGGGGATTAAATATATTTTCAATGTAATTAAATAAATTAGACTCCAATAATATTACTTGTTAATGCATAATAACTCCTAATGGGTAGTTTCAAGAAAGATGGATGTGTCATAGAGGACAATGATGGTCTCCTATGCCACCTTGATGAAGAAGAATATCATTACAAGATGACACATATGGAGGAGAGTTTCATGAATATGCTTTGGTATTTTTATTAATTTTAATTTTTTTCTCCATGATGTGACATTTATCATAGACCTCTCCTATACCCATCTTCTCTTTGTTTCTCATTCTCTTCTATATGTAGGGCCTAATTTGGCTTGTAAATGGATCCTTCCACCAAAATTATGGTATATTACTACTCTTTTGTATGCCTATTGATCAATAATATGACTAGTTCTACCTCCTCTTATGGTTGTATGTAATGTATACCTTGAATGATTGATATGATCAAGCATAGATTAAGTTCATCTTGGTAGTTGTCTCATTCTCTTTACCTTCATACAGTTTAACTCATTATTATAGGTTGTGAAGAGTTTCATCAGGGGTTTCATGGAGTTAAAAGTGGAAAATATCTTCCCTTCTAGTCTCACTTAACCTTACCTCTTTTCAAATCATTAATGTGATAGGGTCTCTTTAATATAAAAGTATTTTTTTATTCTTATAGGACTTAATGCACATGAAAATCAATGGTAGAGGTCACAAAGCTTGGTGTATCACCTCCATAGTTTATTTTTCTTTCATTTATCTCTCCCTTTTCCCTTATAATTAATAACTTAGTTTATAGTTTTTAAGTGATTAATCAAGGGAGATAGCCCTATCTAGAGGCTCTCTTCAACTATAAGGTTACCCACAGTCTTTAAAGATTTCCCATGTTATTAATTAAGTGAGGATAATTGAAATACCTCCTTAAGGGTGCAAATTCTAATGATAATAGTTTTGGCATGCCTGGTGAGACAAGATATTTCATCCATTGAAGAGTTATTGGTGTTGTGCTTCAATGAACCAATATTTTATATACATGAACATAAGCATCAATTATGACTATGAGTTCATTCAATTGGTTTTAGCATCTTAGATATTCTTTCAAGCAAGTACTCTTTCTATTTTTCCTCTCTCATAAAGTGTGATGGTTCAATTTGGAGTGGATTTCTATTTTAGTCAAGTTGATGAGACATATCAAACCTATGTTGATCCTTACCAGTATCATGTTAATCCTTATCATTATCATAATGATCCATACTAGCATCATGTTGAGTCATATCAACCTTACAATGACCCTACTTATCCCTCATATGACTCTAGTTATCAATATGACCAACCTTGATATCAAGAGTTGAACCCTTCCTCTTTTCCTCAATAATCTAACTAAGATTGTCAACCTTTATATCAATCTATCTAAGCTTATTATCAATTTGATATGACACCTCCCACCCCAATTTAACCTATTTGGTAGCATATTCATTCCTCTAATCATCCTTGTCAAATCCATGTTGCCTCTAGTCAACATAGTTACATTTTTACTCGATTTATATCAATCTTCAAACAAACTATTTTAGTCTATGAAAGGCATATGATATAGCTTGATAGACAAAAGGAATGTGGTCTAAGTGCCCCTATTCATGTTATTTAGAATATTATGGACTCCTTACTATTGTTTAAGAGTAAGTGTGCACCTATTAAAAGAGAGAATTAATAAAGACTAACTAATGACATGTTGGATATAGGTGGCCTAATTCAATGTTTAGAGGACAAATTAGTGGTTTATGAGAGGTATAAAGTTTAGTGTTATCAGCCTTATGTGCCTTTTCCTACTCCACATTAGCTTTCTTTTGATCCACCCTTTATTCCTCAAAATACCACATCAAGTGAGTTTCAAAGCCTCTTAAGTCCTTCACCCATTCCTCAAGTTGAATTTGTCCCTAAAGACCAAGATAAATCAAAATTGAAGTGTGTGATTACTAATTAGATGGAAAATAATGAGGCTATGTTGGCACAAAAATCTCTTTCCCTTCCTAAAGATTCCCTTAAAATTTATTTTAATATTACAAGTTGGAATCAAGTGGTGAATTCATGGGATAAACAAAATTGAAAAAGCTTAGATTGGGAAATTGAGGCCAAAAAGGAACCTTTGCTTATTCAATCCCCACCTATCCCTCTTTAAGAATGTCAAACATCCCCATCATGGAGTTCAATTCATGAAAGTATCCAAAATAATAAGGAAGTCCTTATTGAGAAGGTTGAAGACCAAAACCAAGCACCATCCATCTCTCCCAAAGAACCCAAAAAAATCCCATCATGGAAATATATCCAAGAAGGCATCCAAAACAAGAAATAAGTCCTTGTTGAGAAGGTTAAAATCCCAAGATTCAAGAGTTCCTACCCAATTCCCAAGCCAATTTGTGAACCTATTCATCACACTTTATCAAGTGACCAAATTGGCCCTCCCACCATCTCCCTTTTGGAATAAGATTTAGTTGTATGGAGAATATATGGACAACCAAGTGAAGATACTAATTCTCAAATTAAATATGATGAGGAATCTTCAAGTGAACATGATGAAGAAGTCATCATTAACAATCCCCTTGGTGAAGAAAATAGAAAATTAGTCATCAAATATGAGGATAAAGGTGATCTTGATTAAGTGGCAACATATTTTAAAGGAGATAACACTCTTAAAGGTGAACAAAGCTCAATTGAGATAGTTACATTAGTTGCCTAGCTAATATTACCTCATTGTACTCATCTCAATGAGGTAATGGATGATCAATAATGGTAGTTCTTAGAGCCCCTCAATGAATTAGAATATCTATCTTCAATAGAGGTGCATTTGGATATTTTTCAAGATGTTTCAAGTAGTAAAGGAGAGGTAAAATCTTGTCTTGATCTCCCTTATTTATTTGAGAATGATAATCTTCTTTATTGTTACAAGCAAGAACTAACGAAAATAGATCCAAATGAACATGATGACGACAAGGAAAATAAAATACAAGAGAATGGCCTTAATTTCTTGAGATAATAAAAATAAGAAGATCAGGTTGTAATTTTTCTTGAAGTGGAAGACATCTCAAATAAACAAGATGAAGTCTTGAGTGGGATTGAAATGGATTCCAATGAGTAAAAGCAAAGACAAGTTAGAATAATGATTGATGACCTTCCAAGAAACCACCATAAAGCTCATGGTCACATAAAATTATTTATAAAGGTGATAAAGATAGATCCTCAAGGTGATAATCATATGCAATATGTTATTCAAGAGGATGTTGAGAACATGTGGCAGTAATATTTATACATTTTAATGACTTTGGGGATCTTAAAGGGTCTGAATCTCTTTTTATGTAGATTGAATATGATTATGAAGCTGCTCTCATCATTTAAGAATAATATGAGAGTCACTAAGAGTCCATTTAAGACAAAATACACCATTTCATGGATCCACTAGAAACTAAAGTTGATATTTCCTCTATGTGTCAAGAGGTGATTACTTTTGAGGTGAGTTCAAGCATAAAAAAACAATATGAGGTGATTTATGAGTCACAAGATGAATATGTTTTCATTAGAAGCATGTGTGTTGCTGATAACTCACTTGAGAGTATGCTAAAGGAGTTATAAATCAAGAGGTCTACTCTATCAAAAATCATGTTCAAAAGGCAGCTTGCTCTACATCATTGTCCATCTCATAGAGGAGGTGTTTGTATAAATTTTCATTTTGATCCAAGAGGAAGATGCCTTATACTTAAGCATGGGCTATACTGAGAGAGGGGGATACTGAGAGAGGGGGTGAATCAATATATCATATATCTTATAAAACTTTCCCTTAATCAAATTCCACTTAATCAAACATTCAAGATATGCAATAAAACTCAAACAATAAACACCACACAAGATAGAGAGAGACACCAGATATAACGTGGAAACCCAATGTGGTAAAAACCATGGAGAACAATCTCAAGTATATGAATGAGCACCAACCCAAACAATATTGGCAAGCACCAAATTGCAGGAGCACCAACCCCTTTGCTGAGCACCAACCCAACAACTATTCATGAGCACCAACCCACAGGAGCACCAACCCCTTTTCTGAGTACCAACCCAACAACTATTCATGAGCACCAACCCATAGGAGCACCAACCCCTTTGTTGATCACCAACCTAGAAAAAATTCATGAACACCAACCCACAGGAGCACCAATCCCTTTTCCAAGCACCAACCTAGTAGCAAGTCATGAGCACCAACCCACAGGAGCACCAACCCCTTTACTGAGCACCAACCCCTTTACCGAGCACCAACCCCTTTTTCGAGCACAAACCTAGCAACAATTCATGAAAACCAACCCCTTTGTGTATACCACACACCTATCTCTCAATGTTGCTATCTCAACAAATGATAGTTTAATACATCTCTTTCCTCTCTCTCACCTTTGCTCTTCTAAGCTAGATATAACAAATACAAATCATATTCATCTCTCACAATTACTCTTCTAAGCTAGATATTACAATATCAAATCAACCTATATCTTCCATATTACAAATGGCTTCTCAAGCCTTTATTTATAGCTTTCCAAATGACCTTTGGCCTTCCCCCTTTGTGACCCTTCAATCATCATAGAAAATGGTGCCAAACTTGTATGACCCTTCATATCCTTGCCTTTGAAAAGTCATGTGGTGACCCTTCATGAGCAAAAACATCCTTCCCTCTTTTGTCATTATCTTGGTGACTTTTCAAATTCCTCAAAGTGTCCCTTCATGAGAAATTAGACCCTTCCTCTTTTGTCTTCACTTGGTGACTCTTGGAATTCCCCAAGATGACTCTTCATGGGAAAATGTGTCCCATCCTTCTTTTATCTTTATCTCATGGCTCTTTGACTTCTCCATGGGCTCTTCTTTTGTCTCATATGCAACCAAAAATATATTCGTTAATATTAAATAAATATTAACTCACATTAGCCAAGATACATCTATTACAAACATCATTAAATTCAATGGGGCCTTTAACACCAACAATTCTAGACCTTTGACATCAATTAAAATATTTCCAACAATTCTTGAGGTGAGTTCAAGCATAAAAAAGCAATATGAGGTGATTTTTGAGTCACAAGATGTATATGTTTTCATTAGAAGCATGTTTGTTGCTAATAACTCACTTGAGAGTATGCTAAAGGAGTTATAAATCAAGAGGTCTACTCTATCAAAAATTATGTTCAAAAGGCATCTTGCTCTACATCATTTTCCATCTCATAGAGGAGGTGTTTGTATAAATTTTCATTTTGATCCAAGAATGCCTTAAGGTTAGTTATTTTTAGTAGTGTTCTTATGTTTTGATTTCCCTAGCTACTTTATAGCACAAGTGTGTGTGTCTTTCTTTAGTGTGTTTTTCTTGTTTTGTTGTGTGTTTTGGAAGTATATCAGTTGTTTCAAGTCTTTTAGAATCATGTTTAAGGTCTAATCAAGTCTAGAGTTAAGAGATGTGTAACTCCTTAGTCTAATGGATGGATAAGGTAACTGGTCTAAGGTGCATAGTAGGTATGCAATCCCATGAGGTTACCAAATGTGTTAGCCAAAATTGGCTACCATAGGTGACTCTAATTCAAAACTTGTTATTTAGACCATGTTTAAATTTGTTGATATCTCTTGAAGGTGTTGGTCTAGGTCATATCTTATCATGTCATGTTAAAATGTGATGTTGTCTAAATAGTGTTTAAGGTCTCCTAAGCTAGCATAGACAAAATATGAGGTCATGGTCCTAAAAGTGACTAATTAATGTTCATAATTTGATCCTTCATAAGGTGTTTAGAAAAGTTTAAGGTTATTTTGGAGAGGTTAACGTAATTTCTCATTTTGGTCTTATGATAGTCTAGCCTTTTCATGTCATGATCAAGTTAGTTTAAAGGTGATAAAGATTTAGAGGGTATTTTTAGGTTATATACACATGTCAAAGATCATATTTTCACTTTTTTGGTCTGTGCAACTATCCCATAGTCTTAAAATTCATTCTTCTAACATTACACATCATTTGAAGTGCCTTCTTACTCATTATATAATGTCTAAAGAATAATATGGTGTAAGAAATGGTATGGAATGACATGAGTCTATATTTTCACATTGCCCCACATCCATATAGGAAATAATAGACTCCATGAACACTTTTTATTCAGCTCCAATAGAGTTCCAAGAAAAATATGGTTATTTTCATTGCTAGAAAGGGGTATATTGAGGCATTATTTCAAGTTTTACAAGTGAAGATGGTCTAAAAACAACTAAATGTCTTCCTAAATCCTATTTAGGTCATATACATGTGTAGGAGTGTGTATTAAATACAATAATGGAATGAAACCTATCCATTCCTCCATTAATGTCCTTGCAAGATAATGAGGGTTATTTTCAAATGTTTGGTTCATGAAGGATAAAATGAGTTGGATAAAATGATATTAGGGGAAGATAGGGGCCCATATTCCCTCAATATTCCAAGAATTATTTTTAAATTATAGGGTCTTAATTTTATGAAACATTTCTAATAATAAAAGTGATCTAAAACCTTCTTAAAACCCCACTAGCTCAGTTTTAAGAGATTTCATCACATTTCAGAACTCATTAATTATAATAAAGGACTATTTTAGGTCTTAAAAGGTCCTATATGTCTTCCAACATCATCTCCAACACTTATTTTGCATATGTGAGCACTGTGGTGGAAATAAAAGGTCTCTTTTGTTGATTTGTGAAGGTGATAAGCAAGGTTTTGATGGTTTTATATGTTTTCTTGCCCCAAGTGGATTCTAAAAAAGCTATAAAAACCTCTAATTTCTCTTTGAAATCTCCTCAGGTGGCATAAATCAAGCATCAATTAAATTATAAGAAGTTTCAATTTCATGTTCTTCAACAAGCCTAACTATAGTATTGCCTTCAAATGTACCTTATGTGATGAATGTGAATTTTAATGGTAGCATGAGGTGTGATAAGTCTTGTAAAATAGCCTTAATTATTTTCATATTCTAAGTTTGATCTTTATAAAAGTTTTACTTCTTCTTTGTGTTGGACAAACCATCCACAATTAGAATGCAAAGAGAAAGTGTTTAGATGGGTTGCATTAAAACCATGAGAAAACCTTGAAGAATAAGCACTTATTTGGAATTTATTAAGATATGTATAGGCTTGAAATAAGTGAATATGATCATGAATAAGATGTTCTAGGTTTAAATTTCTTTGGATATTTATAAATCCATTTTAAAAAAGGCTTGGCAGTAATGAAAGGCTGGAAAATGCAAACCTATAGGTTTGCATCTAAGAGACATTTTGAGAAATTACTTTTGTGAATCTAGGTGGGAACCTATAATCAATATAAAATGATGAAACTATAAATTAAACTATATTTTGTAAATGAATAAAATGAGAATACCCCATGATAAATGCACTCTCAAAGCTTGAGAGGTGTTATGCATAGACACAAATTGTATACACATAATATTTTCAAAATTTTGTCAATTACTGAGATTTTTAAATCTTGCAAGAACCCATCAAGTCTCAATCTCTCTAAGTGAATGACTTAAAGGGTGCACCAGGAAAGGGGTGGGTAGACCATTGGTGCTTCATAATATTGTTGTCCCTATTGTCACTTTCCATCTACACACTTGTCTCTTAAAACCATTTACCCTAAGCTTATTATTCTTAGTGTTACCCATTCCAAACATTTATCATATCATTATCCTCCTTTTTATTGCCTTGACCCCATTTCCCAGTTGACTATACTATGTCGACTAGGGTAACCCTCTACATTTTTTAGCCTCTAATTACTATATAGGGTTGATAGGGTCAACCCTGTAATATTTAGGAATATTTTTCACTTGGATTTTTGTTAGCCCTTTGGCGGACCTAGCTTGGGACCTAGTGATTTACCTCCTGAAAACATACAAGGTTGACTAGGTCGACCCTATATAGCTAACATATTCAGAAGGATCTAGGACAAGATCTGCTTATATATACAATTTCATTTCCAACCATTTGAGAATAGATAAGTGAAGAAGAATAAGTGTGAATAAACATATACTTATTGACCATTCTACTTGATGAAAAAAGCTTAGGGTTCCATACTTTCTTTGGAGATATGGATCTTGTCTTATGGAGAATTATTTTAAATGCATAGATAGGTTGTGTAGCCTAGAGCTAATTTGTCTTTGTTATCCTTACATACCACAACAATCTCTTACGAAGCACCTTTGCCAAGGGAGAGCTGAGGCTCGAAGGGTTCATCTTCAAAGGTAAGTATTCCTAACTTTATTTATCCTTCGTAAGAGTATATAGATAATGCATTTGTGTTTTTATCCCATGCATTAGGATTTCATATACATTGACATGAGTATATGTTTTTTATGCATATTTAGTTTAGTTCTTTTTGTTTCTAACCCCCACTTTATGCTATAAGTTTTGGTGTGCACTAGATTATATTTTCTTTCTTATTTATTATAAAATAGTGAACATTAAACCTAGGACTCTTTTAGGGTTATTGTATGATTGTGTTAGACTGTAGACTTTGGAACCCTTCCTAGCATGGTGTATTATGATAAGTGATCCTCTAATCGGGTCTAGAGGATCCCCATATTGGTCATGATCTAGCTTGAAAAATGTATTCATAATTGGAAGTCTAGGTATTCTCTATCTTTTTTGAGCCATGTTTGATTTATAGACATGATGCATTTCTAATTGCATACATTCTAGTGAACCCAAAATGAACTAATCCTTGTAGGATTTGTTTACCTTTGTTCATTTCTTTCATTATTTCATGATTATTTTTATCATATATTTGCCATATTGGATTGACTCTATTGACCCAATATCTAACTTCTATGTGAAAGATTTAAGGTACAAGATATTGGATTGGGCTTGTCAACCCAGTACAGGTTTTCAACTTTTTAAACATCTAGTCTAGACTACTAGGTTGACCCAATCAACATTGTACATTTTTTAGGAACTTAACAACAAGTTTATATAAAGCGTGATTGATCCAATCGACCCAATTAACATAATTTTCAAGCATATATCAAGGTTATTAAATAGCAATCTTCATTCTCTACATGTTTGATCCACCAAGGTTCCTTTCTATGTCTATGTCTTTTGATTTACAATCTTTTCTTTTACAGTTTACAGTCTTTAAAACTACCCCTGCATAATCAACTAGATCAACCTTGTCAACCCAATTCTATGTTCTATGTTATATGGATAATTGGGTTGACTCTATTGACCTTATTCATTTTTAGACCTTACTTCCATAGTATAGGTTTGACCTTGTCAACCTTATTTTGTATTTTATGCATATATTATTGACTATATCAACATTATACCTTGTTTCAAAGTTGGAATTAACCTTATTTGCTAGTAATTAATTTTCTTTATTTTCTTGTTGAGTACATGCACATACTTAGAATAGATCACATAGTTTAATTAGGTGGTTTTTAATTAAATATTTAGTTTCATTATTTTCTATTTTATACACACATGACCAAATCACAAAATCTAAACAAGCATTTTAACATCTATCTACCCAAGGCCAACCTACTTGGATTTCATTACCAAGGGAGAAGCTGACTTGATGCTCTGGTCAAGTATAAAGCATGGCTAATGGTATAGTCTAGCAAAGAAATCCACACCCTTATCATTGCGGTGTGTGAAGTGAGGGGCTAGGCCCCAATACCAATCTTGGATCATTACCACTACATATCCCTTTCATCCCAAACTACCTGAAACCATCCTTAGATTACCATTCTAGTTCCTTACTTATAGCCAACTTTCCATCACATTTAAAATCATATCTTAATATTCTAATAAACATTTAGATTAACCAATTATTTAGATATTTACTTTCCAATTTTAATTATTCTTCTTTGCTCAATTGTATTTTGTATTGTAAAAAATTACATTAGCCATCATTGGTGTAAGGTTTTATGTCATGTGCTTCAATTGGATTGGTCAATGTTAATCCAATTGATTGTTTGTTTACTTTCAACTATTTCTTTTCAAATTTATTACAAAATTTATCTTGTTTTATTCCATAAATCTATTATAGGTTTCATAATTTTCCTTCCTGCTATACTAGGTCGACCCAGTTGACCCTATAACTTTTTCTAGCCTCTATTCATTATACTAGATTGACCATGTACCATTTGTAGACCCTATTTTTGTGCTAGGTCAACCCAATAGACCTTATACTATTTTTGTCATTTTCTATTTCCTTTCTTTCTTATCTCTCTTTCTTTCTCTTCATCATGGACTTTTTTTTTGAAGACAATACTAAGTTACAATCAATAGACATGATGAATTTTACCAACCCTCATAGGGTCTTCCATAGATAGATTAGGAATCCTCTTTTGGAAGTTATTAATGTTTATATTTCCACTCACACAATGAACTATGGTAATCCTCTTAATTCCTCTTCACATCATAATACTCTTTTCTCATTAGAAGACCAACTCAAAATAGAGTATACCCCTTAAATGCTCTTCTTTATCTCTAAATTTCCTCAACATCGAGGAAAATATCCCTCTACCATTTACAATCTTATCATTAGAGGTCAGGTTGAAGAGCCTCATTCACCTACTCCTACATTCTCAAATGGATTTAGGGGTACAACTTTCTTTGATTCTCAACCTCTTCTTTCGATTATGACCCCTTCTCATACCATGACCTATTCTTCTCTAACTTCTTCTACCTCCATGCCTAGTATATCCACTAACATGGTAGGTTCTACATCTAGTGGGCCTCTCTTAATATCTACTAGCCTTAATCCTTCTACTAGTGCTTTGTTTTATACCCAAGGTGATCATGCTACTAGTGCTTCTTCTTCTCAACCAGTCACTAGTCCAAATTTTGCTACACAAGTAAAATTTTCCACTAGTGCCTCATATTCTCATAATTCCTCTCAAGCCCTTATAAACACTAATAGTGGTACCTAAGACATGAACACCAACTCTAATGGTTCCAAAAATTCCAATCAAACACACCAATTATTATTACAAACACTCAATCAAATGAATACTTTTCAATCTCATAACATAAATCAAATGATGAGAATGCAAAACCACCTTCTCCATCTTCAATGAATGGCTTGGGTCACACATAAGAAAAATGTTCCTCCTCCTTCTCTTAGATATGCCAATGGGAATATCATCGCTTAACCTCCAACTAATAAAAAAATGCTTCAATATATTCAAACCAAACCTTTAGCTCCATTTATTTCATCCATATATATTGGAAACATTTCTCCAACTATCACATATAATGGGACTAAGGACCCTAATATATTTAGTAAGTCTTTTGGTAATCTCTATAAGGAATGGGTCCGAAATAACATCTTTTCTACCACCAAGCTCTTATCCAAAACCTTTTTTGGTGATGAACTTGAATGGTACAACCAGATTACTAGACATTCCATCTCATAACTAGATAATTTAATCAATGATCTAGTGAAGGAATTCTAACATGATGACCTTCCTTAAAATTACCTTAGCCATTTCATCAATTCCAAACAACTTCCTAATGAATTAGCTCACACTTTCATCAAATGATTTAAGTCCCTCACTCATAAAGTGGACCATAACATTAATGATGATACTCTTTTAAACTATTTTTCACTTCTCTTAAACCTCCCCTTCAATATAAAGTTCAAATTTTTCACCTAAAACTTTAGAAGAATCATTAGGCCAAACAAAACAACAAGAATATATTATGACTCAATTTGAAATACCTTCTACTAAATAACCTTTCTAATCATTTTATCATAACATTGATTCATCCAAGCCTCCCCAACCTCAAAATGGAGTATCCAATTCAAAAAAAATTAACCCAACACACCCTCCCTTGAGTCTATAATAAATTAAGTAAAAATTTCCACCCTCTAAACCCATGAGCTTTGATCCTTCCAAATCTCCTCCAAAATGGTACAATCCTAAGAAGTTTTGTTGGTGGAATACTACTATACGTCATTCTCATAAGTATTGTCATGATCTTCACCAATTTCTTCTTTCTTCCTTGCTTGGTACACATTTCAATCTTGATACTCAAATAAAACAATATTATCAATACTATCTTAAAGCTTCTCAAATTCAATCCCTAAAACCACAATAACATCAAAATCAACTACCTAATAATCAATAATAATTATCCCATACCTACATCTCATTTTTTAATTTTGTTCAAACCATATTTGATCCTTATTCCTACACCAATAAGGAAAGGATATCCAACATGATTAATTTTAAACATATTAGTGCATCCATTTAACCTCAACTTCTTAGGTCACATGAACCAAAAGAGTACCTATTTTAAATTCCTACTCCAAAATATATCATACATGGTCCTCCTTTTCCTCCTTTATCTCCTCATACCTATCCTACACATCATATGTCACATTTAACATACTTAAAATATAACAAACCAACATATTTACCTATATCCAAATACACCTACCAACCCAATGCAAATCATTTTAATGGTTCAATGTTACCTCACTCCAACTCACATGTTAGATCATATTGTGATGCCCATCCTCATTTCCTTTCATAATTTGGGGCAACTTGAAATGCACATCCCTAAATGCACTTACCATTTGGGTAATCTTAATATGCCCACTCTTATTCTACAATGCATAATAACAAACAAACCCAACTTCAAGAAACCTTTCAAGACCTATAGACTTCTATTTCACATGTTCATCCTTAATACAAACATTAGAATAAATCTTACTTGTTATTTTTGTCTCATGTTTTTGTGCACTTTATTTATTTTACTTTTGATTTATAAGCATCATTGTCTTCCTTTACATTATTTGTTTTGTTTCATAGTACATTTGGCATTTACTTTAATTTTTATCCTCATATATTTCTTTTATTTTTGTCTTTTTATGGTATTCTTTACCTTAGTAGCTTTATGATTATTTCCCCCCATTATTTAGCATTCAAACTCTTGGGTTTCTCTTTTTTGAGTTTATAGTGTAATACCATTGATAAAACCTATCCCTCCTCACAAAATACCACCTTTGCTTCTTTTATCATTTTTTTCACATGTTCATTTTTGGCACCATCATGGGTTTCTCTTTTATGATTTACAATATAAGATAGTGGATAGGACCCAGTCCTCCTCATAAAATCACCATTTTTTCATTTTTTATATAAGCAAAATATCACTAATTCTCATTCTCAACTTTATCTTTTGATTCTTTTTGATATATGGAATTTGCACAACAAACTATGTTAGCATGTTTTCTTCCATTTCCCTCATTATTATGATAAATAATCACAATTTAATATCATTGTATCCCTTTTTCAGCTTTTGTCACATTTTTTATGATTTGAAGTAATTAAAATTGTTCTATGTGTCACTCCTCTTGATTTTTTTCCTTTCACTCCACATTGGATAAAACAAGGTCAAAGTTAAGATATCAATTTATTTCACTTAGATTTATGATGCTCTTAGACCCCATGCTATTTAAATTTCTCTCTCTTAGAAACCAAGTCCCACGTATTCAAATGAAAGTCATATTTATCACCTATGTTTGGTTTTCCAAATCTATATGGAGGAGAAATAGAAAAATCCATCAAGAAAGTTAAAAGCCAAATCATTTGAAACAAAAATAAATGATATACAAAAGGCAACGTATAAATCTCAAAATTCAAATCACACCAAAAGACATGATTCCAATCACATCTCCTATCTCTAATCTAAGCTTAAACTCCACAATTGGCCTCACATAGAGCTGAGGTCCTTTGGGGTGTAGTAGGCCAGTAGATTGGAATAAGAGAATTCAATAAATTCTGTGGTGCTACCCACTTTCTCATGTAAGTACCCAATCTTTGTAGTATATTGATGGCTCTATAATGGGTCCTGAGGAATGGGGAACACATTATGGGAAAGTAGGTCCATTTTAATTTTCATGCATATAGACTTCATGGGATGAGTTATATACTTCATTTGTTAACTTGAGACTTGTGTGACTAAGAGAAGTTCTTCATAATACTTAAGGTTGAAAGTCTTATTGTTTTTACAACCCTAATTTGAGTGTCTTGACTTTGATAAAGAGTTCCTCTACCTTGGTTTTTCCTTCATTATCCCCTCCACCCATTTCATTTCCCCCCCTTGATAGGAAAATTGTGAATCTAAATATATTTTCCCTCTTCTATTATTCCTTCTTCTTCACCTCTTAAAAACATGATAGAATTACTTTGTTTTATTTTTATCTATCCTTAGAGAAAAACAACATGTCTTAACAACTATGGATTACACTCTTAAATCATTTATTTACCACATCATCTCATTATCATCCTAGTCATGACATTAGGTTGTTGTGTATTCTTACATTTTATCTTAGAACATGCACTAAGTTTGAGTTTTCATCCTTTAGAGATTTTTATTTTCATTTATCCATCATGTTCTCTTTTTATTTTTGTGGACTTTACTTATCTTAAATATGACATTTTCCATTATTACATGTTTCTCTTAATGTGTGCCTTCTTCCTATTTGTCTCACATCTTCAATTACATTTCATCTTCAATCTTTCATGTTTTTTTATTTTTTGTCTATCTCACATGAGCTTAGTTTTCCCTTTATTACATATATTTGTTCAAGTTTTCTTTCATTTTTTACATTCTTTTTTGCCATTTATGTTTTACATGTTTTCCAATATGATTTAATGTGTTCTACAATCATTTGTCATGCTTTTTCCATCATTTTTTCATTCATTTACCATCAATATTTTGGTTCTCACCTTGCCTTGACAATCTTAATTTTTTCCAATTTTACTAAATCCCTCATATCTTTGTATTTTCCCTAGCTCATTTTTTACTACCATACGCCTATCTTCCAAAAAAAATTATTTTTAGATATTTTTTGCATTAACTTCTCTAGGTTCATTTATTGTTATTCACATTGGACACCTTAAAATATCTTCTATTATACTTCTTTATATATAGCACTAAGGTAAGTGAAGGTATGTGTTTTTCAATTCTATCCTTTCATTTATCTTATTTTATGCTTACTATACTTTACTTAGCATCAATGTTGTGTGTTATCATCTTCTCTCCTAAAACACCATCCCATGTTACACTTACATGACACTTGATGAGATTCAAGTGGGGCATATCTATACACATAATATTTTCAAACTTTTATTGATTACTGACATTTTGTATCTTGTAAGAACCCACTGAGTCTCAATATCTCTAAGTGCATGCCTTAAGGGGTGCACTAGGAAAGGGGTAAGCAGACCATTGGTGCTTCATAATATTTTTGTCCCTTTTACCACTTGTCATCTACACACTTGTATCCTAAAACCATTTACCCTAATCTTATTCATATTATTATTACCCATTCCAAACATTTTTCATATCATTATCCTCCTTTTTCTTGCCTTGACCCCCTTTCACCACTTGACTATACTAGGTCGACTAAGTCAACCCTGTATAGTTTTTAGCCTTTCATTAATGTATAGGATTTCCAAGGTTGACCCTGTACTATTTAGAGATGTTTTTCACTTAGAGTTTTGTTAGCCTTTTAGTAGACCTAGCTCATGACCTAGTGGTTTACCTCCCAAAAACTTACAGGGCCAATTGGGTCAACCTTATATAGATGACATATTCGAAAGGATTTAGGGCAAGATCCACCTATATATACAATCTAATTTCCAAACATTTGAGAATAGAGAAGAAAAAAATAATAAGTTTGAATTAACATCTAATTATTGACCATTATACGTGAGGAATAAAGCTTAGGGCTCCATACTTTAATTGGAGATATAGATCTTGTCTTATGGAGAAGTATTTTGGATGCTTAGATAGGTTGTGTAGCCTAGAGCTGATTTATCTTTATTATCCTTACATACCATAATAGGTATCTTGTAAAGCACTTTGGACAAGGGAGAGATTGAGGCTCAGTAGGTTCATCTTCAAAGGTAAGTATTCCTAACTTTATTTCTCCTTTATAAGAGTATATAGATAATATAGTTGTGCTTATCTCCCATGCATTAGGATTCTATATACATTGATGTGAGTATATGTATTCTATGCATGTTTAGTTTACTTTTTTTTTCTAACCCCCACTTTGTGACACAAGATTTTGTGTGCACTAGATTAGATTTAATTTATTGTTTACTATTATAGAGTTAACATTAAACCTAGGACTCTTTTAGGGTTGTTACATGGTTGTATTAGACTATAGGCTTTAGAACCCTTCCTAGCATGGTGTATTATGACAAGTGATACTATAATTAGGTCTAGTAGATCCCCATATTTTTCATATTCCCACTTAACAAATTTATTCCCAATTGGAAGTGTAGGTATGCTCTATCTTCTCTGATCCATGATTGATTTATAGACAGGATGCATTTTTTATTGCATATATAGACCTATAGGTTTGCCTTATTAAAAACATAAAAGAATGAACTCTTATCATTGGTCTAGAGTTATAAGTCTTGTGTGAGGTAATATTAACCCTATATAATTTTTTTAGGATGGTATGAACCCTAAAATATTGAGGAAATGTTAAATAATAGTGGCTAGGGTAAAAACAAGAAGAATGGCTTAAAACCCTAAGCCTGAGTTGATTAGATTCCAAAGATAAATGATGTTTAATGCATATAATAAAAAATACTTTAGAATTATAAAATTATTTCCAATACCTATTTTAAGCTTTTTTTTATTCATCATAATGACTTTTTTTGTTAGAAAACTCAAACTGGGTCCAAAATTATAGGTGTACAAGCTCGAAGAGACCAATCTTTTGCTCAACCCATACAGGAGAAGATGCATGGTTTTGAGTGGTTTTTTTGTATTTTAAAATGTATATTCACTCAAACCTTATGTAATTATGATTTTTTATATTATTATACTCTATGAATAATGGTTAACAAGATTAACACCTCCTAAGTTGCCTAGTAAGGCTAGAAAGACCTGATAATTATTTTGGTTCTTCAAATGACTCCAAATGCATATAAATTAGCATAAAAACAATTATATGACATATTTATGTCTCATACATACATATTGGATAAATATTTTTTCACATGTGGAGTAGCAGAGGGATGGAAATGGCCTAATTTGGTAGGTTGTAGGCTTAAGTCAAGGTATAGTGACTTAGTCATTGACATGTTGAAGATTTATATGCATGGTAAGGTAATATCCACACCATAATTAGATTTTTTTATGGTTATTATTAAACATTTATATTAAAATATGAATATCATAATATTTTTTTGATCTAAAACCCTATCTTGATGCACATACATCTAGGCCTGCTAAAAAATGCAAACTCACTTCCAAGTTTTGAAGAAAATATGTAATGTTTGCATTAAAATTTGAGTTTGGATGGATATATGGAATGTTTTATATCCATAATATTCCTTTAATTATGTTAATTAGGTCTTATATTTTATAAAAATACCCAAGAACACCTACAGCCTATCTCACAATCCTAGAATGCATGTAAAACCTTAAAACTTGACTTACTAAAGAAGTATGAAGATGATTCAAGGATAAATGATGGTTAGAGAGGGTGAGGTAAGTTTGTATAATTAACATAGTTATAATAACACTTTTAAATCACATATAAATTCTCCCATGTATTTTTCTTCACTCTCAGCCTACTCAGGGATGTGCATGATCCGCTAGGGATAAAAAACTTATTTTTGGCATAACTCAAGTTATACCACTTATAATGGCTTGAGACTTTGACATAAAACATTATTTAAGTTCCAATATATTATTATGGTGTTTTTATATTAGTATTATATGGTATTTTATGGTATATAGTACTATGTGCTTATTTTAGGCCTAATTGGGCCTGATTGGGAAAGATGGGGGTGGAGAAAGTGGGTATGTATTGGAATTTGAGTCCTAAAATCCTAAGTGAAGATGAAATGGGATAAATGGTACTAAAATATTCCCTTAGTTTTCCTATAAGTTTTTCATATCACTCAAACCAAGGATCTTTATGTCAAAATAGGGCTACAAGGAATATGCCTTGAATGGAGTAGAATCTGGGAGTTATGAAGGAGATTGAAGAACAAGGATGAAAATATTATTATATAAGGGAATTTAACATATGTTAAATGTAATTCAATCATTTATACTCCAAGAATATGAATTTTCAATCCATAATGACTCTAATGGGCAGTTTCAAGGAAGATGGATGAGTTATAGAGAACAATGATGGTCTCATATGCCACCTTAATGTAGAATAAGATCATTATAAGATGACACACATTGGGGAGAGTTTCATTACTTTCCTTTGTAAATTTTATTGACTTTAACTTTCTTTTACATGATGTGTCACTTGTCATATACCTCTCTTATACTCATCTTCTCTTTCTTTCTCATTCTATTCTATATGTAGGACTTGATTTGGCTTGTAAATGGATCCTTCCACTAGGAGTATGGCATAGCCATATTATTTTGTATGCATATTGATCAATAATATGACTAATTTTACTTCCTCTTATGGTTTTATGTAGTGTATACCTTGAATGGTTGATATGATCAAGCATAAATTAAGTTCATCTTAGTTGTTGTCTCGTTATCTTTACCTTCATGTAGTTTGACTCATTTTTGTAGGTTGTGAATATGTTATCATAGGTTTCATGGAGTTAAAAGTCAAAAATGTTTTCCCTTCAAGTCTCACTTAACCTTATCTCTTTGTAAATTGTTGATGTCATAGGGTCTCTTTAAGATAAATATATGTTTTTTTCATTATTATAGGTCTTAGTTCACATGTAAATCAATGGTAGAGGTCACAAATTTTGGTACATCAACTCCCTAATTTAGTTTTCAAGTTCTATCTCCCTTTTTCCTAATAATTAGTAGCTTTTTTTTAGTTCTTAAGTGATGCATCAAGGGAGTTAGCCCTATATAGAGGTTCTCTTCATCTATAATGTCACCCAAAACCTTTTAAGAGTTCCCATGATATCACTTAAGTGAGAATGCTTTAACAACCTCTTCAAGGGTGAAACTTTTGATGATAATAGGAAACTCATATAGGATAACCCTATTTGCCTTCCCTTACATTTTCCAAAAGATTTATGGGAAGCCCTTTCTTTGAATCCCAATCTTTCTCCTCTATAATTTCTCCTTACCATACCATGACATCATCTTCTATGTCTAATTCAAACTTCATGCCAATTATTTATACCAACATGGTAGGTTCAACTTCTAGTGGGCCTCTTCAAAACACCCATATCCTTAGCCATGATATCAATGCTTCCTTTACTACCAATGCTTCTTTTTCTACAAATGTTACTCATTAAACTAGTACATTGCATGTTACTACATCATTGCACACTCATAGTGCATCCCAAGATCCTAACAGCTCACATAATACTAATGCATCACACATTACATCCACCAGCCAAAACATTCATCAAACTAATCAACTTATATTACAAACACTTAACCAAATGCATAATTTTAAAACCAATTATGAAAATCAGATGATGCAAATTCAAAATCATCTCATATATATCCAAAACCAACCTCACCCCATAGGAAGCATAAAATCCTAATTCCCCCCACCCCCCTTAGGGATTCCTATGGTAACCTCATACCATAACCTATAATTATCAATAAAACCATCAAACATTTAAAAAATGAACCTCTAATACCTCAAATTATTAACATTAACATAAGAGGTATCAGCCCCACCATCACCCACAATGGATCTACCAATCCTACCTTTCATCTAAAAACATTTTACAACCTTTATAAAGACTAGGTTAAACTTAATAACTTCATTGCTACCAAAATTTTGGATAAAATTCTCTTAAGAGATGCTTTAGATTGGTATAATCAATTGAAAACCACTCTATCACTAGCCTAAAATACTTGGTCAAATCACTAGTCTAAGAATTCCAAACTTGTGATCTTCTTGAAAATAACTTATGCCATTTTCTAAATATCAAACAACTCAAAACTGAAATGGCACAAGTCTTCATCAAATGATGGAAAAACTTGTCTAAAAAATGTGAGCATAATATGGTAGATAACAACCTATTATACCTATTTACGAATTCCCTCCACCCCAAATTACAATATACATTAGGACCCTCTCTCCAAAAACTTTGGAAGAAGCTCTTAACCAAGCCAAATGACAAGACTTCCTCATGCATTAATTTGAAACACCTTAAATTACAATGGGCACTCATCAAAAATAAAAATAATCATGTAACCAATGATGGTGCTATTGACATTTATGACACCATACACACCATCCAATCTATTAATCCAGACAACACCATGGATTATGTTCCTCCTCCTAACAATACTCCTACTCCCACATTTTCTCAACACAACTAAATTAATGTGCACAAACCATTATCCCTAACATAAATTCAAAAATGTCTACCCATACCTTTACCATAATATATTGACCCCACTCATCCTATTAAATTATAGTATGACCCAAACAAATTATGTTTCTATCATGTAAGTTGGGGCCATTCTCATGAGACTTGTAGACAACTATGAAATTTTGTTATGGATTTTGTTCTTGGTCCTAACTTTGATCATGAATTCCTTATTTGAAAATGTAAATAATTGTATGACAGAAATTAAATCTCATGAGATGAAAAATAAAAACCAAGATAATTCTCATTTATCTATCTACAAGGATCCCCTTCATAACCACCAAAGCAACATTAAATAACCTAATCCTACTACTAATAATGTTGAAAGTCTTATTGACCTTATCACCAATGATAAAAACATGTTTAATATGACTAATGTGAGAATATTATTTGTTATTATTGACTCAAATCCAACACCTACACATCACACCTCTTATTCATTTCACGTCATTCAAGACATTTCCCCATCCAAACTCATGTAATTAGCGTAAGAGGACTCAATACCCATAAAATCACCACTCTCAACCACACAAATTTATCATACCTCTCATACCATAGATATAACTTCTACTCTTCCCCCAACTTCCACACCACAAAATAACACACCTCAAACTTCTAATAGTATTTCTTCTTCCCAACCCCAAGAAATATCTCAACTAACCATCACATAACCTAAATTTAATCAACCCACTTTCAACCAACCTAAACAAAATATACCCTATCAACACAATTTTGATTGTACCTCCAACCCTCCTTCCCAAGATCTCTTACAACATTATGTACCTATAACTAACAATCCTATCATAGGTTGTGATGAATGGGATCCCACTGTAGAACTTTTCCATCTCCCATCTCAAATCCCTTTCTTAGAGATAATGATAACTTCTCCCCATCATCAAAACTACCTAATGAAATTATTTTTTGAAATGAACATCACTCATTTCACTCCTATAGGACAAGAATATACCTTACTTGGATTCTAATATATCATACTTCAATAATGTGAAGACATGGCCATCCATGTTGATGAAACAGTGGATACTTCCCTCTCACTTAAGTTCCATATGTATTATATGATTCTTGATAAGATATTGATTTATATAGATGATCCTCTATTCATTAGCATCCAAATAGGTTATATCTAAGTTAAGCATGCTTTAATTGATGAAGGTTCATGCACTTGTGTTTCTTCCCTTGCTTTTATTAAGACACTTAGATATTATGAATGCAACCTCAAATCTACACATAGTACATGTCATAGATATGATATAAATTAAATTCATCCTCTATTTTGTGTTTGGATTCCCATTACCTTTCCTCTTATTATCATTTGTGTGAAAGTAATGATCTTTAACTTTCCACTTTCTTATAATATCTTACTTGATATACCTTAGACTCATCGTATGAGAGAAATTGCCTCATCTGAATGCCAATGTGTCAAATTTACTCATAATGGAGCTATCTACAATATTAAATAAGAGACAAATCCTTATAATTTTGAATAACAACCTTTAACATTTACCTAGTTTCCCATTTCAATAATCTCAACACTTCAACTATCCATTTAACTCCACTTGAGGGTATAATGGTCATCTTTAATTAATTGGGAATATTCCACCTAAACTATTAGAATATAATGATGATGAGCCATATGAGATAATCCTAAAGATCAAAACTTTTGATATTTCTTCTCACATCATCTCCTAATTTCCTCCTTCTCTTAGACCTTGATCTCGTCAACTACCTTTTGATGACATACCCATTACCTTAACTAAAACTCGACACTCCATTCACCATGCTTCCTTGGATGATCAAATAATTCCTACATATACTATCAACATGCATACACCTGACTATGATGGAATTTATGCTTTAGTTGACCCATTTTTAAATGGATTCATCCAAGTTCAAAAAATTGAAGTTCTTAGATATCACTCTTCTTTATTTCATTCTTTTCATTTTGCTTCTATCATTCCTTCTTATATTCAAAGGGTAGAGATGGATCACTCACATGGTACACCTCCAATCATATTATATCCTCTCAAGAGTATGCTCATGGATCATGCCATGACATGACCTTATCATTTTTTCATATATCATGACCCTTATAGTCTGCTTCCTCTAGAGATGTTATCCACTATACTTAGACCCATTACATAACCAGAATTACCTATAGATGATCATAATCCAAATTTTTCTCCCACTCCCACCTTCCTTAGTGATGGTCTTCTTCCCTTGCCATGGTTTGATCCCTTACCATCATAATGGGTAGATCATCCTTATTGTGATATTCATAGAGTGTTAGTCATTGGACTAAAAATTTCCCTCTATATCAATATCCCCAAGCTTCTACTTCCACCCCTTCAGCTAGTATACCCCCATAGTCCAATACTATGTGTATTTGTTACTTCTATGCGATAAATAACCACTCTTATACCCACTTAAAAAAACTTAGGTAGTACAATGACACATTGCACATAGCCACTACTTAGCCTAAAGATAAGACCATACCTCCTCCCAAGATATTACTAGAGTACATCCCTAAATATAGGGAAGTATATTGTATTTGGCACCAGTGTACTACCCATCATACTGATTGATGTCAAGTGTTCCAAAAGCATATTTACAATTTCCCATAGTCAACACTATCACTATTTATTCCTCCTCCTATAGATCACCTACATAAGAAGGCTCATCCTTCTCACATGGTTACACCTTCTAGCTCCACATATATTATTCCCATTGATACATCCATTCCTTTCATTGAGTATCCCACATGACTATTACTCTTCTTTTACTACACTTACCTTTTTAATTGAGATGATATGAAAGGAAGTCTTTGCATAACTTTTCATAAAGATCAATGAAAATCTGGTTAACATCAAAACTCAAATTTATAGAGATATTTCAGATGTTATGGATAATATTTGTGGTCAAATATATCAATATTTATGAACATGACATTGTGTTCTTTCACATTCTTCTATTTTTAGGATTTGGATTGGATTTATGATCCATTTATCTATCTTATATATTTGATAATGTGTCAAACCTACTTTCACTCATCTATTTTTCATGGACCATTATATTATGCTTTATATGTTTTATAGGGTTTCATTCTCTTTTTATTTTTATTATGGATTCTTATCATTATTTTTATGATTGCAAAAATTATGCTTATGGTTTCACTTCTTTCATGGATTCTTCTAGTTTATCTATAATGATTATTTGTTATCTTTTACATGCAAATAAAAATAATTATTATGGTGACTTGGTTATGAAATCCTAATTACCTTAGTATTTTATCTCTACCATATGATCAGTTATAAAACAAGACTTCTCATTGTACTAATTCTATAAAATGATCTATTTTGATCTCCTTTTTCCCTTATTTTCCTTTCACATACTAAACATACATATAGTTGAAACTTGAGATTACATATTGGTTCATAGGTAAGCCTAAGTTGTTTAGTCAGTCATATTTTTGGTTACTTAGCCTCCTTTAAACTAAAGTCTAAATCTAATTCATGTGTATCAATTTTATCACTCTTATGGGTTATTCCAAATCTGTATGGAGGAGGAATCAAAAAATCCATAAAAAGGGTTAAAAGACAAATCATTTAAACAAAATGTAATGTTTCAAAAGGCAACAGATAATTTAAAATTTTAATCACACTAAAATACATGATTTATTATCTCTAGCACATCTCCTATTTATAATCAAAGAAAAAAATCCATAGTTGGCCTCATGATAGAGATGAGATCCATTAGGGTGTAATAGATTAGGATAAGAGAACAAAAAAATCTATCAGTGTGACATACTTTATCACACTAGTACCCAATCTTCATAGTATACTAATGGCTCTATAATAAGAATTGAAGAACAAGAAACATGTTATGAGAAGGTAGGTCCATTTTAATTTCCTTTTTCATATAACCTTCATGAGTTGATCTTATTATCTCATATATTTTCTTATACAACTTTGTGCTTATTATGAGCAAGTATCCTTTGTATTTTGATGGTCAATAGACTCTTAGTTTCTTTCCTTTTTACCTAGTATGCCTCATGTTTACTAAGGTTTTCTCATAGATACCTATGTAATGATTTTTACATTCCCTCTTTCATTCCAAAAATCCTAATATTTTTCATTGAAGAATTTTGTTTTGCTAATTAATCATTCCCCCTAGGGTTTCCCTTTGTGAGTTTCAATGTAAGACCATGGATAGGACCAAGATCTCCTCATAATTACCAAAACAAAACTTCCCCTTAATTTTACCATTATTACCATTCACCTCATTGGTGTTCACCTTGTGAGTTGTAGTGTAAGACCATGGATATAACCAGTCTCTCTTAAACCATCTTTAAATTATATCCACCTCATTGGTGTTCACTTTGTGATTTACAATGTAAGACCTTGTATAGGACCAGGCCTTCCTCACAAACTATTCCAATAAAAATTTCATCCTATAACCAAATCATAATAAAATTAAATGCTTCAAATTTGAGATAATTTATGTTACATTATGATTTACACATCATTAACATACTTCCCATCTTGATTTAGTATGTTTTATGCTTACTTCATAAACAAATCATTTTTATCTTCTTATTTTCTGATTGCATGTATGTTTAAAATCATTTTATTAAATCGTTCATACTCCCCATCTTGATTAGTATGATTAATTTGATTTATACTTACTTTTTATTTTTATTTCAAACTCCCCATCTTGATCTAGTATGATTGATTAACTTTATTGTTCATTTGTTTTTATATCATTAGTTTTCACATGTTTTCCATTTTGTTACAAATTTTCATACTTCCCAACTTGATATAGTATGAATTTTATTTATTTTAATTTAGTGAAATCATTTTACATGGTTTGAAAACATTTATTACATTTTACTTTACCATTTTGGTTTTTCATATTTATTCATCTCCTTTTTTACACATTTTCCATCATGATATAGTGTGTATTACATTTTACTATTATTTATACTTTCCCAAATCATTTTAATTTTCTTTTTAATCATAAATGTGTATCACATAATGATAGAAAATAAAACATACATAAAATATTTCCCATAGAATATAAAACAAAAGTAAAATACATATGCTAGAAAGGAAATATATCCATACATCCATCCATAGACAAGTAAAAATCATAGACCAAGAAATTTCCTATCAATATATATACCATGAGTTTTATACAATACAAGTACATAATATAATAGCTAAATCTCTATGGTTGTGCTCCATCATGTCTGTCCTATGGCCGAGCCACACTACTAATGGATGCCTATGACTGACCCTTCTAAATGGTATGTTATAATGAGGTAGTTTAGGGTCTCAAGCCATCAATCTACCCCTGTAGGTTACCACTTGGTCTTGCACACATCCAAGTGGTATAGTATTTTCCATATTATTGGCTCTCTCCTATACTAATGCTTACCAAGCTTGAGCCTCTCTTATCATACCCCTATAAGTAGATTTGAGACATCTACTCACACCTACATCTATCAATCAACCTCCCCTATTAGTCTAAACCAACTAGCATAAATTGGGGTAGATGGTACCATAGGATCTACCAAGGTGGATGGATCATAATGTGACATCACCCCATCCAAGATATCATGGTGTGTATCCATAATCATGGCTCCCCATCTGATCTCTTTTATTGTAGTACCTATAAATAGAAACTAAATATGCATCATATCTCTTGCATATGTATCTCAAACCATCTATATATCACTAAATACATAAATGATAATGCAATGAGTCATCTATGTCAAAAACTTAATAAATCAAAACATTTCTCACTAGTGCCAATACCATCAACCATGGTCTCCCTATTTACTATCCACTAAGCACGTCCTCTATTATCTACCTTCATATAAGCTCAAAACTAGGAGTTACCACTCAATCCCATTGTGATTCCCTTCTTAGTGGCCTATTTATCAACCAGTTCTGTCTTGAAACCATCATAGGATCACTATGTGTGACTTTTCATACCTATGTCCCCTCCCATCAATAGTGCCTCTATCTTTGATGGGCTAAAGATAGTTTTTGTCACCCCTATTATGGCTCTAATCATGCATCCCCACCTTTAACATCCATATCCATAACATTCTCAACACCAGGCCTTATCTTCTCCTCATGTTATGCATGACCTATCTATGGTGCTTCCTATCGAGGCATGATCATAGGTATCTCAACAAGTACCTTTATGCTTCCTCTCCCTCTCAGATCTCTAACATGTCATACCCAATATATAGGTAATACTAGAGGGGCCATTGGATGTGGTATTCCTATCTACCTAGGCACATAAGATACTAGATGTGGCTCAACCCATGATGTATATTGTTTCTTGATCTAAATGCAAGCCAAACTAGTCATAATAGTCACCCAAGATGGCCATATGGAAATAATGTCAGTGGAAGGTTTCCACATTATCTACCCTCATGTAATAGTCTATAAAGCTAGAACATGGGGCATGACATGTAATAAATGATCCTACATCCATATAACAACTCAAAGTAACCTATTAGTGACTATATGGGTAACCCAATTGACTAATACATAGGTAATCTCTCATTGATCCACACACTCAAAAAAATGATAGATCCCATCATCTTTTTCCCTCAAGTCAACATCCCATATATATCATATATGATTTGTACCCAAATGATAGAACCAAGATCATATAATGCAATCTTCTTTAGGATGGACTGATATAAGGCTATTGCATATAGTAATGCATTCCCATCTAACTTGTGACACAACATTCATGATGTCATAAGTCCTATCAAGGCCTTACAAATATCCATAATGGTCAAGATATAAACATTAAATAAACTCACATGCAAACTAGGATAATCCTCTTTGAGCCTATCACCCATCGGACTAGGGCTCACCTCTCATCCTCCATATTTAACACATCATATATAATAGGAGTCTTGATAATAAGAAGTCCTAGCAAGACATGGAATCTTATAAGGTGATTCTAACCTCTATCATGTACCCATTCACCCCTCATTAGAAAGTGTTGGTTAATTACTCTCATGTTCCTAGGAACATGATGATTAGATAAACACTCAGTGGGATCCTCCTCATCTCCATGATGCCTCAAAATACCAATGAAACTATCCAAGCTCGATCCATGTATGATAGATAATATAATAAATTTGGTAGCTAGGATGCATCTCCCAAGTGCCAAAATCTCCATCACCTCTACAAAATATCAAACAATAAATAATTTATTAGATATCATTGTCATAATAATAAAATATATTCTTAAATTTTCTCAAAAAAATACAAATTAACTACTTCATCATCCTTTTTATCTTATTTTCCCCATTTTTCTACATAATCAACCTATTTGATACTAAATAAGCCCTATCTCCTCTTTGTTATACTAAATCATCCCTTTGTTACACAGTCAGCCCATTCCTATAGACACAAATAGCCTATTTGATACTAAATTGACCCTTTCCTATCATTTGCATATTATATTGGCCCTTTGCCTCATATTCAACCTCATTTAATAGACTATATTTGCCACCTATTACATAATACATCAACCAAAAAAAAATATGTTGGCCATTTCTCTTTTTATAACTGGATCAACATTTTGTTATGTAGTCAACCACCCCTAGTGATTCTAAATCAACCCACTGCTATGCAGTTGACCACCTTTATTTCTTTCACCTTAAAAACTAAGTTGATAGGGCCAATTTTATTCTTATTTTGTAGTTAATTTTCAACCATTTACCATAAATTCCTTAAACATTCATTGTTTTGATTCTTTCCTACCCAATACCCCACTCTACCCCTAGTTTACCTAAAAAAATCATAGGATCATTTTTGGTATCTACATTTTGCCTAATATATATTTTTATATATCTAGATTAATTTAAATTAAAATTTATTAAAAACATGAAATTAATGTGTCACTTACTTGATATGCATTAGTTGTGGCTTCTAGGCATCCTCCATGTCAAAGTTGTCATCTCCTCACCATGGTCACTCTTTGGGCTCAACTAGGTCTCTCAAAACAATTTTTTATTAGAATAGTAAAAATAAAAAATGAATTATTTTTCACCCTATTTATATTTATTATTCAAAATTATTTACCTAATAATTATTTACAATCAAATTTAATTTTTTACCCATAACTTTATTTCTACGATCTCTTTTTCAAACTAAAATATGTTCTAGAATCTTGACTTCATAGAGAATTATTCCACATATTACATGTATATTTTTTTTAAATTTCAATTTTTCACTTATTTTATAGGTTCACCTAATGTGCTTTACATTGATACTTTCACATTTATCTTACTTCCTTATTCTTCTATAGTATTAAGTTAAGTAAAGGTATGTATTTTTCAATTTTATCCTTTAATTTATCTTATTCACTTCTTAATATATTATACTTAGCTCAACATTATATGTTGTTATATTCTCTTCTCGAAGCACCATCCCATGTTACAACTGCATGACACATGATGAGCTTCAAGTGGGGAATATTTATACACATAATGTTTTTAAACTTTATCAATTATTGATGCTTTCTCTCTTACACAAACTCATAAAGTCTCAATACCTTTGAGTGCATGCCTTAAAGGCTGCACCAAATAAGGGGTGGGCAGACCATTGGTTCTTATCAAAATTATTTTTCCCCATACCACAACTTAAAATCAACACAAACCTATATTGAACATGTCCCTAAACTTTGACACCTCCTTTACATAGTCCTTTGAGTAATTCACCACCTCAAACAACCCCTGCCTAAGCCAAAACCTCTTTTTGACATTTACCAAACAAATTCAGCCTAGGATGACCTTGTACGTAAAATATAAGCACATTACAAGAGTAGGTCAGCCTCAATCAACCTAGTCATATAAATAACTTCTTTATTTATTAGATAATAGGGTCAATTGGGTTGACTCTGCCAGCTAAAACTTCAAAAGAGTTTAGGGTTAGATCTAACTATATAAACACATCATTTTCACCATTTCATAGGGAGACATAGAGTTAATCATTTACTTGTGCATCTTCTTATCCACCATTATAATTGAGGAACCATTACTTAGGGTTTCATACTACACTAGGAGATAATAATATTTTTTTGTGGGATAAGTTTTTTATATGAAGTCATGTATCCTAGAGTTGACCTATCTTTTTCATCCTTACAAACCACAAAAACTTCTTACAAAGCACCTTGTCAAAGGGAGAGATTGAGGCTCAATGGGTTCATATTCAAAGGTAAGTATTCATAACTATTTCTCATCTTTATTAAAGTAGATAGATTTGTATTTGTTAGCTTATGAATATGTATTTCTATCCATGTATTAGTATTACTTGTACATTGACTTGAGTAGAGATATTCTATGCATGTTTAATTTTATGTTTATTACCCCCATTTTATACCACATGCTTTGGTGAGAAATAGGTTAGATTTACTTTTAATTTATCATTTAATTTGATAATAAAACATAAGACCTAGCTAGGGTTATCACATGGTATTACTTGACTAGAGGTTTTATAACCCTCTCTAGTGATATTGTGTGGTAAATGACCCCCTTAATTAGGTCCAACAGATCCATACTGGTCATGACCATGATTATCTAAATGTACCAATAGGTAGAAGGGCTAGTGTTATTTATTCTTTTTGAACTATGATTGATTTATAGATCAATTTCTCTTTCCCTTATATACACCCTATATATAAATATTTAAACCTAGAAATCACTTGAAACTTTAAGATTATAGTATTATCTAGGATAATATAATCAAAATAGATGTTAGCTCACTCAAATATATATCATCCTAGCCCATAAAATAGGTAATATAAAGACATAATAAACTTTTCATCTTCCAAGTTGATATATTACAAGGATAAATAGTTAGGAAATAAACTCTACCATTTGCACTGATATTATAAGAATACAAAGTGGCTAGAAAAAGTAGATGTAAGGAAATACAAAATGAAGATAGAAAGAGATTCATAAGAGGTCAGACATATATTAATGAAGATATGATATAATATTGTGTAAACATATCTTAAAACTTTACATAATCTAACCCCACCCCTTTCTTTATGCCCACCTTAGGATGTGCACTTAATGAGATTGGTGTTCCAATAAGTCCTATAATATAAATTGTTATTAAAGTGATAAAGATGAAAAAATAGGTTTATCCATATAATATTTGTGATGTTGTAAGCTCAATATATGTCATGAAAAAATAAATTATATATAATTAACATGGAGGGATGGGTAAGTAGTATGTTGCATCAAGGTGTTCACAAGGAATATTCATTAATATTATACTATTATAAAGTATGTGTCATCGTAGGATAGTTATCATGAATGTTTGGATTGAGATAAATAATCAAAATTAAATGGCCAATGAAAACATTATAAATAAATTAAATCCAAAGTTTAAATAATTATTGACCCCTAATTTTTATGGGCTTTACCACATGTGATGAAGTCTATCTTGACACTAGTGCCTCAATTTTTAAGATCATCATGCCTACTGATAAGTTGAGTCCATAAACATACATATGATAAAGTATCCAAGTATGTGATAAAATTAATTTCATGTTAGGAACATACCTAAATAATTCATCATGATGAGAGGGAGGTAAATGGAGAAAGTAATTACCTATATCTATTCTCTAGTTGGTAGATGAGATATGATAGTTAAATAGTGGGAGTAGCTAGTGTCGAATAAAATCTTGCATTAACTCCCATTTGGTGGTAGTCACATTAAATAATAATTATAATTTTTTGAGTAACCTCATGATATGTATTTCCTTTGGAAGGATATAAAAGTTGGGCAAGTATTTTATAAAAGGAGACCTACTTGGACAAAGGAAAAACATACTAGTTTGTTGATAGAGAGCTCGTAGTTAGAGGAATTGTTTTTTAAAAATAGATATAACTATTTTAGAGTTTATTAGTGTGATAGTTCACTTTGTATCCATAAATATATAAGTAATTATTATGGTTATTTTTGTGGTTATTGTTAAGGATAACTTTCTATTGGGAATTTTTTCTTATTATTAAGATGATATGTTATTTCTTTCTATCATTCTTTATGTTAATCATAATTATTTCCATGTGTAAATAAGTGATAATATATTCCCAATTATTCCCATGTACATGTGTGTTTAAGATAAATAACATGTAATATATGTCATCATCATTATATAATGTTGGGTAATGTCTGTGTGGTATAGGAATAGTGTGTGCAGGACCAAATTCCACCCAAAAATTTGGTTATGTTACCAATACCATTCAAATTTTGTTGATGAAATGGTAAATAGGGATGATGTAGCACATATCACTAGATAATATTAATAATTAGTTAGATTAGATGGAGGAAATTTTATGATGAACCATCCTAGCCATGAAAATCAAGAGCCAAGAGAATGAGTGGAAGATAACCTACATAATCTACTTTATGAGGTATTTTTATATGAACTACCAATGCATTTTCACACATGGATTATATCATATGTGATGAAAAAGAATAGAAACTATGGGTGGAAACACTTTTGGATAGAATAACACTAGAGCAGTTGAATAACCAAGACGTAGTTTGGAAAAGAGTTATTGATGTGTTATGGTGTAGTGCATTAAACAATTATGTGCTAGAATTTTTCGTATCCACGTATTCTTATTCAGAGAAAGACAAATAATAATTTCTCTATGAACATAGTGGTTCATATCTAAAGTAGTTATTATTATAGATTAATAAGTTGATGGTAGGTAATGGCATAGAAAAGTTACCAATGGATGGCTATGTTTTTGTACGTATGAGTAGTTTAGAAGGTAGAAGGTAAAGGGGGCATGGGTTCTATGAGATAAGGTAGAAAGTATTAAAAATGGAATTACTAGATCAACATGATCTCCAAAGGTGAAAGTATGAAGATATTAAGCATAAGCTGATGGTTGAAAAGGACACTAGCTAAAGGGGAAAGTTTTACTCATGAGATGTTGTGAGGACCCATATAACATAAGGATGGCATGAGGATGACTCTCTCATAGAGGGTACGTACTTTGTTGATAAAAAATTTCACACAAGTAGATTAGGACATATCTTGGAAATTTAAGATCAAGTACCCAAGGAAATAGAAGATATATGGGGAAATACTATTATGTAAATCACCATTTCCATTTTATGTGAACCTCCTACTCATGTGTTTTATCCAAAAACAATAGAAAGCAACTAAGATACTAATTTTTTTTATCAACCAAGTGAGTTTATAGTAAGGGAATAAAAATCAAGTGTGTTGTAGTATGGACTTCCTTACCAACCATTTAGATCAATAATTACATAACCCATAAAATCTTTGGGAATGATGATGTATATTATGTCACTAATAGGAGGGTTTTAGCCCCTTAGGCTAAAAGCACATCACATGATATAATTATAGGAGCTATAAAAGTGGTGATATTCTAGTAGAGAGTATAATTGGGTAGAAGAGTGGTAGTTTATCTTATTATATAACTAGTGGAATTATGCCCCAAACAAGAGGAGGTGGCATATGTTTTGGAGTAAATATTAGAGGAATTCAATGTCTAGGTATACCTTTAGATGGCATTCTAATGACATAAGATCCAACTACACCCATATAAGCTCCCCATATATTTAATGATGCGTCTTTAAGTTTACTCTAATATAATAGAGTGGATAATTCCATGGATCACATTCATAAATGTGAACTCATTTTGTGCATGAAGGGAATCACATTTTTAGAGCATAAAACAAGCTATTTTATCACAACTTTATTATATAGTGCTCATAATTATTATAAAAATATCATTGTGGAATATAATCTCCTAAAGTTAAAATTATTTAAGGAGTTTGATATCCTTGAGATTGATCAAAAAAATATTACTTTGTTGAATGAGATAAAGAAAGATTTGATATAAAGTCTTTGTGTGTATGATGTTAGGTTTATAACTTTAGTATCCAAGATTTCCTCTAATATTCAACTATTACAACATATGTAGTGGGTTTTCAAAGTGTTTCTTCCACCTTTTTAGTGCTCCTTATCTATTAAAACTTTCATTTATCTTAGGGAAGACTTTGATATGACACTAAAATTTGAGTTTGTTATAAGTATAAGTATGGGGATTAGCCCATTTATGTAGGTGAAAATTACTTCAATGGCATCACATATGCAAAAGCTTATGTCCAATAGTACATAGGATTCTCGAATCATATTATGCTGTCTTGATTACAAGGTAAAGGGAAATAATAATAATAATTTTCTAAGGTATAATGTGAGATCTCTCATTGCCTCATATAACATTTTTCATGAATATCATAATGTACAAAATTATCCACTCCTTCAACATGCAACCTAGACTAAGGTCTATCTACTAAAAAAATATAATGCCTCTATCCATAATATAAAATAGTGTCAAGTGATTTAAAAGATTCATGAGGTGAGAGAATGAGGTTCATGACAAGCCACCTCATGGCTAACTAACCAAACTTATGGTGATTATGGGAAATAACATGGGTATAAAGGCTATGGTGGGGGACGTGTAGGTGAAATGTTTACCTCATGTATCTTTTATAAGTTTGGATCACCAAATAATTACCAGTAAGATTAACCCAAGTATCCCACTTATGGTTATTTTCAAGGTGAGCACAATGTCAAGGAATGCCTAGATTTATTTACTAAACTCACATATAAGGCTAATCCTAATAAGGGTGCCAACATGATCAAGATTGTGCATAACTTAGAGATGTGAGTTTCAAAATCACAAACCCATAAGGATATTATCCCCAAATTACATGTAAAAACCTATAAAACAATAATTATACAACCAAAAATATCTCCAAAGGATAAGGTATAAGTAAGATATTAATAAAAAAGATCTCAAGATAGCATGGCATGCCATAAGCCCTTCATAGCACTTATCTATATATATTACAATAGAAGGAGGTTATATGTAAATTTGTGCATGTCATATATAATATGTAGGGTAAACTTCGATATTCTTGATATTTGGAGGAAAATACAAAAAATGAATTACAACCCCAAGTATAGGTTGATGAGTACAGGAATGATCTTACTAAAATATTAGACCTCCTACATTTTGAGGTAATGATCCATATGTTTTTATTGAATAGCACACTTTCATTAATAAAACAAGATATAATACATAGATAATCATACAAAAAAGATGAATGGAAAAGTCACACCCCAAAATGATAACCATACCTAGCTAAAACATGCCTTGGAAAGAGAGCATAGTCCACAAAAGGCCACCTCAAGGCTAAAAATACCAAGGTTAAACTAACTCAAGTGCATATAAACCAATAAAGGATAAACAAAATCATAAACAATAAGTAACCCATTAAGTAGTATCGGTAAACATGGTGATAAGTAGAGGTAGAGGAGGCATAGGATCCTAAGAATTTCCTCCCCACCCCTTAGAGTATGGGGGTCCTCATCAATCGGTAAGGGATCCAAACCATCAATATATTGTTTATTATAAGTATCATCTTGATGCTTACATAATCCTATCTTGAAGGAGAAATGGAAAGAGACAGCCAAGGGAACTTATGTTTCAAAGGAGCACCCCAGCCCCCCCACCACCACTATCCCTAATAACCTTGTTAGATCCATGTTATGGATATGGCCAATAAGAATGAGGAGAGAATATCTTACATCTTTTATACCAATGACTATGATATCATTAATGCCTACCCCCATTCCCACATCCCTGGGGGGATTGGTGATGGGGGGAATCTTGAGGTTCTTGATTGACTTCACAAGGATCAATCCCCTAATGGTCCAAGAGTATTTTTAGATGGTGAAGCTCAAGCGAGACTTTATTCATTTGACTCTAGATCTAAAGGGTAACATTAGATATCTCAACAAAATTATTAGTAATATAAAATATTTTTTCCATATACTCATGATCAAAACATGTTTTATTTCTAGTTTTCAAAATATGAAAAAAATAATATCAATACAAAAAATTTGCTAAAATATATTCTATATTATAAGAAACAAGGTGGAGTCCCCCATGAGAGCCATCTTCCAAGTGAACATTTTAGGCTTAAATAGATTGAAGAAAGTATGAATCCATATCTAGGTAGATTGAGCATGAGGGTAAAACCAAAATAGGTGTTTAAGGTATTATAAGTGGTGATAGGTGGGGTATATGGTATTTTAGACCCCTATGTACTTAAGTTGGTTACCCATAGGTAAACCTTGGTAAATACTACATAAAAGGAATTAGGATTTTTTAGGTTCAATGAAAGTCATCCAAATATTATGAAACCTTCTATCTCAAACATGATGTAAGGATCTAATATTCCATTGATGATTGAGGTTTTTTAATGTTAATATGTTGAGGGGACAAAATATTATACCCTAGTCAAAGTGAATAGTGAAAAAACACCATATTTTTAGGCTAGAACTAGTCTTTCCACCATGTCATAAGAGAGGTAACACCAATTTTGTGTAAATAATCCTTAGGTATGAAATTATAAAACTCATAAATGGATTTTTATTCTTCATTATTAATCTTTAACTTAGCATTCACAATATTCCATGGAATCCAATCTCAATTTTTTTTGTAAAATAGATTCCCAATCATGTGAATGCATTTCTTAAGTAGCCTCAATATTTTGATCTAAGGGAACATGTTTAAATGAACATTATGGAAATTCAAATGGGATAACACCATATAAAGTGAGAATTAAGAGAGAAATTGATTTTAAAACCCTTCCCCCACCTAGATGAGGTGAGGTTTGATCTTCTCACATGACTTCTAGGTTCTTTGAGCAACAAAAGTACCCCCAATCTTAACAGGAATAGGGCTAATGATAATGTTATGAAAACTAATCCCTTTCTATACATTTATACCTAAAGGATAGATTTGAGTTATGAAATGCCTCAATAATATTTTCTAGGTTTCATCCTCTTCCAGGTTTATAATAATCCATTTGACACTAAGAGTGATACCTTGGAGCTTAATGTCAATGAGTCCAATTTGACCAATTTATTTAGATCAACAAAAAATGGACCAATATAATATATGAAAACCATGATGACCCTTATAATTTTCCCATAAAAATTATCTTAATATTTTCTCAATATTATCATATGAGGCATTGGAATGGGGCCAATAGGACTAGTATTAAACATGAGTAGCATTGAGTACCTAAGATCAAATCTAAAACTATCCAACTAAATTTAAGGGTTTGGTAATCTAGAAAGAAGTTTTTTCTCAACCCTTTGAACTACTTAGGACCACAACTCAGTGGGTGGGGAGATAAAATCAAAGGAAATGCCTAATAACTTAAACTACACTCTAGGTAAAATCCATTGACATTGGTATCCCTCCAACCAAGGAGGTTTGGGAGAGAGGGACTAGTAATAACATTAAGTCTTATGCCATTATATGGAAGACCCAAAAGTGACGTATAAAATGTATAATAAATCCATGTCATGTTTAAAAATTTTATTTTCTTCTTGAAGAGTAATAAATTAGTCATCAACAAAGTGCCCACTAGTCAACTGATGATCTAAAATTGGGAGAGAAATACCCTTCACCAAACCCCTAAAATCATAATTATCCAATAGATAGTTAAATCACTAAATAGATATAACATAAATAGAAGGAGATAAATGTCACCCCTATCTAATATATCAATGAATTTAAATTAATATTGAGAACCATTTATAGTAATATAAGCTCCAACATCCTAAAAAATCATATTAATAATTTGCACAAACCTGGGGCTGAAACTAAGAGCCTGAAGCATAGCTATAATGAAAGTCTATTTAATTAGATCATATTATTTCTCAAAATAAATCATGCTGAATAAAACCTTTTGGTTGGATATTATGGCCCATTCCATACCTTCTTAGACAATAATGATGTTGTCCAAAATGTATCTATGTTGAATAAACTTGGTTTTCTCACTTCTCACAATTAATGGGAGAAGGTGTTTTATTTTAAGAGATAGAGATTTATCTATAATTTTTAAAGATACATTGAGAAGAGTGATAGGATTCTAGTTGGTAATAACTTTAGGATATCCATATTTAGGAATGAACTTGATGTTACCTTGATTAATGAGAAAGCCCTAAGAGTTGGACAAAATAACTTTAGAGTAGACTTTATGAAGATTAAATCCCATAGTATCCAAGAGGGTTTGATAAAATTCACAAGAAACCCATTAATTATTGGGGATTTGTCAATTTCCATCTATATAATAGCTTCTTTAAGGCCATTTAAGCTGAGAGGTCTATCGCAGGCAATAATCTAAGCTTCAGAGAGTTTACATGGAATAAATACAAGTCATTGAGAGAGAGAAACTTCATGAGTAAGAGAGGTGGAGTGGAATACAAACACACCATGATAGTGATGCATAAAATCTTACAATATATCTAGTAATTTGGTAAATCGATTTAAGCACATCTAATGGATTTGATTTTCCATAACTTTTCTAGACTAGAAGAGAGAGAAGAATTATTTGGTCATTTTGTCTCCAACTTTCAACTAATGAATTTATGTCTCCACATGGATACTCAAACCTATATATGAGAAATAAAAGGTGAGGCATCTAGATCCTATAAAACCATAAGGTATTAATGGTTTGTATCATGATGCATATATTACCAAAAGATAATATTTTGTTTTCTATATATTCAAATAAAAATTTTGGTGCAAGTAATGGTAGTATCCCACCAATAAATCCAACTAGTATCCCTAGTGGGTATAGGAACCAATTTCAAAATTTAAATGATATGCCCAATAGTCTTCTCTGTTTGAGATAGGTAGTATTGATGTAAAACTAAGAATTTAAGTATTTAACCCGAGGGGTAGTCCATTCACAACAAAAGTAGATAGGTTGATCATAAGATAAGAAAGTGTATAGGATCACATATACAAGCCAATCATGCATAAGATCAAATATGAAAAGGTATTATTTTTCTAGCATATCATGGTCAATAATCTTAAGCACTCTATCTTCTCCTTGGTGAAAATTAGACCAGGTTAACCAAGGAGAATTTGATTCTTTCCTCTTGTATTGGTTGGGATCAAAAAATCCAAGTTTTTATGAATGTATAACCATGCCTCTTTCTCCCCTACACACCATCACATGGGGAGATGTCCTTATTTTCCTTCAATAGACTCAACCATGTTAAATTCACCACATAGGATCTAGTAGGCACCCAAGAGAGAATATTCCAACCATCTCTAGAGCAAGGTATATTCCACAACACTATTAGATGAATATAGGTTTAGAAGGGCCAATAATTTGATTATTAAAGTAAAAAATAGTCCATACCACCTGATGGGTGGGGTCAAAACCCCAAGAAATAATATTTTGATAAATCTCATGCACCAAAAGAGTAACAACATATGTTAAAAATAATTCTAGCCTGATATGTAAAAAAAGACAACCAAAGTATCTATGACACACCTAATGTGAGGGTGCAAGGTAATAGTCACCCAAAACATAGGATATGACCAAGAGCTACATGTATTCAAATATTAATATATGGTTAGTATGTGACATATGTGTAGAAACAAGCATCAAAGTTAATATCCTCACATGGGATGCTTGGTACAAGATGGGCAGCCCCACTTTATGACCCTCTCCACATGTTTTGTTGATGGAAAATAAAACATGTGCCCAAACCATGAGGATTTTTAAAAATTCTAGTGTTTAGAAAATATACAAAGTTTTAATTGGACTTTGAGGTAATTGAACTCGTTGAGGTAGATAACTATTGAACTTTACTTGTTTGTCTTTGGTGTTATGACATTAATATGGATATGTGCTTCAAGAAGTGTTACATTAGTTTTAAAAATGTGAAGGAATGTGTCATGATTCCCATATAAAGTGATCAAGGCCCCCCTATGTTGAAATTTATGACTTAGAGGATGAAATCAAGATCATCTACAACATCAAAACATAGGGATTGTAAAACCTAGAGATAAATTATGATGACATCCTAAGTTAGGATGAGGCATAATCCAATTCTAACACCATACTAATTTATTGTGACTAATGGGTACATAATAATACAAGTTCATGGGGATAAAATGTGGCATAGTGTACTCAAAAAATTGATTTATACTTGCATAAAAAAGTGTTGTGTAGTAGAATTAATCATTCCTTAGTTTCAAAACATATTTGGGTACCATGAACCACATATAAGGTGAAGAGGGTGTTACACATAAGCAAGGGAAATTTTTATAATTTGACTCATTATTATGGTTCCATAAGTGTTAACCCCTTTATGCATGACATTGAGACATGTGTTTCCAAGGAGAAGGATCATTTTGGTGTTTTGGCATGAACCAAAGTTAAGGATGCTACATCCTCCAAATTTAAGTAAAATAATGGCCACCAATTACTACATACATATACTAGAAATTTGGATCTATGGAAAAATGTTATTATGTGTGAATACATTTGGATAAGGTGTACACTTTGTTTCCCAATAGGACTATGGGTTCATGTCTTGTATCAAACTCTAAAATATTGGGCTTGAGTGTGGTATGTTCTAAATGAAACCCACCAAGAAATTAATGATTGAAATGTCTTGAAGGATAATTCATCCATACCTTTTCTTTCTCATCATCCAACCTAGATTTGGTCAAATCCATACAATGCATATAACATTATCCTAGAGTATGAGGCTATAATGGAAGAGTGCATTAGATAAGTGTATAGTAAGAATAGAATCATACTACCCAAGTGTTTATAAGACTCTAGATTGAATAGTGATTCAAGTAATGATGATAAAATGAAGTGGATGACGTGTAATTGGAAATATATTATTAGGAAGCATAAAAATGTCCATAATGTAGATGAATAACCCTAAGAAGATACTCTTGATCAGTTACAAGTTTATACTTTTCATGGGGAGAAAGAGGTAATAGAAACTCTAATTAATCAACATAATTGCTACTAAGATCCTTTGAAAATAACCAAGGTGAATATTGTCTTATATGGGGAGACAAAAATGGCCATAGTTGGGAATTATTAGTATGATGTAGAATTAGATTACATCATGGAGTTTCTCTAAAAATTCTAAGACATCTTCCCAAAAAGGTACAAGGAGATGAAGGTTTCATATTCTTATTTAGGGAAGATGAATATCACATTAGTGGATGACACAAAACCCAAGCATCCATACTAAATGAACCTAAATTTGTGTTCTAAGGTTAAGGATAAATTAATAGCATGTTGGCTACCAGTGTGATTTCTCTAGTTGAGGAATATAAATGGATAAACCCAATAGTTATTAGTATCAATAAGTATGACTCTCTCTCTCTCTCTCTCTCTCTCTCTCTCTCTCTCATCTCTCTCTCTCTCTCTCTCTCTCTCTCTCTCTCTCTCTCTCTCTCTCTCTCTCTCTCTCTCTCTCTCTCTCTCTCTCTCTCTCTCTCTCTCTCTCTCTCTCTCTCTCTCTCTCTCTCTCTCTCTCTCTCTCTCTCTCTCTCTGTGTGTGTGTGTGTGTGTGTGTGTGTGTGTGCGCATGTGTGTGTGTGTATGTGTGTGTGTGTGTGTGCATGTGTGTGTGTGTGCGTGTGTATGTTGATGATCAACTCCTAAATTTCATGTGTGTCACAGACCCCTTTCCAATCCCTTTCATAGATAAAGTTATTTATGGAGTGTTAGGTTTGGAGATTTACACCTATAGTAATGGTTTTTTAGGGCATCACTAAGTGAAAATTAAAGATAAAGATAATCCCAAAAATAAACTTTGATACCAAATGGGGTTCATTTTCCAAAAATTTCATGTAATTCATCCTAAAATAATGTTCCTATCATTTTATCATGCATCATCATAATGACTTTCAAGGTATTTTTACACCATTTGCTACAAGTATATTTATGTGACTGGATAGTGTATGGGTTAGTGAAGGACCATCATGATAATTTGTGTCTCATGTTCAATAATTTTAATCCACTTCAAATTTATTTAAATTTATAGAAGTGCATATTTGTGACACCCTTTGTCACATAACTTGGGCATGTGATTTTTAAATAATGCCTCCTTGTCAACTTGCTAAAGTAACCATCATTATTCAACTTGAATCACCCACCATTCAATAGGAAGTGCATGTATTTTTAGTTCATACCAAATACTACCAAAATTTCATTTTCCACTATGCCAAGATCACAACACCACTAGAGGAACTTATACACAAGAATGCTCCATTCATATGGAGAAAGGTGTAGGAAGATGTATTTAAAACTTTGAAGGAAAATCTCATAAGTGCATTGATCTTCTAATTCCTAGATTGGATGAACCCCTTTCATGTACATGTTGATGCATCATACTGATAGGTGTCATCCTATATCAACCTTTTGATAATAAGATGGACCATTTAGTTCACTTTGATAATAGGAATCTTACAATAGTTGAATATAACTTTACCACCACTAAGTGAGGCACTCACAATGGTATACACACTTCATAAGTTCCACCAATATTTTTAGGCCATGTCATTTTTATTCTTCACTAACCATTAAGAATTAAAGTAACTCATCAATAAGTTGGTACTCCATGGAAGGATTTGTTGAGGGATTGTATTATTTCAATAATTCCAAGTTTTTGTAATTGTGAAGCTTGGTAAGTAGAACTTGGGTCCTGACCACTTGTCACACATCAATATAAGTCAAGATGCACATAACATTGAATATGGATTGAAGGAAACTTAGTTAAATATATTGTTGTTTTTCTCACAATTTACATTTCTCCTAACAACCTTTCAATAAAGGAAAAGAAGCAATTGGTTATTTTCACTACCCCATATCAACTTGTTAAGGGAAAATTTTATAAGTTCATGTGTGATGAATTCCTATGTAGGTTTTTCTTGTAATAATTTCACCTAAGGGAATTATGATAAGGATATGAATGAATTACATGAGTCTAATTTTTTGGAAAAGATGATAGTGCAAGATCTTCATTTATGGCGTATGGTGGATTAATTTTTTCATGATGCCAAACACTATCCACACAAATGTGAAGTTTGTAAATAGATAATAAAAACCCAACTATTGGGATGAGATGTATTTGATACCCATTATATCCTATGAACCTTTTGAAAAATGGGATATTAAATTTGTGGGCCTGATCTACTAACTATGTGTAGGACTAACATATGTTATGTTATTATTATCACTAACTATTTTACTTGGTGGGCTAAGGTAGCACTAAAAAATAACTATGTGGTAGAAAAATCAACACATTTCTTATGGGAAAATATCATTTGTTGATATAGGTGCCTGTTAAGATTTAAAATTTACCAAGGTACTAATTTCATCAATGAAATCATTCACATCATATTGTCTAACTTCATGGTTGTGCATCACAAGACTACCTCATACCACCCATAGGAAAATGGAACTGCATAAGATTATAACAAGGTTTTTGGTACGACATTAACCAAGATTTGTGATTTTATGTATAAGGATTGAGATGATCATATTTTAGTATTATTATGGGTCTAAAAAATAATAATCACTCAATAAGTCCACTCCATTTCATCTTGTGTTTGTTACAAAGGTATTCCTTCCTAAGGAATTTTAGTTTCATTTATATGCATTGCATGCGTGGGATGACGCAAGGACAAGGAATACTTTGATGCATGTTTATAGGACCTAATTTATTTATATGAAAGTAATTTCATAACTTGATGGAGCCAAACCTTAGGAAAGGCTTGATAAAAATATTGGCATGACTGACACATCAAGGAAAAGCCATTGATTAAAGGAGCCAATATAATACTCTATGATTCTAAGTAATTGAAACATGTAGGTACACTTAAAATATATTGATTTGTAACTTACATAGTCCATGAAATTTTCAAAATTGATGCATGAAATTTGTGCACCTTTGATGGTAAAATGATCCTTGGGATTTTCACTAGAATCATGTTCAAGTCATAACATGCTTAGTGTAATTGAACCATGATGTAATAAGGCTTATGCCATTTATTACCTATATTTTATGTTTGGTAGGTTGGTCTAGTATAACATAGTTATTAATTTCAATATTTATGCACTATAGTTTATAATAAAACATACACCCTCATTTAACCAATTGTATTTTTGGCCAAGTGGTGATACGCTCTATTTCTCAAAATCTCTCACTTAATGAAGGACAACTTTACTTGATAAGGTAGATTCAAGTGTGCATAATACTAGACAATATATAAGTTTATTTACACCATATTGACCACTAAAATTTTAGATATAAATAAATCTATAAGTTTGATGTTTATTTTATAAAAAATTTATCACACAACTACCTATTCTTCAAAGGAAAATTGGACTATGTGCATACAAGATATTAGAGACTTGGAAACATAAGGATACTTGTTACTATGGAGGAAAAAACATATAATTTAGTATGGGGTATGAGTATTTAGTTTTTATAAGAATAATATTGTATGCACATAATGTAAATCGACTAAATATATGGATACATGAATATTTATGGGCAAGAAAGTATGTTATGGAGTATAGTGCCCATGAATGCATGAAGGAGATTCATGGGGAAAGGAAGTGCACTATGAATGGTGTGAAACACCTAAGAATGTGAGGAAAATAAATAAGGTGAAATTAATTCCAAAATGAGATCTACACAAGATGACATTGCCAGTTTTAAACTCCAAATTAAAACTTCTACTAGTTGTCACATAATTGTGCTAGTTATCATGCACTTGAGTAAATACAAATGTATATTGAGAAACTATAGTAATGAAAGTGAGTGGAAACATAAATATGGATGGTATTTAGTAAGGTAAAAAAATTAGATAGGTTGAAGTGATGATAATAACATCAAATTTGTATAACTTAATTTGTTAAATAAATGTCATTGGATAGTATAAAACCATAAATGCAAGTCATTTTTTACTCACTTATCTATTTCAAAAATATTTTAGACCCCAAAAAGGTGGTTTGAAAGTAAAAATCCAAGCAAAGGAATATAAGACCAGAGTTACATATTTATATTTAAAGCAATAATTTTGTAGCACTAGAATTTTTTGCATCAATTACAGGTAAAATGTAGTTGAAAAAGTGAGCTAGGAAGAAGTTAAGGGCAACTGCATGTTTCATAGGATGGGTTCTACCATTATAAATATGTGAATATAGTAGCCAAGGTATACCTCCTCACATTTTGTAGTAGCAAAGACACACAAAAATTATGGGTTTCAAGAGGATAAATAACTTAAAGGTATGCATGACAGGTTTCAAACTATGATAAAGAAGAAGAAAAAGGCATTAAGATCCCAAGCACCATCATCATCTAGAATAAATAAGTGCATGTGCATATAGGATATGTTATAAATATAATTATTATACATTAAGTAATTTATTGTTAGGAGATTGAGAAATAAATAATGGTGGAGTGATTAAATTTTATCAAGATGTAATACCCAACCTCGGTGCCCCAAGGGGAAGAGTAATAGTCCTAAGTCACATAATTCAAGGTCAAAGACTATAATTAATAAGGGGATAATAATGAGATAGACCTCCAAAATGAATAGATGATGGGCACTGGAAAAAATACTAAATATGGTATCATGTTGTTTAATATAATTATTAAGCAAGTGCTCAAAAAGGTGGGAGTGATCAAGTTATTCAAGATGCCACATTTTATAAACCTATATCACTTGGTGCATTTATTTTTGTCCCATGTCTATGAAAATTGGTTCTACTTTATTAGGCACATAATGAATATCATGGTAGTACACATCAGTAAATTGACTAGAATTCCTTGCTCAGGCAAAGACATTCAACAAGTGCTCATTGATAGCATTGAAATAGAGAAGGTTACACAATTCCTAAATTACAAGAAGGAAAATTTTAATTTTCTAATAAAAAATATTTTTGATTGAGCAACAAGGATACCCACATGATTGGAAATCAAAAAACTTGTTACATCTTGATTTCTCACTAAACAAATTATTTGATTATCCATGGATATTTATAGTTGACAATTTAATTTGGTTATTTTTAACTAACCTTTGAGATATATTCTATTATGGGACAATTAGATATTACTTAGATTACCTGATTATATTGATATGATTTGGTTTTAATGTATATGTTTACATTATGATCATGTTGATTTATTATTTTAGATATATTTTATGATGTATTGTATCATGTTGTTATGATGTATGTATATCATGTTGATTCATAACTACCTACTTGTTGTGAGGTTGGTGCAGGAGACTTTAACCCTCAAATCATGATGGAGGGAGATCATCATAGAGAGAGTGACATATATGGAGATGTCTAAGGATGATAGAGAAACTAACTAGAACCCTGCACACCCCACATTAGCTAGCACATGTTAGATGCATAATAAAGTGGTTATCATAATGTGTTTTGATATCATTTTCATTAGATAGTCATTTATACATGGTTTCTTAGCATATGTTAATGCTTTTATAGAGCTCATTTAGCATGATTTATGTGTATGATCATTAAATATTGTTAAAAATATGATTTGCATAGTTAGATTAAATTCAAGTTATTCATTTATGAATTTATCATTAAGTCATTATGGCATTTGGAGATAATAATTCAATTCGTAAATATAATAATTATTATAATTAGTGTTAAAATAAATAAAATTTAAGAATTTCCAATTAAGTGGAAAAATGGGGAAAAAGAAAAGAAAAGAAAAACAATAATAAATTAAGAGAAATAGAAGGTTTTAAAATTAGGAAAAATTAAAAAATAATGATATTAATAAAATAACTAAAACATAAAGAAAAAGAAAAAAATAAAAGGGAAAAATCTTTAAAATAAAAACTACGCCCCTTTTTCATGAGGAATTTTGGAAAATTTAATTTGCATGAGGATTTGGGCAGCCATGCAAGCCAATATGCAAAGTTGACTTCAGTGTTTTTTGTGGTCTTTTTAATGGTTGTTTTCATGGAAAATAGATGGAATTTTATGAGGGATATTACATGAGTATTCTCTATTTTTGAGTTTGAGTTGTTATGGGTAGTTTGTCTACAATTAATTTACCACCATTTTTAGATCTAGGATTATTTCCCTTTTTCATTTTGTTGAAAAATAAAATAGATGGGTGATTTGGAAAAATAGTGTTTGTTTCATTCATTTAGAAACATTACTCGATTGAATTAAAATATTATCCTTATACTGAATATTTGGTAGAGTTCAAAAGGACTAATTTATTATTATTTTTTCCTTAAGCATATATTTATGTTAAAAAATATATTAGTATACCCAATTATACATACATACATACAAGTGTCTATCTAATTTTAGAAGCATATGAGGCACTATATGTCATATATATGCATGTGTGTATTCATGTGTGTGTTTACACACACACATGAGAATATATATATCTACAACTTTTATTAAATCTTTGTTGGTTGTTATTCTTTCCTTGATTTGGAATGTTGATCATTTATTTATATAATAGTTATGACAACCAATCTTGTGGATATTTCCTTGGGTGGTATGTATCTTGAGACTTATTTTTGAAATAATTTTACTATAGCTTATGCAATCTTCTCTGATATTTAGTCAGTGGATCATGATAGCCTTTTTTGGGCATGATTGGAATAGTTTATTCTCTTGATGTTTCTTAAATGTTATATTTCTCATGTTATGCCTTGTTTATTTGGTCATGATCATCATTGCAAGAGACTGGTATGTTGTTTATCATTGTTTAACTTGAATGATAAAGAGATTAATTATACAAAGATTGCAAAAGCAATTATTCCTTTTCTTATGTGAATAAATGTAGTTTTGGGTTTTGAACCTTTGGAAAGATTACATATTTTGTATTTTAATTCTATAAACAAGAAGAGTTATGCATACTATTCTTTCCTGTCTTTCTTTCTATTATTTGGTTTTAAAGTTATAAACTTATTTTCCTTAATATAGATTTACATGGATGATTCTACAATTTCATAATTTTATTGAATGATTGCTTAATTTAAGTTGTCATTTACATTATGATAATTGATGTGTGAATTGCATTTATTAATATCATTAATTATATGAAAGAAGTAAAGGACTTACTTTCATATTAAAATTTGATCGCATGATCAGCAATTGGTGGCTATACATGAGTGTGAATGAGAGGGTTTATGAGTAACAACACAATCGTCTATGACTCTCAGTTGTGATCAACTAATAATATACATATGAGTAAATAGAATCATTATTACAAAGGTCCCATGGGATTGAAAGCTTATGTTGAGATGAAAATTTATGAATGAACTCTTTGGTTAGTTATTCAAGTGTTTTGACTATTTTTAACACTGTGCTACATGTTTATACTTGCATTCCATATGTTGAAAACTTAATGTTTTATTTTAAAATTATGGATGTGGTATAATTTTGTGATTAGACTTGATTACGAGATATACTCAAGGAGTAGAGTTATAACACATAATAGTATAGTGATTTAGAATTAGGGTTTATTTCTACTAAGTCACCAAACCCAATCTAATTGAGGCAATTTGAATAGTAGTAGATAGTTATAATAGAATAAAATATAAGGGAGTGAATTATTTAATAGGATGATCCAAATAAATAATACAATGGATAATCATAGTTAAGTGATTCATCCAAATTCTCCTAAGGAAAAACTTACAAGTGAATGAATGTTTCCTAGGGTGAAATAAACAAAAACCATGATCTAATATTTTAATGAACCTATAACCCATTTAGTAAATCTAAGTGTTTTGCATTCCAAGAGAACCTAGATAAGGTGAGTTATATAGAAAGTCATGAGCATAATTTACTTGACAATGAGTTCCTATGTTATACAATGTAGATATCACTATATAGTAATTTATCATGACTGATTCTATTAAGTACTAATATAGAGATATTTTAGCTAAATACCTAAGATACTAATAATATGCTATAATTTATGGTATAACATTATGACTAATATAACTTTATAGTTCATATCGCTATATGCTATACAATGTAGGAGATATGTTGAAATAAATATCAGATATATAATATGAGTATATGTTTTTAGTTCTATATGTTTTTAAATATGTGGTGATATGTGAATATACCACAATGATATGTGAATATTTATCATCCTAGATAATAAACTTAGTGCCTGAGTTAACGACCAGAATTGGTATTCAAATCTTTCAGTCTTTAAAGGAATATGATATGCATTATTAAGAGCTAGTACATATAAGATGTGCATTTAAATCCATTAAAACATAGTTGGTATATCCCTTGATTTGCATTAAATATCATGTACTAATATAAACTATTGATATGCTTATCAGATATATATGTTAAGGAGTTTATATTGTATGTAGCAATTTAACTATAACCCTAAGTTTACTAATGATCTGTAAACCCAAATTTAATAGGGTTGATATTAATGAATAGATACAAGATTTATATGTTAAGGACTTAAAATCTATAGGATATATGAATAAAATCTCACACAATGACTTATGTATTATTATATGGTTTATCAAAATAAGTATGGTTCTTATTTTGGCATATATAGTTACAAGCATAATGATATCATAAATGGGTGTGTTGGTTCATATGCCTAAACTTATCTATAAATTATGGTTAAAATCATAATTCTTATAAGGGATTGAAAACTAAAACCATACAAAATTAGTCTCCTTAGAATAAAATAAGTTGTTTAAATGAAATATTATAATAGGTTTATGAGTTAGCTAATTTTCTATAAATATTATGACTGACTGCCTAGAAGCAAGTAGTGTGTACATAAAAATGGTGGATTGTATTAATACTTATTGTAATATATACTTGAATCTACTTACAAATATTATATTATGCAATTTGAACATAGGATATGTCCCATTGGTATAAACTTTACTTGTTTGCCTATTGTTTAGTATTATGAGACATTTGATTTTGGATTTATAAGACTAGTTGTTCGTGATTGAGTAGTGTGATAATGTGCAATGAACTATGATATTATAGGATGTCATAGAGGGTATTTTATTTGAAAACTATAGTCTAAATTTATTTTATACCTGGATTCATTCATATGTGTGATGGACTAAATTTATGCATGTTGGATATTTATTTGAATAACATATTATATGAAAGTTAGTAGAAAGTATTGTATTATGTCTACTTACAAAAAATAGGGTGTGTAGCCTAATATATGTATTATACTCGGTTGGTATAATCTGAAATTGTTGCTTATTATTTTTATTATGGGATGGATATTATTATGAAATTCATTCATATGTTTGATATAATAAATGTATGATATTCTTAGTATGATTATGTGATTGATAGTAGGATGTAGTATGTATCAATCTATTGGTTACACTATGTTAACCACATCTCACATTGGTGATACTGAGTAAGTAGTGAATAGATTTCACTAGCTTACTAGCATCATAATTTCATATGAAGGTAATCTAATCAAGTGGTGTGTATGAATTTGACTAATCTATAGATCATTTATTATTTAAAAACCTTGGCCAGGTAATGTTTATTGAGACATTATCATTTCATGAGTATTATTTACATGTTTATGCAATATATTAAATATAATGTGTTTTTATGATACAACACATTTTTAGTTTTAGAAATCATACAGCACAGGAGTACTAACATGTCTCTTTGAAATCACGTACCTTCACTATCTACTCATCCATGAAGAGAGGGCCATTCCCTAATGAGATTAGTTCAAGGGATCATTGGTTTGTGGTTGGTGTGTAAAAGTATTAAAATGATCCTCTTCCTCCCCGCATAGTACTAATTTTGAGAAGACACTTGATATTACCATAGATACTAGAGTTTGGGGAACTATGCTCCAAAGAGCCATGTATGTTATATATGTTCATTGTATTATATTATAGTTATTATTGAAACATTATCATGATGAGCTTTAATTATTTATTCATTATACATTGACAATAATGGTTGTAGGCATGTATCATTTGTAGTTGATTGAATTTAATTATTTTCTATAATTGTATTATGATGTGTTTCTTATGATGATAGTGGTCAATGATGTATGATGTAGCATTCTTCATTTATAGTTAACACACTTAGAGTATGTTATATGATCATTCATTAGATTCTTGTGGTGTAATCTATATAAATTATATGTGTGTTTAAATTTAAAAAATCATGTATTTCTAGGTAGATCCTAGTGGACATGTTACATGCAGTATCAGAGTTGTGGCTCAAACTCTAAGACCTAATGAGTTCACTAGCATTTTCAAATCCTTTTATTTATCAGAAAGGATAATATTAAAACATGTGTGTGTTACATTAAGTATGTACCTTAGGAGCATTCATACCCTCTTAGACTTGTTAAAGGGTTTGTTTATCGAGTGTCTCAATAGTGATGGTTTGAATCAATGTTTTGTAGGAGAGTTCATAACATAGTTCATGAGTTGTGAACAAGATATCCATACCATATTTTGATCACTTAGATCGAACACCTTGAGATTGATTACATTCTTACTTGTTAATCAAGTCACCTATATCATTTGTGTTTGTTTTGTGAGTGTTTAAAAAGTATGTGATATTTATCTCTTAAGTATATGTGCATTAGTTTTGTGTATTTTATACACTAATCCTAGGAGTGGGAAATATTATAAAACTATTTCTAGATTGGCACCACCTAGTGTGATGGGAATTGTCCTTGTAATGAAGTGTAGTTATCTTTATTGAGGACTCTAATGTGTTAGGATTTGGCTCATGAGTTGGCACCCCATATGTTTATATTGAATGGGAAGAGGTGTCATTTCACATAATTAACATAGAGGTGAGTTTTTAATCTCTCGCACTCCTTTGGCATCATTATAAGCTAGGAAGAGGATTCATATTTTCATGATGTTGATTTAGTGTTCCCTTAAATGAAAAATTGTCTATGAAATGTTGTTTTGATCACATTCCCTAGATTTAATAAGAAAATGTGTTTTACTTATTTTTGATAGGAAGTTGTAGAAATGGATTGGATTGATGTATCTATGTGGTTAGTATTTTCCTTTCGGTTGTGGAAGCAGGTTATGATACTATTGTTATAAGTTTGGTAAGTAGGTAGTGATTATGGTAACTTGGGTTGTGATGTTTTATTTTTACCATGTGAGGTTATTTAAGAGTTTTGTTTTTGAGATGTTAGTTTTCTACTTTCCACTTGTGATTTTTTAAAGTCACTACTTTAAATAAACTTTTAAACTTAGACCATGGGGTGTGGTAAACATTGAATTTATATTAGTTCTAAATTAAGAATTATAAGTCAATTATAATCATTATGTTATTATATACCCTTTATTAGATTGATATTATTCTCATCTTACTTAAAACATGTTGTTTTTATGAGACATTTATGTATCTTTCACCTAGAGAGAGTAAGAAATAGGATGTATGGAATACCTTGTTATTCTAAGGGGTTGAGATAAAATTATAACTTGTTATGTAACTAACCAAGCAAGTAGGAAGTTATTTTATCTCTTGTTGCTTTATAAGGTTGTAAGTATGGTGTGATCCTTGGCCTTTATATGTTATGTTAATTTTAACATTATTTCCTCTTAACTATGAAAATAATAGAATAGGTTAAGTTGTGAAATATGATACTAGATAAATTTGGCTAATGACAACTGAATACAATTATGGAATGATTGTATGATTTTTATTTTAATGTATGATGGTACATCTAGAATTATTTAACACATTTCATTGATTTATAGGATCTATTAGTATAGATTTTTGATTCATTGAACCATGTGTAAATTTTAGAGATCATTAGGTCATGAAGACCTAAGGGACGAGTCAAGAATTAGGAATGTGAGTACTAAGAAATGGGAGTGAATCCTATTTAGCATCAATTTAAATTAATAGTTACTAAGTTTGGATCTAATAAGGGAAGCTTGTTGAGTCCAAGATTTGGTAGATGGACTTATCAAATTCAGACGTATGGCCATATGCATGTATACTATGGAATGTTTATTTCTTGATTTTGTATACATTAAAAATGTAATATTTTTAATTATTACTCATCATACTTGTCAAGAACTACATGGAGTAGAGATAGTATTTATAAGTTATACTTATTAGGAGCTATGTGGAGTAACAATGTTATTAATTTATACACATCATTCTTGCTAGGTTCCCTAAACACTTTTCTAGGGATTGAGAAAAACACTCTCTAGATTAGAGAGATGAGGGAATGGGAGGTTTTGAGGAACTCTCCTTGGCCATTTGTTTTAGATTTTATGATGATCTCATGTGATTTTTAGAAGTAAATGAAAATTTTAGCGATATATGTCGGGCCCTTTGAGGTATCATAAGTGGTCATTCCTCTAGTATATAATCTTGTCTTATCAGTTTTAGACCCTAAGGTGGTCATGACATAACCATTAAAAGTAAGTGAAACTCACAAACCTTGTTTTCATAATAAGGAAATGTCATAGAGAAGGGTCTTGTGGGACCAATACTATGAGAATAAGGTTACTTGGGAGGACTATGATGAGTTTTAAAGGCAATTTTCACATTTATTTGCTTGATTTATACTATGCTATTTTTCTGTTGAACAATAATTTTAATTCAGAACTTATATTTGAATAAGAGTCATACAGGATGATGATTATCTTTAGGGGAGAAGGATGCTACATCTTGATTCCTTGCTAATAAATTTATTTGATTATCCATGGATATTTATAGTTGATAAATTTTATTTGGTTATTTTTAACTAAGCTTTGAGTTATATGTTGTTATGGGATTGTTAGATATTACTTAGGTTACCTAATTACATTACTATGAGTTAGTTATAGTGTATATATTTACATTATGACCATGTTGATTCATTATTTCATCTATATTTTATGATATCTGTATATCACATTTTTATGGTTTAACTACCTAATTATTGAGAGGTTGACATAGGAGAACTTATCCCTCAAAGCGTGATGGAGGGAGAGCATTATCAGAGAGGGTGTGTAAATGGAGATGTCAAAGGATGATAGAGAAACTAAATAGAACCCTACACACACCACATTATCTATTACATGTTAGATGCATAATAAAGTGGTTAGCATAATGTGTTTTGATAATTTTTGTATTAGATAGTCATTTATAAATGGGTTGCTAGAATAGTTTAATGGTTTTATGGAACTCATTTTACATTATTTACATGTATGATCATTAAATGTTGTTAGAAATGTGATTTGCATAGTTAGATTAAATTTGGGTTATTGATTTATGAATTTATCATTAATTCATTATGGTATTTGGAGATGCTAATTTAATTTGTAAATATACTGGTTATTATAATTAGTGTTAAAATAAATAAAATTTAAGAATTTCCAATTAAGTGGAAAAAATAGGAAAAAAGAAAAGAAAATAATAAATAATAATAAATTAAGAGAAATAGAAGGTTTAAAATTAGGAAAAACAAAAAAATAAATATATTAATAAAATAACTAAAAAATAAATAAAATAAAAGGGGAAAATATTTACAACAAAAACTACGCCCCTTTCGTATGAGGAATTTTGGAACAGTTAGTTTACTTGAGGATTTGGGCAGCCATGCAAGCCAATATTCAAAATTGATTTGAGTGTTTTTCATGGTCTTTTGAGTGGTTGTTTTCATGTAAAATAGATGGTTTTTTTTAGGGATATTACATGAGTATTACGCTGTTACAGGTAGTTTGTTTGTAGTTCATTGACCACCATTTTTAGATTTGAGAATTTATAAAATATAAAAGAGAATGGATTGGAATAAAAAAGAGAAGTGATTGGAGAATGAAGAAGAAGAAAAGAGAATGAACCTATAGGAAGTGTCTTCTTTTTGGTTGAGCTTGGTTTCCTTGCAAGCTGAGTAAGTGTTAAAAGTTATTATTTCCCTTTTTCATTATTTTGAAAAGGAAAATAGATGGGTAATATGGAAAAATAGTGTTGTTATTTGTTTCATTTATTTAGAAACATTACTCAAATGAATTAAACTGTTATCCTTGTAATGAGTTATTCACTAGGGTTGTAAAGGACTGCATTCTTTTTTGGGTTTTTCTCTAAGCATATATTTATGTTGAACCTTGTATTAATATACCCAATTGTATATAAGTGTATATCTAATTTTATAATCATGTGAGGCATTCTATGTCATTTATATGAATGTGTGTTTTTGTATATATATATATATATATATATATATATATATATATATATATATATATATATATATATATATACAAAAACACACATTCATATAAATGTATATATACAAAAACACACATTCATATAAATGACATAGAATGCCTCACATGATTATAAAATTAGATATACATTTATATAAAATTGGGTATATTAATACAAGGCTTGTATTAATATACCCAATTGTATATATGTGTATATCTAATTTTATAATCATGTGAGGCATTCTATGTCATTTATATGAATGTGTGTTTTTGTGTGTGTGTGTGTGTGTGTGTGTGTGTGTGTGTGTGTGTGTGTGTGTGTGTGTGTGTATAAGTGTTAAAAGTTATTATTTCCCTTTTTCATTATTTTGAAAAGGAAAATAGATGGGTAATATGGAAAAATAGTGTTGTTATTTGTTTCATTTATTTAGAAAAATTACACAAATGAATTAAACTATTATCCTTGTAATGAGTTATTCACTAGTGTTGTAAAGGATTGCATTCTTTTTTGGGTTTTTTTCTAAGCATATATTTATGTTGAACCTTGTATTAATATACCCAATTGTATATAAGTGTATATCTAATTTTATAATCATGCGAGGCATTTTATGTCATTTATATGAATGCGTGTGTATGTCTCTCTATGTGTGTGTGTATACACACACACACACACACACATTCATATAAATGACATAGAATGCCTCACATGATTATAAAATTAGATATACACTTATATACAATTGGGTATATTAATACAAATTATATATATATATATATATATATATATATATATATATATATATATATATATATATATATATATATATATATATATATATATATATATATATATATATATATATATATATGTTATTAAATCCTTGTTTGGTTTTTCTTATTTCTTTGATCTGGAATGTTGATCAAAATTTATATAATAGCTATGACAACCAATCTTGTAGATTTTTCCTTAGGTGGTCTCTATCTTGGGACTTGTTTTGGAAATGATGTTATTGTATCTTATGTAGTCCTTTCTAATATTTGGTTAGTGTATCATAGTAGCCTTTTATGGGCATGATTGGAACAATTTCTTTTCATGATGTTTCTTAAATGTTATAATTCTTGTATTATGCCTTATTTATTTGGTCATGATGGTCATTACAAGAGAATTTTATGTTGTTTCTCATTTTTTAATGTGAATGATGAAAATATTCACTATACAAATATTACTAAATCAATGATGCTTTTTCTTGTGTGAACAAATGTAGTTTTGGGTTTTGAACCTTTGAAAAGATTACATTTATGTATTTTATTTATATAAACAAGTAGAGTTTTGCATATTATTATTTCTTGTCTTTCTTTCTATTATATGGTTTTGAATTTAAAAACTTGTTTTCCTTAATAGAGATTTGTATGGATGATTCTAAAATTTTGTCATTTTATTGAATGAGTGTTTAACTAAAGTTGTCATTTGCATTCTGATAATTGATGTGTGAAATGCATTCATTATTATAATTAATTGTAAGAAATAATTAAGGGACTCACTTTTATATTACAATTTGATCACATGGTCAGCAACTAGTAGTGATACATGAGGGCACATAAGTAATAACTCATAATCATTTGTGACTCCCAGTTATGATCAACTTGTAAAGACATACAAGTACCTGGAGACATTCATACAAAGGTCCCATAGGCTTTCAAGATTATTTTGAGATGAAAATTTATGAATGAACTATTTGGTTAGTTAAGTGGCTTGAATATTTTTAACACCATGTTATGTGTTCAGACTTTCATGTCACATGTTTCAAACCTTATGGTTTATTTTTGAATTATGGATGTGGTACAATTTTTTGATGAGACTTGACTATGAGATATACTCATGGAGTAGAGTTATAACACATAATAGTCTAGTGATTTAGAATTTTGGTTTAAATATTCTAAGTCACCAAACCCAATCTGATTGAGGTAATTTAAATAGTAACAAATAATTATAATATAAGAAAATAGGGGGTGACTTACTTAACTAGATGAACCAAATAAATAATATAATGGATAATTATAGTTAAGTGATTCATCCAAATTCTCTTAAGGAAAAACTTAAAAGGGAATGAATGTTTCCTAAGGTTAAATAAACAAAAACCATGAAATAATATTTTAGTGAACCTATAACCCCTTTAGTAAATCTATGTATTTTGCATTCCAAGCAAACTTGGATAAGGCAAGTTACTTAAAAAGTCATAAGCAAAATTTACTTGACATCTAATTCCTATGTTATACAATGTACATATCACTATATAGTACTTTAATGATTAGTTTTATTATGTAATAATATAGTGATATTTCAGCTATATAGTGATATTTCTATTATGTATTAATAATATGTTATACTTTATGGTATAACATTATGACTGGTATAACTTTATAGTACATATCATTATATGTTATACAATGTAGGAGATATGTTGAAATAAATATCAGATATATAATATGAGTATATGTTTTTAGTGCCATAGGTTTTTAAATATGTGAAAATATGTGAATATACCATAGTGATATGTAAATATTTATCATCCTAGATAATAAACTTAGCACCTAAGTTAATTACCCAAATTGGTTTTCAGATCTTTTGGTCTTTAAAGGAATATGATATATATTATTCAAAGATGGTACATATAAGTTGTGCATTTAAATCTGTTAAAACTTAGTTGGTATAACCCTTATTTGCATTAAATATCATGTACTAAATGAACTATTGATATGCTTATCAGATATATATGTTAAGGAGCTTATATTGTATGTAGCAATTTAATTATAACCTTGAGTTTACTAGTGATCTATAAACCCACATTTAATAGGGTTGATCTTAATGAATAGATACAAGATTTATATGTTAAGGACTTAAAATATATAGTATATATTAATAAAATCTCACATAATGACTTATGTCTTATTATATGGTTTATCAAAATAAGTATGGTTCTTATTCTGGAACATATAGTTAGAAGAATAATGATATCATAAATGGGTGTGTTGGGTCATATGCCTATACTTATATATAAATGGATGGTTAAAGTCATAAGTATTCTGACTTAATAAAAACTAAAACTATATGAAAATAGTCTCCTTGGAATAGAATAAGTTTTTTAAATGAAATATTATAATGGGTTTATGAGTTAACTAATTTTCTACAAATATTATGACTAACTGTCTAGAAATAAGTCATATGTACATAAAAATGGTGGACTATATTACTACTATTTATACTATATACTTGAATCTACTTACGGAGATTGGATTATATATTATAAACATAGGATATGCTCGGTTGGTATAATTTTTACTTATTTTATCATTATTTAGTATTATGAAACATTTGATTTTGAAATTATAAGACTAGTTGTTTGTGATTGAGTAGTGTGCTCATGTGCAATGAACTATGATATTATTGGATGTCATAGAAGGTATTTTATTTTAAAACTACCATCTAAATGTATGTTATACTTGGGTGGTACAAACTATAATTATTATATCTAGATTAATTCATATGTTTGATGAGCTAAATGTATGCATGTTGGATATTTATTGAATAACATGTTTTATGACAGTTAATAGAAAGTATTGTATCATGTTTGCTTACAAAAAATAGGACGTTTAGTCTAATATATGTATTATACTTGATTGGTATAATTTGAAATTGTTGTTTATTATTTCTATTATGGGATAGATATTATTGTGAGATTCATTCATATATTTTATGCAATAGATGTATGTTATGCTTAGCATGAATATGTGATTGCTAGTAGGATATGAATCTATTGGCTATACTATGTTAACCACATCTCTCATTGATGATACTAAATAATTAGTGAGATGAATTTCACTAGCTTACTAGCATCATAATGTAAGATGAAGGTAATCCGATCAAGAGGTGTGTATGAATTTGACTAATCCATAGATTATTTATTATTTAAAAACCTTGGCCAGGTAATGTTTAGTGAGACATTATCATTTTATGAGTATGATTTACATGTTTATGTGATATATTAAATAGAATGGGTTTTCTATGATACATTGCATGTTTAGTTTTAGAAATCATATATCATATGGGTACTAGCCTGTCTCTCTGGATTCCCATGCCAGCACTATCTATGCATCCATGAAGGGAGGACCATTCCCTAATGGGATTAATGTGGGGGGTCATTGGTCTATGGTTGGTGTGGAAAATATCTCAGATGATGCTCTTCCTCCCCATAGAAGTACTAATTTTGAGATGATGCTTGAGATTGACATAGATATTAGAGTCTGAGGAACTATGCTCTAGGGAGCCATGTATCTTATATATTTCCATTGTATTGTATTATATTTATTATCAAACTATTATCATGATGAGATGTAATTACTTATTCATTATACATTGACAGCAGTGGTTGTAGGCATGTATTAGTCATGGTTAATTAAATGTAATTAATTTCTATAATTATATTATGATGTGTTTCTTATGATGATAGTGGTTAATGATATATGATGTATCATGTTTTATTTATAGTTAACATACTTATAGTATGTCATATGATCACTATTTATATTATCATGGTGTAATCTATATAAAATATATATGTGTTTAAATTTTAAAAAAATGTGTATTTCTAGGTAGATCCTAGTGGGGATGTTACAAAACTAGTTAGAGATGATATATGGGGTGAGATACAAATATAGTTTCTTTATATTTCTCACCAAATGGATTAGAGTTCCCTTTTGAACATCTCAAATTTTATTTAAAAATTGATTATTAAGGGAGCATAAAGGTTGAACAATATTGGTGAATCTTTTAGGTGGGATGCCATTCTGATATTGTTAGTACTTGATGAAATTGGGATCCCTAATGGCTATGAAAATAATGTTTAGTCCTTCTATTTAGAGGATAAATCATCAAATAAAATATACCACAAGCACATATTTACTAGTATCTATGGCAAGTATTAAAAAACCAAAATGGATAGGTGGTTTGAAAACATGGTTTTATCTTTTAGGATTGAATGGCACATCTCAAGCCATTTTTTGAGTGCATGCCTAGGATGGGTAGAATTTATCATCATGTATCACTATAGCCTTTCCATAATATAACTTAAAAATGAAGAAACATCTAGGTGGTTTAAGCCACCATTTTGTTTTAGTGAAACTAATTTTTTGACTCTATTATAAGGATATCCAATGCACATCATGTCTCAATAGAGGTAGGCATAGACAGTGACCAATATGCCTATTGTACCTAACACACCTCATTTTCAAATTTTTAAATGAGGACCCATTTTGAGATTAAAAAATCATTTCCATTTATGATCTATTATAAAGACCCAAGAGTTCAAAACTATAGGTTTTTATATCAATTTGATTATTATCTCATGACATTTAGTCTAAAAACCTAAATGAGCATCATTATTTAAATTATTCTTATGCACCTATTTGGGGATTTTAAATTTGATATGTTTGGTGAACATGGATTTTAATTTTATGGATAATAGATGTAACTAGTATTTGTCTAAAGTTATTTTTGTCTTTTTCTAGGTCATACTGACTTCATAGGTGGACATCACCCTTGGCCACACGTCTCTTTTGTGCCTAAAAATTATCAAATCAAGAGTGGTTATGTATTATGAATTTTCAATCAACCTGGGAGATGAGATCATGCCACATGTTTTTAGTCATGTTTACCTAGTCCCTATAGTACAAATCACCCTAGTCTTCATCTATTAGTGAACATCTAGATTCAAGAGATTTAACAAGTTTTATTAATCTTGATCATTTGTAGCTTTATTGAAATATTCATCCATAATGGTCAACTAAAGGACATCTACTCATGGATTATACACCAAAAATATAAATTTAGACAATCTAAGACCAAGCATATTAGATTCCATCAGTTTCAATGGCTAAGTCTTAGAAATTCCCAAGGATTTGGATTAATGAGATCATGCCACATGTTTACACCTCACTCATCTACAATTGCATGTTAACTCATACAAATTTTTAACCTCAAAAAACATCTAGATAAATTATATCATGCCACTTTTCAAAATCCCACTCATTTATGAATGATAACTTTTTATATAGTTTACAAAGCTTTATGAATGTGAATTAATGGGTTATTCCATGTGTTAATATCTCAAAGGGTCATAAATTATCAATCAAAGGTACAAATTCAAAACCCAAGGACCATCTAAATAAGTGATGACCATTCATTTGGTAGCATCCTATTAACCTACAACCTACATGCATGATAAAAGATAGTAAAAAGTTTATGTCTAAGTAGATAAGAATGATCTTGCCATGTGTTGGCATCTCACTAAACTATGACCAAAAGCCCAAGTTATAGAATGAAAAGTCTGATTAAGTGACTATGGGCCAGGTGTCACAATTCAGATAAAATAATACAAATAAATAAAAATAATCCTTAATCATGTGATAAGCAGACATGTGCTAAAATAAATGACTTGACAAGCTGAATAAGTAGCCAAAAATAGTGATAATGCACCATGTGGAAAATAGTACCACAAAAGATGACTTTACATACTCAAATTAAAAAAATTATTGACAAGAGACCAAACCATTTTTTGTAATTAATTCCCATGTATGTGTGATTCAAGGCATTGAATTTTTAAGCCCAATTTAATATATGATATATTCATCCCCAAAATTAAAATCAAAGACACATTATCTATGACTTATCTTACAAATTGTTATAAAAGTTTTTATGTGACCAAAAGGACCTCAATTTTCCAATTCTACTTAAGATGACTCATGATTTAACTTTTTAGGGTTATGGAGTGTAAACCCTAATTTGTTAAAGGCTCTGGGTACAGTAAATTAAGGTATAAAATATGTAATAAATATAACCATTTATTTGTAATAGAATTGACCTAGTTTTACATTTTTAAAAATAGTAATAAATGATGTAAACAAGTGCTTAGATATAAATTTACTAATATGGATGATCTGGAGGCTACAAATTGGCACATGAGTTGATCTAAGTCTCAAAAACATGATCCAAGTGTCAAAACACCTTTTGTATGGTAGTGATCTAATTAGACATTAGTGTTAATGGTAATAGTGTCCTAATTTTGGTGATAGTATCCTCTATTTATAACTACTTTGAGATTTTGGGTGTACCTATGTCAGCGTCTACCAAGCTTGTTCCTATGCATACAAGTTGTGATTCCTTATAGGTGACCTATTCTGACTGATTTTATAAGTAAAACCCTAGAATTTAATGTTTTTAGGGCATTTAATGGGAAAAATTAGTAAAGTGTGATGTTAGTGGGGTAAGATCGACATCGATTTTCCTATATACCAATATTTTGAGAATGGATCAAGCTTGATGTAGTTATCCCTACCTAAGTATTGGTGAAAGTGCAAGTGAAGCTAGTATGAATGTTAATTTGAGTGATTTGATTGATGTTGGAGACTATAAATCTATGTATTATATGCTTGGGATGGTTTTATATGAATATATGTAGAATTAGGGTAGAATAAGGATTGATAACCTTGATTTTTCATAACTTGTCTGTATCTAGTTTGTGTTATTTTCATATGATTTTCATCTAGTGAATAAAGGGCTAAAATTCATGTTTGTGTGTGTGTGTGTCTATATATATATATATATATATATATATATATATATATATATATTGGTATAGTTCTTGTGAAGGTATTGAAATAGGTATAATATAACCTTAGGGTTTTTTTAATTTGAAAAGTATACATTGGTGATAAAATGTGAGAAAAGGATAATATAGCCCAAACTGGGACACTAGCACTATTGGCACTACTATCCAAGTTATGGAACTAGTGTTTAGGTGGCATAACCTAAGACACTATGGGATATATTGCTAAATTGAGAGTCTAAAATTGATTTAGTTAGGTTTATATATTCATGTGGCCTACATTAAGGTTGGCTAGGTGTCTAAATAGGCTCTATAATAGGTCTAGGGCTAAGTTATGGATAGGTGGTCTCAAATAACACTTTTATCACTCAAGTGGCATTTTTACATGACTACAATTTATTAGAGATATATTCACTAAGAGGAGGGTGAATAAATGTGAAAAATATTATTTAATTTCCATATATCATTCACTTATCAATAAAATAGAACTAAATATATAGTAATGCATAAGAAATCATTCATATGAGCAAGAAGTGAAGCATAACACATGAGAATAATATTTATGTGGGAAACCCTATAGGGGAAGAAAATACTAATGCAAAAAAATTTAATAATATCCTATAAGTAATTAATAAACCTTTTAGTGAGGTACAAACCCCACAAATATCACCAACCCCTCACTTAGTCAAGCACCAACAAAACTAGTGCTTTTAGATAGCTTCAACATGTAAGGAGGCTCCAACCCCCTAAGAAACCAAGAACCAACTTAGATAACTTGAATATATGATCACCCTTAGATAAATATTTCTTATTTAAATTAATATGATCTTCTTTTTTTCTCTTTTCACACTTCTTTCTCACTCAAATAACTTATTAGGCCTTCTCGCTCAATTAACCCTCTCCCTGGTAGAATTAGGTCAAATGACCTTGCTTAACACCTTTATAAACATAGTTATATAATAATATAATTTTTATATTATATATTTGATTATATTAAATATATTAACCTATTTTATAAAAAATCTATATATTTTTCTCAATATCTCTAGCCTCTAACTAGTTAAAATAGACTTATTAGGCCTTGACTTATACTTGATTATTTTTCACACCCATCTTGGTTGGCCAAGGATATCACCATAATTATATTATGATTTAAATATATCAATACACAAATTTTAAATTTTAAAAAAACATTAAATAGGTTTTTCATTACCCTTAAGGGTAAAAACCACCATTAGGCATAATAAAGACCTAATGCAATTAGGCCTTCCTTAAGCACATGTTTCACTTAGACCTCATTTAAACACTTTGATCCTTTAATAATATATTAAAATATTTATATGTCACTTTAATAAACCCATAATAATCTCTCATTATTTCCATAAAACAATTTGTCTCTTTTCAGTCCTTGAACCATCCAATTAGGTTTACTTGCCAATGGGCCTTCTCACTGCCAGAAAGTGTGTCTTACAAATTTGAACCAAATACACAACTTTGAAACATAACACACGTATAAAACCATATTAATAGTATCTTAATGAATTTTAAAAACTCCCAAAATTCTTTTGTCTTTACCACATGGGCTAAAATGCCTCAAGAACACTCATGTAGATGGCTTACTCATAACCACCAAACGTTGTCAACAAATAGTGAAAAACATTTGACACTCCAAAACTGAATAGGGGCATACAATGAATAAAAACACATTAAAATGATAATATTAGATATTTATAACACCTTAAATATATTTTCATCCTTTAAATTATTACAAAATGACTCAATAACATCCTTTTCACACACAGAGAGAGAAAGTTGCCTATAGTACCAAAAACATAACCATGAAAATCAAGTCATAGAACACCTATAAGAACACTTTTATGATCTAAAAATGGGTTTTTTTTAACCTTTATCATAATTATATAATATTTAAAAATATATATTACATTTTCATACATCAATATTGGTCTTATAGACCAATCTCACTAGTTCACTCTACACAGACTTCACTATGTTAGATAAACTAGTTTGATGACAACATTTTTCTTAAGTATAAGAATAATAAACACTTATGCACCAAGGGGATATATGGGATAGGTATTTAATAAATACTCCATTTATTATTATCCATCCTTAGTCCTCTATAACCAATCCCTAATCTCATTCTCATTCTTGCCTAGTTTTCTCACTATTTTGCTCATTAGGCCAGTTTAGCGATAGGCTAACTTCCATGACCAGTTTATCAAATTTTTTGTAAATAAACTATTTAAAAATTTTCATTTTCATAAAATATAAGTATTACACATCATACCCCATCCATTTTCATGCTTTGACCTAGTCAACCTTGCATGCTACATCAAAATTCCTAAAAATAATGATTTTCCTATAGCTTTTACTCATTATCAAGATAAACTAAATGACTTGAGGAGACCTTGAAGATTCATTTACATTTTAAAAACATAAAAATAGGTCAAAAAAACTATTTTGATTCATAACCAATTAGATATTTCTTATCGGGTCATTATAAGGGTTTTGACTAGTTTCACTTCTTAGTAATCATTCATAAAGGATTGCCCCTCATCTCCAAAACTAATACCAAGAAAAATAATCTATGGAAATTTAAAAAATACAATGAAGTGATCAATATCTCATGAAAATGTTTCACATGCCAATGATCATAAGATTTTTATTCTCAGGTTTGTAATACCCCATTTTATGCACACAAGAAACCTTATCACACATTTTCATGCTTTCTCTTTTAGGTATAGACTTAAAAATTTGTAAACACACTAAATATGAACTCTCACACCTCTATAAATTATCTCAAGATCTCTGACATTCTTTAAAATGATCTTGATCTTTCATTAGGCCACTATAGGTTGCTTTGCATACTAGGATTTATACTACTAGTCATACTTAGACTATGATCATGCCTTGAAACCTCATGTACTATCTTCAACACTAAAAAATCATGTCATGTTAACTTATATCCTTGACATACCCTACCAACCTTGCTCACATAGGTCTCAAATGTCTCAATTCACATGTTACTAGGCCTATGTTATCTCAATAGGTCTTTCAAATAAGACTTTATAAACTCAACATCAAGAATAAAAATGAAAAATAGAATGACATAAATAAAAATTACATGACATAAATTAAAACTTAAATCATACTTTTTAACACATTCAAAATAATCTCCCCCTTTGTCACTGATGGCAACAACTCATTGATGGAACCTACTCATAGAGACTTCTTTTAGTGGGAAACATTTTCTTAACATAAATAAATATAAATGTAGATTAATATCCACATTTTAAATTAATGAAAAATCACTTACCTTTAATAACACTTCAATATTCAAAAATAAAAAATCATGTCATAAAACTCCCTCTTTCATATTGCATATCTTAGATAGTTTCTTCTTAACAGATTGATATTACTCCCCCTTTGACTTCATATATTATGCACTTTTTTAATATTCTTGGAGATAAAAAAAACCTCCTAATCATCTCCCCATAATCAATTTTTCTTACTTAGTGGTTTCTAGGAACAAGAATCACACCTAATTCCTATCTCAGATGTTCAAAAGTAGCCTTTGGAGGAGGCTTAGTCAAGATATCTATAATCTAATCCTTGGTAGACACAAATTCAATATTAATGCTTTGCTCACTCACCTATTATCTTAAGAAATGATATTTATATGAATATTTTGGTCCTTAAATGCAAGATATGATTCTTTGAAACACTTATGGCACTATTATTATCACAAAGAATAGGAATAGGGCCATCAAACTCTTCCTTGTAGTATCTCAAGGTTTGTTTCATCCATAAAAATTGAGTAAAACATTATGATAACAAAATGTACTTAGATTCACAAGTAGATAAAACTACTAAAGTTTGTTTCTTGCTTAACCATGAGACTAGACACTTACCTAATAAGAAGGCTCCTCCACTAGTGCTTTTTCTATCATCTATACTCCCAACCCAATCTACATTTGTATAGGCTAATAGATCAAACATTTTAATCCTTGGGTACCATAAACCATATTCCAAGGTTACTTTTATATACCTCAGTATCCTCTTAACTTATTATATGTGTATTTCCTCAAGATCTACTTGGAATCTTCCCATAAGGCCTACTACTTATATGATATCTGGTCCTGATGTAGTAGTATACAACAAACTCCCAATCATGGATATATATTTTATTGAATTAACCTTTGAAGATTCATCCTCCTTAGCTTGTATCCTATAACCATATGTATACTTATATACTTAAAATATTCCATTTCAAACTTATTTAACATCTCTTTTATATACTTGACCTATGAAATGAAAATACCCTTTTTGGTTTGACTAATTTAAAGTCCAAGAAATAAGGATAGTTATCCAAGCATAGACATCTCAAATTTTGAATTCATCACCTCTATAAAATCCTTGGTCATGTTTTCATTAATTTCATCAAAAATATCATCCACATAGACTAAAAATATCAACTGATGATCATTTTTAGTTTTGACATACATGTTACTATCTGCAACTCCTCTCTTGAACCCTTGGTCCAAAACATACTTATCAAGTCTACCATACTAATCTCTATGAGATTTCTTTAAACCATAAAGGGCCTTCTTCAAAATATAAACATAATCCTTGTTATCAGTTAATAGGAAGCCCTCAGGTTGTTTAATGTATACCTCTTCTTCTAAGTTTTTATTTAGGAAGGTTGACTTAACATCCATCTATTATATCTTAAATCCTTTGAAACTTGCATAGGCAATAAACATCCTAATGGCCTCTAACCTTGATAAAAGAGAAAATATTTATTCAAAGTCCACTCCTTCTACTTTATTTATCCTTTACATACAAGTCTATATTTGTTTCTAGTGACCTCTCTAATCTCATTAAATTTGTTCCTAAAAACCCCATTTTGTACCAATGATGTTTTTATCTTTAAGTCTAGGTACTAACTCCCAAGTTTGATTCTTCTCAATTTTATTTAGTTCCTCATTCATTGCATATAACCACAAATTATCTTCACTTAATTATATATAGTTCTTAGGTTAAAATTTTGAAAGTAAGGCAACATCACTTATTATTCTTCCCCTTGTTTGTATACCTACACTTTTGTTTCTAATAATCTAACATTTAGGATGATCCTTTTGAATTTGCCTAGAAGAAATTTTTGAGTCCTTTATTTACTCACTCTCTTCTTCATCCTAATCTATCTCTATTTCTCCTTCATCATTCTTTGATTAAGAATATGGATTCTTTTTCTCATCAACCTTCACATTTGTGCTCTCCATTATCTTTTACAACCTTTTATTATAACATTTGTAGGAAACACTTACTGATGAGTATCCTAAAAAGAAACATTCATTATATCTTGAATCAAAATTTCCTAGGTCCTCATCATTTCTCTTAATATAGAATCTACTACCAAAAACCTTGAAGTGTTCGACACTTATAGGTCTTCCATTCCATAATTCATATGGAGTCTTATCACCATTGATCTGAATCTAACCTTTATTCAAAGTGTAAACTATATTACTCATAGCTTCTCTCCAATAACCATATAATAGTTTGAACTCATTTAACATGGTCCTTTCCATCTCTTGGGCTATTTTGTTCTTTCTCTCAACTAGTCCATTCTATTAAGGTGTTCTAACAGTTGAGAATTATCTTCTTATTTCATTGACCTCATAAAACTAATCAAACTCATTTAAACAAAACTCTCATAATTTTTCAAACTTAAGACACTTGATCTTCACATTCATTTCATTTTCAACCAAACCTTTGAAGGTTTTGAACTTGCCTAGAGCTTCTAACTTATCCTTTAAGAATGTTTCCCAAGTCATTCTTATGAAATCAACTATAAACAACATGCAATAGATATCTCCTTGAATATTTTGAATCTTTGTAGGTCTACATAGATTAGTATGGATTAGTTATAAAGGTCTATAAGTAGAATATTCTTTAGACTTGAATCTTATCCTAGTTTTCTTACCATGTTGACATGCCTTGCAAATAACATTTATAGGTTTAGAGATTTTGGGAATATTCTTCATATATCCCTTGGATTTGATATTGACTAGATTTTCAAAGTTAATATGACCTAACCTCTTATGCCACAACCAACTCTCATCTACCTTGTTCATGAATCATTTCTATTTTGTGATCTCATTTAGCACATAAAGATTATTTTTAATTCTCTTAGCTTTGGTAATTAGTTTTCTTGATTTAGCTCTCCTTATATTGCATCATTTTTCATGAAACATTAGAGTATGTTCTTGGGTGCACATTTGAATCACACTCAACAAGTTGTGTTTTAATTCATCTACATATAACACATTTTCTATCTTTGTCTTCCTATTATCCAAGCTCAAATCACCTGTCCCAACTATGTTAGTAGATGTGGTATCTCTAAACCTTACTGAACCAATGGCATTCTTCCTCAAAGTGATGAATTATATTGTATCTCTTCTCATGTGACTTGAGCAACCACTATATATGTACTGCTTCAAATCTTCATATTAAGTGTGAAAAGTATTCTAGGTAATCATAAATTCTTCTTCTCTATATTTCTATTTCTTTTCTATAGGTTCTAATTTTTTGATCCATTATTTAGTGTCATGGATCCATAACTTCTCAACATCACTAGTTTTCATGATGTATTTTATTTTACACTCTCTTGTAATATGTCCTCTTTGGTTATCGCTATATCATATAATTATGCTTCTCAATTTATAGTTAACAACTTTATATCCAAATTTACCACAAGAGAAAAAATAACCCATGAAGGAGTTCACATACTTTGATTATTTGACCTTTTTTGTATTTTGATGAAGATAGGATGAAACATTATTTCCTTTTACATATCTTGATGAATAAAGGACCTTCTTGACTTATTGATGCTTAACTTCAAATTTGGTAGCTTATGCATAGGTCTTAATTCTATCAGTTTCATCACTCCTTGACTGATCAATGTCTATTAGAGTCTAAAATTTATTGAACTCATTTTTTTCTTATCTAAAACCAAGACCTCTCATTTCATGAAAGGATCTTTAAATATCCAAGATATTGTTAATCTTTTCAGTACTTTCCTCATACTTCTGGTAAGTCCTTAACTTGATAGCATCTTGCTCAATTTGTGCCTCTAAATTATTTATTTTTAATATAAGTTGGGTAAATTATTCCATGTGATACTTTTATTTTAATAAAAATTCATAATCTATTTTAATAAATATGGGTATATTCTCATGGCAATCATAGAAACACTTTCACTGCCAAGATCCATAACTATGTTCTAAAGATCTCCCTTAGACTATAAGATCTACTCAAGAGACCAAGATTTGATGATAATTATTGGAGATATATTCATTAAGAGGGGAGTTAATTATTCTGAAAACTCCTATTTAATTTCCATATATCATTCACTTATCAATAAAATATATTTAAAGATATAATAATGCATAAGTAATCATTCATATGAATAAAAAGAGAAAGCACAACACATGAGCACAAGATTTATGTGGGAAAACCTATAGGGGAGAAAACCAACTAATTAAAAACTTTTTAATAATATTCTATAAGTAATTAATTAACCTTTTATTGAGTCACCAAACCCACAAGGAACACTAACCCCTCACTTAGTCAAGCACCAACTCAACTAGTGATTTTAGCAAGCTTCAACTTGTAAGGAGGCTCCAACCCCCTAGGAAATAAAGAACCAACTCATTTACCTTGGATATATGATAACCCTTGAATAAATATTTATTAATAAAATAAATATTACCTTATTTTTTTCTCTTCTCACACATCTTTCTCACTCAAATAGCCTATTAGGCCTTCTTACTCAATTAGCCTTCTCCTTGGCAGTATTAGGTCAAATGACCTTGATCAACACCTATAGAAACATAGTTAGATACTAATGGTATTTTTATATCATATATATTATGACCTTTAATCCCTTAACATATTCTCCAAAAACTCTATATCCTTTTCTTAATAGCTCTATTATCTAAATAGTAAAAATAGGCTTATTAAGCCTTGACTTTATACTTAATTCTTTATCAACCCATCTTAGTCAACCAAGGAACTCACCATACTTTTATTATGATTTAAATATATCAATACATAGGTTTATAAATTTAAACAAATATTACATAGGTCATTCATTACTCTTAATAGTAAAAACCACCATTAGGCCTAATAGAGACCTAATGCAATTAGGCCTTCCTTAAGCACACATTTCACTTAGACCTCCTTTGAAAAATTTGAGCCTTTACTAATAGATTAAACACTTCATATGTCACTTTAATATCCCCTCATAATATATACTTATGTCCCCAACACCATTTGTCTCTTTTCACTCCTTGAACCATCCAATTAGGTCTACTTACCAATAAGCCTTCTCACTGCTAAAAAGTATATCTTACAACTTTGAACCAAATACACAAATTTTCCACATAAAACACAAATAAAATCATATTAATTTTATATTAATTACTTAAAAAAAAATCCAAAAATTATTTGGTCTTCACCACATAGGACAAAAGGCCTCAGGAACACTCATTTAGATGGCATACTCAAAACCACCAAACACTATCAACAAGCACTTAAAAAAATTTGACTTTCAAGAGTTGAACAAGGAATTTAAATGAATAGAAACACATTAAATAATCTTATGAGATATTTATAACACATTAAATATATTTTTATCCTTTAAATTATTAAAAAATTACTCAAGAACATCCTTTTCACACATACGCATAAAGTTGTTTGTAGTACCAAAAACACAGTCAAGAAAATCAAGTCATAAAACACCTATAGGAACACTTATGTGATATTAAAATGGTTTTTTGTGCCCATTTATAATCCTTATATAATATTTTAAAATTTATATTTCATGGTCATATATCAATATTGGTCTTACAGATGAATCTCACTACTTCACTCTACATAGACTTCACTATGTTAGATAAACCAGTTTGATGACAACTTTTTGCTTGGGTATAGGCATCATCAAAAATTATGCACAAATGTAATATTACAGATAGGTATTTACTAATTAACCCATTAATTATGATCTATCCCTAGTCCTCTATGATTAATCCCTACTCTCATTCTCATTCTCACCTAGTTTTCTCATTATTTTACTCATTAGGCCAGTTTAGTGATAGGCTAACTTCCATGAATGGCTTAGCACATTTTTTGTTATCAACCTAATTATAAAATTTCATAGGCATAAAATATACATCTTATACATCATCCCCCATCCATTTTAATGCTTTGACCTGGTCAACCTTGCTTACTACATCAAAATTCTTGAAAATAGGTTTTTCTTGTAGCTTTTACTCATTGTCAAGACAAACCAAAACCACATAAGGAGACCTTGAAGATTAATTTACATGTTAAAAACATAAAATAGGTCAATATTATCATTATAATCCATAAACAACTATATATTTCTTATCAGGTCATTATAAGGGTTTTGAAAGGGTTTTGACTGGTTTCACTTCTTAGTGATTTAACTTTTTTGGGAATAATGGAGTTTTATTCCTATTTTAGTTAAGGGTCTAGATTAATAAATTAGTAAATAATATTTAAATAAATATATTCCTAATTTGTATAATTTATTTATCTTTTTTACCTTTCTAAAAATATATATAAATAAGGAGAAATATAACTTAGCTTAAAACTAGACTAAGACAGGTGAAACAAGACTAGGACAGTGTCATCAACCTAAATCTAGATTTCATTCAGTTAAAGGATAGGAACACTAAAAATAGGAAACTTTTGGGTCCAACACTTTATTCCACTCCTATCTCTATTCTTTAAATTGGTCATAGAGACCTCAAACTTTTTGGTTTTTTGTGTTGTTTCTATGTGAGCCTACCTATGAAATCTTGAGCACTAATTATCGACAGAACTTGTTGTAGAGCTGATTTAATATTAAAAACCCTAACCCTTCATCATGATTGATAAAATTATGCTTGAACCACTTGATAAAATGGTGTGTTAGTGTTTAAAATGCACTAAACATGTAATTCACACACCTTGTGTGGGTACACTACTTACATACCAATACTCCAAAGAGGGATCAAACCATATGTAGTTTTCCCACCTAATGTGCTTTGTGAAATAGTGTAATATATATGAAAAAATTCAAAATTAAGATTGATTGAGCTATCTAGGGATTGGTATGAGGGTTTGAGTGTGTTTGCATCTATGTTGGGTGATTGTATGTAGAGAATAGGGAAGTTTGCCTTAGTGCTTTGTTTGTAATCTTGCTTGCTTTATAATATTTTGTCACCTCCATTATAAATGATATTTTGATAAGATTTTATAGGGAATCATTGGTCATGGGTTATATGTATTCATGTTATGCCAACATAATGAAGGATATGAATTAGCTGAGAATGACCATTTGGACTCAAAATGCAAATGGATAAGAGCATCAAAAATGGGACACCCTAGATTCTGATGCTATACTCCAAATATGGAACTCCTATCCTATAGGATCGAGACCTAGGGGAATAGGATTAGCCTAGGAAAATCATATTGCTAAGGTGGAATCATTGTTCATAAGGTTTTAGATGGTTGGTAATGAGCAAAAAGGTGTCTAAAAGGGTCACAAGAGCATGTAAAAAGGAGATATGGATAGGGTGTCACAAGCCACACTAAAAATATCGATTTATACATTTTATATGACTACATTTCCCCCCTTTATTATATTAATGTAGCAAAGAATAATAATAGGATAAATGAAAATTATAAAGTGTACGTAAACTTACCTACAAGGGTGAAACCCATAAAGATGTGTGATGTTGAGTGATGATGAGTGATGTTGAGTAATATTGGGCATGTGTTGTACCAAAAGTATTATCACAAATGAATCTAAGTATTTAATTCCTTGAGTGGCTCAAGAATATAAAGGCTATCCCTTTGGCTCCATCATCACCCACTAAGTGAAGCTATGTGATCATGCATGTGTTAATCAATGTTTGGACTATGTGTCCAATGCCTCTAAGTAGGTGGCTCAAAAATAAAAAGGCTAGCTAGTCCTTTGGCCCCATCATTTCCCACTATGTAGTGAAATATGAAATGATATCAGTATGAATATGTGTCTATGAGATGGCTCCTGAAGCTCATTAATGCTCTATAATCTGACAATGTGGTGTGGATAGCCAAATGTGTGTTAAAAACTAGGCCAATCTTAGCCACTTCAAAAGGTGGAGATTAGGCTTGTATGAAATCCACTTTAAAATTGAGAACTAGGCTTATATGAAATCCACTCCAAAATGATTCCAACCACCTACAGATGGAATAAGGCATGTAATTACTAAGAATACTTGGGTAATATAATGAACTAAAAATAAAATAAGTCAAATGTGTTATGCACATTACCCCTAATCACTAGTGTCTATAACATGGATTTTAATTTGGAAGTTATATCAACTTCTCAATTTGAAACTAGAAATGAGAGCCATCATACTACACATGATTCCCTCTATATCTAGATACTTTGAGTAAAAATGTACTAAAACTACTCAATCTAAACTATAATGTAGCTGATAAAACAATAACTAACTTTACCTTTTTGTTTGTTTCTAAAAATTCTAAGTTTTCTACTATTTCGATAGGAGCACCAAAAATAAGACACTTTTTTATCTGGCAATGTAGTCTAAGTATGGTGCTATTATCCTTTATTATTTATAATCACTATTCTATATTCATCACTATCTTTCTGGTCTATTCTACCTATTTGGTATTCTAAATTATATTTTTATTGTTATGAAAACTAATTTTTTTTACCAATAAAAGGTTCTAATCTCTGTGATAAAACCCCTATTTATTGACCCCTCTTCAGAGCGTAGGAATGAAGACCTTGCAATGACTACCCTCAAAATAAAGATCCTTGAAAGTGTGTTATGCTATGAAATACATGATATAGCAATGATAATCAAACATATGTCTCAATATATAGCATAATTTGTATTAGATATTGTTAGATCAATAGGAGTATGTGATAGCATGTGTAGTATATTAAACTAAAATTGGAAATATGGTTAGTTGTTAGTTTTCAAGGAGGGATGGAACATGTTTTCCACCATGGCATTCACAAAATAAAGATAATGCATGATGTGGATCATAACATTACAAATAATAGAGAAGAAAACAAACAAACAAGCATGCAAGGCAAGAAGTAAGAAGCATACAAAAGAGGCCAAGGTCCAATCAAACAAGGGACATGGGCACATGTCACTCAAGTTGGTAAATCAAGCATAAAAAACATGTTCAAATTCCCAAAAACAAATATAATTTCAAATAAGTAAGATTGGCATGAGGGCCACAAGCACATATAAGTACAAACAAAGGATATTGGAAAATGTCCTAAGACACACATAAGTAACAAAATAAGAACTGAGAAATGAAATCACATAAATCTACTCAAAGTTATAAAGGATAACATTTAAATGTTGGAAATACTATCACATCTAACTAATCAAAGAAAGAAATGAAAGTATGCAAAACATGTAGTACAAGACTAGGTAGATGCTAAGAAATAGACAAGTGATATATACTAGTGAGTGTCAATAGAGTAATCTATGTAAGCTAGTAAGTAATATACATCAACATGATAACTAGAGTGTGTGGTGTAGGAATGACATAACTTGGAGGGTGTAGTCATGTATAATATGCCCCCAGTGGGTAGATATGTTGATGTATGTATCGAATGTATAAGTAGGATGCCCTCTTAATAGGTAGAGTAAAGCAATCAAGGATCTAGGTGTCACTGCACACACTCAAATAAGATCAAGTGAAGCATGGTAATGTAAATAAATTAACAAACAATAGCATATAATAGTAAAATATAAGTCTAGCATGTTAGTAGAAATATAAAGCATGGATAATCCATATAGTTGAAATTTTTTAGTGTTTTTTAGTTATTTGAATGTTTTTGTATTTTGACATGTTATATTTTTTTTGGTATTTTTAAAATAGGATATGTATAATTAATCATAAAGAAACTATGTACAAGAAATTAAAAATAAGCTACGTATAAGTTAGACTGAGAATAAATGATACTAACTAATGAGTTTCATGAGAGACTCCCTATCATGGTATCCTATATCAAAGAGAGGGATTGTGCATGATTGTGAAGCATGACGGAAGGGCTGAGACTATGATTTTGAAATTTGTGTATGATTTAAGTTCTCTAAAATGTCTGTAGTGGAAACTGATTATGGGGTCCCCCTATAACTCTAAGAAGTGGATGTAATTATGGGGCTCTCAGGGACCCATCTGGTAGTAAAAAAAGTTCTCTAAAAGTGTGCTCTATGTGTATAGGCATGATATCTCAATGATACTACCCTAAGTGTTAATACTATAGCTCAAAACTATCTAGAGGCCTAAAACTATCACTGATGTAGTGGTTGATCTAAAAGAGGCCTCTATGGAAGTGTATGAACTCTTTGTGCTAGTGAGGGAAGCCTCAAATATGTCTAAATCTCAACTGGAGGAGGAAGAACTATATCTGGTGAAGGAATTGAAATTGGTGACTTTGGAGTAAGAGATGGCTTTGAAGTAGAGATTGGTAACTCATATGGAACTTTACCAACTATAATAACCATATTAGTGTGAATGAATTTCATGTATTTATGAACTATAGAAGGTAATACTTGAAGTTTTTAGATCCATGGTCAACCAAGAAACATGTTGAAAACTCTTGAACTAGGAATAATAGTAAATAGTGTAGCCACATGTGTAGGTCTAACCTATAGAGGAAGTAAAATCTCACCTAATTAACTTTGTATATGTCTACTAAATCTATTGATAAATGTGTCTATTAGGGTAATATCTTGCTCTAAATATCCCAAATGCTAAAGTAATGTCATAGTACACATGTTCACAGTAGATCCATTATCGATGAGAACACTATGAATAAGATGATGATTAATGTAGGCTCTAATAAAAATTACATAGTAGTCTGAATCATCCTTAACTATCTCCTACTCTAAGAAGGAGATTGAAGGTCTAGCTAGAATTCTAGAATTATACACACCAATCATGTTGCTCAAAGGATGTGACTCAACTGAAGGTGGTTGGTACGTAAATGGTGGAGGGTGTGCATGATATGCATGGTGAACACATGATGTGTCCCCTATCTTTTATTTAAAATGTTGTGGGAAAGGATCTAAGAATATCTTTAGATCCTTATCCTGTGTTTGCTTTGCCTGAGGAGGTTCAAATGGAGTGCCAAGATCAATAAAGTTACCATTTATCATGTCTTATATCTTATGTCAAAAATTGATGCATCTTTTCATTATGTGACCTGGTGCCTTGTGAAGATCATAAAATTCATTCTGATCATATCCATGTAGAAGAGGCTTTGTTGTATCAACTTCCCAAATAGGAGCGAGAGATAGGAAATTGCATTCTAATAGCTACTATAAGACTCTAGTTAGAGATACTGGTAGATTGGTAAAGGTTCACCAAGGAGGTGATGATAAAACCACACACTAAAGGGGCTCTAAATCCACATTAATTGTAAGTTGATTTTGACTTTTGCTATCATTAACCTTTACTTTGTATAGGACTTTACTGTTACTCTTGTTTTTTTAATTTTTGATATGCTTGTGTACTTGAGTTTTCCCATTGAAATTAATTTGACTTCCCTTTCCAAGGAATGACATAACTCAGTGAAGGAAGAGAACCTTTTGAACATTATTGACTCATGTAAATTTGGTAAAAGACTTTGTTTGAATAGATTATATTATTCTTGATCATCCATGGGGCTAGTCATTTTAGCCAAGATAGTAATATATCAAAGAACATAATATGTGAGATGCTCATTTGACATTTTTTTGGTGTGCAACTTGAGCATAAGAAACATTGTAGCATATGTTAATGCTGAAATTACCTAGGAACATGTCAACTAAAGGATTGAATGCATTGACTGACTATATTGTTAGACTATAAAACAATTGTAGATCATAATCCTTTAAACTCCATGGAAATAGCTTGGTTAATAACCAATCATTTGTAACATATTCTAATCATGTTACATGAAAATATCTCAAGTGTGTCTTTGGATCACCCTTGCCATCATATAGAGTGAGCTTGGGTTGAACAAAACCTAGTGGCAAGGGTGTAGAAGCAATATGACATGCCAATGGTATATGAAGTAGAGAAAAAGAATCCAAATCTTGTGTTGGTCTAGAGGCACCTTTCTCAAGATGTATCACCTTAGATTGAAGAGATTTTATCTCTTACACAAGGGTAGCCACATTAGGAGACAAGGATGTACTAGTTGTAAATGGTGGTGCCTCATGGGAAGGTTGGGTTGTTATAGGGGGTTATTGAGGCATATTCACCCCCATAGTGTCATGTGTAACTAGTTTTTCTAAGAGAATATAAGACTCAACTTACTTATCCTTTTCAATTTACATGATAGATTTTAAGATAAGGGCATGATCTTAGGTATGTTCCTTGAGTCTCTCTCTAAAAATTTGTAGAATCAAGTATTTATTGATGATAACATCATTATTAACAATAGGTAGAAGTGGATCAAGAACCAAATGTGGTGGGTCATGAATATCAGTGTGTGTATCATCATTATTATTCTCATACTGCCCATTATTGAAATTGTCTTCATGAAGTGTAATCTAGATGTGTAGGATCTATAGTAGAAATCTGAGTTGGCTATTTATCCATGGTATATAGATGAGTTGGAGGAATTTGGGTGAATTCAATAATGTTGCCACTAAGTCTTTCACTTTGTCTTAAAGGAAGAGACACAAGGAGGAAGCTCACAAACATGTAAGGTGATACCACAAGAAGCAAAGGGACCTAGTAAATTTAAGTAGGGTTTAAATGAAATAATTTTTAAAATTTATTATGGTAAATTTTAAAGATTAAATGTGAAATTATGATTTATATATGTAGCATAAAAATCATAAAAAATACTATAAAAAACAATAAGGAATTTTCCCTAGGGTTTCTAGGGTTGTGCACAAATGAAGTCGGGTTCACCAAATGATTTTACTTTTTTTAGAATAATGGAGTTTTATTCCTATTTTAATTAAGGGTCTAGATTAATAAATTAGTAAAGAATATTATAATAAATATAGTCTTGATTTTTATAATTTATTTGTCTTTTTTACCTTTCTAAAAATAGTAATAAATAAGGAGAAATATAACTTAGCTTGAAACTAAAGTGAGACAAGTGAAACAAAGGTTGAAATTATCTGGGCAAGATTAGGATAGTGTCATCAACCTAAATCTATATTTCATTCAACAAAAGGACAAGACCATAAAAAATAGGACACTTTAGGGTTTAGCACTATAGTCCACTCCTACCGCTATTGTCCAAACTAGTCACAGATACCTAAAACTTTTTTTATTTTTATGTTGTTCTTGTTGAGCCTACCTATGAAATCTTGAGTGTTGATTATCGATGGAACTTGTTGTAGAGTTGATTTAATCTTCAAAACCCTAACCCTCTATCATGATTGATAAAATGATGTTTAAACCACTTGAGGAAAGCGCGGTTAGTGTCCAAAATTCACTAAACATGTAATCTACACCCCTTATGTGGGCATGTTGCCTACATAATAATACTCTAAAGAGGGATTGAGCCATATGTAGTTCTCCCACCTAATGTGCTTTGTGAAATAGTATAATGCAAATGCAAAAATTCTAAATTGAGAGTGATTAAGATGGCTAGGGATTGGTATGAGGATTCAAGTGTGTTTGAATCTATGTTGGGTGACTATATGTAAAGAATAGGGAAGTTCTCATTAGTGCTTTACTTTTATTCTCATTTGATTTATAATATTTTGCCACCTCCATTGTAAATGATCTTTGGATAGGCTTTTATAGGGAACCATTAGTCATGGGTTAGATGTATTTTCACTTGGCCAACATAATGAAGGATAAGAATCTAATGAGAATGACCATTTGAGATCAAAATGAGATATATAAGATCACTAAAAATGGGACACCCTAGGTTTTAGTGTTATAGTCCAATTATGGAATTCCTATCCTATAAGATCAAGACCTAGGGGAATAGGATTCTCTTAGGAAAATTCACCTGGCTGAGGTAAAATGATTATTTAAAAGGTTTTGGATCATTGGTAATGAGTTAAAAGGTGTCTAAAATGGTCACAAGAGCATTTTATTAGGAGTTATGGATAGGGTGTCATAAGCCACACTCAAACTACCAATTTGGACATTTTATATGACTATACTTAGCAATCATTAGGATTGTCCCTCATCTCCAAAACCAATGCTAGGAAAAAAAAGATAAGGATCTTTCCCAACTACCAAGAAGTGATCAAGCTCTCATTCAAATGATTCATGTGCCAATGATCATAATACTTTTCTTCTCAATTTTGCAAAACCCCATTTTATGTACACATAAAACCTTATCATAGGTTTTCATGCGTTTTCCTTTAAGTATAAACTTAAACTTTTTCCACACACTCAACATGACCTATCACACCTTTGTCAATGTTTTTAAGAGATCTATCATCCTTTTTAATGATCTTTACCCTTCATTAGGCCAATATAGGTCACTTTGCATGCTAAGCCTTATATTACCATTCATACTTAGACTATGATTATGCCTTGAAACCTCATGTACTATCTTTAACACTCCAAAATCATTTAATATGACCTTATACCCTACCCATACCATACCAACCTTGTTCACGTAGTTTCAATTGGCTCAACTCACATGCTATCAGGCCTAGGTTATCTCATTAGGTCTTTCAAATAAGACTTTATGAACTCGACATCAAGAAAAACAATGACAACATAGAATGGCATCAATGATACTTACATGAAATCAATGAAAACTTTAAGCATACCTTGTAATACATTCTTAACATATTTAGCCCCCTTTATTCTATTAATGTACCAAAGTAAAAATATTAGGATAAAGTAAAAGAAATGTACTTAGACTTACCTGAGAGGCAAGCCTATAAATATAAATCTAAGTGTGTGAAGCATGTTCTATTGCATGTTATAAAAATGAAATGTGCATAGATCATAACTTACTAAATAGATATAAAAATCAAAGCACAAAACTTAGTAAAGAGATAAGAGAGAGGAAAGGCATGAATACACCTCATTGTGTACATGAACCAATGCATAAACCTAGTGAAAAATTGTGTGTACATGTAGATAATGATCAATCAATGAATATATTGGATTGATTTTATGGCTTTCTCTATCCCCATGTGTGGGTGGCTTAATAACTCAATTTAGTTTTGACTCCATCATTACCCACCCTTGCTTGGTGGATCATGACTTGTGAATAGCTTGGATTGTATTGATGGCTTATCCAACCCTCTTATATAGGTGGATCAATAACTCAAATAGAATATGACTCCATCATTACCTACCCATGTTTAGTAGATGCATTTGAAGCTGAAACTATGTGATATAACTAAAACTATGTAAGATGGATCTAGGCCATATGGAAACTCTAAAATGTAAAAATGGCTTTGGGCCACTCAAGAATGTAGATTAAGGACTCCTCAGTAATGCCAACCATTGTAGATATAGTAAGGCATCAAATATAGATTATTATATTGAAAATTGTGTCTTGATTAAAAACATAGAAAATGACATGAAGTCTGCTATTCCATTTAATCAACTAGAGCAAAAGTGATCATATAGAAACAATATGTCATGCACATTCCGCCAAATTTGGTATCTATACATATGTATTCTAGATTGAGTTATAAAAATATATATTTGAGTATCTAAAAATAACATGGGAATGATCATGCCACACATGATTCCCCTAATATAATAAAATTGGTATGAATATGTGCTAAATTAAACAAAAATTGGTAATCTATAACTAAACCCATGTAAACCTAGATTGTACTTATTGTACTTTTCTAGAAAATATAGAATTTCCTAACTCTGACTACTAGACAATAGTGGCATGTATGGATAGTAGTAATGGTGGTGCTAGTATCCCAATTTGGGCACTAATGTCTAATTATACTAATTTAAGTGTAACTAAAATTGGTCTCTATGTGATTGTTTCCCACTATGTTTTCCTAAAACTAATTTTTGTATTATGTGCCTATTTGCTAAACAATATATTCTAAGTGCATTTAGATAACATTATCCCTATGACAAACCTTTGTGAATTACCCCTATTTTGAGGGGAGTTGTTGAACCTATGCAATAACTATCCTCAAAATAAATTTCTCTTTAATATGTGTGTTAGTTGGAGCATATACAATATCTACATAATAAATCAACATAATGTGCATACATGACATTGGAATGTAAGATAATTTGAGTATAAGTTTTTAATGTACAATGTATGTTAGATATGGCATTCACAAGGTTTTTAAGATAAATATAATAATATAAACATATGTATAAACAACAAATATGAGAAATAAACTAGGTGATGGGGTATGATGTCCATCAAGGCACCCAAAGAGGAAGGGTAGATGCATGAGGTCCCTCATGGCATCTAAAACTAGATTGTGTAATAACAAAAACAAATATCATGGCCATGATGTATACATGAAAGTATATATATAAAACAAATAAGGTATATAAAGTAGGCTAAGGGTCCATATTAAAAGAGACATGGGCACATGTCACTAAATCTAAGAAATCAAGACATACAAGGACATGTTCAAATGTCCACATACCTAAATAGTAAGCAAGTTGGTGTATAGCCACATGGAAAGACATATTCAAATGTCCACATACATAATTAAGAAGGTACACACAAGAACATGATCATATGTTTAAAGCATATATATAATGAAATGAAGTGGTGTAGATATATAGAATAATGGCATATGAAAATGCCCTCAAAAAGAAGCATAGAGTCACAATCAAGTATAAAATATGAAAGATATAAATGAAATTATGCATAAACATGTGGTATAAATCTATATAAGAGCAAAGATGTACATAAATTCAGTCTAGAGTAGTAGTAGTCAGCAAAAAATATTAGTAGTGTAGATGATCAAAATCAAGATATAATAATCCTAAATCTGTGATATAGATTATAGAAATATGTGACCTAGAAATTAGAACTATGTATAAGGTGCCCCCAAATGGGTGAATGTGTCAAATGAGGAACTTATGTATTTGTGTATATATCCCTAGTGGTTAAATAGTAGCAAATTTAGATCTATATGGTGGACCTCAGTCCCTATAAGTATCTGCTAACACTCGATAAGAACAATTAAAGCATTTATGTATTGTAAAATTGACTATACTAAAATGGATAGCATATGTAGTACCTAACAATTATAATAAATGTAAACATGGAAATGAATGCAATAAATAATTTGTATTTTTTGAGCAAATATTTGAATGTTTTTGTGTTATGACATATATTATTTTTGTATTTTCTAGATATAATATATGTACAAGTAACATGAAAATTAAATTATATACAAGGAGCAAGATAAAGGAAACTATGTGCAAGAAGTATGATAAATGAAACTATGTAGAAGGAAACTAGAGGTAAATGAAACTAAATACAAGGAAATTGGAGGTAAATGAAACTATGTACAATGAGAGTGTTATGGATAAGAATTTGTGTGTTGTTAAGGAATGGTGCTATAATCCCAACATGTCATTGATGGAATGCCTCTATGTAACATAGGTAGCATCTTCACTTTCTAAATGGTCTATAACATAGTAATCTATGTTTTTCTAATCACCTTCTTCATTTTTATTAGTAATGTATGGATTACTTATTAGGACCTTGCCATCTAAAAATGTATACTGTAGTTATAACTTGCTTTTGTATTTCTTACTGGGAATAAATTGTACCCTCTCTAAAAGTTGTAATCATTTCACTTGCATGTGAAAAGGATCTGAAACATTTATTTTTTTCAAATTTTTATCCTATTACTTTTAACCATGAACTTCCAAAGACAACATTTTAAGTAATTAAACTTAAAAGTGGAAATTGGAAAAACATTTTTTCGAGGCATATGAAACTTTTAATTGAAGTGATCCCAAGAATTTGATAGAATTATGTATTTTATCTAAATGTGTATAGTATTTTCCAAGACAAATAAGAAATGATAGTGAACAAAAATTGAATGGTTTATAATTCATGACCTTAACATCTGTGTATTACTTTCCATATATATAAGTTGTGATAGTGAAAGGATTATGATATGAGGGAGGGCTTGTAGTTTCCCCCTTTACATTGACCTTTGAATATGTATATGTTGTATGTATTTATTTCTTTTAAGACTATGTTATTAGGAACCCTCTTTTGAGAATGGTTATTTACTTAGCCTGATTTTGAATGTGCAACTTAAGTTCTTTATCTTTTTGTAACATTACCTTTTCATCTAGATAATTTTCCTTGATAAACTATATCTATGAATTATTTTCCTTAGTATGTTCCATAAATCTAAAACCTTATTGACCAACATTATCAACTATTTGATGTACTATTTCTTGCTCTAATTTTTATTTGTGAACCTCTTTTTGTTTTGATTTATGCTTTGGTAACCACTTTTGTATTGTTTTTTAATTTGACCATTTTTTATTATGTTCGATATCACTGTGGATTGTTTAAATAATTTATATTTTATGAGATCCTCATTATAAATTTTCTATTGTATAATATTTTTCAATTCCAAACATGAATCTATGTGATGACCATGAATTTTATGGTATGCACAATAATATTTGGATCTCCTCGATAGATGTAAAAGAGGTAGGTTTATCAACTTATCTTTAATAGTTTGCCTTAAAATTTCAATTGAACTTATATTTGATATTTGAGTACTATTGGAATCATGAATTTTAGGTTCACTTTTTTTTGATATTTTGTTTTGATATGTAACATTATTTGGCACAAATTGACTAGGTGAATATGCATATACATGATTGACATTAGTGTTCCCTAGAGGCTATTGTATTATAATCTAAATATTCAATACTATAATATTTTCATGTAAATGTTGATTCTTATTCTATAATTCTAAAATTAGCTTTCTCATACTGATAATTTCATCCCTTAGAGACTCATAAGTGTAAACCCTAGTTACTTATGATCGAACATGCAAACACACAAAGATATGGGAAGGGAGGGTTTGAAAGATGGATAGGATTAGTATATAAATTTTAAATGGTATTTTATTTTTCCTTACCTCTTGGATAAGTGATAGCATGGACCTATTTAGAGGGAAAGTACTTATAACCCTCTTGGAGATGAGGATAAGGAAAATAATCTTCTTTATCCATGAAATTTGGAAATTTAACTTGGAAGAGGGTTTTTGGGTACAATTTATCATGTCTAAAAACCCTAAAAAAACCACTAAAAATAGGAAACAAAAGTATATAAATCATAATAGAATTTAGGGTTAGGGTTTGGGTAGTATTTAAAGTAAACTTGGTTCACCAAATGATTTAAATTTTTAGGGTTATGGAGTGTAATCCCTAAGTTGTTAAAGTGGATAAGTACAATAAATCAAGGTATAAAATATGAAATAAATACAATCACTAATTTTTAATAGAATTTAATTAATTTTAACTTTCTAAAAATAGAAATAAATGATGTAAATAAGTACTTAGCTAGAAATTGATTAAGATGGATAATCTAGAGACTATAAACCAGGACAAGAGTTGATCTGAGTGTCATGGGTAGGATCCAAGTGTCAAAAACCCTCATAGATAATATCACCCTAACTAGATAGTAATGTTGATGGTGTTATTTTCCTCTTTTTAGTGCTAGTGTCCTTTGTGTAGAACTACTTTAGGATTTTGGGTGGACTTGTGTCAGAGTCTGCCAAGCTTGTTCTTATGTACACAAGTTTTGATTCCCTATTGTTGACCTATTTTGGTTGATTTTACATGTAAAACCCTAGACTTCCATTTTGTTATGTCATATAATTAGCATGATAGTAAATTATGATGTTATTTGGGTAGGATAGACATCCTTAACACCCTAATGTGATGAGAGTTTTTTACATACCAATACTCTAAGGAGGGATCAAGCCTAATGTAGTTTTCCTCACCTAAGTGTTGGTGCAAGTGAAATTCAAGCTAGTATGAATGTCTATTTAAGTGCTTTAAGTGATGATAGAGACTAAAAATCTATGTATTATGAGTTTGGGATGGTTGTAAATGACTATATGTAGAATTACGGTAGAATAAGGATTGGTGACTTTGATTATACATAATTTGTTTTAAACTAGTTTATGTTATTTGCATATGATTTCCATCTAGTGAATAAAGGGCTAAAATTCATGTATATATATTATTCTAGTGATTGTGCAAATCTTAAAAGAGGTCTAGGATGACCCTAGATGGTTGTTGATTTGAAAAGATATCCATTGGTAACAAAAGGAAATAAAATTAAAATAACACCCAAATTAGGATGCTAGCACCATTGGTGCTACTATTCAAGTTATGGTGTTAGTGTTTAGGTGGAAAAAACTAAGATACTAGGGGTTGTATGCTAAAGTGAGGGTCTAGGACTAATTTAGGTATGTTTAGGGATGCATGTTTCTCATATGAATATTAGATAGGTGTCTAAATAGGCCCTATGATAGGTTTAGGGCTAAGTTGTGGATAGGTGGTATCAAGTAAAACTCTTATCACTCAAGTGACATTTTTAGATGACTACAACACATAAATATAATGGCATGATCATCCTAAGAACCAACCTCATTTGTATTTATTCTTGTTGGGAGGACCAAATATATAGATACATTTTCCAACTTAGAATCACTAAAGCATAAGTTCCAACATTATACAATAATTTGGTTCAAGGTTATGGAGCTGAGCCATATGGCACAGATAATTAGTTTTCATTTTTCACTAGAAGATACATATATGAGTTATTGGCATTCAAGGTAATTGGTTTACACAATGTCATCACTAAATTTGAGTTGTTTCCTTGTAATGATCTTATGTCTAATTTGTTTATTTTTATGGAATTATTTAGTAATGTCCTTCACCTACTACACAATAAAACTCATGTGGCCTATGTATCTAGTAATGATTTTAATAGACATTACATACTCCTTATTCTACATATGACTCACAATCAGACCATAGTGGATATTTGGTTAGCAAAGAATAATATAAGGGATACATTGAATACCTAGGCAATAGATCCAAATACTTTTATATTAAGCATCTAGATTAGTAACACCCCAATCATGAGATTTAAACTTGGGGTATGGATATTAATAGACCTACTAAACAAGTTATATGGTTTTTTTGATACCATGTATGTTAGGTAAATTTAAGTTTATTTCCTTGCCATCATCCTGAATATAAATCAAATTCTAGGCTTGGGAGAGGTAATTAGTTTCAACTTGAAATTTTAGATGGCCAAGGCTGAGAATAGGACTAGTGGTAATTTTTATATGATATCATACTTGTTGTATGCAATAACTATCATTATAAACCCATTTTGAGAGGAACCTTATGATTCTTCTGCCGAATATCCAAAGACTAAGATTTGAAATGATTATAATATCTTTTATATCTACATTTTTAGGGGTCAGATGCAAAATATTACTTATGTGTTTTATCCCACATTTTATCAAGCCATCAATGGGGAAAGAATGCCTAAATTATCAAAAAAATCAAAAGTTTAGTTAGGAAAATGGGATATTATTAGTTCTATCTAGTCCATATAGTAATTATAATTGAAGCAACTTATGAAGCCTTGTTGAATTTACCTCTTAGTATTTTAGACAAAGTGGTAGCGTAGTAGATTACTTTTTAATTATCTAATAGTGTGGACCTAAAATTAAAATTAAATAGGAAAAGAGTCATCCATAAACTTCCTCTTAGTATTGGCCACCAAAAATATACATAGTGCGAACACTTTTACCATATGTGCAAGGCTAAGGTTCACTATGGTTTTGGCAAGGCACATTTAAAATATTATGATCCTAGGAACATTGTTTTTCAGGTCCTTATAAAGTATGGAAATAAGGTTAAGATTTAATAGGGACATCAACCTTATGGTCATGATCAGATATTCATTAATGCAAAATATTATACTAAAGTAATAATAAATAGGCATACATATAAAATATCTATGAGGGTTACACAAATAATACTATATGACCCTATTCTTACTCATGAGGATGTTAAGTAAATAGATGAGGAAGAAATACTTCTAACTTAGGGAAGCATTCATCATGTACATGAAGGCCAAGAGATAATAATTGAGATAGATAGGTATATATAGGCCAAAATATTTAGAGGTATATCAAGGCCACCAAGTGCTACTACCCATTCTATTTCAATGGACATGGGAACACCTCTAATTCCTAGGAAGCCCAACCAACTAGTTTCACTTGATACTATAATTTAGCCAATAGAGGTTCCACAATTAAGTGCCCTTATTATTGTAAAATTAATTATCACTATGTTTTCCTTACCAATATATGCTTCTATTACATTTCCATCAATATCCACTACTATTGAGTCCTTCTAAGTAACTACTACTATGACATCACCACTAATTCCTATTGCTCTTTCCCCACCAAGGATTGTTACCACTACTATTCCCCCTCTAGTAGTTACATATAAGAGTAAAATAAGAACTTTATCACCTTATTTCCAAGCTCTTAATGTCACTGATGAATAAAAGAAGCATGTAGAGTATGCATGTGTCCCACTTGGTCCTTTTAATACATAAATTGAGGAAGAACATGAGTAAAAGGTTCAAATAGGGGAACAAGCAAAGGGAATATAAGAACAAGATGATAGATAAAGTTTTAATGATTACCAAAAGGTAGAATAAATCACAAGGATTCCCTATTGAGACACCAATTCAAAATTCTATTAATGGCCATCAACATAGTCCTCCACACCCTTATCTATAATTCAAAGAGTCACAAGTAGAAGATATAGCCAACAAATGGCCTGTAGTCATTTTAGAGTCTATTGGCCAAATTTGTCCCACATACAAATATTATTCTTGGATAGATCAGTTGAGTAGATTTCTTGATTGACCAAATGATCAAATGACCTGAGCAAGTAAAGAAGATGGACCAGACCATCATCAGACATCATGCATAAATGGATATGTCAATCTAGTTGCACATTTCATAGGTTCACTTTGGGGGGTTGATTAGAGCCAAAGGAATACATGGGAATGATTTTTTTCATACCTTGAACATTTTCTACAAAATTAGCATCTTGATGAGTTTTATATCTCAAGATATAAGTCCTCAAAGTTGAACCAGTAAAATGAGATGTTCATAGGGATGTCAAATAAAAGTCATGGCAAATAGCCATTTTAATTAAAAAAATTCTATAAGATCCTAAAGATATATGTGGGGATAATAAGTGTCCAAATCATGGAATCTTAAGTTAAGATCCAATGGTGAGCAAGTGATCAATGATGTTAGTGGGTTTGGAAAATCCAATATAGCACATTTAATAATGAAACTAAAGATCAATGGTGAACTAGAGGTCAAAGGTCAATGGATCTTGAGATTGAATGTGTGGTATACAAGTGGAAAGATCTTAGGTGCCCATGTAAATATCTAGTGTCATATAGTGACTGACAAAAATAGTGGGTCCAAGTTGATCAACATGTCCATAATCTATCATACCAAAGCAAATTAATGGCGATTGAAAAATCAACTAGTTAGTGGATCTTGAGAATGAATGAGAATCTACCAAGTTTCATGACCATGGCAACTATCAGGTAAATTAATGGTATGCATTAAATCTATGCAAAGGAAGATCAAAGGTGCATGTAAGGTCAAGAAGTCAATAAGCTTAGGATGAATGCGAGGCTACCACATGGTACAAGTACATGAACCTTCTAGGACAAACTACAGGGCCAACAAAATGAATGAGGAGATAATATATGGCATATTTTGGGAATCACAAATCAAGATTAATATACAAGATTAAAATTTGAAGACATGAGATTTTAAGCAGAGGTCAAATGCAACTTAGGTCAAACCAAAATCAAATGTTTCAAAGGATCATGCCACCATTAGAGCCAAGTCAAGCACCATTAAACATAAGACATGGTCATATAGTCAGCATGGTTATGATGAAGTTTTGTCACCATTAAAGCACAATCTCAACCTCTAGTTTGAAGATTTAGAACTTATGGGGCCCATTTTTTAGGGTTATAGTATTGTTTCATGACTATGATCATTGTTTTTTAAAGAAGATCTATATAGGTAATGAGTCATCAACTTATACAAGGTTTAGAGGCATAATAGGTTTGTTCAAACCTAATATAGTTAAAAAAGGAAGATATGTAGCCTATAGGTTTTCCATTGACATAATAACTATAGGAAAAATAATAAATGGATTAGTTTCCAATCTATAGTAAACCTATGCTCAAATATTGAAATAGGGGAAGATATGTGATTAATGAAGAAGTGTCTTATCTTCAAAAATAGTCATTTTCTCAACAAGTAGGTACCTATAACTACTCAAGGTAGATATAGTCATGGCTTTGTCAGGTTCAACATATGAGGATTGTGTCTTTATAAGCAAGCCAAGTGAAAGATTATGTAAAATTCCAAGAGAAGTATTTGGTGATTATAAATTATAGTTGGAGTATTTAATGGAATTTTAGGGTTAAAAATATTTTCATCTTTGACAAACTCTTATTTTTTATTATGCTTCGTAGCCAATGAGAAGATTTGGGTGTTATTAGGATGAATGAAAGATATCTTCTCTTAGATGTATTAACCCTAATTTGATAAAAATATGGTTGAGCATTCATCAAAATGTAGCATCTCATTTAATTATATTGAATGGCATACTCCTTCTCTCTTCATATTTTTTATTTATCTTCCATCTTCTTCCATATTATAACACTCTATCTCTCAAATTATAGACTCTCACAAGGACTCTTTGATCTTGAAGAGCAGGGGACTCTCTAAGATAATGCAAAATATGATTATCTTGATTAGGATAAACCCTATCAACCATTTATAATAACTACTTCTTGATGTAATAAAATATTTTATTTACCTATCTCTTACATTGGATCAATGTTTAGTGAGTTGTGCATGATGGCCTTGTGAAGGATATTCTTCAATATCCATTGTCATCCTTCCTTGCTTCTTCTAAGGCATTTTCAAGCTATTTGTAGGTCTAGATTCATGTTCTTTTGGTCATTAATGTAGGCTTAGTGTGGGTTTTATAATCCCTCCTTGTTTTCATTCATTAATTTTTGAACCTAGTCTATGAAGCACTTATGCAATTGGTTAGTCTATGAGGTTGTGTAAGCTAGCATTATCTTGTACTGATCTAGTGTGGATTTAAGCTTATGGGAGTCTTCCATTTTTATTTGGTGCATCAACTAGTTAACTTTATTAGGATCCATTTTCCCCTTTCTAACAATTTTATCTATAGTAACATTAGTTTAGGTAATCCATCAAGAGGAGGTCAGCCTTCTCCAGATGTTTGACCCCACCATAGGATACCCACAGCTTGGGGTTATTCCCATATTATAATTGGGAGTGGGGGATCTTGAATAAATCCTCCACAAGGGTGTAATCTCACATCATAATAGTTTTTGGCATGCCTAATAGGACTTACTATGTTGTTCACTAGTGAAGAGTTTTGGTGTTCTCTTCATCTAATCAACCTTTGGAGGCATGTGTGAAAACATCAATGGAAAATTTGAGTATCTATCAGCTAGTAGGAGGATCCTAAGTGCCTAATCATCATAATCTAGTATGTAAAATCAACCATCTTTTGATCAGTATGCATATTATCTACCTCAACATCACACTTATTAGGTAAATAATGTTTATGTATTTCCAAAAGTGGCCCTAAAATAACCTATCATCCCTATCATGGATTTTTCCCTCCTTCCACCCCTACATATGACCAAGGTCAACCTCCTTTGCATTTAAATTGGTACTCTAATTCCCCTTATGAATACTAGACTTATCTTGTAACATCCTTATCAAGATTCAAGTAAGTAATATTACTTTATACTAAATTAATAAGGGAGATTGGTAGGGGTTTATAATTTTATTATATCATCCCTATCCATGTTCTACAATAGGTAAGGAGTGATATTTAGTTGGTCAGGAATAAATGGTCAGTTTATGAGGGTAAACAATGGTCATCTTGTAAGAATGAAGACATAATAATGATGTGAAGTATGATCCATAATAAAAATAGTGTGTTGATATCTTATGAAGATCAAAAAGATCATTTGGATTAGTCTTATTTGTCCTCTACCCTTTAAGAGCCTCAAGCTCAACCTTTAAGAGTTCTTAATTAGCCCCCTAGTCAAGCTTGTTAAACTCCATCCTTGTCAAAATTTAAAGAGGCAATTTCAGACCAAGGGAGAACAATCATGAAAATAAATGAGGGGGTTAATCTTGGACAAGAATTCCCATTCATGCCATGGAGGAGATAAGGATATTCTTTCAATATTTTTGGAACATGTGGGAATCCATTAAAGAATATAACTATCCATAAGTTAAGAAGCAAGAATTGAAAAGGTGGGTATTATCCAATGAAAAGGTGTTCGAGAAGTGGGAGAAAGAGTATGTCAAATTTGAGCCAATTAGTTTTCCCTCTCCTACCCCTATGCCATTCCAATTCAATAACATGAAGCCATCATATCATGGATCTTCTCCAAAAAAATTGACCTTGTTAATGTCATGCCCTCACTTGTGATACCACCATATCTAATAACCATTCAAAATGAAGAAAAGGTGTCTATTCCCTACTAATTTCCATCATGGAAATTAGTTCATAAATTCATATAGAAGAAAGAGGATGTGTTATTTGAGGTAGTTCCTCAAGAGCCATCAAATAGACCCTATAAGGTACCTATTATAACATCAATTTACACCCTTAGAGAGGGTTCTTTAGGATCTCTCAAATTTAGCTACACTATGAGAACAATCCTAGGCTATGAGTCACCTATGGTAGGGTTGGACCTCTAGAGAAGGTCGACTTCCTCTTGATGCATCACCTAAACTAATTCATATACTGGTAAAAGGGTTAGAGAAAGGGTAAAGGGTCACTAAAAAGGATAAAAGGGTGATGGACCAAAATTATATGAGATCTCACATAAGTATGAAGTAAACACCAATGATGCATAAGACAATGCTAGCTCACACAATCTCATAAAACTAGCTACTTTCTTAAGTGTTTCATAAACTAGATTTAGGAAGTAATGAATGAAGGTAAAGAGGAGTTTTAAGAATCACTAAGATCTTGAATAAATTATAGAAATAATACTAACTTAGACCTGTAACTAACTTGAAGACACCTTAGAAATGAGCAAGAAAGGACAATAGGAATGGAAGATTGTCCTTCACAATACCATCATACACAAGCTTTGATACACACAATTTAGAGGGGAGAGATAGGTAAATAAAGTCTTTATTGCTTCAAGAGGTATTTCATACAAGTACAACCTTATCAAATGAGAGTCTTTGCTCTTTTAGAATTGAGAGAAAATTTCTTATCAAAAGTGGGAGAGAACTATAATGTGGAAGAAAATAAGAGATATAGGAGAAATGGGAGAGAAAGAGGGGGAACACACCATTCAAGATAATTAATTGAGTTTCCACCACCTTTCATTCAAATTAATATTAATACATCATAGAAAAAATAGCCTTTATTTATCCCAATAGGCTCCATATATTCTCAATGGTTGAGATATATACTAGAGGACAAGAATGTGTCTAAGATGATGAGTCATGATCCTTCTATGAAGAAAAAATCCTTAGATACCTTGAAAATACATTAAATTATCTAACTACTTCCTCTAACCACCAAATATCCATCTTGGGACTCTAAACCATCTTATACTTGGCTTACTTATAAGGATAAAATATTTATGTCCATCAACCTGACTGAACCATGACTATGTCTACTTTAAGTGGCTGAATGTTTTTACTAAATTATGGATGATATGACTATCATATTTATGCCTTGGAATTCTCTTTATTGCAACCCCTAGACATATATCTAATATAGATTAAAATAAATCCCAATTATTAGTTTTCATATATTATTAATGTTGATGAAATGAATATCACCAGGTGTTTGATCTCACTTCGATAATAGTTACCACCCTTTTGTCTATATTAGGTCTAAAAGACTTATTCTACCTTCATAGAGATATAATGGTGATGTTCAATCCCTAAAATATCCATTCTGGTTTAAATTGGATCATTTTTGAACTTAGATCTTATGAATTTGCTTGCTTGGACCAAAAATAACTTCGTTGACCTCCATGAAAAGTCTCCTAGACTTGCCTTTGTTCATTATTCATTGACTTATTGATTCAAGACTATCAAATTTAGACACTTGGCAGCCTCGTGCTTGATCTAAGATTTATTGACTTATTGATCTTATTCACACCATTGATCTTTATTTATATGAATAAATGCAATCCATAGATCTTCTACTAGTTTAATATGCTTAAGACACTTGTCACCCACACATTTGCTCTTAGGATCTATTAACCTTTTAACCCATTACTCATTGTTAGATCTACTTTATATGATTGCACATGCATCATTGATCTACATGGACCCACTAGATCTATTAGTCACCATGAACCATTAAATATTTATATGGGCACCCTATATTGTGCCACTTGTGAGCTACATGTTCATCCTTAGAATATTTGAATTCAAATGGCTATTTACCATAGCTTTAACTTGACATCTACGTGCACATTTTACTCTATAAGTCTAACTTTAAAGGCTTATATCTTGAGATAGAAAGCTCATCAAGACACCAATTTTTCATAGGATGATATTGGCACTAAATTAATTATTTCCACATGATCCTTTGTGCTTGAGAGGATTCCTAGGCATACTTATAAAATATACAATCAAACTGGTCTATTCATTTCTCTATGATGTGTGATGATGGTCTAGTTCTTTTCTAGTCTTGTGAAAGAAATTTACATCCCCTTAGAAGACTCTAATGAACTTATATAAGATTTTTTGTAATCCATTTCATTCCCTTGAATTCTTGAAACACCATGAGACCCTACTGTCTTTTTCATTTTGAAATCCTAGACTTGTTTCCAAACCTACTTCCCAAAGATCAACAAATTACACTTTAAACTTGCTTAAAGTGTTTCAAAATATTTATAATCAATATCAAATCTTCTTATCATACCTTTGGTCTACTCATTCCATCCAAAATTTTACTCATCTATTCAAACTATTTCTAATAAAAATATTCTTATGTGGGCCAAATTTGGCCAACATTTCTAGCAGCATCCTGGTATTGCCTGCCTACTATGCAAGAGACTAGTAGCATTGAACTAATCCATTGGGTACATAGAGTCATAGTATTTTCTCTCAACTAATGTGAGTTTGACTCAAGGCTAACCCTTTCTAAAACTTATTCTTGAAGCAAAAAGGAAAAAACATCAAAATAAAAAACTATGCCCCAGGCACTTATTGAAAGGGAAACACACAAATAAAAGGAAATGTGCTCAAGTCACTTAGAGGAAAGCATAAGCTCCTCTAAATGAATACCATTGACTAGGATAGGTAATACTTCTCCATCTAGTTGGGTAATCTAAAAATCATTATGTTGTTTGCATCTATGGATCAAATAAGGACCACCCCATAAGCTATCAAACTTGGTATGGTTTCCTAGCATGGCCTTATTTTAATCCCATTTGAGGACTAGGTCCCCTTATTTGAATTCCCATGTTGTGGATCTCTTATCACATGTTTTTTTTACTTGAGCTTGATATGACTCTAATGTCTTAATTTTAAGGTCCTTGGGTTCTTCAAGCTCCATGAGCTCTATCATCCTCACATTCATAGGCTCACTCTCCATCAACTCAAGTTGATGGGCTAACTACAATATAGGCAATTGAAGAGAAATAGGAAATTTGGCTTCCCTTCCATATACATGGACATATAGATAATTACCAATGGTACCTTTGGGAGTCAATATGTTAGCCCAGAAGGTTGTCCTTAGCTTTGTATGCCATACTCTTTGATTCTCTTCCATGGTCCTCTCGATAATCCTTATCAAGTTCTTGTTTATGGACTCTACCAGTCTATTACCTTGTTGGTAGTAATTAGAGGATGTACTAAGGTATATTCCCAGCTTAAGTACCCATTCACTTTTCGTCATGCCCATAAATGCTAAGGCATTATCTAAAATTATAGTACTTGGGATACCAAACCTAGTCACTATGTTTTCATAGAAGTCTAATACTATTATTTCATTGACTTATTTTAAGGTAATTACTTCCACCCACTTGGTGAATAGTCAATTCTAATGAGCACCATTTTATGTCCTATACTTGAAGGTGGATTTATCATTCCTATGAAATATGGCCCCCATTGCATGAAGGGTTACACCACCTAAATTGGGTTGAATGGAAGATCTACTAATCTTTGTTTGCCTACAAATAGAGCACACTTTTGACATTTCCTAACCCATGCATAAGCATCCTTGAAAATGCTAGGCCAATAATATCCAGCTCTCATTATTTTTGTTGTTATTATTTTTAGATTAAAATGGCCTCCTACAAGTCCATCATGAAACTGCTCCAAGAGATTGGTGTTGGTCTTGACATGGTTGTAGATAAAGAATTATCTATATTTAGTACTTGGTGACTCCATTGAATAATTCAAATCTTTGGTTGATTATCAGTCCTATTTTCCATGCCAAAGGTGACCACTAGGTCTAGTGCTAAATGTGTACCCTTCAAGTTTATGGAATTGCCTCCATATTCTACCAAAAGGTTCAGGTTTGTCAACACTCATCCTTATAAAATAAATTTTGTGTTTAAATCTTCCAATTTTTTGTTACATTCCATTCCCATCATCCATAGTGAACATTCCAAAATGGATAGAAGATAACCTTTTGTGCCTTTCACTAGGGCATCTCCCTTGTATCTTGCCCAATATGATCAAATTCCAAGAGCTACCCTCAAAAGTGTCCCTTATTTTAGTGGATATGGTCCAATTACTACCATTGAACACATTAAGTATATATAAAATCTTTTTAATATCCATAATATTACCTAATAAAATGTAGCTATTAGGTTATTGGCCTTGTCTTTCAAAGGAAAAGTTTTGGACTGGTATGGAACCCTACTTGTAAATTCTATTGGCTCATGGGATGAGTTGGGGACTCTATTGACTAATAGGTTTAGGGAAAAGAGTGGTCACCTATCTCTAGCTAAGAAATTGACCATAATAAAAAGGTCACCACATTAATTCATGCAATATTTTAATACTAGGTTCCAAAAAACTTGGGATAGAATCCCAATTCTTGTGAGGCCAACTACAAACTATGCATTTTTGTACTACTTGAAAGCATTGAATAGTAAATTATCATGATGATTTAATCCATGGGTGGAAACACATTTCATAATGACTATTAAATAGCTATAAATTCTATGAATTTTCTTGTCTAAGTGGGAAAGATAGCTTCTAGACCTCTAATGCCACTATTCCCTGATTTGCATTCTCCTAGTCAAAATGCATTGCCCACTTTAGCTCCTTTGCCTGGTCAATAAAAATTCTACCATTGCTCTTTAAAATGAATCCATGAGATTAAAATATTACTTTCAAGTGTTACCAATGAATTGTTTTCTCTCAAAAGGAAATAATCCCAAAGTTATAAGCCATATCAATCATACAATCATTTTGGACAAACGAACAAACCTCCTTTTCAAGGTAATTCACAAAGACAAGGCCAAATTACCTATGTCAAGCCTTATCAAATATATAATCCTAGTGTCCCCTCATCCTCCAAAGCCCTTGTCTCCACTCAAAATAATTTTTTCTAAGAACAACCCAACCATCCACCTTTTGAACATGGTCAATAACAAGTTGTTTATGCTAATGAGATGCAAAATCAAAGCATGACTACACAAGGTGGGCAAAGATCCCAATTTTCAAATTTTGAGATGCCAATGAGATTTGGTATGGATAATAGGTAGTTTTAGTCTAATTCCACACTCATGAATCATTTAGAGGGTGAGTTTTGTGCCATTAATTATGTGGGGAATCCAAGCAATCAAAATATTGGTGTTGCCTCTAATACTAGGTCCAAAAGAAGGGATATTGAGGAAGCTCAAGGAACCAATCAAAGACCTGTTTTAAACCCTACATAAACTTATATGGTAAGTGGGCCTAATTCATCTCCTAAAACATAATAAAATTAGAGTATTCCAAATTTTAGGCCAGCTACTACAACTCTATGTCCACAATCTACATCATAAGGTGCTAATGTTCATAAAGAGAACCCCAAGGTGAGTAATCCTTCCATTAATGTAGTGGACTAGATGAAGAAGATTAATATGAATATTTAATTATGGGATTATCTAATATTACTAGGGTAGAAATATATACTTTAAAAGGAATTGCATGGATTGGGCAAATAGGTTGGCCCATCTAGAAATGACAATGTGGTTTTGGTTAATGAAACTCAATCCATATATGGTCAAGTGAAGAAAGATGATAAGACTCCACATTTTTACCTATCTATAATCATTGGTGATTTATTATTTCATAATTTCATCATTTATAGCGGATCAAGCACATCAGTCATGCCAAAATGTATAGCAGATAAGCTAGGTATCAAGTATGAACCAATGACTAAAGGAGTTTTTCAATTAGACGGATCACCATCCAAGACTTTGGGGGTAGTGAAAGGTTTAAATTTAAATATTCATGATTTTCCTAATTTTTTAATTCCCCATGATGTGGTAGTATTATATTTACCTCTCTATTTTTCTCTTTATTTGTCAAGGGACTTTACATCTAAGATAGGTGGATATTTAGCAGCCAATTGGTCATACATGGTGTTTAAGACAAAATATGGCACTAAAGTGAAGATTAAGTTATAACATATTAATATAAATCACTTAAAACCATATTCACCTAAGGTGTGAAATTTTAACTATGATATCATTGATGAGGAGGAGCTTCACATTGACCAATCTCCATCATCTTCCCTTGAGGGAGTTTCTAATTTGTTCTTAGATGAGTGGGGAGATGGAAACTATGAGCATGATCCTTAAAATTTTATTAAAGAATCTAATCTTGGAGTATACTATATGCATGAGAAGGATTCCTTCATTCCCAATATAGTGAAGACAAGTGAAGAGGTGAATGGTTTATGGTAGCTCTTCATTGATGGGTTTAAAAGCAAGATGGGGGTAGGTGGTGGAGATATGTTGGTTTCACCTTCAAAGGAAAGGTATTTTTTAGCATTTATATTTCAATTATCATGTACTTGTAATGTGGTAGAGTATGAGGACCTTATCCATGGCCTTGAATGGGCAAGGAGAAGAGGTTTCAAGGAATTACAAGTGTTTGGTGATAGTGAGCTTGTTGTGAATCAGGTTAAAGGGAAAAAATTGACCAAGAACTCCTTGCTCAAATCCTATAATCATAGAGTTTGGGACCTTTTATAAGATTTAATGGATTTTTAAATTATCTCTATTCCAATGGAAGATAATAAGCATGCTGATAGGTTGTCATCTATTAGTGCTCAATTTGATGTTCTAAAGGGCATAAAGGAAGACAAAAACCAACCTCATCTAATGGTGATTATGAGACCTTTTGTAGCAAATAATGTCACTAATTGGTAGGGTTTTGATAGTGATCATCAAATAGAAATTTTAATATAAGAAGAAGTTGAGTTTTATTCTAAGAATCAGTCTAAACTACAACAACAATATGGAGGGTAGATTATCCAACTAAAGTATAACAAGCTTCCCAAAGGCCTAGTGACTCTTGAAAGCATATTCAATGAGGGTGACTAGATAAAGAAGGAGAAGGTAATAATGTCAAATAAGAAAGATAACTATGAAATGGTAGAGATCTTAAAATATAAATTACTTGCACTTGGAAAGGTATGCACTAGTCAAAAGAAGCATGATTTCATTGAACTATGCAAAGAGTTTAGTGATATTTTTGCATGGGAATATATTGACTTGAAGGGTTTTGATCCAATTTTGGCTCAACACACCATAGAGATAGATGAAAATTCCAAACCCATCAAGAAAATACAAAGGCCAATTAATCCCAAGATTGAGCCTCTCATGAGGAAAGAACTCACCAAACTAATTGAGTCTAAAATCATCTTTCCCATCAAGCATTCCTCTTGGTTGGCCAATTTATTCCCTATTATAAGAATGGGGAGATCAAGTTGTGTGTGTATTTCAAGGACTTGAATAGAGTGTCTTTGAGAGATCATTATCCCCTCCCTTCCATGGAGCAAATTATATAAGTGGCGGTAGGTAGTGAGAGGTTTTCCCTCCTAGATGGTTATTTCATATACAATCAGATTTGGGTGAAAGAAAGTGACCAATACAAAATAGACTTAACTACCAAATGGGGGAAATATACCTATAGAAATATGTCATTTAGATTTTAAAATTCTGGATCTACTTTTCAACATGCAATGGATATGGCTTTCCAAGGACTAATCAATGATATTGTAATGGTATATCTTGATGATGTGATAGTTTTCTCCAAGGAAGAAAAACATCATTTGAAGCACATAAGGCATATTTTTGAGAGGTGTAAAGAGTTTGGAATCTCTCTAAACCCAAAGAAGTATGTGTTTTCTATCCATTAAGGCAAACTACTAAGACATATTTTTTCTAAGAAAGGTATGTCCATTGATCCGAAAAGGGTAAGTTCCATCTTGGCATTGTATTTACCTAAACATATGAAGGGTCTACAAAGATTCTTTGGTAAGATAAATTTCTTAGGAGGTTTATTCTTTATTTTTCTAACCTGGTCAATCCTTTGACCTCCATGCTAAGGAAGGATAAGATATTCACTTGGATAGGAAGGAGGAAAGAAATTTTTGAGGAGATCAAGTAAGCCATTACCCAAGCTCCTACTCTTGCAAGTCCAAACTTCTCCAAGGACTTCAATTTGTACACTTTTGGAAATAAAGAGGTAATATCTACCATGCTCACTCAAGCTAATGATTAAAATTTTGAGTAGCTTATTGCCTTCTTTAGTCAAGTTTTAGAAGGCTATGAGGTAAGATACACATATGTTGAGAAGACAGTGCTTTCAATCATAAAGATTTTAAAGAAGTTTAGGCATATGTTGTCTAACAACAAGATTCACATTTTTTGCCTCATCCTTATGTGAAATACTTTCTATTGAGTAGAAATTTGAATGAGAAAAGGGTAGGTTGGATCACTAAAGTGATGGAATATGACATGGAAATCAAAACAATCAAGCTAGTGAAGGGAAAAGGACTATGTGAGCATCTTGCTTTAGACTTGAAAGAGCAAAGGGAGTTTTTTTTTCACTCCATGATGACCCTACAATTCTTGTACCTTCATCCATAAGGATTTGGACACAAGACATGATTCATTTCCTTCAAATTGGTGAGTGTCTATAAGGTTTTGATAAAGCTATAAGGAGGTATTATAGGTTGTAATCTATTCCATATGTACTGGTTGATAGGGTACTATTTAGGAAGGACTTTTCAAGTGTGTTGTTGAGATGTATTGATTTAGATCAAATTGACAAAGTGTTGCATGAGTTCCATGATGGACCAGTTGGTGGTCACTTTGCTCTTAGAATAAAAACTGTCAAGATAATAAGGGTGGGATACTTTTAGCCTAGTTTATTCAAAGACACCCATGCTTGGGTAAGGAAATTCCAAAAGTGTGATCTCTTTGATGGAAAACAAAATATATTTGCCTTGCCTCTTCATCCAATCTAGGTTGGGCAACCATTTATGCAATGGGGTTTGGATTTCATAGGTTTGATCAATCTTCCTTCTAGTGTTGGTCACAAGTGGGTGTTGATAGACACTGATTATTTTACAACATGGGTGGAAATTGTATCTCTTAAGGAGGTAAATGCAAAATTAGTCTTGAACTTTTATGAAGGTTTAGTAGCCAAGTTTGGAACTCCTTCAATAATAATCTCAAATAATGCCTTGGCTTTCCTAAGAACAAGAATAAGTGAATGGGCTTTGAAGCATGGTATCTATCTCAACACCTCCTCCAACTACTATCCCCAAGGGAATAGACTAGTTGAGTCCAAAAACAAGAACCTAATTAGGATCATTAAGATAACAATGGAAGAGAATCAAAGGACTTGGTATACCAAGTTGAAGATAGCCCTTTGGGCTGATAGGATCACTCCAAATAGAGTAATTGGGAACTCACCATACACACTTGTGTATGGAAGGGAAGTTAAAATTCCTATCTCACTTGAGTTACCAACTTTAGATCTTACCTATCAGCTAAAATTGATGGATAATGATAACATGGAGGTTAGATTATGTGAGTTGATGGAGTTTGAGGAGACAAGAGATCAAGCTATGTACACCATGACTAATTACCAAAAATAAACAAAGGGGTATTTTGACAAGGAGTTTCAAAGAAGGAGACATTATCCTAAAATGGGATGAAGATAGGGCCAAGCTTGGAAGACACATAAAGTTTGATTCTTTGTGTGGTGGCCCTATATGATCACATAGTGAAAACAACACAATGCTTTCCAAATCTCAAAGTTGGATGGAGAAGAGTTGCATATCCTAGTCAATGGGATATATATAAATCATTGTTACTGAGGTTCTCTTTTATTTTATACATATTTTTTTCTTTGTGTGCCCTAGTGCTTATGCACATGTCTGAGTTTGTCTTTGTCTAGTTTTGTGTTATCATTGCTTGGTCTTATTATTGTTGTGTAGTGTGTTTCCTTGTGTTCTTTTTGGCATAATCTGTATTAGTTATCTTCAATAATCCATTAACTCCATTGACCCTTAGTTAGATAAGGCTACTAGTCTAGTTCATATAGAAGACATACTACCCCTATGAGTCACCAATTTGTTGACCAAATTTTGGCCCTTTAAGCCAAAATTGGGCACCCCTATTTGAAAAAAATCATCTAAGCCTATATCTTTAGCCAAGTCCAGTAATTAGATTTTCTTCAAAATAAGTTTTCTTTGAGAAAGCCCACAACAATATGCAAGTATAATCCTTTCAAAGAGTTTATCTTATTTTTGACTAAGTGTTATTTCTTTCAAGTTTTTTATCTTAAGCCTTTGCCAAATTATTTCAAACTTTTTATCTGAAGATTTTACCTTAAGAGTTTTTCTTTTGGAATTTTTTCATTTAGCCAAGTAATGAATTTTTTTGGATAATTTGTTTAAGATAAATATCCTAAAGACAAAGTGTTGAATTCTTTTAGATAAATTGTCTACACAATTTTTCTGAAGGAACCTTACAATTTCTTTAAAAGATATATTTCAAGCCAAAAAGGACCCTTGCAACTTTTCCAAAGGGTATGTTTCATTTTTCTCAAAGGGCACTTTCATTTTTATGAAGGGTATCTTTTGTTGAGAAAATTATCCATTTTCATCTTTTTGAAGGGTATGTTGCAACTTTTTTGAAGGATATTTTTAGGCTGAGTGGACACTTTCATTATTTTTGAAGGTTATGTTTCATCTTTAGAATGGTCACTTGCATTTATTTTAAAAGGGCACTTACATTTTCAAAGGATTTTTTCATTTTTTTTGAAAGGTGCTTCTCAAAAAGTTTGAGGACCATTCCAAATCTTTTAAAGGGAAATTTGTAAAAGTTCTAGGTACAACAAGTCCTTTAGACTTTTTGTCTAAAGGAAATGAAGAGAGGAAACTCTGAAAGAATTCCTTCAGACTTTTTGTCTAATGGAAATAAACAAGAAGAATTCCTTCAGACTTTTTATCGAAAGGAAATAAACAAACAAAAAGTTTGAGGAAATAAATAGAGACAAATAGCTATGGACAATTTGTCTAAAGAGAAAGCCTAAATAGAGAAAGGATGAAGCAAAATAAATTGTGGAAAAAAAAAGTCAAGATAAAAAGACAAAAGAAAATACCCAAGGAGTGATAACCTACTAGACGTAAATTTTATACTACAGAAACTAGCCATTGGAGTTCAAAAAGAAAGGCTCGATGGGAACCTGAAGGCTAAGATAAAGGTAATAACTGGCAATTATAATTAAGGCTATGGTCCAGTTGTAATGAAACATAACTAATTTTGTGATGAATTATAATTGGTGCATTTATTTAGTTGTGGCATGGCATAGCTCATCCACCTCTCTCTTGCATGTGCAAATGTAACTATTTCTCTTGAGATGACAAATGTCCAAAGTGACCCTTGAACTCCCTTTGATTGCTCCACTTCTCAAAGCTATAAATATGCATCTTCTTGGCTCATTTTACATCCTTCATTGGTTATTGGGGAAACTATAGCTAGATTTTTACTTGAATAACTCTTGAAAAAATACACAAGTGTGATTTCCTCTCATATGTTGTAATTTTGAATAATGATTGAATCATTGTTGGTCTAGCCTAGTGAAAGATTGTCTTTTCTAGGTTGTACTCTTGATGGTCTACTAATTTAGAGAAAGGAGATTGTTGTAGGTCTTTGATAGTATTCATTCTTAAATGTTGAGATATCATATAAGTGGTTCATGATTATTTCCCTTTCTGAATCATTCATTCCCTTCCTAGAATTTGCATACTTTCTTAGATCTAGCATATGAAATATTGATGTAGCAATGGTTCCTAAGTTGTGAGTCCTGTGTAAGAAAACACTTTATTTTGTCTTCAAATTAGTGGTTTAAATAAATTAGAAGGATATCATATATTGGTGCATCACCAATTGTTTTTATAGTCATTTTCCTTTCCATTTTCATACATAGTTGATAGATTAGAGAGAGCTTTAATGGTAAATCAAGGTGAGCTAGCCCCTAATCTAGAGATTCATCTCAGTGATATTATCATCCATGATAAGAGATATGATTCTATTTTTTGGGTTGGATGAGGAGAGCTGAACATCTCCTCAAGGGTGTAAATCCAAGCATCAATAGTCTCTACATCATACTCCACGACCTTGGTAATCTAGGCTACTCTTTTCTCAATTAAATCTTATTTAAGGAAGAAGTCCATAACTCTAGGATAAGACATCATAATATAGACCTTGCTATTGGAAAGCATTGACCTAAACTTTTTAAGGATTCTCAAATCTACAAGAACCTACTTTTCTATAAAAGTGTACCTCACCTCATCTCCCTCTAGTCCTTGATTAAAAAAGGTAATTAACTACTCAAGTCCTTCACTATTCTTCTACATCAACATAGCTAATATGATGTCAATGTTAGAAAAGGTGTAAAACATGAAATCCTTTGATAAATCAAGATTTATAAGCAAGGGTGTTTGGTCAATGGCTTAATCGATAGCCTCAAATGTTTTTTTACCTTTATTTTACCAAGAAAATGCTTGGCTCTTATTTAGCATGATAGTGATGGGTTTGACTAGGTTTACAAAACAAGGTATAACACATCTCACAAATTTTATTTTCTTAAGGAAGCTCTAGATTCCTTTCTTGTGCTTAGGTAAAGATAAGGCTAGGATGACACTTATTCTACCAAGGTCAATGGATAGTCCTTCCTTTGAAATAATGTGACTTAAAAGTTTGTCTTTATGAATAGTAAACACACACTTCTTGGGATTTAAAGAGATCCCATACCCTTTACATCTTTGGAAGATTAACCTCAGATGGTCCATGTGCTCAATAGCCTTCTTAGAGAAAATTGTGATGTCATCCAAGTAAACTACTACCATATAATTCAATAAGCCTTGGAAATCCATGTCCATTGCTCTCTAGAAAGTGGCCCCAATATTTGAAAATCCAAAATTCATATTTTGGTAAGCATATGTGCCTCACTTTATGGTGAAGGTAGTCTTATACTGATCTTCTCTTACCAGCACCTAGTTGTATCATGAATACCCATCCAAAAGAGAATAATTTTGAACCAACAACTATCTAAAAGAGTTGATCCATAGATGGAATGGGATAGTGAGCCTTCAAAAATACCCTATTCATATCCCTAAAGTCAACACATAATATGATTTCCCCACTTTTATTCTTCATAGGTACTAAATTGGCTACCCATGAGGAGTGATTAATGAGAAAAATTATCTTGGATTTAATTAAGTTGGTCAATTTTTTTCTCATAAGCTCTTCAATTTTGGGGTTCATAGGCCTTTTCTTCTACCTGATAAGCTTGGAATTAACCTCTAGTTTTATAGTGTGTTGGGCCAACTTGGTATCAAAGCCTCTCAGGTCAGTATATTCCCAACCAAAGATGTCTGCATATTATTTACAAAGTTCTACGAAAGCATGCCTTTCAGCTTTAGTGCTTACCTTTCTAATCTTGAGGAGCTTGTATTTGAATATAAGGACTCTTTCATAGTTTTATTGATTTTTGGACATCACTATCTTGTATTTTTTCATATGATCTCCCTCATGGAAAAGACCTTCAAGGGTGACAAGTCATTTAGGAATCTTGTTATATCTCAACTGAATAATTTTCTCCTCATACTGATGTTGAAACTTTACTTGGTTTATAAAGGATAACTTTGCTTCCTATTCCAAGAAATAGGCAATTTAATTTTCATTATCAAAGACCTACTAATGATCTTCATTGTCTAACACTAATGGTCTCACCACCACTTTGACATGTGGTTGCACCTTGGTATTTTTTAACTCATTTGGGATATCAAATTGAGCTCAAATAGTTTCCAACCTATCATCATGTCCATTTTAGTTCTTTGGCACTACTTGGATGTTAAAGGACTCAAAATCTTCAATTAGGTCTCACACCTTATGTTTTTAAGAATTCATCAAAGGATTCTTGATGATAATCTAGCCTCTAACTTGGTGTACTATCAGCTCACTATCCCATAAACTTGTAATTATTTGATGCCTCTCTTATTATCCCATTGAAGGACATGTATAAGGCCCTCATACTCTACTACATTATAAGAGTAACTGAATTAAAACCTTTAATAATATAAATACTTTTCATTAGATGGGGATACTAGCATTACACCTACACCCACTCCATTTTTGCTCCTTGAACCATCAAAGAACAATTTTCATAAGTCACTAGGATCTTCTTGAGGTCATATGAGGGATGGAATGGACTGATTATCTTCATGTAAGTAGTATACACCCATGTCCCTATCTTCAACTCCTTCCAAGGAATCAATCAAATGATTATCATTCCATAGTTCATCTAAGGACATGTCTAGTATCTCCTTAGGGTGAGTGTTTACTTTTAAACCAACTATGAATTCATCCTTATCAAAGATGGTGAAATTTATGTTTAATCTATCTATACCATAAGGTTCAATATGAAATTATGCAATGGTATTAGCCTTGATAGACACTTTGGTCCCATATCTTGTTTTGAATGCCATGTATGACTAGTCTAATGTTAAATAACCTCTAATCTTTGGAATGAATTCTCTAGATAATCATAGTAAAAAATGATGATGCACATCAAGGATCAATACATCTTGAACCACTAAGACACTAAGACAAGCATGTAGGGTCAAGTTAAGATCTTTGATTATGCTAGATGGCTTGGTATAAGAACCATCAAGTTGTAGAACTCCTTTAGACTAGGGCTCATATTTTAGACTAAACTGATTAGCTATGTACTTTGGCATTACTAAGGTGTTATCACCACTATCTACCAAGAAATTATGCTCTAAATAATTACTAATGATTACTAAAATATATAAGTTGGAGGTTTGACCACATTACCTAGTTTCCTTTCATTTGGTCCTTTGGTTGCATTGGTGAGAACCACATTTTCCTTGACTAGTGGTTTCTCAAAAACATTGATTCTTGACAATACTTCTTGGAGGATGTCTACCTAAATATTCATGGAGATCATATCACATATTGGAACACTCACATTGTACCTTTTCATTTGTTCCACAATGTTGATGGGTGAACCACAAACCTTTGGTTGTGCTTTGGGAGCCACAACTGCACCTTGAGTTTGTGAGTTTTGAGGGCATCCCCCTAATTTTGATTCCTTAGATATATTAGAACCTTTGGAATAAAAAAAAATCCATTTGGATTTGATATTAAAGGATAAATGGTAGGAGTCTCCTTGACTACTTCCTAGTTACCATCCATGTTCCTTCTTTTGAACCTTGTATTTGTTGCCATTGGAAGGTATGTCTGGATAAAACTAGCCTCCTGATTAAGTACATAACACTCTTTTTGCTCATAATTCACTATTATATCACCCAAATATCTTTGTCCTTGATTATGGATTTGACCTTGATGAGGATCTTCTAGTTTTATCATCATGGGTACCTCTATGTTTTGAGCCATAAGAGCTTGAGTGTACCCATAATTAGTAGCCTACTACCATTAATAATTGAAAGCTTGGTTGAAGTCAATGTTTGGGATAATGGATTACCCAAAAGACTTATTTCAAAGCATGGTACCCTTACCTTTTTTAGCAATATTTTTTTGAATAGGGAACATGGTATTAAGATTGCTTTCAACATGTGGATTATAGTTGTTTTGCCTAAAATAGTTAGGCTTCCCTTATCCTTGGCCCTAACCTTGGCCTTGGCCTTAGAATTTTAATTTGTAGGGTGGCCTATTTGATTGATAAGAATTTTTTTAAGATTAATATGAGGCTTTATAAGGGATATTTAAATATTTTTATCTCTTAACATTCACCAATTCATTTCTCAAATATTAGAACATGCTCTTAAGCTCTTGAAAGTTCTTTTGTTATTGGGAATCACTAGATTGACTAGTGGAAGCCTTTTCTTGCTTAGGTGAGGGTATAGCATAAATTTTAGGGATAGTAGGAATGAAAAAAAGGGGGTAATATAAATAGGGGGTGGTATAATCTTAGAAAAAAAGGCATTGGTGGTCTAGGTATAAGCTTGTTATCTTGCATCAGACAATTTTATGCTCTGATTGCTACCTCATATGCATTTGGCAATGTGTTTCCTCCCATAGACTACATAATTATTACAATGTCACTATTTAGATACTTCAAATCGAAAATAAAGGAAAAGTTAGGGGTATGCCTAATAAAGACTAGGATTCTATTCCAAGTCTTTTGGAACCTTGTGTTGAAGTCTTGCATAAATTCATGAGGGGCTATTTGAATTATAGTTAACTATTCCTCAAGTGACAAGTGGTCACTTTTATCCTCAAATATTTTACAAAATTCATCTCCTAAGTGATCCCACAATGTAATAAAATTATTATCAAGGCTTCTATACCAATATAGGACTTTACCTTTTAAAGAGATGGCTAATAACCTAATTGTTACATTTTCCTCATTAACATTATGAATATTGAAAAAATTACGAGGTGTTTAGAAGGGGTTGTAGCTTGGTATATAGTAAAATAAGGGACACTTTTAAGAGATTATACTAGAATAAGATCATATTGAGGGAGGTCTAGAAGCCTTTGGCCATTAAAATCCAAAAATAGAAAATATCTAGGGGCTGCCATGACAATGAAAGGGTTTAACAAAGATCTTCTTGCAACGGTAGGCCTTGAAATTAACTTAGGAGAAAAGTTGCCTTTATAAGGGTGTGTATTAGAAAATCTTAATATTTTTATTGAGTTCAAAGGTAATTCAACAAATTCAACTGGAATACCTCTATAAGTTGATCTTTTAGTCACCTTTGGCATGAGATGCAGTCACTGCTCTACTACTAGAATATTGAATCTTATTTTGGAGTCACTATATGTTATTTCTTGGAAGTTATAACTAATAAAAATTGGTCAAAATAGAATCAAACTTTGATCAATATTATTTTAAATGAGGCCCCATTGGGCATGCCAAAAATTATTGTAGCATCAATGTGTACCCTTAGAGAGGGTTCTTTAGGCTCTCTCTAATGGAGCTACACTATGGGAACTATTGGTGTTCTATATTTGCACCCTATCTAATAAGGGGATTATTCAGATATTCCTACTCAAATCTAGTCTAACATGGGACTAATCTTAGGTTGTGGGTATCCTAATAATGGATTAGACCTCTAGAGAAGGTTGGCTTCCTTTTAGATATATCACGTATACTAAACCTAAAATAGTACTTGCTTGGAAAAGGGAGAGATATTTTAACAACTTATGAAATCATGTAAAAAGAGGTGATACACCAATTATTTGATCACTCAAAATCACACAAGACACACTATAAGATGTATTCAAGATCAAATAAAATTAGTCCCACAAATATTTCACAATAAGGCATGAATCAATTATTAAATAGCATGAGAGGGAAAATATCCACTTTCAAGCTAAAAAAAACTATAAATTGCACTTATAATGACCTATGAGAACTATCAATCATTTTATGAAGGTGAGAAAACTTAGACATAGACAAGGAATGTACATTCACTTAATGATAGTATATGAATTCATAGTACACACTTTAATCTAAATTGGAAAATGATGGAATTCAGTCTTTATTACATCAAAAGGTTTTATAGTACAAATCTTGATAGATTTTTGTCATACCAAAAAGAAGGATCCATTTCAATTCTTAGAAGACTATATTTATCAAAAAGGGAAAGAGAGAGAGAGAGAGAGTTATGCATTTGAAAAGGCCCAACCACTTTTGATGGATTAAGACAAATTTGAGGACACTGACTCATGACCTTATCAATAAGGAACAAATTCTATAAAATAATTTCATGTTCATTGTCCTTATCTATCCACCCAGTGTCCTTATTGGAAATCCATGCCATCTTTACTTGATCTACCTATGACAACCAAATCTTCATATGTTGGAACCAATAGAGCTATGATCAGTCTATTGTAGGTAGTAGTTTGTCAAGGGTATCACCATATCCAAATATGAGATTCTCCTCCATTAATTAAAAATATCTACCCCTATTTGGGAAATGAACTTGGGTCTATTATAGATGAAAACTAAAGATAATATTGGTTTTCCCAGTCTTAATATCGATAGATGAAACTTGTTAGGTGTTTCATCTTTATTTGTTAATGACCCATCACCATTTTGATATGTGCTAGGTCTAAAAGACCTAATTTATTTCTATGTATGTCTACTAAAAATATTTTCTCCTACCGGTTCAATCTAGATCCTATCTAGATTTGGCTCCTTTATTATTTACATTACTCTAGGTCAAAAAATACCTCATCAACTTCTATAAAAAATGTTTGTGATTGTTTTGTTTGATTTTCCATCAAAAATTTTCTCACCCTATTGACATTTTGATCCATCTTACACCATTTATCTTGATCAGTATGATCAAGCGAAAGCCATTAATCCTACCCTTGAATTTTCAACTTTATTCAAGTTGGTGCTATTTGGTAGCCTCACATTTGTACTCAAGACATATTGATAGTCTATATACGTTAGGTGCTTATTATAAGTGGTTGTTTTTTATCTATTTTACCTTTTAACTCATCTCATACCATCTATCTTTGTTTTTCCAAATAACCGCTGATGGTCATCCTCTACCAGTCTAACATGCTATTGAAGTTTATCATGCATGCATTTACCTTTGATATTTGTTGACACCTTCGACCCTCCACTCATAATTAGATTTGAATATATGATTGAATGTGATCCATTACATATACTTGGACCTACTATCCTATCATTCACTACTCACCATTAGATTTCCTGATTAAACACCAACTATTGATCTTGAATGTTTGAAATAATACAGCTATTTCATAAGGCTTCACTTTGAATTTTTCATACCTATATTTGAGGTCCATGTTAATGTATTTGACTTACATATGACCATTTTTGAGATTTTTGAAATCAAATGGATATTTATTATAGCCTTAATTTGACATCTATGTACTTGTCAATTAATGTCTATAACAACATCAATGACATCTACATGACTATAAATATTTGGACCCTAATGGATGACTATTAAGCTTGAAATTTTAAATTTTCATAAACATCAATGACATCCATGCACCCATCATTACATTTTTAATTTCAAAGGTTACTTTATGTGGCCTAAATTTGACACTTGTGCACCCATCATCTCTCTATTGGATCAACTTTTCTAAAATAATATAATTTCCTTGGGTTTTTTTCATAAGGCATATTTTCATGGGCAATTTATTTAGGATTTTTGTCTCAACCACTTTCCCCAAAATAAATGTGTCTTTGGGACTTTTGTTTTAGACAACTTGTCTAAAAGAATAAAGACTACGAGGTTCTTGTCTCAAACAATTTGTCTGAAAGAAATCAATACTTAGCTTTTTGCCTCAGATAAAAAATCCAAAAGAAACCTGCATTACAGAAATTTGTTTTGGACAAAATGTATAAAACAAACCCCAACACTTAGTCAAAAATCCTTGAAACATTTTTATAAAGGAATTAACACTTAGTTAAAATAAATCTCCAAGTAGGACCTAGAAAAATGAAGGTTTTGCAATTAGCTTTTTGAAATCCTATAGGCCTTCTAAACTTGTGCTTGAACTATCATTGAATCTTTAAAGGCTTGAAAAAAATTTATATGCTTTTACAAATTATCCTTGATTTTTGATCTACTTTATTTCACCATGAAACCTACTCATGAACCTTCTCTTTGCTCTGATCTTTAGGACACTACATTGCATTTAGACAAGTTTGCTATGTAGGCCAAAAATTGGCTAACATCTTTATTGACTCAGCTAGGTAGCATGCCTACTATGTTTGAGAAATTAGACCATCTCTATGACTCCTAGATCATTTATATGATACATGGAACATTTACATTGACTACAAGAGAGCTTCTTGACTTGAAAAATAAAGAATTCCAACAAACAGGTAAAGAAACAAACTTGAAAGGGAAACTAACCTAAAAATTAAAGGCAACTAACCTATCAAACAACTATGAAAATAAATCACTTATTTGGGTCAAAAAAGAAACAAATTAATATGTTAGATTAACACTTACAGACAAACAAAAATAACTATGTATAGGGGACTTGGCTTCTTCAATAACAGTGCTTTAGATGTATCCCATTGGCTGAGATAAGAAGCTCATCACCATCCATCTTTGCAAGCTATAAATAATTATGGGATTTTTAGTATGATATTATATATGGACCACTCTAGAGAGATTCAAACTTTGTATGCCTTACTAGCTTAGCTTTATCCTCATCCCATTTGAGGACCAAATCTCCTTCTTGAAAACTTCTTAAAGAAGTTCTTATGTTGAAATATCTCTTTACCATTACTTGATGGGCCTCCATGGCCAACATAGACCAATGTATTATCTCCTCTAGCTCCATGAATTCAACATATCTGATTTCCATTGGCTCATTCTCCAAAATCTCAAGTTGATAAATTAGTTCCAAAGCAAGAAATTCAAAATAATTAGGCATTCTTGATTCCTTGCCATATACTAGCTTTTATGGAAAATTGGTTATCGACCTTTTATATATGATCCTATCATCCCATAGATCTAAATTTAATTTGAGATGCCATGACCTCTAGCTATCTTTGACAATCCTTTTGATGATCTTCAAAACATTCAACAAGGCCATTGCCTTGTGGGTAATAGTTTGATGAGATATTGAGAAAAACATTGTGTTGAACTACCCACTGGCTAACCTTAGACCCTAAAAAAGCCATATAATTGTCAAAAATGATGGTTAAAGTGACTCTAAATCTAGTAAGTAAACCTTCATATAATTCAAAAATATTGGTTTCATTGGCTTCTTTCAATGCCACTACTTCTATCTAGCTAGTAAAATAATTTGTGGTAGTTAGGATCTATTTCTATCCTAATCTTAAATTGGAGTTAATGAGACCAATAAATTCCAATCCCCATTATACAAATGGTTTATTAACCAAATTAGTTGGAGAGGTAAGGCTGCAAGTTTAACCTTCTCAACAAACATATCATATTGTTTGCATTTCCTAGTTCATGCAAGATAATCACCAAATATACTTGGCTAGTAAAACCCACCCCTCATGATATTGTGGGATATGATCCTTGTTGAATATGACCTCTACCATGTCCATAATGGAATTGATCAAGTATTCTCTATGTTTGATTTGGATCTATACACCTTAGCAACATGCCATTGATATCTTTTTTGAACAACACATTATTAACAAGAAGAAAAGGAATTAACTACAATCTAAAATATCTCCTCTTTTAAGAGGTCAAATGAGAAGGATAAACAACATATTTTAAGTTCCTTACCATATCTTGGAACTAGCTATAATATGAGGTCTGATTGATTGCAACTTCTTCATCATTTCATAACATAACCACCCCATTAGTCTCTTAAAAGTCTTGGGCTAAGTGTTCACAAAGTCATTTTCCTCTAACCAACTTTGTGACCTTGATCTCAACATCATATTCCATGAACTTGGTTATCCAACCAACTATCTTGTCATTAATATCCTTGTTCAAGATAAAATTCTTGACACTTGGATAGGTAACCATCAAATGTATCTTATTATTGGACATTAAGTAGATAAACTTCTTAAGAGACCTTATAACTAAAAGTGCATGCTTCTCAACAAAAGAGTATCTTGTTTCATACTCTTATAAGACTTGACTGAAAAAGGTTATTATCTACTCCAAAGTCTCTCTATTTTTTTCATGAGGATACCTAAAATAGTGTCAATATTATCATAGGTGTATAAGAACAATCCTTTGTGAAATTAGGGTTCAAGAGTGTAGGAGCATTGGCTATAGATTTTTTTATCTCTTCAAAGCTTCTTACTCTTTTGGACTAGATAAAACTCTGACCCTTCTTTAGAATATCTATGACTGGCTTAGCTAAATTAGCAAAATTTAAAATATATCTCCTTATGAAATTTATCTTGCCTAAAAAACTTTGCAAGGCTTTCTTGTGTTTAGGCAAGGAAAGTGCAAGAATTGAGTATATCCTATCAAGATCTATAAATGTACCATGTTTTGAAATCACATGTGCAATAAGCTTACTTTCATGAACTAAAAAGACACACTTTTTGGAATTTAGAGATATCCCAAAATGTCTACATTTTTCAAATACTTTCTCAAGGTGAATTATGTGCTTGATTGAACTATCAGAGAATATTGTTATGTCATCCAAATAAAAAAGTATGAATTTATTAAGGAGACCCTAAAATTCCATATCCATAGCTTTCTATAAAGTTTTTCCAGCATTAGATAAACCAAATTGCATCTTTTTATATGCAAATGTCCCCACTTTGTGGTGAAGGCTATTTTGAATTGGCCTTCTTCTTTGACCAAAATTTGATTGTAACCACTATAGCCATCCAATAAGGAGAACCTCTCTAAACCTATAACCAGCTATAGAATTTTTTCCATAGATGGTAATGGATGGTGTTATTTAAGATAGACCTTGTTTAAGTCATGAAATTCAACACACAGTCTAATTTCACCACTCTTTTTTTGTACTAGAACAAGGTTTGCCACCCAAGTTGAGTGCTTAATTGGAAATATTATAGCTGACTCAATGACCTTATGAATCTCAACTCTCATCAAAGGTTTAAGCTTTGGATTAATATGTCCTTGTCTTTGTCTAATTGGCTTAGTCTCATACTCTAACTCAATGGTATGTTGAGCTAAACTTAGATCAAATACTTTAAGGTCATTATAATACCATGTAAATACATCTAAAAAACTTGAACATACCTCAATAAAAATTTTCTTCTCTGAAGATGTGTAAACTTTGCCCAACTTTAAGCTCTTACTAGTTATGATCTCCACATTTATATAGTGTTCTTCCTTAGTTGACAAAGAAAACTTTTATTTTATCAATTCATAATTTTTGTTTAATATGTTTTGAAGGGTGATAAACCCTTTAATTAAATTATTTGTCTTTAGTTGCACAATCTGGTCACCATACTATTGTAAATGTTTGTCTTAGTTCCTTGAGGAGAATTTAACTTCCTTTTATAATAACCTAAAAATTTGACTATCATCTTCAAATACTTGCCAATTTTCATTATTTTTTGGAATATAAAGCCTTATAATCACTTTTATGTGTGATTTAACCTTTTCATTCTTTATGTCATTTGGGATACTAGATTGTGACCCAATGGCAACCAGCTTATTTGCATGCTTGTTCTTATTTCTTGATATGGATTGAATATTGAAAGCTTGAAATTCTTTAACTAAATCCCATACTTTATGATTATATGACATAAGATATTGGTTATTTCATATATTAAGTGCTCTTACTTGGTTAACTACCATTTGAATATCACCAAAGACTTGTAACGTATTGACCTTCATCTTTCTTGCCCATTGCAAACCATACACTAGTGCTTCATATTCAGTAACATTAGTGGAACAACCAAAATGAAACTTGAGAGAAGAAAAATACCTTTGATTGGTTGGATAAATTAACATCATTATAACTTAAATGCCATGTTTTTTCCTAGATCCATCAAAATATAGTTTCCACAGTCCATCTCTAGGTTGATCATCCTTCATTAATGTTGGAATCGGTGCATCATTTTTATGAAGAAAATAGACACCAAGTCCTTCAATTAATTTTTATGTATCATGCTCAATCAAATCAAAGGCCCATTCATCAAGTAAAATATTTGGGACTCCATATAGAGGTGATTCAATTTCCACCTCACTATGTTTTAGTACCTTATTTGAGATAATGCAATTAGTATTCACCATACTTGGCATATATGGCTCCAAATGAAATCTTGAAATAGGTTTAGAAAATATTTTAACCTTGGTACCATACCTAGTCTTAAACATTAGATATTTCCAATTAGCTGATAAATACCCTCCAATATTTAAGGTAAAGTATCTTGAGAGACACATGGAAAAATAGTGAGGTAAGTCCACTACTACTACATCTTGTTGAATGGTAACATTGGGGTAAGCATGTAATATCATATTTAGATATTTTATTATGCATTATATCTTTGTTACTAAACCATCCAATTACAGTACTCCCTTTATATTTGGCTCATAAACAAGACCAAACTTGTCTACAATTTTCTTGGGCATGACAGTGTTACTAGCTCCACTATCTACCATACAATTATGGACTAAACAATAACCTACTATAAAAGAGAGATAAAAGGGATGGGTTTTATCTAATTTTACATTGGTTTTTTCTACCTTTGTCATGCTATGTACCTACTAATTAGGTTGTTTGATTTGTTGGTCTAAGTTGGCCAAAACAACTCCTTGTTTCTCAATTAGTTCTTTAGACACCTTAAGAGCCAAAAGCTCTTCAATAAGCATGTTATTTTATCATAAAATGGTAAGGGAATCCCACATTATAATTCTAACATTTGATTTCTTCATTTTATCTATTATTTTTAATAATGCTCCACTAACCTTTGGCTATGGCTTTTGAGCCATTAGTTATTCTCTAGTTAGAGGCATTTGGGGAACCTTCACTATCTCTGCATTTTGAATCTTTTATTTTATAAGAATAACAACTTGATCCTTGACACTCTTGGAAATAAAATTAGGAAATTATAAGTATTTCTCACATCTTAAGCTTCCTCAACTAATCTTACTTTAGCTATAGTCAGATTTATAAATTGATCATTTGTGTTACTAGTTTCACCAACTTGGTTGAATGTAATATGATTATCCAATTGCTAATTAACATTGATATCATCAGGCTGCCCTAGAACTTGGTGAGCTTCTCATTGGAATTCCATATTCATGTCTTGATACCAACCACCTTAAAGAGAGAACTCTTCCTATGTCATTTGTGGCATAGTAATATCTTGTGATACCAAGGCTTGATTTTGAGTGTCATTCAGATTGAAAGGCTGCCATCCTAAATCTTGTATCAAGTTATTTTGAGTAACAATAGCTTTTGAATTGGAAGGTACATTAGGATCAAGGGTTGCATATGGCTTAGTTTGGGTTATGGGTCCTTGATTTTGATAAGGTTGCCTATTGTCGTTGAAACCTTGATAAGGAGGTCTTTGGTTATTGAAAGACTAATAAGTGTTATATTTTTGCTATTGATAAGGTCTACCTTGGTACTAATATCTTTTGAGTTGAAAAATCTCATTTACAAAAGCTTTAAATGTTAATTTTAGATCTCTAATCTCACTATCCTAATTAGAAGGGGCTACAACTTGGGCTTTTGGAGATGGAAAAGAAGCTATAGATGGGATCTGAGGAACTTGAGGTGGAATAATGGGTTGAAATTTTAGGAATATGGGTATTATAGTCCTTGGAACAAGTTTTCCATCTTGTATTAATTTGTTATCTACTCTTATTTCAATTTAATAGGCAATTGGAAAGGTATTCCCACCCATGGACTATATCATGACACTTATATCAGAGTTAAGGGCCTTAAGATAGTAAAAAAATGCATACTCTAGAGATGGTATAACCAATGCAAGGATCCTATACCATGTCTTTTGGAATTTGAGGTTAAAATCAAACATGAACTCATGGGGGTACCTTTGTATGGTAGTCAGTTATTCAACCAAAGATAGATGATCAAACTTGTATTCAAATTACCTAACTAAGGCTACACCTAACTCATCCCAAGTAGTAATGAAATCCAAAAGAAGATTTATATACCATTATAATGATTTTCCTTTGAAAGAAGTAGCAAGCATTCTAATAGACACATTATCTTGAGTAACATTATGAACATAACATAGATTGGAAACATATTGGATATGCTCAATATTAGTAGTTTTATCCCATTCTCCTGAGAAAAAAGGGATAATATTTAAGGTAGACATAGTAATGCCATCATATTGGGCTCAATTCAAGGGACTACCCCTATTAAACAAAACAAATCATTGATTTTTTATAGCCATTTGGTCAAAAGGGATTAATCGGCTTATGGGGATAATAGATTGGACTAAAATAATAGGATAACTATCATATGAATGCTTCTTTTGAGGATAAGGATTTGTCCTATTGAATCTTTCTTTTTTATAAGAAGTAAAATGAAATTTAATGTGTTCAAAAGAAGTACCTTTACTTGATGATTTATTTTAACCTTTGGCATGAAAACACTATCTAAAAGATGATATAAACTCTACAACTTGAATGATCTTCAACTTTTGATGATGGTAGATATCTTCTCCTTTTGAAATTTCTTCTTATCAATATTCAAATTTCAATTATGCCAAAGAAGTTGTGTCTCACTGAGAGTGCCAAAATTGTTAGTGCTATAGATTTTCACCCTAGCTAAGAAGGGGATTATTTAGATATTCCTAATTAAATCTAGTACAATATAGGACTGATCCTAAGCTATGGGTATCCTAATAATAGATAAGACCTCCAGAGAAGTCCAACTTCCTTTTGGATTTATCACCTATACTAAACTTAAACTAGTTTTTTTCTTGGAAAAGGGAGAGAGATTTTAATAGTAACTTATGAAATAATGTAAAAAGAGATGATGTACCAATGATTTGTCACTTAAACTCATACAAGACACACTAAATGATTTATTCAATACCAAATAAAATCAATCCCACATAAATATTTCACAATAAAGAATGAATCAGTTATTAAACTAGCATGAGAGGGCAGATATCCACTTTCAAGCTAAACAACAAACTGTAAATTGCATTTATAATGACATGTGAGAACTATCAATCATTTCATGAAGGTGAGAAAACTTAGACATAGACAAGGAATGTACATTCACTTAAACACAATATATGAATTCATAGGACACACTTCAATCTATCCTGGAAAATCATGGAATTTAGTATTTATTACATCAAAAGGTGTTATAGTACAAATCTTGATAGATTTTTGTCATACTAAAAAGAGGGATCCATTTCAAGGCTTACAATCGTATATTTATAGAAAAGGGAAAGAGAGAGAGATTTGTGCATTAAAAAAGGCCTAACTACTTCTGATGGATTAGTACCAATTCGAGGACAATAACTCATGAACTTATCAATAAGGAAAAAATTATTTAAAATAATTGAATGCCCATTGTCCTTATCCATCCACCTGATGTCTATCTTAGAATTCCATATCATCTCTACTTGATCTACTTATGAGGATGAAATCTTTATATCTTGGAACTAATAGAGCCATGCTTGGTCTATTGTAGGCAATGGTTTGTCAAGGGTATGACCATGTCCAAGGAAGAGATTATCCTCAATTAATTTTAAATATCTACCCCTATTTGGGAAATTAACCTAGGTCTATTATAAATGAAAACCAATGAAAATATTGGTTTTCCCATAGTCTTAATGTTGATAGATGAAACTTATCAGGTGTTTGACCTCAATTTGTCAATGATCCACCACCCTTTTAGTTTGTGCTAGATTTAAAATACCTATTTTATTTATATAGATCTTTTATGTTAATGTTTGGTCCTACTAGTTCAATTTGGATCCTATCTAGACTTGGCTCCTTTGTTTTTTACCTTACTCTAGGTCAAAAACTACCTTGTCAACTTCTATCAAAAAAATTTGGGATCACCTTTGTTTGATTGGCCATCAAAAACTAACTCATCATGTTGATTTTTTAACCCATCTCACACCATTGATCTTGATTTGTATGATTTATTTGTAGCCATCATTCCTACCCTTGACTTGTCAACTTTATCTGAAGTAGTGTCATTTGGTAGCCCTATATTTGTACTCAAGATCCATTAATAATCTACCTACTTTATATTCCTATGCTAAGTGGTTTTGTCTCAATCTCTTTAACCTTTTGACTCATCTTGCACCATCGATCTTTATTTGTCTAGATGATCACTGATCATCGATTCTCTACCAGTCTAATGTATTATTGACACTTATCATGTACACATTTTCCTTTGAGATTCACTAAATCCTTTAACCCTCTACTCATTTTTAGATATAAATCCCTAATTTAATGTGAGCCATTAGATCTACCTAGACCCACTATCTTATCAATTATCACTCACTGTTGGATCTCCTAATTAAACACTGATTATTAATCTTAATTATTTGAAATTAAATGACTAATTCATGAGGATTCACTTTGAAATATACGTACCTATATTTAATATCTATTTGAATGTATTTTATGTCCACATGGCTATCTAAAATAGTTTTTAAATCAAATAACTATTTACCATAGCCTTAATTTAATGTTTACACACCCATCAATTGACATCTATGGGAATGTTAATGACATTTGTGTGACTATCAATCTTTGGACCCCAATGGATGACTATTAAGCTTTAACTTTGACATTTGTGTGAATGTAAATGACATCCACATGCCCATCATTTCATTTTGAATTTTAATGGTTACTTGACATGGCCTAAATTTGACACTTTTGGACCCATCATCTCTCTACTGGATCAACTATATCAAAACAATATAATATCCTTGGGTTTTTTGCATCAGGCATATTATCATAGATAATTTCTTTGGTATTTTTATCTCAACCACTTTCCCTAAAATAAATTATTCTTCAAGACTTTTATTTTGGATAATTTATCCAAAAGAATCAAGACTATGGGGTTCTTATCTTGAATAATTTGTCCAAAATAAATCAATACTTAGCTTTTTACCTCATACCAAAAGAAACATGACTTCAAGAAATTTGTCTTAGATAAAATGTTTGAAAAAAAATCTTAAAACTTAGTCAAAAATCCCTGAAATATTTTTTCCTAAGGAATTAACACTTAGACAAATAAAATCTTGAAATAAATCTCCAAAGACCTAGAAAAATAAAGGTTTTGCACTTAACTTTTTAAAAGCATGTAGGACCTTCTAAACTTGTGCTTGAACTGTTGCTAAATCTTTGAAGGCTCAAATTACTTTTATATGCTTATGCAACTTGTCCCTAACTTTTGATCTACTTGGTTTTACCATGAAACCTACTCAGGAACCTTCTCTTTACTCTGATTTTTAGGACACTACATTACATTTAGGAAAGTTTGCTATGTAGGCCAAAAACTGGTTAATAAGAACAAATCCAAGTTATGGGTCACCTATGGTGGATTTGGACCTCTATAAAAGGCTAGGATCCTCTTGATGGATCACCTAAACTAATGCTTGAACTAGGAAAAGGGTTAGAAAAGGGGTAAAGGGTCACTAATAAGGATAAAAGGGTGATGCACCAAATTTAAATGAGAGCTCACATAAGCATAAAGTAAACACTAAGGAAGCATAAGACAATGCTAGCTCACACAATCTCATGAAAGTAGCTAGTTGTATAAGTGTTTCATAAACTAGGTTTAGGAAGTAATGAATGAAGGTAAAGAAGAGTTATAAGACTTGCTAAGAGTTTTCATCAATAAGAAAAAGAACACTATCTTATACCTACAACTAACTTGAAGACACCTTAGAAATGATCAAGAAAGAAGGACAATGGGCATGGAATATTCTCCTTCATAATACCATCATGCACAAGCTTTACTACACACAATTTAGAGGGGAGAGATAGGTAAATAAATTCTTTATTTCTTCAAGAGGTCTTTCATATAAATTTTTATAGGGTCTAACCTTATCAAATGAGAGTCTCTGCTCTTCCATAATTTAGAAAAAAATTCTTATCAAAAGTGAGAGAGTGATACAATGTGGAAGGAAATAAGAGATATAAGATAAAGGGGAGAGAAAGAGTAGGAGCACACCATCTAAGATCATTAATTGAGATGCCACCACCTTTTGATCAAATCAAGATTAATACATCATAGACAAAATAGCCTTTATTTGTCCCAATAGCCTCCAAATCTTCTCATTGGTTGAGCAATATACTAGAGGATAATAATGTGTCTAAGATGATGAGTCATGATCTTGTTATGAAACTACAATCCTTAGAGACCTTGAAAATCCATTAAATGCTCCAACTAATTCTTCCAACCACCAAATCTCCATTTTGGGACTCTACACCATCTTATACTTGGCATACTTATAAGGACAATATATTTATGTCCATCATCTTGATTGAACCATGATTATGTCTGATTTAGGTGGATAAATGTTTTTAATAAATTATGGATGATATGACTATCATATTTATGCCTTGGCATGCTCTTTACTGTAACCCTTGGACACATATCTATTATAGATGAAAGCCAATCCCAATTATTAGTTTTCCTATAGTCTTAATGTTGATGAAATGAAACTCATCAGGTGTTTGATTTTGTTTTGACAATATTTGTGACCTTTTTGTCTATATTAGGTCTAAAAGACCTATTCTACCTCCATAGATATCTAATGATAATGCTTGATCCCTAAAATATCCATTCTAGTTTGACTTAGATCATCTTTGAAATCAGCTCTTATGCATTTTCTTGCCTGGGTCAAAAATAACTTGATCAACCTCCACTAAAAGTCTCTTAGGATTTCCTTTGTTTATTGGTTGTCAACTTATTGATTTGATACTATCAACTTTAGACACTTGGTAGCTTCGTACTTGATCTAAACTCTATTGACTTATTGATTTTGCTCATACTATTGATCTTTCTCTATACAATTGAATATGGGTCATAGATATTCTACTATTTTAACATGCTTAAGAAATTTGTCACCCATGCATTTATTCTTAGAGTTTGCTAACCTTTTGACCCATTGCTCATCATTAGATCTACTTTTTACTATTACACACACACCATCAATCTTCTTAGACCCACTGGCTCTATCAGTCATCACATGTTGTTATATATTTATATGGGCACCTAATATCTTGCCACTTATCATCTATGTGTTCATCCTTGGAATATTTAAATTCAAATGTCTATTTTTTTTAGCTTTAACTTGATATTTGTCCACATGTTTCACTCTACAAGTATAATTTTAAAGGCTTATAGATTGAGATAACAATATCATAAAGACACCAAATTTGTAGAGGATGATATTGGCACTAAATGCATAATTTACATGTGATCCTTTGGGGTTGAGAGGATTCTTGAGCATACTTATAAAATGCACAAGCAAACTAGTTTGTTTATTTCTTTATGATGTGTGATGATGGTTTGGCTCTTTTTTATGCTTTTGCAAGAAACTATCATCCCCTCAGAAGGACTTGATGAACCTTTAAGAATTTTTGCAATCCATTTCATGCCCTTGAATTCTTGAACACCATGAGACCCTATTGGTCTTTTTTCATTTTACAGTCTTAGACCTATTTCTAAGCCTACTTCCCAAATATCAACACATTGCACTTTAAGATTGGTTAAAGTGTTTCAAAATATTTATAAGCAATATGAGATTTTCTTCTCCTACCTTTGGTCCACTCATTCCATTAAAAACTTTATTCATCTATTCAAACCACTTATAGGCAAAAGATTCTTATGTGGGCCAAATTTGGCCAATAGTACCTAGCTATAAAAACACTCTATTGAGCTGAAAGCAAGGTGAACTTCTTCACCCTCCCACCATATCCCTCTTATAGAAAGAACTTATTTTACGAAGGATAGAGGAGGAACTTACAGTCATAAGTGAGCCATAGGATGACAATGGAAGTGTCTATGATGAGGAAATCATGATAAGCAACCCACTTCATAGGGAAGAGCATGTTTTAACTTTCAAGTTACAAGATCTTGATGATAAGCAAGAGGCTAGCCTTTGTGAACCTATTATGGAGGTTAAGCATAGCTCAAGTGACTTATAAGATCAATGGAAACATTTTGTGCTTGGATTTCTTGAGTGAAATGGAACAGCTTTATATTGTAAACTTTCTTGAGGAAAATAATCCTCAAGTTGAACATGGGGTAGACCTTGACTAGACTATTTAATGTCTATTCTACATAAATGAAAAAGAGGATAAAAACTAGGTACTTAAGGTTGGTCCACTCCAAGATGAGGTGTCAATTGAGGATAGCCCTAATATGTTAGAGTTAAAATAAATCAAATAAAATATTGAGAAAGATAGGTGTGATGTTTTGGACCTTAGATGGTTAAATCAACCCTCATTTATAGTTGAAAAATAAGATGAAATATGGAGTGAGGTTGATGAAGGATACATCTCAAGTACTCAAGTGATACAGTTTGAGAAGCATACCAATGAAGAGATTGAAGAGTTATGGCAGTAGTTCGATGCCATAACCAAAGTGCTTGAAGAGGCTAAGAGACATGTCCTTCTTTCAAAACATTATGAGCATGTTTCTCTAAGCATGATCAGTCCTAATTTACATAAGGACAAAGTGGAAGAACATGGTATTTTTGAGCCACCAAGTGAACCAAGTGTTGTTTTTCCTAAGAGCCTAAATGAAGTCTTCATGCAAGGATTTCTCAAGAGTGATGAGCAACATCAATAAAGTGATCCTGAAGTCCAACATGAACCAATCTTGGAAGACTTAGACTAGTATGTCTACATTGGAGACATGTTTATTCTAGTTCATCCATTAGATAGCATATCAAAAGGATTAGCCATCAAAATTCTTGGTTCACCAATTTTGGTAGCTCCAAATCAAGGTATTTTTCATCTTGGTTTGTTATAAGTGAATGATACAAAAATTTTACCATTTGACCCAGGAAGGAGGTGCCTATAAATTGTTGTATAATATTGTATATATTAGAGTAGATTTTATGTTTTTCCCAAAGTGCATGTGTGGACATTTGTTTATAGTTTTTTTGTTTTTCTTTCCTCCAAGTACCTGCATGGACTTGCCTTTGTTTGTTTTATTTCTTTTTCCCTTTTTTTTTCAAGATGAGGCTTTTTGGAAAGGGATAGCCTTACTCAATTCTAATAAACTTATGAATCCATGCCCAATGGATCAGATAAGGTAAGTAGTCTAGGTTCTCAAGTATAAAAGACATGCTTCCTTGTGAGGCACCAAATATGTTGGCCAAATTTGGATCACATATAAAGCTTCTTCTTGGATAGATCAGCTGAGTAGAGTTCTTGATTGATAAAATGACCAAATGACTTGAGAAAGTGAAGAAGATGGACCATACCATCATCAAACATCATGAAAAATTAAATAGGTCAGTCTGGTTTCACATTTTATAAGTTCATTTTGGGGGGTCAAACAAATCCAAAGGAATACATGGACATGATTTTTTTCATGCCTTGAACATTCTCTACAAAATTGGCATCTTGATGATTTTTCTATCTAAAGATACAAGTCCTCAAAGTTGAACTATAAAAATGAGATGTGCAGGGGGATGTCAAATAAACATCATGGTGAATAGCCATTTGAATTCAAAAAACCCCAAATGATCTTGAAGATAAATGTAGGGATGACAAGTGTCCAAATCATAGAATCTTGAGTCAAGCTCCAAAAATGAGTAGGAGATCAATGCTGTCAGTGGGTCTAGAAGATCCAACAGAGTGTGTTCAATTGTGTAGCTAAAGATCAATGGTGAGCTCAAGGTCAAAGGTTAGCAGATCCTAAGATTGAATGTGTGGCTGATAAGTGTCAAGATCTTAGGTGCCCATTAAAGTATCTAATGGTGTGAGGTGACTGAAAAAAATAGTAGATCCAAGCTAATAAATGGTGTCTAATTCATCATACCAAAGTAGATCAATGGTGAGTGAAAGGTCAACTAGTCAGTAAATCTTGGGAATGAATGAGAAGCTACCAAGTGTCATAACCATGGTAACTATTAGGTAAATTAAGGGTACACATTCGAGACATGTAAAGGAAGATCAATAGTGCACATAAGGTCAAGAAGTTAACAAGATCAGGATGAATGCATGTTTGTCATATGGCATGAGAGTAAGAACCTACTAGGATAGAATGTAGGGCCCATAAAATGAATGAGGAGTTGATAGATGGCATAGTTTGGGAAGCCTAAATCAAGATTAATGGACAAGATTAAAAGTTGAATCCAAGATATTTTGAGTAGAGGTCTAATGAAACTTAGGTTGAACCAAAATCAAATGTTTTAAAGGGTTGTGTTGCCATTAGAACTCTATCAATCACCATTAAACATGGGACACAATCATATAGTTAGGATGGTTATAATGAAGTCATGTCACCATTAAAGCATGGTGTTGACCTCTAGTTTGAATATTTAGAACTTACAGGGCCCTTTTCTAAGGTCACAATATTGTTTTGTGACTCTGGTCATTGCTCTTTAAAGAAAATATATGTAGATAATGATTTCTTGACTTCCACAAGGTTTAGAGGTAGAATAGGTTTGTTCAAACCTATTATAGTTCAAAAAGGAAGCTATGTGGCTTGTAGGTTTTCCATTGACATAATAACTATAAGAAGACCAATAAATGGATTGATTTTCAATCTATAGTAAACCTATGCTCAAATATTAAAATAGGGGTAGATATGTGATTAATGAAGAAGTGTCTTATCTTCCAAAATAGTTATTTTCTCAACAAGTAGGTATATATAGCCACTTAAGGTAGATATAGTCATGGCTCTATCAAGTTCAAGACATGAGGATTTTTTCCTTATAAGCAAGCCAAGTGGAAGATGGCATATAATTCTAAGAGAAGGATTTGGGGATTGGAAATGGTATTTGAATAATTTAATTGATTTTTAGGGTTTGAAAAATTTTCATCTTCAGCAAACTCTTATATTTTAGAATGTTTCTTAGCCAATGAGAATATTTGGGGGTTATTGATATAAATGAAAGCTATCTTATCTATTATGTATTAACCTTGATTTTATAAAAATATGGTTGACCATTCATCAAAAGGTGGGAGTTTATTTACTGATCTCAGATGGTGTGTTCCCTATTTCTAATCCTACTTCCCAAAGATCAACACATTGCACTTTAAGATTGCTTAAAGTATTTCAAAATATTTATAAGCAATATGAGATTTTCTTCTCCAAACTTTGGTCTACTCATTCCATCCAAAACTCTATTCATCTATTCAAACCATTTATAGGCAAAAGATTATTATATGGGTCAAATTTGGCCAATAGTACCTAGCTAGAAGAACACTCTATTGAGATGAAAGCAAGGTGAACTTATTCACCCTCCCACCATATCCCTCTTACAAAAAGAACTTATTTTACAAAGTATAAAGGAGGAGATTGCAGTCGTAAGTGAGCCACAAGATGACAATGGAAGTGTCTATGATGAGGAAATCATGATAGGTAACCCAATTCATAGGGAAGAGCATGTTTTAACTTACAAGTTGCAAGATCTTGATGATAAGAGGATAGCCTTTGTGAACTTATTAAGGAGGTTAAGCGTAGCTCAAGTGACTTATAAGATCAATGGTAGCATTTTGTGTTTAGATTTCTTGAGTGAAATGGAGTAGCTTATATTATAAACATTCTTGAGGAAAATAATCCTCAAGTTGAACATGGGGTAAACCTTGACTAGACTATTAAAGGTCTATTTTACATAAATGAAAAAGAGGATAAAAACTAGGTGTTTAAGGTTGGTCCACTTCAAGATGAGGTGTCAATTGAGGATAGCCCTAATATGTTTGAGTTAGAAGAAATCAAATAAAATCTTGAGCAAGATAGTTGTGATGTTTTGGACCTTGGATGGTTAAATCAACCCTCATTTATAGTTGAAAAATAAGATGAAATATGGATTGAGGTTGATGAAGGATGCATCTCATGTACTCAAGTGATATAGTTTGAGAAGCATACCAATGAAGAGCTTGAAGAGTTATGGCAGCAGTTTAATGACATAACCAAAGTGTTTGAAGAAGCTAAGAGACATGTCCTTCTTTCAAAACATTATGAGCATGTTTCTCTAATCATGATCAGTCTTGATTTACATAAGGACAAGGTGGAAGAACATGGTATTTTTGAGCCACCAAGTGAACCAAGTGTTGCTGTTCCTAAGAGCCTATATGAAGTCTTCATGTAAGGATTTCTTAAGAGTTATTAGCAACATCAATAAAGTGATCCTGAAGTCCAACATGAACCAATCTTGGAAGATTTAGATTAGTATGTCTACATGGGAGACATGTTTATTCCATTTCATCCATTATATAGCATATCAAAAGGATTAGCCATCAAAATTCTTGTTTCAACAATTTTGGTACCTCCAAATCAAGGTATTTTTCATCTTGGTTTGTTACAAGTGAATGATACCAAAATTTTACCATTTGACCCAGGAGGGAGGTGATTATAAATTTTTGTATAATATTGTATATATTAGAGTAGATTTCATGTTTTTCCTAAAGTGCATGTGTGCACATTTGTTTATATTTTTGTTGTTTTTCTTTACTCCAAGTACCTGCATGGACTTGCCTTTGTTTGTTTTGTTTCTTTTATCCTTATTTTTTCAAGAGGAGGTTTTTTTGAAAGGGATAGCCTTACTCAATTATAATCAACTTATGAATCCATGCCCAATGGATCAGATAAGGTAACTAATCTAGGTTCTCAAGTATAGAAGACATGCTGCCTTATGAGTCACCAAATATGTTGGCCAAATTTGGCTCACATATAGAGCTTCTACTTGGATAGATCAGCTGAGTAGATTTCCTTATTGATAAAATGACCAAATGACTTGAGCAAGTGAAGAAGATGGACCATACCATCATCAAACATCATGCAAAAATAAACATGTTAGTTTGGTTTCACATTTTATAATTTCATTTTGGGGGGTCAAACAAATCCAAAGGAATACATGGACATGATTTTTTTCATGCCTTGAACATTCTCTACAAAATTGGCATCTTGATGATTTTTATATCTAAAGATACAAGTCCTCAAAGTTGAACTATAAAAAAGAGACGTGTATGGGGATGTCAAATAAACATCATGGTGAATAGCCATTTAAACAAAAAACCCCAAATGATCTTGAAGATAAATGTAGGGATGACAAGTGTCCAAATCATAGAATCTTGAGTCAAGCTCCAAAAATGAGTAGGACATCAATGTTGTCAGTGGGTCTAGAAGATCCAACAGAGTGTGTTCAATCGTGTAGCTAAAGATCAATGGTGAGCTCAAGGTCAAAGGTTAGCAGATCCTAAGATTGAATGTGTGGCTGATAAGTGTCAAGATCTTAGGTGCCCATTAAAGTATCTAATGGTGTGAGGTGACTGAAAAAAATAGTAGATCCAAGCTAATAAATGGTGTCTAATTCATCATACCAAAGTAGATCAATGGTGAGTGAAAGGTCAACTAGTCAGTAAATCTTGGGAATAAATGAGAAGCTACCAAGTGTCATAACCATGGTAACTATTAGGTAAATTAAGGGTACACATTCGAGACATGTAAAGGAATATCCATAGTGCACATAAGGTTAAGAAGTTAACAAGCTTGGGATGAATGCACGATTGTCATATGGCATGAGAGTAAGAACCTACTAGGATAGATTGTAGGGCCCATAAAATGAATGAGGAGTTGATAGATGGCATAGTTTGGGAAGCCTAAATCAAGATTAATGGACAAGATTAAAAGTTGAATCCAAGATATTTTGAGTAGAGGTCGAATGAAACTTAGGTTGAACCAAAATCAAATTTTTTAAAGGGTTGTGTTGCCATTCGAGCTCAGTTAATCACCATTAAACATGGGACACAATCATATAGTTAGGAAGGTTATGATGAAGTCATGTCACCATTAAAGCATGGTGTTGACCTCTAGTTTGAAGATTTAAAACTTACAGGACCCATTTTCTAGGGTCACAATATTGTTTTGTGATTATGATCCTTGCTCTTTAAAGAAAATCTATGTAGATAATGAGTCATTAACTTCCACAAGGTTCAGAGGTAGAATAGGTTTGTTCAAACCTATTATAGTTTAAAAAGGAATCTATGTGGCTTGTAGGTTTTCCATTGACATAATAACTATAAGAAAACCAATAAATGGATTGATTTTCAATCTATAGTATACTTATGCTCAAATATTAAAATATGGGTAGATATGTGATTAATGAAGAAGTGTCTTATCTTAAAAAATAGTTATTTTCTCAATAAGCAGGTACATATAGACACTTAAGGTAGATATAGTCATGGCTCTATCAAGTTCAAGATATGAGGATTTTTTCCTTATAAGCAAGCCAAGTGGAAGATGGCATATAATTCCAAGAGAAGGATTTGGGGATTGGAAATTGTAGTTGAATAATTTAATGGATTTTTAGGGTTTGAAAGATTTTCATCTTCAACAAACTCTTATATTTTAAAATGTTTCTTAGCCAATGAGAATATTTGGGGGTTAGTGATATAAATGAAAGCTATCTTATCTATGATGTATTAACCCTGATTTTATAAAAATAAGGTGGATCATTAATCAAAAGGTGGTAGTTTATTTAATGATCTCAGATGGTGTGTTCCCTCTTTCTTCTCCCTTTTTCTTTATCTTACATCTTCTTCCACATTGTAACACTTTCTCTCTCAAATTTTAGACTCTCACAAGGGCTCTTTGATCTTGAAAAGTAGGGGACTCTCTAAGATATTGCAAAATATGCTCTTTTTTATTAGGCCAAACCCTATTAAGAATTTTTTAAAAATACCTCTTGATGTAATAAAATACTTTCTTTACCTATCTCTTACCTTGGATCAGTGTTTAATGAGTTGTGCATGATGGCCTTGTGAAGGAGATTCTTCAATATCCATTATCCTCCTTCCTTACTCTTCTAAGGTGTTTTCAAGTTATTTGTAGGTATGGATTCATATTATTTATATCATTAATGTAGGATTAGTGTGGGTCTTAGATTATATCTATGTTTCCATTCATTACTTCTTGAACCTAGTCTATGAAACGCTTATGCAATCAGCAAGTATATGAGGTTATGTGAGCTAGCATTGTCTTGTGCTGATCTAGTATGGGTTCAATCTTATGGGAGTCTTCCATTTTTATTTGGTGCATCACCTAGTTAAATTTATTAGGATCCCTTTCCCCATTTATAACCTTTTCCCCTATAGTAGCATTAGTTTAGGTGATCCATCAAGAGGAAGTTTACCTTCTTTGGAGGTCCAACCCCACCATAGGATACCCACAGCCTGGTTATTTCCATATTATGACTAGGAGTGGGTGAACCTAACTCCTCCATAAGGGTAAAATATCATGTCATAATAGAGTCCACTATGGAAGGTAGTCCCAAGGAAACTCTTACTACTATTATTTCTACATTGATTGATCATATTTCCATGGACGATTTTATTGTAAAGGTAAATTTTGTTTTGTATTATTTAGATCCTTTTAATAATAACTCTATAAAATATTATTTTACATAATTTTCATTCAACCAAGTTGAATTAATTCATCCATGGCTTTCTACTACTAACCAAGGAGTTAGAGGCACTAGTGTAAATTTTGAGGACTTAATATCTAAATCTATTATGTTACCTACTGAATGGACATAGGGCCTTCCACTCAGTTAGAGGTACCCATTACACAAGACACCTAAAAAAATTCCATGATTTTTTTACTGTATAATAATCTAGATTCAATTAAATATATTATTCGAACTCCTCTACAAATAAAAATTATAGGATAGAAAAAAAATTGCCTACTTTCCTTGAATCCCTAACATCCTATACATTTATCCTCCATATCTATCACTTCATCTTTAGTAATGTGACCCTTGAGGAACCCTCCACCCTATAATTCCTCATCTCTATCTCAAGCTACTAAGCAAACTATAATCATCCTCCCTACATGGATACAATAGATAGAAGAAGAAGAATCTATAAGGTAAAACTTAGTTATCACTAAGTAACCTAAATTTGTTATGTAGCATGAAATATTCATAAATCCATTGAAAAGAGTGAGAAATAGGATGATAATGGTTGAAGACAAGCTTATGTAACTTGAAAAATAAGAGGATTTTTTTTCACTAACAAAGAAAGGAAAGACAAAGCCTAGAGATGTGGATAAATTTGAAGAAGATACCCTCATAGTGGTAGATGAAACTAGAGAGGTGCTCAAATAGATGTATGAGATTACATCAATATAAATAGATACTAAAGGATCATAATATGATTTAAGCTCCCAAAGACATATTTGATAATGTGAAGAGTTTTACTAGGAAATTTTACCACATCTTGAGTTTAATCAGATCAGTAAGATCCCAATCTTAGTCACTATGGGGAGATTTCACAATTTATGAATCAATGAAATACTAGGATGATAAGTTGACCTTTATAAGAAAATAAATAAGGCTAAATACATACCAGCACTCAAATCTAATGATAGCACATGATGTGACCCTATCACAAAATCACATAATTATAAAGAGGACCTATTTGATTAAATGACATTAAGAGATGCAAGGTTTATTTTTAAAAAATTATAATCAAGAACAAAGGACCATTCAAGTCATCAAAGATATAATAATAACTAGTGTGAATACACCACAAGGTAGAATAATCACTAAGCCCTTTTTTGAAAATTTGCTATAGATTGTAGTTGATAACTTCAAAGTAATAGTGGAGAGCACCACCTATAGAACCAATAAATAAGTGGTACAATTGATTACATTTTCTATAGATAAGGTGGATCAAAACCATACACAAAATTTTAATGGACAAAATTTCATTTTTGATCAAATTTTTTTGTTGATGTGGGTTTTATCCACATCTCAAAGAGTTTTAAACAAGGTAACCTCTAAAATTTTGGGATATTTATAGAACTAGGTTCCACTTTGGGGCACAAGTTGTAGGTATGTGTTTATAATAACTAGGTGATGAAATAGCTAGTTGAGCCTATGGGTTGTTTAACCAGGGTTGTGGATAGATGCATAGATTCTAAAAAAAAGGATAAATCACTAGGTGAGTTGGATGGGTGAAAGACTAATCTATGGTGGGAAAATCTCAAATAAACTCAAAAGGGAAGAAGGGTAAGGCATAAAATATATTTATATGTCTTTGAAATAAAATTTCTTGATCTATCTCTTTAGTAGACAAGTATCTCAAGAATCAGTGTTTGTTGTTTGTAGCTTTTGCACACTCAAAAACAAATATGTCTAGAGCCTAGGGTAATTAGTTATAGGATGCTTATTGGTCTCAACTTAAGGTTGTTCTTATTTTAATTGATATTGCATAAATTTAGATGAGAGATTATATATTATACCAAGAAGTTATCTAGGGTATATGTGGATCACACCTAGAATAATATATCTAAAGAGATACCTCTACACACCTTGGATTATCAATTCAATTTTTATTGACTATCTAAATCAATGAAATTTATCAATCTTCAATAGTTATTGCACATCTAAGACTAATATTTATTAATGAAACTATTAGATTTATCCATAACATTGGCACACATCAGAATTATTGCATCAATATAAATAAAAAAAACTTCAAATTCATTAACATAGAGAGAGAAGAAGAAAGAACAAACATAGTTGCATGACAATAAATTCCTTGATTTCTTCCTTTATATTCATTCAAAACTCTGACCCTTTGATAAGAGGGTTCTACATGTATATAAATATCTTGTGGAAGGGGTCACCTCATCCTCTAATTTTAGAACATTTCATTTACATCTTGATAGATAATAAAATAAGTATCAATTACATGTTATTAATTCATAAATACCTCAATCATATAATGTGTGCATGCTAAAAAAATAATTTAGTTGATTAAATTATAAATGCAACTAGGAATTAACTATTTAGTTATAACATTTACATACAAAATTGTTATAAAATTAGACTTCATTCTAAATCAACTCTTCCTTAATGTGTCTTAAAACTGTCATCAAAATTGTAGTTATACTCATGCTTGATGACACAATAACTAGAGTAGTACTCGAAGATGCTATAGTTGATTAAACTATGGTTACCATGAGAACTATAGTATGAGGTGGTACTAACATGGCCATAGTCATTGGTGATATAGTTAGAGTCAGTGTAATCAAACTAGAAGGTGGAATTTTTTGGGTTGCCTTCTTAAGATCTAAGTCCTATTAGTTTTTATATGCCTTAGCATGTTGTGATCAGATTAAGTTAATATCTAAGAGGTATGACCTATTCACCCTACTTATCTACTCCATCATCTTAGCATTTTCTATCTTGGTGGTTATAAATCCAACACTAAATACTTCCACCTCTATCACCCTCTTCATAGATATGCTCAATTTGGCCTCAATGTTTTCTAATATTAGACCTTGTAGACTCTACTTGAATCCATTAGATATTTGCTTAATCATTTCATTGAATTCAACTTGAATCACCAGCTTGCCTTTATTATCCTAAACCATAGTTAATTCTAACTCTATAAAAACTTGCTCAGCATGTTTCTCTTACTTGGCCAATTTATTCACTAGAGTCTTAGAGGAAGACACCCAATCCTAGGCCTCATGTGTTCTTATTAATTCTAAATTCAAAGCATTTGATGATTCCAATGAGTTCATCAAGTCCAAGTGGATAAATTCCTTATTAAAGTATATCACACTAAGGAATTTAGTTTAAGATCATCCTCTCTATGAATTTGAATAATATGGTTATATTATTGACATAAGGAGACAAACTAACTCTCAAAGAATGAATATAATCAAGAATATTCTATAGGCTAAGTGTTGCATTCTGCACATCTTGCTCAATGCCTTGGGGAACCCAAATTAATTTTTATTTCTCTATGAGATTTTATAACTCATATTCAAGTTCTAGTCTAGTGATTTTAGTCCCTTTATGTATAGCAAATATTCGCTCTATATGGGTCTCCATAGGTCCTCAATATATGGGGACTACCCGTTTTGCATATTCTACCTCTTGTTGAGGGAATAATATTCTTCCCTTTATTCCATGATTAGAGTTCTTCCTGAGCTATCTTTTATTTTCCTCTTCCTCACCTATTGTACTGATGTTGTGGCCTCATCAAATAGTGAGCTCACCATTGATAGTTTAGTTATCTTTATATTAGGCCTCTTAGAGGTTGAGGCTCCTAATTCCTTAGGCCAATTTGGAAGAGTGATATTTGAGGCATATAAGGGCTAAGACTCCTCTTGTGCATATTATTTATACTCAATCTTAATTTTAGTGTAAGGATTGAGCATTGCATGCCAAATGATTTTTGACCAATCTATGTTTCCAAATTGTGGCATTGGGTGAACTACAAAGTCTGGTTATTTCTTAGGTTCCCTTTTGGTGGTAACTACTATGGTTTTGGAAGTTAGATCTAAATATGGAAAGGTGAACCTAATTGGGTAGAAGGATAAAAAATTGGAGTGATGGATTGGGCAATGGCTAGAATGGACAAAGCTAGTGTTGATGGGATAGACATTGAAGGAATAGAAACCACAGTAGTGGAGGGTAGATCAATTGAAGTGGTAGTGGGAAGATTCATAGATGGGTGTATGAATACTAAACCCACATTAAGTGATCAGATAATAATGAATGTATAAACCATTGGTGTAGGGGTGATAAAAACTAGAAGTAAAGATATCAAAGGGAAAATACCTAAGGGGTTGTGATCAAAAAACCCTTACCAAAGAGTTCACCTATGATAAGTGTATTGGCCTTTAGTGTTTATAGGATCAATACCTTTGCATGATAAAACTCATCCTCATCCACCTCTTGTATTAGACGGGTATACGGTTTGTCTCCCTTAGGTTTCCTTTGATATCACTTTATGGCTACCTATTTGTGTAACTATCACTTGGTGGGGAAGAGAAGGGGGAGTAATGTTGGGTGTTGGGACTGTTGAATCAATTTTTTTCTCTTCATCATAGGATTTCAAGAATATAATTTTAGCTTCTTCCCTTTGTATACTACCTCCTACTTGAGTTAGCTCCTTAGCCAGCTCTTGCTTGACTTGTATTAATTTAACTATTGAAGCTTTAACTGGGAGCACATTTTACTCTTTAGCTTATGTACAGGTAGACAATTATTCTTCTTGGGTTTGTTCATCATATTCTCCAATGAGTGGTACCTTAGATACTAACTATTACTAGTCTTGGGGTTAGTCTTAATCTATTTGGGGGGTTTGTCCCTCTCATTCTAGTTGTTTTGATGACCTACCACTCCAAAAATTAGAATATATCCATCCTCTAAGCAGTGGGATCCTAAAATTTTCTTCACTAGGTGTGAGAGATGGTTATGCCTTAATCACTCTCAGCAAGTCCTCACTTAATCCTATAGTTATACCCCTTTAATTGACCTATTCATTGTCCTTAGCATTAAGAAACAAAAAATCATGATCAATTAGCTTGTGTTTGTAAGTGAGGCCAAGGGTGTGAATTTTATTTTGGACCTTTCCATGAGGATCCCAATCTCTATGAGGGAGGGTAGGTAATTCATATGCCTTCTTAGAATTCCCAACATCCTTGAAATACCTATGAACTATATAATGAATTCACCTAATGGATATGTGTGATACATGGAATGTGGCCTTATTTTTTATGTTAACTCCTCATCAATGTTATTCCATATTTGATATTCAATTTCCTACTTAGCTACCTTGTTTTGAATGAACTTAGGGAGATATAAAGGATCTAACTTATATCCTAACACTATAATAATAGTGTAGTCTAAATAGAGCCAATAATATCCTAAGTTATTGGAAAGTGTCCAAGCTATGTTAGTGGAAATTATTTCAAAAGGTTGGCCATGGATGGCCATTCAGACCCGAGGGTAGAGATCTTCATCAATCTTTGTTATGTTCCTCACATATGAATATATGTGCACAAAGGATTAGTAATCACAAATCTCGTTCTTGATGACTTCTATTTTAGGATCCCATAGGACTCCATTATGTCTATACATTATACCCATGTTTAAGTCCAATAGTTAAGACATCATGTAAAAATTTCCTCCTAGTGGCCACTTATCTTTATACAAGATTTTTTCTTAGAGGTATGCATTGATTACTTACCCCAAAGTGTAGGTGCACTCCAAGGTATTTAGCAAGTTCAAAATGGGAACCCACTCTAAGTGTAAGAAGTATATTCTAACATGTATAAAAAGTCTTTTCAATAGTGCCATTCCCCCATGGATTCCCATTATAAATTAGGTAATCGGGATAGAGCTCTGTATATGTTATTTAAAAGTAATTTTTTTAGGAGAATCCAACTTAATAGGTCTCACTCTAAATTATTGGCCTTATTCCATGTGATGATAATGTGCAAATAAAAAAGTGACATCTAGAATGGGTAGGCTCAAATACCTATTAAATGCTTCACTTTATATATATATATATATATATATATATATATATATATATATATATATATATCTCTGTGTGTGTGTGTGTGTGTGTGGTAACTATGTTGTTGTTGAAACAATGAAGGTATCCATCATCCATTATTCTCCATTCAAAGAAGAGGATGTTTGAAAGGAAGTAGATCTTTCACTAGTTTCTTATCCTCAACTGAGATGTCTTCTTCAAGTGCAAAGGAGTCTACTTTTTCCACTCCTTCCCATAATGTTGAGTAATTTCAATAACATATATTGAATGCAGTGGCATAAAATATTGTGTCAAAAAACTCTATGTAATATTTAATACAGAATGTGGATGATTTTAGGGCTCCTTTATAGGACCTATATAATGATGCCATGGTGGTTTGATGAGTACTGGTATGTTCCAAGATTTTGATAATGGTATATAACACTGAACTAAATTTTATGGAATAAAAAATCATTGTGATAGTAATCAAGGATTTGAGGATCACTTAAGGCTGAATTTTACTTGATTTTAAAGATGGAATGATGCAAACTTAGATAGGGGCTCAATGTTAATAGATTTATGCATTGATTTCTAGTTCATGCACCATTAATTATTAACGTCTATGAGTTCATCACCTTCATTGAATTCAAATTTGACCATCCTATCATAGGTTACATGCCACATATGATACCTTATCATTTAGGGTGACACTATGTTACCTTTCATCTTTTTCCATGTGTCATTATGTAGTATAGTCAAGAGAAGTCGAACTTTACCTTCAAGCCAAAAGACTCTAAATCATATAATGTTTTTAAAAAATATTTTCTCTAAAATATTTTATCTTAAAGTTTCTAAAATAAAGTCATCGATGACTAAGTAATCTTTAGAAGGTTATGATTCAGGCAAAAATAGTTACATAGAGAGCCTTCGAAGATAAATGTCCCAAAATGATAGTTATCAAAACAAAACTTCCTATCACTACACTATGAAACAAAGTTTTTAAAGTGAAATATTTGAAATAAAAGTTATCGACACAAAGCCTCCAGCAAGAAAGTTTCATAAAATAATCTTTTATAAAAAAACCTTTTGATGAAAAGTCTCTGAAATGAAATTTGTCGATGAGAATCTTTTTGAAATAAATTCACCAAAATAAAAGTCCCCGAAACAAAGTTTTTGAAGAGAAATACCTCAAAAAGAAAAGTTATCATCCAAAAACTTTCTGAAAAAAGTTACTAAAGAAAAGTTTCCAAAGACCAAACTCACTGAAATAAACTTTCTGATGAAATCTTTCTGAAATGAATGTTGCTGATAAGAATATTTATGAAGAGAATCTTTCTAAATATAAATTTTTGAATGAAAGATTCTAGAGACTAAACTTTTCAAAGACTAAATACTCTAAAATAAAATAATCTAAATTCCTATCATGCAAATCCATTCTTTCCATCTTTTTCATTAATAGGTTAGTCTGAACAAGTGCTTTCAAATGAACAAACTACACCACAACATGATTCAATGTTAAAATCATCAAGTTTCTTTAGATAATACAACTATCATAATCTCAAAAACATATAGATACCTAGATAAGATCTTCATTATTTCCAAAAACAAAGGGGGTCCCCATTTTTTAGAGGAAAAATAAAAGGTAGGGTGTGGTGAATATAACAAATGGTTACTCACAGGGGTGAATACTCCAGAGTTCTCAAGAATCCATAATCCATTATTTCACAATCCCAATATCAACCACAAATTCATAACAAAATAAGTGATTAAACAAGAAATGAAAAGAGACTCTTAATAATCCTATGCAGCATACTAATATTAATTATACCTTGGATCTATGTGTGGGAGGTGTTGTTAGTTACCTCTTATCTCAAGTTTTTAGGCAAAGACATGAGGGTGAGTCATAGGTTTCACTTTTATTGGACATTAGGTGTATAAATAGGGATCTCAATAATTTCTGTACTTCTAGTGATGCATCTATAGCCCTAATAGAGATACCTTTGATCACATATTCCTCATTCCTTCATATTTTTAATGATTTGTGATACATTGATCTTATTTCATCATGTAGGTTTTGAATCCTTTTTTATTTTCTTTTGGATTTATTTTGGATTGTGCCTTTTATTTATTTTTAATCTTCTCTTTATTTTGATTTCAAAAAGAGGGAAAAAGTGACCACTATGAACTAGTTCTATTAAATGTTTGGTTTAATCAAAATGTCCCTATAAACTCTTGCCCATGTCCATGATCATTAGCTTTAGGACATATTCACAGATAACTATCTCATTGCCCACCTGGATTAAAAGTTATGAACTATAGTATGCATTACCCCTTGATTTGGGTTGGATTTAAAACACCTCAAACTATGTTTGATTATACCATAATTGACCAAAATTTGACTATCATGAAATCAAAAAACTATTCTAGAAAGCAAGAAAACTACTAAAAGCAAAAAAGGGCTAATCTAGAAAACATGAACTAGTCGAAGAAAAACAAATTAATAAAAGCATGAAAACTAATTAATAAATCTAATCTAATCTACTCCTACCTATACCTAAACATCTATTTTTACTCAAATACCTCTCCAGATGGGGTATCCATGAATTAATGCTTCAAAAACTATATGTCAATTGGATATGTCATATCATTTCCTTGAAGATATTTCAAATGAAATGCATTATTTCCCAAGATTTATAAAATTTGTTACAGTCCTATCCATAGTGGGGTAAATTTGTCATGCATTCCCATTTTCTCATGGGCTTTTTCCCATAGTAATACCAAGTTAGAGATCCTAAATGCTTTGAATTTTACTCTCTTATCGAACCATGTCTTGATGTTTGTTAAAGCTTTGCAATGTTTTATCCCTATATTCTTCTATTTTGATGATATCCATCAATCTAGACTCTATTTTGTCATTGAGATCCATGTATTATTTCATAAAATTATATGTCAACAATTTTAGCATGATTGGGAACATAGGTTGTATCCCATAAATTGATAAATATGGTGAAGCTTTAGGGGCTTGTTTATACCTAGTCCAGTCTACCCAAAGTGCATATTTTAGTAAGAGATTCCACTCCTTTGGTTTATCTATAATTTACTTATTGATTATGTCTATAAGGTTATTATTGGTTGACTCAACCAATTGGTTCCTTTATGGGTAGTGATTAGAGGATGATCTAATTATAATATGTTATCATGGGCCACTTAGTGAACTTAGATGATTGAAATGTTGGCCCATTATCACAAACCAAATAAATAAGAGTGTCAAACCTAGTTGTGATATGTTCTTCAAGAAAACTTATTACATATTAGGCTCTAGAGTTCTTAGTGTCTACTACCTTAGTCCATCTAGAGTAATAATATGTAGCAGTGAGCATAAACTTATGTCCAGCTAAGGAATTTATATTTATAACACCAATGAAGTCTAAGCCCCCTTGGGTGAATGACCTACCTTTAATCATAGTCTATAGAGGCATTGTTGTGTGTACCTCTCTTTTTGTCAAAACCTATCATTCATAACATGTCCTCACATGGAAATGAGCATCCTTAAAAATGATCAGCTAGTAATAACCCATCTTGAGTATTTTATGAGTTGTAGTGTTGCTAGATGGATGGTTGTTGCCTATCTTTTGATGGATATTTTGTAATATTTCTTGGGCTTCTTCACATGCCACACAACTTAGATAAATGCCTTCATAATTATTTATATATAGGACTCCCTTCCTGATAATATAATGAGAAATTTTGATCCTTAATTATCTCTTTTGCTCTTTTTTGAGTTCTTAGGGGCATGTTCTAATGAGTAGCAACTAAATAATACCTGAATACCAATCTTCTTGGGAGACTTGTGTCTAGCAGACCTCTTCAATGGTGATGTGTGGGTTTGGTTCAATCATAAATTTAACTATGCCTTATCCTCTAATTAACCTAGATGGTTTAATTTCAGTATCAAATTCTTGTAATTTTTCCATCCATTTACCTCTACACTCCCCCAATTCATTTTGTCCAAGCATGATCTTGATAGTAAAACCTGGTACTATGACAATGTTCTTATTCCAAAGTATATAGTGTCTAATCTTTTTGACTACCCTGATGAGAGCTAAGATTTGATTTTCAATCAAGGAATACTTAAGCTCTGCATCTTTCAAGTTAGAACTCATAAATGGAATAGGAGGTTTTATTTCTTCCTTTTTTTGTATAAGTATGACAATAATATTATGTTATAAGGAAAATGAATATAATAAAAATTCTTTGGTAAAATCAGGGATTACTAGTATTGGGGCTTACAAAGTAGCATTCTTTATGTCTTGGAAGGACTTCTTAGCTTCAAGCATCCACTCCACTCTGGCATTTTATTTGAGCATTGTGTTCAAGTGTCTAACAATCTATGTAAATCTTGATATAAATTACCTTACAAAATTTATTTTTCCAAAGAATGATTTGAGCTCCTTTTTATTATTTGGAAACATTATTTTTGAAATCCCTTGAATCCAATCTAGGTCAATAGAAATTACATCTTTAGTAATGATTTGGCCTAGTATCTTACCTTTGGTAACATTTAATATACTTTTATTTCGGTTAAGTGATACCCTAAACTTCCTACACCTCTCAAAAATAGACTAAAGATGGTCAATATGATCAACTCTATTTTTATAAAAAATAGTGAGATCATCCATATATATAATTATGCACTTCACTATCAGTCCTTGGAATGTGTGATATATTGCTCTCTAAAAAATAGCTCCAGTGTTGATTATCCCAAATAGAATTCATTTATATACATATGTTCCCCACTTCGTAGTAAATGTTTTTTTCATCCTATCTTTTGATTCAAATATTACTTTATTATAACCTAAAAATCCATCCAAGAAAGACATCATTTTAGACCCACTCATAGTTTGTATTACCTCATCTAAGGGAAAAGGGTAATTTTCCTTCTCTGAATCTTTATTTATATTCTTGAAGTCAATGTAAACTCTGATCTTGCCACTCATTTTCCTGACTGGAACCAGATTGGCCACCCAAGTTGAATGTCTAATAGGAAAGACTTTCTTAGCACTTAGAAACTTTTCCACTTCCTTCTGAATTAATGGCTCCAAAATAGGATTAACTAGCCTCTACTTTTTCTTAAATAGTTTATTATCAAGCTTGAGTGGAATCGTATGGGTGATGACTCTAGGATTAAATATGCTTAAGTTATCATAATTCCATGTAATTACACATTTGTACTTGATAATTAGTTATTTAACTTTTTTCCTTTCTTCTAGTGTGCAGCTTAAGCCAATATTGATGAAGTGTGCATTCTTTTCATCACTAATGTTTTCCAAACTAAATTTGGATTCATTTACCTTGAGCTACCTTTGTTATTGTCCTAGGGATCTATCATGAAAGTCCTTTCTAAGGTGACCATTCCTAATGGGAGGTGATTCTCTTTCAGTTGGATAACACCTTTTTCATCCAATTATTCATGGCACCTATGGTTTCTTTCTTCATCATCAATTATTTGAGGTTTAAATTGTCTTAAATTTGTCAAAATTTGTATAATTAGTTGGTCATCATCAAATAATTGAAAATTTTCAATGTTGTCTGGTACTAAAGGACATGGTACCAATTTAATGGAGAACTTCTAGATTTTTAAATCCTACAAGGGTGTTAAATTTGTTGTTAAAGCATTTGGTGAATTGGTGGCTCTATTTTATTCTCTCAAAATAGATACTATATTGAATTCTTCAAATGATTCAATTAAATCCCAAGATATATGGTTGTGTTTCTATAGATATGATCATTTACATTGATATTTATTTCTAACATGGTTAACAATGATTTCAAAATCTTCATATACTAGTAATTATTTGACCTTGTTTTTTAGGATAAACTGTAATCCCAAAATTAGGGATTCATATTTTGTTTTATTATTTGTTGATGATTTAAAATTGTGCTTGATTCTAATCAACAAAAATGGGAAGTTTCAAGATATGGGACTTGCATCTTGAAACAAGCTCCAGATTTTTAAGAAGCTAGTTCTTCTTTAAATTGAGTTGATACTGGGAAAAGGGATAGGAATTTAAATTAGAATCACAAATGCAAGAAAGGAAATCTAATCTATGGCAATGCGCCTAAATGTAATTTGACCTTAATCTTGAGCACAATGAGACTATATGTAGGATTCATTTACATTTAAGAGCAAACAAGTGCATGATCAATGTAAAAGATGGAAACAATAGAAACAGAGGCTCACAGCATAGACTACTTTTGCTGTGATACAAAAAATGTCAACAAAGGCATAGATTTCAATCTTCTTATTTGAATTTTCAAATCACATAAGAGGTGTAGAAACACATACAGTTATGTAAACCTTCTAACTCAAGAAAATGAGACAAAATCAAATCGCATTCCTAATCATAGCTCTATAAAGTCTACAGCCTAGACTACTTTTGCAAATGACACAGATAATATCAACAAAGGCATAGGGTTCAATCTTCTTATTTGAATTTTCTAATCACATAAGAGGCATAGAAACATGTACAGTTATGTAAACCTTCCAACTCAAGAAAATGAGACAAAAGTAAATGATATTACTTAGCCACGGCTCTAGAAATTCTAAACTTGTTACAATAATTCTCTCTCAAAAATTCTTTTTGATAATCGATGATTATTTTTTGGTGATATTTACACCCTTATTTATAGCCTCGAATCCACTCCAAATTGTCTACTTATTCCCAATCTAATGGCCTAAATGAAATCTCCCCAATTGAAAGTGTCTAACAAAAGATATCTTATGGATTTTTAAATGCTTTGTCTTTTGGCAGTTCATTAGTTGAAATAGATTCTAAGATGCTTCCTTCTCTTAAATGCTAGATAACACTTAGCCAATTCTTTGAAAATCTTTCTATTACTTAGGAGACTCTAGAAAATGACACTTGGCATGTTTTGTAGCACTTATTGAAAACACGTGGCACTTTTTGCATAACTTATACTCTTTTGCGTCTTCACTCCAGAGTGTTTCACCTTTGACACTTGTCGATATCCGCTTCCTCGAAACTTCAACATCTTAAAAGAAAATAAAACCCATAGCATTTCTTACCTAAGCAACTTAAAAAGGAACATAGGGACAGGTGTCCATCTCTGCTGCTTCATCAAAAGACATGTGGTAATCTCTGCTTTACTCATCTGGGGTTATGTGGTGGTCTTCACTTCTTTTAGAAACCCTTTTAGAAACCTACAGAAGATGACACATGGCATTCTCCACTTTACCCTATTTATACCATAGAAACAAATGGGTCTCATTTCTCATTTACATGGACAGCGACACCTGGTGGCTTCCACTTGCTTCAGATACAAAACTTGGGACCCACCATGGTCTTTGCTATATCAGTGAAGCAAAGATGAAGATAATTCAGACCGCGACACATGGTGGCTTCTACTTTCTTTTGCTAGAGTACGTGGTAGCTTTTGTCACTTTTATAAAAGCAACATTGAGACCTTCTGCAACTACCACTTGGCATTTTTTGCTTGATCTTGATACTTAGCCTAAAATAAAATAACTTTCACCAAAAAGAGATGAAATGCGGGTGTCGATATGAAACCGTGGATGGTGACACTTGATGCATTCACTAAGTCACTATGAGATACATGGCACATTCTGACCAACTTATAGAGAATATAAAAGGTGTCTCAGATGACGACACTTGGTAGTTTCCACTAGGAAGTATGCCTTAGATGATGACACTTGTCAGCCTCTACTTGATTTCAACACTTAGACAAAAATGAATTAAAAGGAAAATAGAGCCCGTGCTCTATTTCAAAACTCTGCCATCTCAGACCAAAGTATTTGAAGACGAAAATTCATGGTGCATGACTAAAAAAATAGGATGAATTGTAGAGTAATTTTTTACTCTACATTGTCAATGCATAGAAATTAGAACTTGTATGCTACCAATAGTTTCTTTCCTTATGGATCAATCAGCTCGATGTTGAAACCTGATCCCTGCTTAGATCTTGCTCCATCAAAATGGAGGGTCTTTAATTGGAAAGGGCCTTGAATTTATTCTAGTGCTTCATGATTCATAAAAAATTTGTAAATTTTAAGACTAAGAGATTTATAACTTATCTCTTCATTGGTAGTATTATTCTCTATAATGGGATGCTTCATTTTTGGCTATTGATTGATCCTAATCTAGTTGAATATTCCTCTCCAAGGTAGCCAAATATGTGAAAAGTCCATTAAAATATATCCATTTAGCATTTTTGACCAATCTCTACTCAACAAAAACCCATAACCTTTAGGAATGTCTACTACTAAGATGTCAATAGTCATTTTTACTCTAGGTTCTGAGGCAACCTAAATTCTTGCATTATTCATCTCTCCCAATATAGGCACTAATATTTTATATAACTATGACACAATCCTCTTAGGTGGCTTTGGTATCAAACTAAGCTTCTAACAAATGGAATTTAGCATCAACATTATTTAATCTCTAGAATCTACTAGGAAATTGTGTATATTCTTTCCAAATGCTTGAATTGTTAGCAAGAAAGGGGAACTCATGCTTGATTTTGTATATAACATTCATGTTGGTTGTCTTAGAATTTTTTACAATAGACTTATTTGTGATGGACTTCCATAAGATCTCTTTTTTCTCTCTGATTTGTGTTAGTTTGTGAAGAGTGATGTTGGCCTTAATTTTCTTCATATTCTTGATAATATTATATCCCCCTTTATTCTATTCCTCTCTATGCTAAGGCTAATCATTCCCTTTGGGTGGAGGATTATTGTTAACCTTTAGATTTGGAGGGATAACCATATTCTTAGGAGTATAACTAGTATATGGTTAGCTATTCCTTAGGTTATAATTGTTTCTATTAAACTGCCAAAATGCTTGCACTTCATCAGAATTATCATCTGGGATATTGTCATCTTCATTTAGGAAGGAAGATTTAAAAGCCTCAAAGAGAATATCCAAATTGGAAGGGCTAGATTCATGAGGGAGATCTAGAGGATTCATCATTTATGATCATTTCTCTCTAAAAGATTTCAAAGTATGCATAGAAATATATATGGTCCATGTCTCCATGCTAAGATGTAGTATGGACCCTGCACTAGTTGGGTAAAGTTGTTTCCATAATATTGATCTTTGATAATTTATTAGATTATTTTTGTTTTTCATTGTTAATGGACCTATTAAAAGGGTTATTATATATTGGAAAGGTAGAACTATGATTGTAATTATAATTATGGGTATTTCCCATCTTATTTTGCATATTCAAAAAATTATTACTTATCTTCTAAATCATTCATTGTATAAAATCTAATTTAGCTTTGTTAGAGTCAAAACCCTGAGCGATTAATGCATTGGTATGACCTTGATGATGATTTTGTTTTTGGTTATTATTTTGTGTATGATTGTTAAAGAAATCATAATTCTTATTCATTGTCTATTACATCATGGGAAATAAAGTGTAAAATTAATTTTTATTGAATATGAGAGAATTATAATTGAAATGTGGAATTGTATTCAAGGATGGAAATCCATTGTTGAATGCTTGACATCTTAAACTATAAGGGCTGAGTTATGGATTAAACTACTTGTCAATGTTGATAGCTTCTTGAAATTCTAAAGCTAGCATATTGGTAGTGGAAACTCTTTACAAGAACACTATAATAATAAGATCTAGGGAATTCTTGTATATCTCAAGCATTAGATTCTCATTTGGCTTGTATGTGGAATTCAATTGAGTGTGCATCTTTTGGAAACTTTAATTAAAGGCTCGAATTGACTCATTAGGTTCCATTTTCATGCTGGTAAAGATATAATATACTAGACTTAGACTAATTACCTATCCAAATTATGCTAGGAATATACTTTGACACTCATCCCATGTAACGATGGAAAATTCCTATAAATTGAGATACCAATCATAAGAAAAATTTGGCAGAGTGAATGGAAAAATTTTACATGCAACATCCTCATGTATAACATTCATTAGTCTCAAGTTGACCTTGAAAGATTTGATATGTTCTTTAGTTGTGCTCCCACTTAAGGGGTAAAAAGTAGGTAGACACTTTTTTAGATTCCTTGGTAGGTCATATTGGTCTCCAGGGATGGTAATGGTAGATCTAATTAATTAGAGTTGTACCATAGGAATATTGATAGGTTGGACACTCCTTATAGGGGAAGGTATTTGGGCTTAGCATTCCTCTTGAATGATAGGTATGGCTCTAGGCCTCATAAAGTTTGATAATGGTAAAACTAAAAGGTTGGCTTGGGACCTAGACCTTGTCAATTTCCTGAGTGTCTCCATAATGATGGATCCCCTATTTATTGGGAAAACACACAAGTGTGCCCTCCTTCTAACATGATATTTTTTTCTTTTTTGAAGTGGTTTTTATGCACACCTCAGAGATTTTTAAATGAGGTAACCTCTAACATTTTTGGATATTTATGAAACTAGGTTCCATTTAAGGGCATAATTTGCAGGTATGTGGTTAGAAAAATTGGGTGGTGGAATAGAAAGTTGAGCCTGTGGGTTGTTTAACTAGGTTTGTGGATAGATGCATGGATTCTAATAAAAAGGATAAATCACTAGGCAAGTTGGATGGGTGGAATACTAATCTATGGTGGACAAATCTTAAAGAAACTCAAAATGGAGGAAGGGTAAGGCATAAAAGAGGGTTTTATGACTTTAAAATGGAATTTCTCAGTTTGTCTCTTTAGTCGATAAGTATCTCAAGAACCAGTGATTTTTGTTTACATCTTTTGCACACTCATGAAAAAATATGGTTAGAGTCTAGGGTAATCATATATAGGATGCTTATTGGTCTCAACTAAAGTTCTCTCTTCTTTTGGATATTATTGCATACCTTTCGATAATAGATTATAGCTTGGACCAAGAAGTTATCTAGGTTAGTTATGGATCACACCTAAAATAATATATCTAAAGAGATACCTCTACACACATTGGATTATCAATTCAACTTTTATTGACTGTTTAAATCAATAATATTTTTAATATTCAATAGCTATTGCACATCTTAGACTAATATTCATTAATAAAACTATCAGATTCATCTATAGCATTGACACACATCCTAATTATTGAATCAATACAAATAAATAAACTTTAAATTCATTAACACAAAAAGGGAAGAAGAAAGAACAAACATAGTTGCATGATAATCAATTCCTTAATTTCTTCCTTTATATTCATTCAGAACTCTGACCCTTTGAAAAGAGGGTTCTACATGTATATAAATATCTTAGGGAAGGGATAACCTCATCCTCTAATTTTATAAAATTTCATTTACATCTTGATATACAATAAGATAAGTCTCAGTTACATGTTATTAATTCATAAATACCTTAGTCATGCAATATGTGAATGCTAAAAAAAAAAATTAGTTAATGACACTATAAATACAAATAGGACTTAACTATTCAATTATAATAGTTACATGCAAAATTGGTACAAAATTAACCTTCATGTTAAATCATCTCTTGCTTAATATGTCTCAAAAATTTCATCAAAACTATAATTTTACTTGTGCTTAACAATGTAGTAACTGGAGTAGTACTTAGAGATGCACTAGTTGATTGAGTTGTGATTACCATAGGAACCATAGTATGAAGTGGTGTTGACTTGGTTGTAGTTGTTGGCAATGTAGTTGGAGTTGATGTAGTCAAACTAGAAGGTGGTGTTTTTTGGGTTGCCTTCTTCTTAACATCTAATTCTTACTAGTGTTTTTATGCCTTAGAATGTTGTGCTTAGATTAGGTTCATATCTATAAGGTTTAGCCTAGTCACCTTGTTTGTTTACTCCATCATCTTGGCATGTTATGTATTGGTGGCTCTAAATACAACTTAGGTTCATATCCATGAGTTTCATCCTAGTCACCTTGTTTATTTACTCCATTAGCTTGGCATGTTATGTCTTGGTGGCTCTAAATCTAGCCCTAAAGACTTCCAACTTTGTCACCTTCTTCTTAGTTGTGCTTAATTTGGCATCAATGTCTTATAATCTTAAAATTTATAGACTTTGCTTGAATCCATCAGAGGCTTGATTAATAATTTGATCAAATACATCTTAAGTCATTAGCTTATCTCTATTATCCTAAATTGTAGTTAGTTTTGACTATGTCAAAATTTGCTCAGTCTATTTCTCTTGCTCATCCAATTTATTCACTAGAGTCTCAAAGGAAAAAACATAATATTAGGCCTTTTGTATTCTTATTAATTCTAAATTCAAAGCATTTGATGCCTCCAATAATGTCATCAAGTCCAAGTGGCTATATGCCTTATTAGGGGTATATAGCACTAAGAAATTTAGTTTATTATCATCCTCTTTACAACTTTTGAATAATTTGGTTAGATTATTGACATGAGGAACCAAACTAACTCTCAAATAATGAATAGAATAAATAATCTCATACAACCTAAGTGTTGTATTATGCACATCTTGCTTAATGCCTTGGGTAACCTAAATTATCTATTATTGCTCTCTGATAATTTTTAACTCCTCTTCAAGCTCTTGTCTAGCAATTTTATTCCCTTCATAAATATTTAGAATTGCCTCTATATAGGTCTCCATGTAGGATTTGAGGACCTCAATATACATGGACTAACCCTTTTGCATATTTTGCCTCTTGATGAGGGAATAAAATTCTTCCCTTTCTTTCATGATCATATTTCTACCTGATCTATCTTTTATTTTCCTCTTCCTCATCGGATCTACTGATGTTGTGACCTTATAAAATAGTGAGCTAAATGTTGATAGTTCAATTATCTTTAGATTAGGTCTCTTAGAGGTTAAGGCTCCTAATTACTTATCCCAAATTGGAAGAGTGAGATTTGAGCAATATAAAGGCTGATATTCCACTTGTGTATATTCTTCAAGATCAGGCTCAGTTTCAATGGAAGGATTGGGCATTACTGACCAAATGATTTTTCACCAATCTATGTTTCTAACTTATGGCATTGGGTGAACCAATAAAGATTGGTTACTTCTTAGGTGCCCTTTTTATGGTAACTACTATGGTTGTGGAAGTTGGATTTGAGGAGGGCAAGGTGAATCCAATTGGGTAGAAGGAGAAATAATTGGAGTGATGGATTGGGAAATGGATGGAATGGACAAATTTGGTGTTGATGGGATGGACACTGAAAGAATGGAAACCATAGTAGTGGAGGGTAGAGTAGGTGAAGTGGTAGTGGTTAAATTCATAAATGGGTACATAAAGATTAAACCCATAGAAAGTAACCAAATAGGAGTAAATGTATAAACCATTAGTGTAGGGGTGATAGAAACTATAGGTAAAGACATCAAAGGGAAAAGACCTAAGGGGGTTATGAGCAAAGGACCCTTACCAGAGGGTTAACCTATGAGAGTAACCTTAGCCTTCAATGATTATAGGCTCAATACCTTTTCTTGATATAAATCCTCTTCATCTACCTCTTATGTTATAGGGGTCTATGGTTTGTCTCCCTTAGTCTTCCTTTGATAACAATTTATGGCTATGCCTACTTATGGAACTATCACTTGTTTGGGAAAAGAAGGGGGAATAATGTTGGGTGTTGGGGTTGTTGAAGCCATTAGTTCCTATTTATCATAGGATTCCAAGCATATAATCTCTAATTTTTCCATTCATACACTACCTCTTACTTGAGTTAGCTCTTTAGCCAGCTCTTGTTTGACCTGTATCAATTTAACTATTGAAGCTTGAGTTGGGAGCACTTATTCCTCTTTGGTTTGTGTAGAGGTAGTCACTTATTCTTCTTGAGTTTTTTCATCTTATTTTCTAATGATTGGTACCTCAACTACTAACTTTTATTGGTATTGGGTTTGGCCTTGAGATATTTAGGGATATTGTCCCTCTCCTTCTAGTTATTGTGATGGCCTACCACTCTAAAAATTAGAAGATATCCATCCTCCAAGAGTTGGGATACTATAATTTGCTTCATTGAGTGTGAGAGATGGTTCTTCTTGAATCATTCTTAGTAAATCCTCACTCAATCTTGTAGTTATGACCCTTCCCTTGACCTCCTCATCATCCTTGGTATTTAGGAAAAAAAATCATGATCTATTAGCTCATGTTTATAAATGATGCCAAGGGTGTGGATTTCCTTTTAGACCTTGCCATAAGGATCCCAGTCTCTATGAGGGATATTAGGTAATGCATATGACTTCATGGCATTATAATCCTCCTTAGAATACTTATAAATTATATATTGCATTCACCTAATGGTGATGTGGGATTCATTAAATGTGGCCGTCTTGTTTATTTTCAACTCCTCAACAATGTTATTCCATGTTTGATATATAATTTATTACTTAGCTACCTTGTCTATAATGAATGTATGGAGTTGAATAGGATCTAACTTATATCCTACCACCATAATAATAGTGTATTTTAGATAGATCTAGTAATCTCCTACATTATTGGCAAGTGTCTAGGTTATGCTGGGGGAAATTCTTTCCAAAGACTGACCATGTATGGCCATTTAGACCTAAGGGTAGATATCCTCAATAATCTTCACTATGTTCCTCACATATGAATATATGTGTACAAAGGAGTAGTAATCACAAATCTTGTTCTTTATGATTGCTATGTTGGGATACCATAGGACTCCATTGTGTCTATACATTATCCCCATGACTGTATCCAATGGGTAAGACATCATATAAAAATTTCCTCCCATTGAATACTTATATTTATTCAATATTTTTTATTTGATTTATGTGCTAATGACTTACCCCAAAGCATAGGTGTGCTCTAAGGTAATTAGTATGTCCAGTAAGGGAACCCACTCTAAGTGTAGTAAGTAGATGCTCATATGGCCAAAAATTCTATTCAATAGTGTCATTCCCACATGGATTCCCATTTTAAATCAGATGATGGGGTTAGGGATCTTGACATGTTCTTTCAAAGTAAAAGTTTCTCTTAGTATAAGCCACTTTGATAGATCTTTCTCTGCATTATTGACCTTCTTCCATGTGATGATAGTGTGCAAATCAAAGTGACATATGGAATGGGTAGGCTTAAATACTTGTTAAATTTTTTGCATATTATATATGTGATAACTATGTTATTATCGACATAGTGAAGGTATTAATCATCAATTATTCTTCCTTCGAAGAAGTGGCCCCATATTAAATCTATGCATGGCATAACTTTTGTATTTTTAGATACGTAATATAGGAATTAATGTTTGAAATAAATTAGATCCTTCACTAGCTGCTTATCCTTAGATTATATGTCTTATTCAAGTGCAAAGAAATCTATATTTTCCACTACTTCCCATAATGTTGAATGATTTGGATAAAGTCCATTGAATGCAGTAGCATCAAACACTATGTCCAAATACTCTATAGAATCCTTAATAGAGAACTTAGATGGTGTTAGGGATCCTTTGTAGTACCTAGATGATGATGATGTTTTGGTGATTTAATGAGTAATGGTATGCTCCAAGTTTTGATAATGGTGTATAACATTGACCTAAATTTCATGGATTAGTAAATCATTGTGATAGTAATTGGGACTTTTGGGATCATTTAAGGTTGAAGTTTAATCAAGATAAAAGATGGGATGATATGAAATTGTTTCGGGGATTGATGTTAATAGATTTTTGCATTGATTTCTAGTTTGTGCACCATTAATTATTAACATTTATGAGCTTGTCACTTTTATTCAATTTGAATTCAACCACCCTGTCCTAGTGTACATGCCATGTAGGATGCCTTGTCATTCAGGGTACCACTATTTTACCTTTCATATTTTACCATGTGTCATTACGTAGTCTAGTAAAAATAATTCAAACTTTACCTTTGGTCCAAAATATTTTGAAGTGTAGAATGTTATTTGGAAAGATTTGTTCTGAAAGATTTTATTCTAAAGTTTCTAAAACAAAGTTATCAGTGACTAAGTACTCTTCGAAAGGTTATGGTTTAGGGAAAAGTAGTTGAATAGAGAGTCTCCAAAAAGAAAGATCCTAAAATAACTAAAACAAATCTTCTGATGAATAAGTCTCTAAAACAAAGTTTCTAAAGTGAAATCTCCAAAATGAAAGTTGTTGATATAAAGCCTTCGGTGAGAAAGTTTCCAAAGAGAATCTTTTTAAAACAAACCTTCTAATGAAAAGTCTACGAAATCAAATTTGCTGATGAGAATATTTCTAAAACAAATTACCCAAAATAAAATTCCCCAAAACAAAGTTTTTTAAGATAAATACCCCACAAAGAAAATCTACCATTCAAAAAAATTCTAAAAAAAAGTTACGAAAGAAAAGCTTCTAAAGACCAAACTTGTTAAAATAAAATTTTCAATGAAATATTTCTGAAGTGAATGTTGTCGACAAGAATATTTTCAAAGATAATCTTTCTAAAGATAAATTTTTGAATGAAAGATTCTAGAGACTAAACTTGTTAAAGATTAAATACTCCAAAATAAAAATAAAAAAATCCTAACATGTAAACCCATTCTTTCTATCTTTTTCATTAATAGGCTATTCTAAACAAGTGCTTCCAAATGAAAAAATTACACCACAACATGATTTAAAATTAAAATTACTAAGTTTCCTTAGATAATATAGTTATTATAATCTCAAATACACATATATACCCAAATAATATCTTCATTATTTCCAAAAAAGGTCCCCATTTTTTAGATAAAAAATACAAGGTGGGGTGTGTTGAATATAACACATCTATTATTGATTTTTAAACTATTGAGCTAGACTTCACAGTAAGTATGAATGAATACAAATGGTTACAAGGACAAGGGGAGTTGTTCAGTTTAGTGGTATCATCTATGACTCAAGATCAACCTTTGACACCTCTACCTATGATCCTTAGATATACTATAATGTATACTTATATAGGACCAATGCTCATCAACTTTCCAGATACCATGACTCCATTATCACCTTCGATAACTGATGTCACTTCAATTTAAACTCCAATAATAATGGTTATGCATGCTACCTTAGCAAGAGATTCTACAGTGACATTTTAGTTTTTTAATTTAGAATTATATTGATAGTTCCAACTATGACTATGGGTGAATATTTGATCTAATTTTATTATTAGCCATGACTAATTTAAACACTTTGGCATCTAAATTAAGGATTAATTTAATTGTATTCATGCCTAAATTACATGATTTTTACACACAATCCTAATTTATATTTCATAAAATTAGACTGAGCTTCAAGGATCAAGCATTCCCATCCCAAGATATAAGTATAATTTTTAAAAAAAATTAAAGAGGGGAAAAATTTTACAATTAATACAAGCAACAAAGTTCATGGACTGTTTTGTAATTTTGTGTTGAAGTGTTTTCTCTCCCATGTTTACTATATCTTACTAATAATTTCCATTAAGTTAAAATAATCAATAATAAGATGTTTAGATGTTTGTTTTTCAATTATTCAGATTAAACAAATTGTTAGTTTGAAGAAAGTGTGGGTCTTTAAGAAAGCTTGGAAGAAGCTCCGACTAGGTGGACTCATAGAACTGATGTTGAGGATAACCAAGCATGACACTAATTTTTCTATGTATTTTTTTATTGGTTGGAATAAGCGAGTAGTGGAGATGAGAGGAATTAAAATCATAGTCATGAAGGATTTTATAGGAGAAGCCATAGGCATACTATGTGATGGTGTGAAGGCATATAAAGACCATTCTAAAAATTAAGAGTTGCTCCAAAGGTTTTTATTCACTAATGAGTTTGTCAAAATGGATAATAATGGGTTCCCCCATGCTTACCTCCTACTTCAATGGCCTGAGGTGTGCCTATAAGAGATGAAATATCTGATACTTAAAGTTAAGCATACTTTAATTTTTTCCCACCATTTTTTACTGTTAAACCACTTCTAGGGGTATAAAATTAGTCTCCCATTATATCTCCTAAAGTCTCTAGATAGAACTTATCTTGCCCATAAAACTCATAAATATAAACCTATACTACACCAAGGTCTCATCCTGTTGTTGGTAATCATGGCCAAACTTTGCAAGGTAGGGAGGTTCCTCTGGGGGGTACTCCATTGAGGAAGACTCCCCTGAGGAAGACCCTACCTTGGGATCCTACCACCCTTCTGCCAATAACCCCCAAGCTATCCTTTTGAAAACCTCTTCTAATGACCTCCCACTAAATTTGTTTGTCCCTAAACCCAAACTGATTATACTAGATAAGGTCACCTCTATGGAGGTTACCAAGAAAGGTAAACTTCCCCTATTAGAAGAAATGAAAAACAATAAAGAGCAATTGTAAATTTTTAATAACAAGTTTTATGAGGCTAAGATGAACTTGGTGGGACTCATACAAGAATGGAATGCCTTGAATAGGTGTGTGGACATACTATCCAATCTTTCACCCATTCTAACAAGGTGAATAGGACTCCTATTAAGTAGCTCTTAAAGGTTATGGAGACCCCACTCCTAATATCCCCAACATTACTCCCATCAAGAAAACCCCTCTACAAGAAGAGGGACAAAAAATGCCATGGATGATCCTCCCCAAAGATGACACTGAAGGACCTAGTAATAGGATGATGGTGAAATTTTCCAAGAATAAGTAGGGTACACTAGAAATGATGACTGAAGAAGAGAAGGAACCATTGGAAGGTATCCCCTCTTGATCTATTTATTTTTCTATGTTTTTTTAATTTCATGTGGGGTTAATTATCTAGTATTTTGTTTATTTTTATTGTGTTGGCCTTAGGGACATGTTAATCTTTTTAATAATACTTTACTATTGTTCCTAGTCCTAATAAAACTAGGTATTTTACCCTATAATATAAACAAATTGTTAGTTTGAATTCTCATTGATTATCGATCACACTTATTACTAGCTAGAGGCAAGGATGTTTTTTCTTATAGTCTAGTTCTAAACATATCTCTAATGATGATAATTGAGTATATTGCAACTATTTATTTTGATGATTAATTATGTCTATATGTATATATTTTTAATGATAATTTATAGCAAGTACTAGTTCTTGGACATTTGCTCAATCTAGGATATAAGATGTTAGCTTGGAAGGGTTTATTTATTAATTGAGTCATAGATCCCCTTATTTTATGCCTTGACTTTCCATATTTTTCCCCTTTTTGATCAAGTACACCTTAGGTTAGATCCACCCATCCACCTCAATTATATTTTAGACTCACAACATATCCAAACCATGTAAGGTAAACAACCACTCTACTCACTGCTATTCCACCATGTGGTTATTTAAAAAACTAGTTCCCATAGCTCATGCTTTACAGTGAATATTTTCATTGATCTTAAAATGTTAGAGGTATCCTCTTAATATTCAATTTGTGTGCATAAAATTTGCATCAACAATGATATGAGGATAATGTTATCCTATCCAAGTAAAGTTGTGCCAAGAGACGAGGAGCAATTAGATGAAAATAATTCTATTGACCCTCAACAATAGGTGATAATAAAGAATAAGTTTCATAAGTTATATTATGCACCTAAAATGAGGCATGAGGATGAAGGTATAATAATTTTAAAATTATAATTTATGATCAAGCCAATAATCTCCAAAAATAAGGATCCCAAAAAAATAAATTCTAAAGTAATGGAGATTATACCTGAGGGTTATAAATGCACTAAATATGAGGAAGAAAACATTCATTTAAAAAATATATGAGTGTAGATGGTCAATCCACCTATTTCCAAATAACCCTTTCTTAATCCCTCACCTTAAAAGAGAGCCACACTAATCAAATAATCCCCACCCAAGGATGCCCAAGTACCAATTCTAAATAAAGTATTAGATGATGGTGGTAATGCACAAGAGTGATCACATGATTGGGTGTAAGGTGGTGCACAAGGGGTGGGTGAGCAGGACACCTTTATTTCACAAGATGTCTATATTAGCTCTTTAAATAGTAGATTTCACTATGTTTGAGACCTAGGCAAAGATGTAATCACTTCTATGTGGTCAAAGTGAGCCTAAAGAAACGAAAGGGAAGATGATCACCCTTGAATAAACTAAGGATGAAGAAGATCCTAGTGCCTAAGGATTATAAAAGGAAAATAAGGGTGAGTCTATCACAACCAATGATAAATTTGGTATAATTAGTATCCATGGGCATAAGGTATTTAAAATATAAACATTATAACAAGTAAGAACAGACAAAAGAAAAGGCAAGGTCATAGAAGAACACAAACAAGCCTCAGGGTTGGAAGAATTTATGTCAATAGATTCAAAGAATTATATTTACAAGATTAATATTTGGGAGAGATTTAAAAAAATAATCTTTTATGCAAACCTATACATATGGTAAGTGTGAATGTAGAGGATGAAACAACATAGATGCAGAGGCAAACTTGTTTTACCTTAAACACATATATGCATGAGCTAGTATTTGAAGTACTCGATGTCACCCTTGAAGATCAAGAAGCCAACACCACCCAAGATGATCATCAAATAGTCTATGTCAACCCAACCAAGTTCAAAAATTTTAAGTTTGGGAGCACATTGATCAAACTAAAGACAATGGTAAACTACCAAAACATTTTGAAGAATTCCACGATCAGTGGCCAGAAGGCACATTTGGAATAATAAGCACATTTGGGTAAAAAATATGTTGGTATCCTTGGAACTATAGATGTTAAATTTATGTTAACACATCACAAAAGATAATCCCATCCTCTTGTATGGGGTATACATATAATAAATCCAACTAGTGGATAAAGTGGGTGTACTGGAGGACTACCTACTACAAATAACAAAGGGCATAAGGGACAATAACCAAGAAGTGAAATATTGAGCCCAGGTGAAGTTTTCATGAAGTTAGATGTATTATAGGACATTTTTAATAATTTAATTGAGAGAGTGTCTATGGCAAAGAAAAATCTCTTGATTTTTTTCAACAAGGCTCAATAATCATAGCACACTTACATGAGTAGAATAAATAAGATGCCTTGGCTGCATGAGTATACTTAATGAAGGAGAAGGCTAAGATAACCTAACTTGTATAAGAAGTAGAAGACCTTAAAATTTAAATAATTTTAATCTATAAAAATATTAAATAAATCTTCAAGAGACTTCAATTCCAAATGATTGATGAGGAAATTGCATTGGAGAACTCCCTCAAGGTAATGATCAAAAAGGTCAAGGTAATAGAATATGAAATTAAGGGGTCCTAAATGCACCCTCTTAAGTTTAAGTAATTAATTACATGTATCTATAGAATTAAAAAATAACCTCATTTTATATTTTTACATTGGACTAATTTTAAAGTTGAGTTGATCAAGGAGGCACCGAAGTTCTATGATGATATTTGGGCTATTGGAAGGTTGATCGAGGGTGGCCAACCAAGTTATTATGGGTGTTGTTGACCCAATATTTTTATGGGATTTTCCACATGATGAAGTATATCCTCAATCCAGTGCCTCAATATTTAATATAATGCCACACATCAACAAGTTGAGTCCATAAATATGCACATGACAAAGCAACTAGGTAGGTAATGGAAGTAATTAAATATTAGCATCAGACATGAAGAACTCAGCTTGATTAGAGGGAGGTAAATGATGGAAGTAATTACATGTGGATATTATATGGCTAGAAGATGAGAAATTATAATTAATTAGAAGTATTAGCTAGTGCCAAATAGATTAATCACATTAACTCCTAGTTGGTGACAGTCATATTAACTAATAATTGGTAGAATTTGAGAAACCTCATGACATGTACAACCTTTATAAGGATATAAAAGGTGGTTAAAAAAATTATAAAGAGACCTAGTTAGCGAAAGGGAAAACACTTTCAGTTTGTTATTAAATGGCCCTTGGTCATAAGGTAAATGTTGTATAAATAGAGAAAAGGAATATAGAGTTAATTAATGTCATGGTCAACTTTATAGCCATGAATAGATAAGTAATTATTGTGGTTATTATTATTGTGGTTATTATTCTATTTTTAATTATTAAGATGATGTGTTGCATATTTATATCATTCTTTATGTTAAGGATAATTATTTCCATGTGTCAATAAATGATAATAATTACCAATTCTTCCCATGTGCATGAGTGCACACACAATACAAATGTACTATGTCTCCATTACCAACTAACCCTAACCCATCATGATATCTCTCTTTATGCCTTGGTTGAGCACACAAGGATAACTTACATGATATGTGAACATGGTTAGATAGTGTTGGTGAATGTGTATGTGGCATAGGACTAATGTGCATGTGACCAAATTTTTCCCAACAAGAATGGTCAATACAAAATTATATGTACTCATGTATGTGAAGATGTAATAGTAGAGGAAATAATAAGTCAAATAAAGAGAGGGTGAACAATAAATAAAACAAGAATATATGTATAACAAATTATGTTTGAGCTAACTAATGATTCCATTAATTGGATACTCATATTCAAGTCATGTATCATATTTGTCACAATTTTCAACAAGATAGCCATATCCATGAACTAATTAATAATTTTCATTCCAATTGCCTTTGACAGTTATAATAGGGTATGTATAATCAATCACACCATGTTTTATAACTGGTTTATTGTATTTTTATTTATCTTCAACTTATTAAACAATATTAAAATCAATTTCCCATGTTGTAGTCATTTTAAAGTGCATATGGAGAAGAATTAGATATCATTGCTTGAACACTAGTTGAAGAAATGTTTTCAACTTGTCTTCTTGATTTGGAATGTTCCTTATCTTAAAAATAGTCTTGCCTTGGAGATAAAAATTTAATGTGATCATTATTATTTTCAAGTGTTACATCCATTGATATTATTCATGAGATTCCTAGTAAAACATTGTATTGGGTTAAAGTAGGGTCAATGTGGAAGAAGAATGTAAATTGAGAGGAAGATCTATGGGCCACTCAATGGATCCTATTATGAGTGATACAAATAAACTATTATTATTCAATTTTTTAATGGCATAGCCAAGAGACTTAAGAAGTGTCATGATACATAAATTAATTTCATGGGACTTATAAACCATGACATTAGTTCATTGCTAACAATATATGTGAGGAGTAATATTCAAAGATTCTATGAATGAATAAGGCATTTTGGTTTCCACCTTGGAAACCATGTTTTTAACATTAGTCTTATTAGTTATATATTTCTTATGTACTTAATTCTTAAGTACGTCTTTTTTAGGTAACTCTCAATTCTGTATTCAGCCTCAAGAAATGGAACCAAAATTGGATTTGGTTGCTCAATATCAGAAGGTGTGCTTGAGTCTTATGGTGTTTTTATATATGTATCCAATGTAAGGTCACCACTATCATTAATATCCTATATTATATGTTTTAAACAACACCATCTATCTATGAGATGTCCATGATATTTATAATAAGCACAATAGTACCTGGATCTTTTCATATAATGCATAGGAGGTAATATGATCAATTTGTTTCAAATCATTCTTATGATAGTTTCACTTGGAAAAGTATTCAACTTATTCCAATTTCATAATTCATCAGTCATAGATTATTTTTATTTCTTAACCCATGTTATAAATAGAATCTTTTGAGACATTTGGGTTTTTAGTGGGAAGCTAGATATGCAATTTACACTAGCATGCTCTATATTTTGGGCATGCGCAAGTTTATATTCAAGTGAGATGACCCTTAGGGTTTCTATTCATTTTTGTAATTTATTTATGAAATGCATCATATTAAGGATTTGATGTGTAAGAAAAGTGGCACACTAAATAGGTTATTTCAAGGGTTTATTCTTATCATTGATGATATCACTATATACATTGCTTATCATGGGTTAGGAAATATGGATTTACAATCACAAACCCAAATATATATATATATATATATATATATATATATATATATATATATATATATATATATATATATATATATATATATATATATATATATATATATATATATATATATTCTTGAAAACCCTATAAGGTTATGCACACTACTTATTTATGTTTTGATAGCATGGACCTCCATATCCAATATAAGCTTAGGTAGAATAATAGGGGAGGGATGTCAGTTATCACTACCATGAATCCTTGGGGGATGAGGAAAAAAAGGAGTCATACATGTCATTTCCCTTCAAGTAGTAACCAAAAACATCTTAATCAATACTCATGTAATATGTGTTACTAAGGAGAGATAAGAATTCACCATTATTAATATCATCCTTAGTTTTATTATAAATAAATTTAACCAATTTCATTACATGATATAAAAATACATCATAAAATTAATTAAATAAATATGTAGCTATGACAACCATAACTTGAGTTACAAACTATAGATAATTAGCATCCATTGTATCTATGTTAGGGATTGGCTTATGTGAATAAGGGGAAATCAAGCATTCAATCTAAAATTCAAACATTGATATAGGATAAATATGAAACCCTAAGGTAGAAATCATCTAGGGTTTCCCCATGCTTAAGTTAATAATATATCTCATGTTGATTTTGCCAATTATTTTTACTTATTTTGGACTAATGTGTCCTAAAATAGTGAAAATTTGAATTATTTTGATTGTGTAAAATAGGGTAATAATCATACAAATTTAATGTTTTGTAGTTGTATATTACATTTAGATTATTTTTTATTGATAAAGTGAGATGGAAGATAGTTACTTATTTTATTATAGCATTATGTTTCTCATGACAATCATCACTAATCCTAAAAATATTATGTAAATGTTTCATCACTACTTAGACCAAGAAACAAAAGCTAAACCCATACTTGGATGTTTCCAATAATAGAAAGAACCCTATAGAAACTGGGATTGTCAAGGCTTTGTTAGCACTATCCCTATTAACTATACATGGTTGTGACACCTATGACCATTGTGTATATGCTTGTATATGCCTCCTATGTGTGTGTTTTCTTTTGGTCTCATGCATTGATATATGTTCCCTTCTCCTTCATTTGAAAACCTAATTTCACCTTCAACCAAAATATGTTCCTTTAAAAATGTCTTAGTATGTTGACTTAGATAGCCCAAATGACTCCTTAGTAAGTAAATCAACATTGTCTCCATTCATATACTTAAAAGAGGGCTCAAACCACACATATTTTTCCCATTTAGAGGTGCATGTGTAACATTATCATCATTATAGAATGTAATTTTATGTTTAGATTTCAAAACTTGGTACCATGAAAATTTTAACTTGCATGTGTATTCAAAATTGGATCTAGGGTTGATATTTTAAGGGATATTCAAATGTATATGCCTCTATGATAATATATTTAGAAAGTGTTAATTTATTTCTCAAGTTTGTTTCTTCCAATCAAGATGGATTTAACCTAAAGATTGGTTTGTACTTATATTTGACTCTTTTATATATCCTACTATAGCTGACCCATAAAACATGTCTATGTTGACCTAATAGAGACTCTAATTTAAAAAATACATATTTTATTTTTTTGAGACCTTACCAATAGAGGCAAACACCTACTATAAACTGCAACTATCTAATTATTATCAATACTATTTAAGGATTCAAAATTAATGATATGAGATATGGGCATAGTCTTTTTAGGATTTTTTAAGGTTATTGCATAGGTTAGGGTGATCATAAATATGTATTTTTGGTAAATTGGGTTAGTTGAGACAATAATTAGGTAGATAGATAGGGGAAAGTATGTAGAAGATTCAAATGTGTATGCACAATATAGGTATGTCTATAGTGTGCCAAATTTGATGTTTCCAAATTTTATAATACCAAATTCACAATATAGGTACGTCTATAGTGTGGAAAATTTGATGTTTCCAAATTTTATAGTACCAAATTTAAGTGTCTATAATTATATCTTATGTGTGTAGTGATTTTATCTATGATCATATATTGTTATGCTTGAGGGGGCTTTAGTGTTTCTTTATGTTTTTTTTATTCTATAGTGTTTAATGTGTATATAATACTTATTATCTAGTGTGTTTCTTTTATTTTTCCTCTAAATTTTTATAATCCTTTCTTCTATTGTATATTTTTTTGATATGTATTATATAAACACTTAAACACTAGCTTACTAGAATACACAAAAATCACAATTTGTTATCCTAATTTGAATTTACTTTGAAATGACATTTTAATTTACCCATATGACTCATAATTAATGTGATGCATTTATGGAAGATATAAAATAGTATGTTCTAAACTAAAACATGAAGGTAAGAAACATGAACAGAACACATAAACATGGAGATAGTAAGACATAAATATTTTGGTATGGAAAACCCTAGAGTGGGGAAAAACTAGTTTGAAAAGGAAGTTTCTCTAATTTTAATCTTATTATGGCCAAATAAAAATAATAATGAGAATATTAAAACAAGTGAAATAACTATTATCTTTCCCACTCATATTTATCTCAATATTATTATATCCATTCCTTCCTATAAATAACCAAACACCAACTCTATTCATTGATTCCTTCTCTATATGTGTGCCTTCTTATCATCCTCAATGATGTCCTTTCATGCACTAGAGGATTTATAAACATCATAGAAACTAAAGATACTCCTTCATATTAGTATCTTACTTGTATAATTTGTATGGTAAAAATACATAGTTAATGCAAACTAATGATTTAAACCCATCATAACCACCACTCTATAGGAACTAGAAATTATATAAATACTACCTATATGAAGTAGTGGTTTCATCATCAATCTTATAAATTTACCTCTAATATATGTTGATGATTGAAATAGGGTTTAGATCTTATTGTTTAATACATGGATTATTTTTCTAGATCCTTATGGATCAATAGACTTGTACATTTTTTCTTTGCATGATATTACTTATATTATCTACTCTATGTTTGTGACATTGTTACCTTGTTTAATCTAAGTATAGTATTTTTTTAATGTGCTTGGTATGCTTTCCTTTATTGTTATATTTACTCTACATTTTTATATGCCTAGTGTCATTATATATCATGTAAAGTGTTTATGGATTGGCTATATATATGTTTGCCTATGTTGTCATGGTTCCTACCATGCATCTATTGTGGCAAGTTTCCATGTGTATGAATTATTTTGATGTATATGTTGTTACTCTAGTTATATTGGGACATGTTATTTTTGGGCTCTATTGAATATATATTTATCATTAACGGAATGATATTATTATTCTTACATCAACTATATCTTGTCCATATCAAGGTATAATATTATTTTTGACTTCATTGATTATATCTTGCTCATATAGGGGAAAATTCATATTAGTTGAGCTTGCATTGATTATAAATTACACAGGTGTTATGGCCAACACACCCCCTTATTTGGAGAAGTGGGGGACCCCTCTTTAAAAAAATTATTAGATTGAAGTACCTAGATTTTTAATCCCTCTCTGAATAACATCTTTTATGAAAATCCTCAAATTTATGTTCCACCCTAGTCTACCCAGCATCTAATGTGCTTAAAATAATAGTCTGGTCTTCCCTGTAAGCTTTTAAGTTGAAGTGTAATCCATTACCTACCAATTTTTAGGAAATCAAATAAATTTTTCACTTAGAATAGTTTTCACACTAACTATTTTTTTTGTAGATTTGGAATTTATATTCTAGTTCCTAGAGTCTCAATCTCTTGGAGTCTTATGTGGTTCCTTGTAAAGCCTTGTTGGCAGGCAAGTGAGTGTCTCAATTTTATGTGGAATTATTTTTTTGTTTAATCTCTATTCATGGATTTTTATAGAAGGAATGATCAAATTAGGGAGTAGTGCATGGACCTGATATCATAACATGTCAATCTCCTAGACTTGTCAAAGATGTTAGAGCTTGAGAGAGATTGACCAAATCAAGGATTGTTATATAGACCCATTATCATAATATGTCAATATTTGAGACCTATCAGAGATGTTAGAGCCTAGGATATATTAACCAATTGGAGGAGTTCCATGTGGACCCACTATCAAAACATGTCAATCTCATAGACCTATTAGAGATGTTAAAACTCAAGAGAGCCTAACTGAGTGAAGAATCATCAAGTGACCTGATGTTAAAACATGTCAGTCTCCTAAACCTATCATAAATGTCAAATCCCAAGAGATCCTAACCAAGTGGTGGAGAACCATGTGGACCTATTATTAGAACATGTTAGTCTCCTAAACTTGTTAGATATGTCATAGCCTGGGAGAGCCCAACATACCAGACATTACCACATGGCACTTTTATACTAAGTGGTAGAATAATATTGAGAAGCCTAAAGTGGTTAGAATAAGGTATAGATAGATTAAAAATTTCAATCAAAGGATGTCACATGTCACCTCACTCCTTTAATTGACAATCTATCTCTTAAAAGTGTCAATTTGAGGTGGTAGGCCACACCTAGGTGTTAGTCATTACAAATCTTGACCAATTAATAAGAGATGTATGACACAAGATAAAATATATCTAGGATGCCACATGGGAAAATTAGTCATGTGCCTACCACACTCCCATAATTAACTAAATGGTATGTTGGGCCCTGATTGGATGATTTAAAATGTCACATCATAATCACCGAATCTAGTAGGCAATGCATGTTTGGAATCTTTAAGTTAACTCCAGACTGGGAAATAAATGGAAATATCAAGCTATCAACTCACATTTAAATTTAAAATGAGTGAGTTTCCAAAAACCATCAATGTAGAAGATTATTATAGATCCTTATAAGTGTCAAGGAGTAAACTCATTTACTATTATTGATCCCATCTTCCTAGATTTTCCTCCTCTCTTTTGGTTCATTCTTGAACTAGTTTTGTCTTACCCACTCATAATTCACTATCATTATGATCTATCCCTTTTTTCCATGGTGTATTCATCTTATAACCCTAAATCTAAGCCTTAATATAAAGACAACACTTTCTTAAAGGGCCTAACCTTTTTCAAACATTATAATAAAATACTCAAAATAATTGAGATGGTGCTCAAACCTAGCTCTAGTGATGAAAAGGATGAGGTTGAGTTATAGGATTCCCTTAAATCATAAAAAAATGTGAGGGATACATAAATTCACTTCTAATATGAAAGTCTTACCATGTGATAACCTCTTTAACAAGTTGTTACTCACTTCTAAATAAGTACAAAATGGCATCCATGATCTAGTGTACTCTATAAGATCCAGACATAAGATCATAAATATTTTAGGAAGTGATTTCAAATATTACTACAACCTTTTTACATACATAATCTCATATGACATTGCTATAGTTGATTCATGGACTAACACATATCAAATTTATGATGTCATGAAGGAATGAGAAAAGAACCCAAATACCAGATCGGTTAATGAGGTAGACATAGACTCCTACACTCTATAGATGGGATCTATGTAGGAATGATTCTACTTGATTTATTGTTTAGGGTAATTGACTATGTTCATGTCAATCTCTTATGGGTGCCCCTACTACACATAATCCTCAAAGGTGATCAGGTCCCAAACCTAGAGGTGTGATCAAATTAAACCTCATCAAGGTAGTATCAGATGCTCAAAGTGGAGAAAACTTTTATATGATGATTTATTTAGTAGATGATATTTGTGCCACCATCATATTCAATACCTCTACCTTTACATGATGAGTTTGTAGGGGTGCAATGGTCCATGTGATTTTATATTAACTATATGGCCACCATTACAAGAACTAAATTTGGTAAATATGTGTATTTCTACCCAATGGTCTATATGGCCATCAATGAATAAATCATGCCTCATCTCTCCATAGAGATAAGGTATTCCCTTGCCCCTATAATTAATTACTAGTATTATAAGGATGACACTATCATTTAGGTCACCATCCTCCTTAGAGTTCCCCTCAGTTTTCCCTATCAAGTCTCAGACCAGTTGGTAGAATAATAAATTCCCTACTATCTAGTTTAGGTAATCTTTAGTAATTATACCAACCACTAATATAAGGCATTCCGAACCATCCCCATCATCATCAGACATCATGTGTACCATAATCTTCCCCCATTTTAGAAAATGGTAGCATGTAGATATTCTTATACCCTAGTGTATATGATATTTTGTGATTATGTATCACATTAGTCTTATGCACTTGGAAAACTTAGACCTTGGTTATTCCTCTTAGTCCTACACATGCCTTAATTCTGCAAACCTTTTATTTACTCTATCATTTACCCCTTGGAATATCTTTTAGTCTGACAAATATTATATTTATGACATAAACATCTTATCTTTCTTAGAATGCTTAAAATGTACTTATCGTACACCTCTTCAATTTTTGAGCCTATACCTATTTTACTACTCTTTAAACACTAATGTCTAGGATAGACAATAGCATTGATGTTACTATCCTTACCTGAAAGTGTACAGTGTCCGAAAGACATCTAATTTTCAAATGAAATGTATTATAATGGTTAGCTTGAGTTCTTTAATGTGAGTTATCTCCTGATAGGATTGGTATAAATACAATATTAACATTCATTCATTCCTCACCTAGAAATAAAACCAAAAATACTAAGGTGCCTATCAAAATCACTCTATTAATCATTTAATTGATCAAAATCTTACCTATTTCCATACCAATCATAGGTACAACACATCTATAGGTCTAAATTACTAAAGGAGTAGTCATAAAATCTTATTTTCCAAGTTACAAGATATGTTACTATTGTACTTACTTTACACACATTACATGATTCACACATAAGCAAACACGTAGGAGATAACTACCTGAGTTTGAGACCCTCTTATGGATTATTGGCTATGTAGGTAGTTCCCTTTGAAAATAAGATCATTGCAAGTTAGTTTGACACCATGTTCCAACTAACCCATTTTTACCCAAGGTCACATTAAAGATGGAAAATTAGGGCTTTTCCATTTCATAAGGAGTGATAATTCATTACCTAGATCTAAATGCACTAGAGTAAAGGTGAAATAAAATATAGAAATATCTAGGTGGTTCCATCCTATTTCATTAAATATTTTATACTGGATACTATCAGTAGACTCAGATAATAATGTTGATGCAACTAGCTAGGGTAGATGTAACTATCTAGATAGCTAGAGGCACCAGATCTAAAATCTAACAATTTTTATAGAACTATCTTCCCACCCACTTTCAACCTATTTCAAATCTAGATCTACATTAACATTAAAACAAGATAAGTACATCACTTCTTTATAATTTATATATCTAGCATAGTTGTACTTTTGATTAATGACTTATCTTAGTTTAAGAAATTTAATATATGGTACATCAAAGTTTAGTATTTAATTAGACTAATGTAGATATGATATTCACCCTTGTTCCCTATTATTTCTATATTCTTAACCCTATCAAATCAGGAGGATCCTAATCCAAATAAGGGTTAAACATTTTATGAACTCGATCTTTGAGCATAAAACCCTAAGTCAGTTAGGGTTTTCTAATTTATTTTCCTATTATTGATCCTTGGTTTTCATATAATATATGCACCATGGATACATCCATCACCCATTTTATCTTAAAATTTGTGATAGTTTTAATCATTTTTTGCATTAATTATTTTGTAAAAATGTTAAGCAAATTTGTGTGCATTATGAGCGTTAAAATGGAGACATCATTTGATATATCTTAATAAATTTTTTTTTTAATGTTATATAGCAAGTATCTAGATGCCAACATACATAATCACAACCATTTTTTCTACCCAAGCCTTATTCAAGTGATATTTATCATCCTAGACCCATTATTCACCCATGACTTATATTAGATTATGTAGTCCATGTTATTTCTACTTGAAGTGGTAAGGTTGCTCAACCTACTATGCCACCTATTAATATATGGACAATGTTTCCTAAGCCTAAATTTTTTATAAAATCTAAGGGATATGACCTTTTTTTATCAATTAATCAATATACATGCTAAAATTTTGATACTTGATGTCTTAAAGTGATCTAAGTTTACAAGGATATCCTATATGAGACACTATGTGAAACTCAAGTTCCCAATGATATTGATCCTACTTATTTTATAGATATCATAAAAGATCTCAAGAATAATGCCAAAATTATTTCCTTTGATCTGACTGAGTTACCATCGAAAGATATTTTTGATCAAGAATTACCTTTATTTATATAAGTGACAATATAAAATAAGGGCATAAAAAAGGTGTTCATTGATAATAGATTAGGCCTAAACATTTGTAGTATCAAATTTTTAACCACCATGGGCATTATCACCAATATACTTCAAAATTTTATTATGCATATCAAATGGTTTGATAATTAACATATTCCTCTAGTTGGTCATATTACATTGGATGCAACATTGGGACCAAAAAATGTTTTAACTACTTTTTATGTAATGTCTCAATCATTGAATTATAATGTACTTTTGAGTGGACCTTGGATACATTCAATATAATTTGTCCCATTTATAATTCATAGATGTTTAAAATTTATACATGATGGGACTTTATTAACAGTGCTTGTCAATGATGAACCTTCAAAATTATGCAAAATGATACAATATAAAATCAAGGGCATTCTTACAATGGTACCACCTAAACAATGCATTACTATTGAGCATATACACACTTATGAAATAGGTGATTCAAGTACAATGGTTCCTCCATCCTAATATTAAACTAAGGTACCACATAGTGAGATTCACATAGACGCACATCAATATCAAGAACCATTACTGAAAGATCCATTAAAACCACAATAACAACCTTCATTTGAGCTTCCTTTATTGATTTAAATTGAGTAGAAATATGGGAATGATTCTAATGACAATGATAGTGATGTTTATAACATTCATGATATGAAAGATGAGAAAATTCTTTCACTAAAATTTGATTCACTTGATCACCTTTTGCATAACTTGTTTGAACCCATAGGTCCTGGTACAAATAAGATCAATCCACTTGTAGAAGATATAACACTGAATCTAGATAAGGGGAATTCAATCATAGTAGATGAGCATGTAAATTCTTGTTACTCAATTCATCCATATTGGTTAAAAATTTTGAGCCAACGTTGCAAGGGTAAAATGTAAATATACCATGTGAACAATGTGGATTCTTCTCCAGAGGCTTCAGAATTAATTGAAAGGAAAACTCCTTATTATATTTCAAATGAAAACTATCATTCAAAATGATCAAATAATGAAGATTTGACTATTACTGTTAATTTTGATGGGATATTTTCCACCACCTCTAGTTTGATAAGAACAAATGGGATACAACTTGTGGTATTACATTCCTCAAATAATTGGGACATACTATAAATTAAATCATATATTCTCCATTGATGTCAGAGTCTCATAGATACATTTGATTACCTATTACTTATGGTACCTGTGTGGTGACCATAACCCTATGGATACTAGACCATGACCCCCATTTGAAATTAAAACTTGGACAAGATTGGTTACTCATATGGTAAGCCAATTGGGATAATACAAATAAGTGTGTTACCTTTCTTGATATGGACACAAAAATTTGTATGCCACATGATGGATATGGTTATCTGCGCATGCCATTAGCTTCAAGGAAGTCATTGGAAAAACATATTGAATAATAGTCAATCCATCATTATAAACAACATTTGAAAATTTATAAAAACGGTCCTACATCTTGTGGTTATGAAGACCTCCTAGATTGGAACTCTTAAATCATCAAAATAATCAAAAACATTCAAAAAAATCAAAAACAATTTTGGAACTTATTTTTTATATTGTATCTTTGGCATCCATGTCATAATTCCATATTAATGGACCACATACTCAGTTACTCCTACATACACACATATATCACACTTTTCCATTAGGTGTGATACAAGCATATACAGATACATGATACACTCATATTTTGGATGTTAGACTTGCCCTCTACTCATTTCATATGGACATTGGGGGCAACCACTTCTTCGATCTTGATACATAGGTTATATGATTTGATTATCACTCTACATTATCATGTTTGAACTTATATTTGTGCTTACACATGCCTATTATCCATGATTATATCTTACATAAGTTAATTGATATGTTATACACTTGATGTACTTTTTTAACATTGGATCAATGAGATACTATGATATTTTTATGCCACTTGATTATTATTTTCCTTTATGAACTTCCTTGAGTTTTTTGCCTTATTATCTTGCTTGTTCAATAATTTGAATATGCTCCATTATATGTGGCCCCTATGCCTATGTTTTCCTTCTTTGACATTTGAATCATGTCATTATTTGTGTTATGGACATTTAAATATGTCACTCTTTGCTTCATGGATATTTGACTAAGTCATGTCCCTTAAATTTGGTGGCATTTAAACATGCCCCTTGCTTATGGTCTCCTAAGACCTTTATTTGTTGACTTACTTTTGAGTGATCTTATGTGTGTGCTTATTTTCTTATTAATCTTATATTTTTTATATTTATACATTACCATGATCTTTATTATGCATCTTAGGACTACATATGATCACATTCATTCTATGTGATTCAATGATACATTTTCCTATGCACATTTTTTTGCATACTACATAGTTCAATCATAATATATACATCTATATGGTTATCTTCTTCCTTTGAGGTGAAATAACTACTAGGTACTATTTATTTCTCACCTCAAATGGGGGCATGTCATTGGGGGAATGTCATATAGACATGGATTCCACACATTCACAATTTTCAAATTTAGTGGGGGTATGTCATATGGACATGGCTTCCACACATTCACAATTTCCAAATTCAATGGGGGCATGCTTTGGAATCATGTTATCCATAATTTTTTAGTATTCATCATCTATAGTTTATAGTGGGTTAATGTTTTAGAAATATGTCCTCCATATTAGTACTTATATCAATTTTTAAATTTCTCTATATATAATGGAGGCGTGATTTGGAAGCATGTCCTCCGCACCTACATAATTATTTGAATTAGCCAAAACACATAGTTATGGTAGAATTCTATAAATTGTACCATTTTTATACATAATTTTAGCATAAGATATATTTAAAGTGCATATTCTATGCAACATGTGACTAATATTTCAAAAAATAAATTAGTTTGAGATCCCAAAACAATTACATGTATTGATACCCTATAGACTTTTACGAACTTTATCGAACCAATTTATAGCAGTAGTTGGTTCACCTTTTTGGTATTGTTTAGGTGATCAAACCACTCAATCTTTTCAAGTTTTTAGTTTAGATTTGTTTGTATTATCCAACCCCAACAAGTTATAAGTCTTATTGGGTTGCATGGTTGAGCTAATCTCAACTACCAAGTGGAAACTAGCTTTTGATCTAAAGTTGGGGGTATGCACTTTAAAGATTTATTTATATTTATCCTAATCTTAGTTTTAGAGCCTTATAGTGATACATAATTTTTCAAAACAACTTTCCAATAGGCAAGGCAGTTACATAGACACACAGGTGTAATCCTAAACCTTGATCTTTTAATTTCAATATATTTCAAGTAATTTTAACCTAGATTATATGCACTAATTTTACACTATAGCATTATCTTGGTTGCAAGTCAATCACCAAAAAATCACTCAAATTAAACTCAATTAAATATAAGGTGTGCATGCATACCCAGGTACTTATTCATTTCATTTAAACTAGTAATTTCATTACTAGATTAAAAGGGAGAATGTAGACAATATTTTGTGATTATGTAGCACCTTAGTCTTATACACTTGGCAAACTCAAACCTTGGTTTTCCTCTTAGTTATAAACATGCCTTTCTTTTTTAATATTCTCATCTACTCTATCTTATACCCCTTAGCCTATCTCTTAGTCTAACCAATATTATATTTATGACACATACATACTATCTTATCTAAAATGCTTAAAATGTAATTATCTTATACCTCTGCAAGGTCTAATCCTATACCTATTTTACTACTCCCTTAACACTAATGTTCAAGATAGATAGTAGGGTTGATGTTACTGTCCTGACCTAATGTAAGTGTCTAGTGCCCTAAATTCATCCAATTTACAAATGAAATGTATTACAATGGTTGACTTAAGTACTTAATGTAATTTATATTCCAATATGATTGGTATAAATAAAATATCAACCCTCATTCATTTCTCACCTAGTACTCAAAGTAAGGGACTAAGGCATTTATCAAAATCACTCTATCAAACATTCAATTGATCAAAATCTTCCATATTTCTATATTAGTCAGGTATATCACATCTATAGGTATAAAGTAATAAAGGAGTAGTCATAAGGTCTTATTTACCAAGTTACAAGATGGGTCATTATTGTACTTTACACACATTGCATTATTCACACACAAGACAACATGTAGGGGAAAACTACATTAGCCTAAGGCCCTCTTCTAGAGTATTAGATATGTAGATAGTTCCCTTTCATATCAAGGTCATTATGGGTCATATTGACACTATGTTCCCACTAACCCATTTTTCCCCAAGGTCATATTGAAAGTGGAAAATTAGGGTTTTAGCATTTCACAAGGAGGGACAATTCATGAACTAGATCTGAATACACCAGATCAAAGGTGAAGCAAAACCTAGAAGAACATAGGTGGTCACATCTTATTTCACTAAATATTTTACACTAAACACTATCATTGGAATTGGATAGTAACATCGACATAATTATCTAGGGCTTATGTAACTATGTAGATAGCTAGAGCCACCAGATCAAGAATCTAACAATTGTTTTAGACCTATCTTCCCACCTACTTTCAACTTATTCCAGATCTAGATCTACATTAAAATTATAACAAGCTAATTACATTACTTCTTTTTTATTTATATATCTATCATAGTTATACTTTCTATTAATATCTTATCTCAGTTTAATAAATTTAGTATATGATACATCAAAGTTTAGTATTTAATTGGCCTATTGTAGCTATGATACACCCTTTTCCCTTATCATTAATATATTATCAACCCTATATACCCAAGAGGATCATAATCTAAATAAGGTTTAAACACCTAGGTAGGGTTGAGTATCGAGATTGGGACCCACATGGCATTGTCAAGGCTCATGTAGCCAAATATTAAGCCCATCTCAATATTATCTTATTTTGGTCATTTTAATAATTATTATTTCTTTGATAAATTAATTATATTAATTCCACCTCTCAAAATCATTCCTTTAATTATAGTTCTATCGCAATAGAATAATAATTATCATGTAATTAATTAATTCCTATTTTTCCCTCCAAGTGGACATCTTCATGCAAAGAAAGGATCTTGAGATCCTATGGAATATTATTTTATGAGATAATTAAATTGATAAGTGAATTAATATCCAATACTATTCTTCACCCTTTATCTCGTATAAAATATGAAGGGCCCATAATGAATCTTGTGTGAGCATTCTCAACCCTTCATCTTGGAAACAAGATGAAGGGCCTACATTGGTGATCTATGTGTTTTATTATGACTAAATATCCACCATTAATCTTGTAAATAATATTGATATATTTTATTAACTCTCATTTTATATTTTCAAATATCATCCTCCACCCTTCATCTTGATTAAGATGAAGGGTTCACATCAGTCATCCATGTGTTGATCCATGTGTACATTTGAGAACTCATTTTCAACCATTCATATTCATCTTAAGATTAAGGTTATTCATTAATCCATATTTATTATAAATATACCCCTTTATATCATAATTATCATTCTCAATTCAAATAAGGAATTGATTTCAAATCATCAAGTATCTTTGTGCATCACATTCTCAAATTCTTGATCAAGATCAACAAGGTCCATAGTTTCAAATGGAGATATCCTCACATAAATGATATTAAAAAGTATCATGTGAAACTAAATTTGAGGCACATCCCATAAAAATAAGTATTTAATGGATTTTTACATGCTTCTAGTTTTAAATCTAATGCATTATTAGCTAACCTTTTGTATTGCTTGCGAGGTCTTAGGCTCAAAACTTGGTTTCATATTCTTGATTAAATAAAACTAGCAATGATTAAAATATAGATAAGTGATATTATTAATGATACATATTTATATATTCCTTATGTAATGTCTTGTGGGACTATAAACCCATACCTTTCTCTTAAACCTCTTTATCAATCTTCCTTTGAAAAAAATCTAATTTTTTCTAAGAAATGGCTAGTAAAATATTCATAACTTTTTGTATATTATATGTTTTAATATCAATTTTTTATAATATTTTTCATATTTGTATTATAAAAAATATCAAAAATTTCATTGAAAATTTTTATATATTTTAGGAGTTAAGGTCAAATTACCAACTACCACCTTTATTTCAGATTTTCTTTTTTGGATAAAAATAGCTCGTAAAATATTCATAACTTTAGATATATTATCTATTTTGATATGAATTTTAGTAGGGATGTGATAATTTTTCCTATAAAAAATATCTCAATATTTATTTTCAAATTGATATATATTTTAGAATTTATAGTCAAATTACTAACTACTGCCTTTTATTTCTGATTTTATTTTTTAGCTAAAAGCGGCTGGTAAAATAATCACAACTTTTGATTTGTTATCTATTTTAATCTAAATTTTTTTATGGTTCATAAAATAAGAATTACTTAAATTAAATTATAATTATAATTTTGTTTTTAATATAAATATAATTTATAATAATGATTTGTATAAAAGGGAATTAATTGCATTAATTGATCAAAAAGGGGGAATTAATAGCATTAATTGATCAGAGAAAGGGGGAATTATTGAATTGACCAGAATAGAATAATTGACTAGAGAAAATTACTATAAGTATAATTAAATAGATAAATTAACCATTTAATGAATATTAAATATATCTAATATGGTGCATTATCCCACCTAGAGGTGCCCCAAGGTGAGTTCAAGCAAGCATATTAGATGAAGAGAAGATTTCTAACTAGATCATGTGTAATTATAGCAAGTATTTTACTATTTTAATATGGAAGTGATAAAAGTGGATTGTTTAAATCAACCCCATTATGTGAGGACATCTCCATTGGAACTATGGACCATGTTTAACTTCGATCAAGAATTTGGGAAGGTGATGCAAAAATAGACTTTATGATTTTATAGCACTTCATTGTCTAAATTAAGCATGATAGTTATGATGTAAAGGAGTATTTTTATAATAAATTAAAATTATTTAATACCCTTAATCTTTAAATAAAGATAAATATTTGAAAATGAGTCCTCAAATGTGCACATGGATCTCTAATGTGAGCCCTTTATCTAAATCGATATGAAGGGTGGAGGATGATCTTTAAAAATATCAAATGAGAATTAATGTAAACCATGCATCTTGTTTATAAGATGAAAGGTGGAGTATTATCCTTATCATATATTTTTTAGATTCTATTTAGACCTTTCATCTTGTTTCTAAGATGAAGGGAGGAGAATTATTCCCAAAAAAGGCACATGGATCATCAATGTGGGCCCTTCATCTTGTTTCCAAGATGAAGGGTTGATAATTCTCCTAAAATATCCCACAAGACTCATTAAGGTCCATTCATATTGTCTCAAATATGAAGGGTAGATAATAATCTTGTACATTAATTTATTTTATCAAATTAATTTCAGCTCACAAAAACATATTCCAAATAATCTTAATATCCTTTCTTGACTGAATATGCCCGCTTGGAGGAAAATAATAATTAATTAAATGAAAGGAAATTATAATTCTATTTTTAATAGAAATATAATTTAGAAGAATGATTAATTAAGTTAATAAGGAATCAATTTAATTAATACAAATGTGGGGAATTTAATTAGAATAATGTTTAATTAAATTAATCAAATATCAATTTAATTAATATAATATAGAGAATTTAATTAGAAGATTTATTTAGAGAAAGGGAAATATTTTAATTAATTAATCAAATATAAAATTAATGAATTGACCATAATAGAATAATTAACCAAATAAATTGACTAGAATGATAATTGAATAGATAAATTAACTAGAATGATAGTTGAATAGATAAATTGACTAGAATGATAATTGAATAGAGAAATTGATCAAAATGATAATTAAACAAAAAACTATAGTGAATTATTGAACCTAGAGATGCCCTAATATGAATTTTAATGTGTAAATTAGATGAACAAATGACTTCAAACTAGATTATGTGTAATTACTTGAAATTGTTCCATTTTATAATTTTGACATGGATGTGATAAAAATGGAGTGTCTACTTAAATTTTAAAGAGAATAATTCCCAAATTTTAAGGAGGATATTACAAGGGGTCTCGGCCCCTTCTCCTCTACAAGCTTCTCCTCTTCAACCCTTTGTTCTAGCTCTGCGACCTCTTGTGACTTAGACGACTCAGATATAGGAAACTTAACCCTAGGTAGCTTGACCTTAGGTTATATAGGAACTAAGGCTTGACATCAATATCAGGCTAGAGATGAGCCCAAAACACAACCAAACATAGGCATCCATAGAGATCTCTTCCCCTTCCCCCACTATTCTTTAATAACCTAGTAGAGCACCCCCCAATTTTCTTTTCCCTCAACAACCCACTTAGGTGTCACCTCCCCTATTTCCCATTTTCCCCCTTCATAATTTACCCAAGTGCCTTTAGATTTATATATTCAAAACATCTCAAGTCCCATTTACCTAAGCCATTTCACTAGTAGGGATCCCCATGGCTCATCCTGAACCTTTAAGTGCTTCAATTGTATAGACTTTTGCACCCCCCACTAGTTCTCCCATAGGTTTAACCACCTTTGGGTCCACCCACTTCATCAAGATCATCTCCACCCACTTTTTATGATGTAGACTCTAACATTTTAAGATCCTTGATTAATCATTCCAAGGCATGAGTTACAGGGTATTGAGTTTTATAAATAACCTATTAGTGGTGAATGAGGTATCTTTTTTACCATGGATGGGTTAGATATGGATGAATCATATACTTTATATATGTGTATTGATGATGGTTCTAACCAAAAGTGGGTAGAACTTCAAAAGAAACTCAAAATGAGGGAAATGTAGGGTAGGAAAGGAGGCTTGTGGACCACATTGATGAAAATTTTCAATACCAACACTTCAACTAGAGGTTGGATAATAAATCATAGAAAAATATTTATTAGAAGCCATTTTATCACACAAGAAATCAAACATATTTAGGATATGAAGGTAACCAAAATACAACATACTTAAACACATGAAATCAAAGGTTGTCACATTTTTTAGACTACAATAACACATCCATAAGGGGGATTATTATTTATATGCAAAAGGTATTCATATAAATTATAGATTAACATGAATGACTGTATATAAAATAGATAACTCATACATAACCAAAAGACTAAGCAACCATAATGATATAACTTCTTATACAATCCACAAGTTAGAGAAGAATCATATTTTGCACATCAAGACTAAAATTACAAAACTTCTCAAGATTTATTATTAATCTTAATATCCAAAATTATCCTTTTTTTGGAATATGAAAATGCAATTATAAATAATCTTGAGATGTGAAAGGCCTCATGTTTTAAGCAGAGTATAAAAAATAAATAGATGAAAATAACACTACATGATAATCTCATGCAAAGTGTGCATGTACAATAATTATTTCTCAAAATATAATCTCTCACCTAAAATAAAATATATAAAATCTAAATGAATTAGGAACTAATAATTTCATCTCAATTAGTACATGCAAATATAAATGTATATTTAGAAAGTGATAATACAGTATTGTTAAAAGAAGAAAACTATGACATGTCTAAAGTGGATGTCAAAGTTGGTAGAACTAGAGTTAAAACTAGTATTGTAACTAAAGTAGACACTAGAACTATAGATAAGCCTAAATTAGATGCCAAAGTAGTTATGGTTATGGTCACTATAAGTGGCACATAAGTAGGCCTAGTTTGAGTATGTAGTAGTGTATACTTGGGAAGCTGAGCACTCTGAGGTGGAATGGGCATAACACCTACTACTAAAGTGGATTACTTGGAGATTATAGTTGTAGGTAAAGTGTGTGACTCACTTATAAGTCAGCCTCTATAGTATCAAAATTAATCAGAGACCTTTTGAATAATTAAGGAAGCTTGTCCATTAGTTTTTTATGTATGCCTAATGTAGATCTAACCTTTGTATATAATGCCTCAATCCCTATAATTTTATCCTTTGTAAGATTGACCAATTATATAATTTCATCACTGGTTCTATAGATATTGCCCTTAATCTCTACTCTAAAACTATCCAGTATTGCTCATAGAAGATTCTTAAAAATGGGACTAGGCACCAATTACCCATATTCAATGCTTACTTGAATGACTCTTAAGTTATTAATTATAGTGATAGCATCCATCTCTTGGTTTGAAAAGTGTTGGACTAAATCCCACATCTCTTGATGTCATTCAAGTACCCTATCCCTTTTTACAATAATATAATTTTTTTCCTAGGTATCTTTGAATTTTTTTATTAAATTGAGGTGGGCATAAGCCTTATTTCATGTTTCCTATCTTATAAAATGGAATCTTCCACCAATATATTTTTTTGTTAATGTTAAAAACCCAAGTTGTACCCTATTGAAGGAGAGTGTTCAATTCTTTTTCAAACTTAGACTAGCATTGGAATGGCCTCAAGGTTTTGGGTTACTTATATCTATACCAAACCTTCAGATTACGGGGATAAATCCTTTGGTACATCACTTTGGCTTAGTTCACTTAAACCTACTATTGTTGGGGTGAAAAGGGATAGAAGGTACATAAAACAAATTTAATTTAAGGGATGGTGATGCACCTATATTATTTATCCACTCAATTTGGACTTAAACTAACACTAAGAAGTAATGTAAATCATAGAATCTTATGACTCCAAGGACTCATATGCAAAAGTGTTTCACATAAAGGTTTCACCAAGTGATCAAAGCATGAGGGAAATGATGGAAGGCCTAATTCAAGGCACTAAATATTCAATATCTCCACTCCAAGCTAAGACACTTAACATTAAAACACTATATATGACCTACATAAGATGATATACTAGTAACTAGGTGAGATTAGGACCTACCAAGGGACAAAACACTACCACATGTGCAAATCAAACTAACAAAAACACACTAAACATATATCAATGAGTTTAAAAATAGTTATTTACATTATCTTAAGAGGTTACATATTTAAATCTTGGAAATGTTTCCTCATGCCAAAGATATGGACTACCAATTAAGGCCTTTTTCCTCAATATATAAAAAAATGGGAATGAAGAAAGGGAGATAAGAAACCCCAAAATAAGGAAATGTGACCTTGATTTAGTCCTTTTCCCAAATGTTATATAGTATATCTAATTAATATCTCATTCACCCTTGGAAAATAGTGTAGAGGTTCATGTGAAACATATTTGGGAATTTGAATGAGTTTTAAGCATTCATTATCCCTGATTGGTGGAGTTTGACAAACAATAATGCCTAAATCCTTGATCAAGAGCCATATATACTAAGCCTTGTGTATTTATTACAAAATTAGTTATTCCCCTTATAAATATGACTTTAATTCCTCCTTTATTATTCATTTAAAACTTCCTCTAGGACATATATGAGGTTCTTCCATGATCCATGGGCTATTGAAAGCCTTCAAGTGCAAATTTGACTCCTTCAACACACTAGGTGTTAGAAAGAGAGAAGTTATTTTTAGAGTCTTGAGACCTTTTCAAACCTTTAAAAATAATACCAACTGATCCTTGACCTTTTCTCTATTCATATTTTTTTTTAATAATGTATATTATCCTTGTCAAAGTTTATTTGGAACCATTATACATTGATTTTATCTTTTCACTCCTTGAATTGCTCCTCTTTCACTAAGGCATAGAACAAAAAAGTTGGATTTTTATTCCAATATTGAAAATTTATTCATGTATGGTCTCTTATAATCATATAAAACCTGTAAAAATTCCATTACATCCATAAATCACTCAAAAATACTTGACTTTGTTCACAAGCCTTGTATTCCTTCACAATTCCTTATGGCCCTAAAATAGTTAAACTTCCTTGCCTAGAATAAATTAGAAGATACTATGGAAAAATGACAGTATTTTTATACATATAATATCCCATTACATCTCCACACAAAATTTGGTGTCCTAAATCTGAGTGTAAGTGTCTTTTCTAGCACATTATTTCAATCAAATTAGGCCTAATTAGCCCTCCTTGGCTTAGAAATTAAAAAAAACACTCCTAATACCCATCACACATATGAAACTACAAAAAAACACTTTATTCACTTTAAATATGATATTACCATGTTTCATGTAAAATTTGGTAATCTAGAACACTATAGAAGTATGAAACCTTGAAATGGCCATCGACAAGCTTGCCCTTTTGAAGCATTTTTAGACTAACCTAAAATATTTGAATAGTTTGGAAAGTTCTAAGATATTTTACCTAGATTTTTGAGCTTTAAAAGGTAAAATAAGTATTTAACCACCTCTCCAATTTATTTGTATCAACTCATGCTCTCCAAACCCCTATTTTAGGCCAAAAACCTTAAAAATATATAGTTTTATACAAATCCATATAAGTGAAGGTACAACCAAATTGCATGTAAAAAATAATTAGAGAGTATACAAAAACCTATGGTATTTTTTATGTCTAATTTGTGGTGTTTGATATTATTTTTAGTTCCATCTCTACAAATAGGTCACAATTGGGGTTTGAGGAGGGTTTAAGACATGTTTAGGGTCTTAATGATTGTTCATAAAAATGGGACATCCAACTAACCTCCTTACACTTGGAAAAAAAATCTTGATATACCCCTTAAACTATCCTAAAATTCCCATACTCCCATGAAAAGTGTGGACAATGGTATGAGCATCTGAAGTTTCTCCTTATGTGGTTGTCTTAGCTTTTTTTTAGCATGAGAGGTGTCAAGTTTGAGTTTTAGATATTATAAGTCATTCCCACTTATGTGCATATATCATAAATATATAAAATAACCCTCTCCATGATTATACATGATATATAATTTCTAGTTACCCCTTTGTGTGCTTATGGTGTACTAATCAGGGTACTTGGGGTTTAAGACTATCTTACCTTCGCAAGCCCTCAAGGACTTTTAGATGAAAATCTAAGATTTAGTACCTTCTTAAGGTGATTTTAAACATTTTTAATGACTATTAACTACCATCAAGACCCTTCATGATGTTTTGTATGCTTTTTTCATGCCCTTAAAGCTTAAGTGGATATATAGGTCTCATGGCTACCCTTGCCTAAGGAGTGGGCAAGGTTTGAGACAAAATAGTGGATATTTACACTATTGGTATTACCTTTATAATAACATGTAAATATCAATCCACCTATTACCACCAACTATACCAAATTTCAAATATTAAGCATGACTCTAAAGACTTTAAAACAATAAATTCCTTCAAGACTTGTTGTAGGTTATATGTGATTGTTGGTTGGTTGTGTATGAGGTTTTGAATCTCATTTTGATCAGTCTTCTCTTAGTTTATCTTTGGTCTAAGATTTAAATTTATTACCTCTAGGTATATCTTTAAATAGGCCTTAGAGATCCATCTTACCCCTATTCTTCAAACCCTTTCAAATACCTCAACTCCATCCTTGATTAGGTTGATTGTGTTCTTGGTCTATGATACTGTATGTTTCATTTTAGGTTAGACTGTAGCATAATTTTGTGTTGGATTTTGAGGCTTCCTTAATGACTACACTAGTATATTATAGTCTCAATTATATTCAAGATCCATTTCAACAATGCTTTGCTCTATCTTTTATTTCTTGAGGTTAGTTTATCCTCCTTCTAGCCACCTTTAAATGTCTCTCTTAGGGTTAGGACTATGTGTAGATGTTTAGACCTTGCTCTCACATTTGTCTTCTTGCAACACTCTCAAACTACTATACCTCCTAATTTCATTTCCTTTTCATGGAACCATAGGGCATAAGATAAGCATATGATTGCCAACTCAGTTGAGTCATAGGGCACATGATAGGCACATGACTATAAGTAGGGGTTTTACTATACCTTTATGGCTATAGGTAGTCATCTTGGTCTCTTCCACTTTGGTCAACCTTTCTTAGTCTTGTTGGCCAATTTTGGCCCATGTATGTAAATTTTCCTAGATGGATCAGTTTATAGATGCCTTGGTATGGAGTGATTAGTTGAGAATAGTTCCTAGTTGAGAAGGAGATCAAATGTCACTTACAAAGCTTTTGAAACAATTTAAGCAAGCTTAAAGGGTGTTTTATTGATCTTTGAGAAGCAAGTCTTGAAATAGGTCTAAAGTTTCAAAGTAAAGAAGACCAATAGGTTTTCATGGTGTTTTAAGTATTCATGAGCATGAATTAGGTTACATAAAGTCTTAGAATTCCATTGGAGATTTCTAAAAGGGACAATAGTTTAAGCACAAGTCTAGGAGAAATAGACCATAATCAAACGTCATATAGAAATAGACTGGTTAGCTTGATTATGCATTTTATAAATATGCTTAGGAAGCCTCTCAAGGCCAAAAGACCACATGGACATGATTTATTTCATGCCTAGATCATCCTCTACAAATTTCATAACTTGATGAGTTGTCTATCTTAAGTTATAAAGTTTCAAAGTTAGACTTACAGAGTGAGACTTGCACGGGGATGTTAAGTTTAAGTTTTGTGAAATATCCATTTGAATTTAAATATCCCAAGGTTTGATGTAGATTTGATAAGTGTCAAAATATTATGATCTAAGATCAAATCTCATGATGAATGATGATTTGATAGATTTCAATGGGTCCCAAAGATCTAACAGAGCATATTTGATCATGCATCAAAGATCAATGGTGAGAATTAAGTCAAAAGGTCAACATGAATGCACTAGTGACAAGTGTCATAATCTCAGGAGTATAATCTAGATATAATGGTGTGCATTAACTGACAAGGCCAATGGGTCCAAGTATATCCATAGTACATATTCACTCATACAATGAAGATTAATGATGAGTAATAAGTCAAAATAATAGTAGATCTTAATATTAAATACATAGGTGACAAGTGTTTCAACTACATTAAATTGGTAGAATATCTATGCTCACATTCATTCGTACATAAGAGAATTAATGGTGCACATATAAGTCAAGAAATAAAATCTAATGGTGTGTGAGAAATTTGATCAATGGTCAATATTAAAAGTTGAAATCTAAAGGACTTTAATGGAGAATAAATTTGACTCAGGTTAAACCAAGGCAAATTTTTCAAAGGACACCATTGAAGCTTAGTTGAGACCTCTGTTAGAGGATTCAGAGCATGTAGACATAGTTTTCCTATGTTTTCAATATCATGTTCAATAAGTCCTTGGTTTACATAGGGTTCATAGGTAGAATATATCTGTTTAGACCTAACATATTTCAAGAATGATGTTATACATTCTATAATCTATTCATTGACATTAAAACTATATGAAAACCAATAATTGAGATTGGTTTTCCTTTATAGTATACCTATGCTCAGGTTTGAATTTAGGACAGATGTGTAGGAATGTCTTGTCCTTCAACAAAGCTATAGCTTCAATAAATAGGTACTTACCACTGCTTAAAGTAGATATATCATAGCTCTGTTATATTTAAGATATGAAGATTTTGTCTTCACAATAAGGCCAAGTGGAAGATAGTGTAAAGTCCCAAGATGGAGATTTGGAAGTTGAAAGATAGAACATTTAATGGATTTTTAGGGTGCCTAAGGATTTTCTTCATAAATATGACCATGACTCACCACCTTTGGAAAACTATTGTCTTCTAGTGCATTTTTCTCACCTAATGAGGAAATTTGGGGGCTATTGGGACAAATAAAACGTTGACTTGTCAATAGAAAAATAAGAGCTAATTTAATCAAAATGTGGTGGAACATTCATCAAAATGTGGCATCTCAATTAATGTTTTATTTACTCATGCTCCCTCTTCTCTCTCCCTTTTCTCTTATATTACCCATTCTCTCCATTTGTAAGCTCTATCTTAGTTTTTAAAAGAAAATATCTCTCTCACTTTTGATAAGAAATTATCTCTCAATTTTATAAGAGAAAAGACTCATTTGATAAGGCTAAACCTTATCAAAATTTGTATGAAAGACCTCTTGAAGCAATAAATAATGTCTTTGCCTATCTCTCCCATTTGAATTGTATAAAAAAGCTTATGCATGATTGCATTTTGAAGGAGAATATTTCATACCCATTATCCTTCTTTCTTGCTCACTTTTATGTGTCTTCAAGTTAGTTGTAGGTATAAATTAGTGTTATTTATGTCATTGATGTAAGCTCTTAGTGAGTCTTATAAATCCTATTTACCTTCAATCATTTCTTCTTGAACCTAGTTTATGAAATACTTATGCAAATAGCTATATTTTTTGAGATTTTGTAAGCTAGCATTGCCTTATCCTTCCTTAGTGTTTACTTCATGCTCATGTGAGTTCTCATTTTATTTGGTGCATCACTTGGTTAACCTTTTTAAGAGCCCTTTCCCCCTTTATAACCATTTTCCTAGTGTGAACATTAGTATAGGTGATCCATCAAGAGAAAGTCAGCCTTCTCTGGAGGTCTAACCCCACTATAGGTGACCCACAGCCTAGGGTTGTTATAATAGTGTAGATCAATTGGAGAGAGCCTAAATAACCCTCTTTAAGGGTAAAAATTGATGCTACAATAGTTTATATCATGCCATATGGGACCTCATTCAAAAATATTGGTCAAATTTTGATGTTGGTTTGATCGATTTGCAATAGTTATAACTTCCAATCAACATCATTTAGAACTCCAAAAGAAGATCCAACATTTTGGTAGCAAAGAAGTGACTACACCTCATGCCAAAGGTGATAACAAGGTCAACTTCTAGAGATATTCCCTTGAAATGTGTTGAATTGCTTTAAATTTAGTCAAAAGGTTAAGGTTTGATATACATACCCATATAAAGGCAACTTTATTCCTAAGTCAATTTCAAGGCCTACCCCTACAAGATTATCCTTGTTAAACCCTTTTATTACCATGATAACCCCTAGAGTTTTCCCATTTATGTCCTTTAATGGCCAAAGTCCTCTAGACCTCCCTAAGCATGATCCTATTTTAGAAGCAACTCTCAAAAGTGGCCCTTATTTTATTGGATACCAAGCTACAACCCCTTATGAACACCTCATGGATACAGCCAACTTATACAACATTCATGATATCAATGAGGAAAATGTAGCAATTAGGTTATTAGCCATCTCTTTCAAATATAAATACCTAGATTGGTATAGAAGCCTTGTTGCTAATTCTATTATATAATAGGACCAATTAGGAGATGTATTATGTAAAAGATTTAAAGATAAAAGTGACCATTTATAACTTGTAGAGTAGTTAACCACAATTTAAATATCCCCTCATGAAGTCATGCAAGACTTCAATATAAGGTTCCAAAAAACTTGGGATAGAATCCCAGTGTTACATCTTGATTCCTTGCTAAGCTAACTATTTGACTATTTATACATGGTTATGGTAGATACACATCTTATTGACTATATTTTCTTATTAAGCTTGAGATTATGCTATTTCAGGTTATTATAATGTTTCTTAATTAGATGATAATTCATAATTTCTTAGTATGAGTTGGTTTAATTATGAATTTTCATTTTTAAGCATATTAATGAATTGTCATAGTTACATAGTGTTGATTATGATTATCATGTGATATTGCCTAACTACCTATGTGTTATGAGGTGGACTCAAGTGAATTATTTATTTTTTCACACTAGAGGGAGGTCATCATTAGAGAGGGTGTTGTAGATGGAGACATCATTGGTTGATAGAGTGCTAGCGAAACCCTACACATACCATAATAATTAGTCATGTTAGAATGCATTTTAAAATGATCATTAGTTTAAATTGATAATTTTTATGTTTTCTTAAGCAGGTAAGCAATAGGAATAAAAATCCCTTGTGTGGTTAGCCTAGTGTGTCATTACTATTTTTGAGGTAAATTTAATTAAGGTAAAATTTAAATTCAAGTTATTATTTATTATTTTTCCATTAAATTTATAAAACATGATTTAATTCTAAATAGGCTAAATATGAAATTAGAATGTCATAATAAAATATAAAATGAAAATTGGTTTTTAGGAAAAAGAGAAAAGGGGAAAAAAAACATTAAAAATATAAAAATAAATTAAAATCTAGAAAAAGCAAGGAAAGAATTAAAAGATCTTAAAATTAACAAAAACAAAAAAAAAAAAAACTAAAAGAAAAACTAAAACAAAAGGTTGGAAGAGAAAATTAGCATCTATTGTTTTATTTAAGAAATGGCATAAAAGGGATTTGATATAATTTTAGTATTGGAAAGGAGAGAAGGAGGAATGAAGTAGAAAAGAAGAGGTACAGAGGATCAAATAGTGAATTTAATGGTAAGTGGTGTATTAAATTCACTTTTATATTGATGGAATAACATTATTAAATAGTAGATCCAAAATGTAGAAAACTATTGTTGAAACGGGTTGGTTCAATAAGTATATTACATTATGATATTTATATACATAAACTACGATATCAAATAGTTTTCAAATTTGAATTATATATATTAAGAAATAGTTTACAAACTATATTTGATAATCAGATTTATCAGATAGTTGTCAACTTGATTAGATAATCTTGAAAATGGAAACCTTAAAATATCAAATAGTTTACATGCATTACGATAGAAATTAAATCTTTTTAGATTAAATCTATAGTAAACTCTGGTTGGAAAAGAATTAGTAAATATTCAATAGGAATTATGTCTCCTCCTTAAATCTAGATCGATTCTGGTTGGGACATTATGCTTTTGCCTTAGATTTCTATATTTCATTAAGTTCAGACTGTCAGTCCATTCTGAGATAAATATTATCAAACAATTCAAAGGTTTTTAACCCTTATGCATCTGGTTTCATCGTAAATATATATATATATACAAAATCAAATCACGACTAGTTGTTTAGAAATAAAACCATAAAATTTATTATGGCACTTTTAACATAACATTTTTGAGTGGTGTGAAACTTTTTCATGTTTCATGATATTTGAATAAATCCTTGGCCAAAACACATCAGTAATATTTTATGCCAGTCAACCATTAATGTCATTAGTAAAAACATTATGTTAGGGCATCGACCTGCATGTAGAAGGATATCTGTTATTCCTTTTTAGGTGTCAAACTTATTGAAATCTAATTTTAGTTTATAAAAGTGCCAATCTTATTGAAACTTGTTTCCTATTATAAAAGCATTAAACTTATTTGTTTTGATTTATATTCGATATATAAAGGTATCAATCTCAATAGAACCTACTTCCATTTATAAATGCATCGAAATTATAAGAACTAGCATATGATTTATAAATGAGTCAAACCTTTAGAAATCTATATATTCTATTTAAGGCATTGATTTTAATTAAAAACATAGCAAAAATGTAATAGGCATCAAATCTGTAATCTAGGTATAAATACTTTTGGTCAAAACACAAATTATTACAATATACTTTGCTTAGCCTAGCCAACCATAGGTGTCATTTAGACGGGAACTAGTATATATATGTAAGGCATTGATCCTTATTCTGTTGGTAAGAAATTAATTAAATAAATAATATCAGGGTGCCAATGTAGTATTCTAGCATGATATATAAATTACATATGAATTAGTTTAATATATTCTAAGGTGTCCTCATATTAAAATTTTAATTATTTAATTCTATATTAAATTATTGGGGCATCGACCCATAACTAGTGGGGCAATATTTCCTTTTTGGCATTGATCTACAATGAATTATTTAAGGTTTACAAATCTATTCCAAAAATATATTTATTTATTTGTAATGAGTCGTGGCTTAACCAATATATCCAATAAGTAATAGATATTGAGATTTAGAATAGCAGTCTAGGATAAAAATTTATATGTTTATAAAAAATACACTTAAATATAAATTTGGGTCAAGTGGTAGTTATGATGTAATGGAATCTTGTCAGTTCCTTATATATGTAAATAAACTTAGAGGTTGGGAGCCATATGCTTCTATGTTTAAAATATATTTACATAGGATCAAATTATATATATGGGCCTTTAAAATTTTAAGAGTTTTTAAACATAATAAATTCTATTTGAAAACATATATATATATATATATATATATATATATATATATATATATATATATATATATATATAATATTCAAAAAGGTCAATTATATTAATGGATATATGGGGAATGTTTTTAGGCAAGTAGTCATGATAAACCAGTAAAGTAATAAGTGGATATAAAATTAACATAAAAATAAGTTACCAAACACCTAATGTGAAATCATGTTAGTTGAATAATTTCACAACAAAAAAATCCCCTTCAAGATTAGTGGTATTTGTACATGTATATACAATGAATAATGTACTTGTATGTTTAGGGGTGTGTGCCATAACTTTGAATCCTAGGGTGGATTAAGAGAAGAAAACAAATTCTAATTATGGAAAATGGAAATTACTATTCTAGTTAATTTTATTCATTTTTTCCATGTATTACAACCACTTTATTAGCTTGATATCAAAATCTGGCCAAAATGCTAAAACACTGCATTGTGGTAATATGGGTTGCCATAGGGTATAAAAAACTAGAAACCAATTTTGTTGTTAAAATGTATAGTAGATTTGAATGTTTACCTGGGTGGTATGTTAATGAACATTATTTCTAGTATGGGATAGAATATAATGAAAGATTCATGCATATATTAGATGAAATTAATGTATGTTTTTATCATTCCTATTTATAGCATGTCATGTGTTGAATTTGCTAGTGGGGTATATGTTATTGAATCTTATGGTTGAATTTATATTTGAATAATTTGCATTATTAATTTGGATTAAGGAGTGAGATAGACTTCATTGGTTTATTGGCATTACAATATTAGATGAAGGCAATCCGACCAAGTGGTGTGCATGAAATTGATAGATCTATAGATCATTTTATATTACTATTCATAAAGATTTGGCCAAAGTATGTTTAGTGAGACATTATCATTCATAATCATGATTTACATGTATGTGTGATATCTTGCAATAGATTGAGTTTTCTATGATACATTGATGTTTAGTTAGTTATAAATCATATAACACATGGGTACTAGCTAGTCTCTCTAGATTCCCACGTCATCATTATCTACCCATCCATGAATGGAGGGCCATTTCCTGATGGGATAGTGTGGGGGATCATTGGCCTTTGGTTAGTATGGAAAGGTACTTGGATGATATTCTCCCTCCCCATAATAGTACTACTTATCAAGATGACAGTTGAGATTACCATAGATACTCAAAGTTTGGGAACTAGCTCCAAGGTAGCTGAGTATCTTGTTTGTAATATACATTATATTTGACATTAAATAATTATAATTTTTCCATTGAGGCACATTGATAGTGGTTATTGTGTATTTGATTAAATAAAATGAATAATTTCTTCTTTATTGAATTGTCATACTCTCATATGTACTTATATTGTATTATGAACTATTATCATAATTGTACATGATTACTTTATTTATTTTTGATAGACTCTTGGATTGTAATTTACTTTTACATATATATTTATTTATTTATTTAAAATGTTTTTATAGTATATCCTAGTGGGGATGTTACATGTGGTACCAAATCTATGGCTCAAAATCTAGGACATAATGAGTCCAATAATGTTTTCATAACCTTATTTTGACAGAAAGAAGGATGGTAAAAGTGAGAGTTTTAGGAGAGGGTCCTTCGAATATTGGTGATAGTAACCCTCCATTTGATTTTAATTTATTTATTTCCAAGCAGTCAGTGAAGATGGATCAACTTCTATAGTCATGAATGAGACTACAGATAGGATTACAGCTCTAGAATAGGAGGTTCATGGCCATATAGGAGAAGAAAAGTAGAACAAACCTAAAGAGCATCTAGTTGAACAAAAAAATCAGCAGAATGCTAGAGCCCAAATTATTATAGAGTTAGCTCAGGATATGAAGAAGGTGAATCCACCTAAATTTGACATAATTATTCTAGGTGATAGATTTGAGGCATGGTTGAAAATAATGGAGAAGTATTCCAAATTTTGAAATTACTTCGAGGCCACCAATGTGGTATGGAGAACATACCAATTGGCTGGTGAGGTAGCTACATGGTGAGCCAACAAAAGGTTAGAAATAAATCTAAATTAAACCACCACTACTTGGGATCAATTTATGGTTTTATTTAGATCATGATGGCTTCCATAGCTGAATTTTGATTATAATCTTATATATTTTAAGAATATGAAGCAAGGTGGCATGTCAGTGAATGAGTATTGAGAGTAGTTCACCAAAATATTGAAGTATGTTCCTCAATATCAAGGAGATGAGTGGTTTTAAATCAAGAAGTTCATCATGGTTTTGAGGCCCCAGATTGATGGAGAAGTAGATGTTCATAGACCATCCACCATGGACTATGTCTTTAAGAAGGCGGTCAAGCAAGAAAAAAAATTAAAGTCCCTTTCACAAGCTAAATACAAACTCAAGAGGTTTGGAAATATTAAGTCCAACTTTAGGAAGAATAATTAGAAATAGAGGAGTGGAGACTCTAAGAAAAAATTCAAGAATTAGAATTCTAAGTTCAATAATGGAGTAGGTAACAAGAAGCAGGATAATAAATCCAAAAGTAGTTTTAAGGGAAACCAATAAAATTTTAGAAAAGGACCACTTGGAGGGTGCTTCATCTGTAGAGAGGATCATTATACTCGTGATTTCCCTTAGGATAAGTTAAAGGGTAAATGCCCTAATAATTAGTAGGGTGGTTTCTATTATTGGATTCATATAGTGATTGATAATAAATAATCCAAGTATCAGGCACTACCTATTGAGCTATCAGGTATTTTGTTTGACCATCTAGTTTCCATTTTGATAGATACAAGAGCCATTCAATGTTTTATATCTCTTAATATGCTTAGTAATTTTTCTATAAGATATAGTGTAATATAAACTGCATGGTCAGTATAGTACTAGAATGATGCAAAGGTCATGGTAGATAGGTGTTTAGTAGAAGCAGAGATTAGGTTACTAGAATTCACAATAGTTGTGGATTCATATGTAGCACTTTTAGGATCATATGATGTAATATTGGGAGTTGATTGGCACAAAAAACATAAATCCAAAGTTGACTGATACTCGAAGAAGGTGGAGTGTCTTGATGATTTCAAAAATTAGACATAAAACTAAGGTGAGAAGAGAGAGTTGAAGCTTAGGAAAATTCTAGCTATGCAACTTAAGAAAGCTTAAAGAAAAGGGTGTCAATCATTTATCATCAAGATAAATGAAATGGAGGAAAATAAGGAAACATCTCTAAAATATTACCCATTTTTAGATATTATCATGATGTGTTTCTAGAAGAGTTGTCAGGTTTGCCTCTTATACGCGAGTTCAATTTTTCTATCAATATCATACCTAGATCAAAACCTCAATCTAAGGCACCATATAGGATGACAACCATAGAATTGGTTGAATTTAAGGCTCAACTTTAAGAGTTGTTGTCAAAGGGGTTGATTATGCAAAGTGTGTCACCATGGGGTACACCAGTTGTCTTTATTAAGAAGGATGGTACCCTTCAATTATGCATTAACTATAGAATTTTAAATAAGGAAACCATCAAAAAAAAGTATTTTATACATTTTATAGATGATTTTTTGATCAAATACAAGGACCAATGATATTTTACAAGATTGATCTTCAAGTAAAATACCATCAATTAAGGATTTAGGATGAGGACATTCCAAAGACAGCATTCAGAATATGATATAGGCACTATGAGTTTATAGTGTTAACATTTGGTCTAACTAATACTCTAGCAACATTTATGATTCTCATGAAAAATACATTCAGACATTATCTTAACCACTTTGTGTTAGTTTTCTTGGATGACATTCTTATCTACTTAAAGAATGAAGAAGAGCACCTTCAACATTTGGAGTTAGTTTTACAATAGTTTCAAAAGAAAAAGCTTTATGGGAAGCTATCTAAGTGTGCATTTTTATAAAAATGGGTATAGTATTTGAGACACATTATCTCTATAGATAGTATTTCTATAGATCTAGGGAAGATTAGAGACATTATGAATGGCCAGCACCAAAGAAGGTGCATAAAGTTTGAAGCTTCATGGGGTTGGCAGGCTATTACAAGAAGTTCATACTAAACTTTTATAAAATAGCTAACCCAATCACTTCCTTTTAGTAGAATAATAATAAGTTTGTTTGGTCA